>JAKWBJ010000534.1:3759043-5012057 GCA_023159175.1 Wohlfahrtia magnifica | reverse complement strand
ATCGAGTGAACTTGAAATCGAATGGAGCTTAAAATTGCTATAATTTTCAAATCAAGCAAGATTTTAATATATTTTTTATTAATTCACATAATTACCTTTTAAATAACTTCTTTGATTATCAAAAATATTTGGCGCTTTAGGCTTGGTTTGTCTTTAAAAAGCTTACTAGATTTCAATTTCATTCGTTTTCTGTTTACACAACGTGCCTGATATATTTTATCTTACTTTTTCAGTATGTGCAATTTTCATTTAAAAATCAGTTTTTTCCTTCAAAATTATCAGTTTCTCAAAAAAAAAAATATGGCAACATTGCATACAAGTAAGGTGATAAAACCTATCCAAAAGAAAAGTGCATTGCCCTGCTCCATTCTAGGGCTGTTGGAAGGAGTTACTCTTAATGGAGACTTCTTTTTATAAAATTCAGAACAAGTCTGTCACTGTCATTTTGTTAAATGCTTCTAAATATTTCACATAATAAGGGTGCATTCTGTAAATAGTGATGCAACTAACACCTTAAATAGTGAGCCCTTGACCCATCTTTAATTATAACTATAAACCTAAATTGTTTTCTTTTCTGGAAGAAATGTTGCCTTTTATTTTAGAACCGAACACGATATACAAAAAAGCATTTAAGTACAAAATACTACTTTTTTAGCCAGTAAAGAAAATGCATTTGGAATCTTTGTTTGACTAAAGTCCGGCTAAAATTTTATTTAATTCGGTTGATAAAAAGGTCCTTAAAATTTCTATTGCAACCTTTATTATTTTGTAGTAAAAATTCCTTTTCAAACCACCCACCCTGCTATTAAATTTACAACCAAAAAAAAAAAAAGCTGTGAAATTATAAATAATATTTAATAGGAACAAAACTCCTATGATGGTATGGGAAAAGTACACTTGAACAGAAAGTACGAAAATACAAGCACTTGAAGAAAATAAAAGAAAAGCAAGCAAGCAAGCAGTTATTAAATGTAATTTTATTGTAAATAATGAAAGAAAAAAATTAAATAAATATAAAGGACTCTATATGGAAGGACATAAAGTATAAGAACAAGTTTTTACAAACATGGGACTCATAAATAATTGTTTAACCAAAAGGGGAGTGAATGAGTGTTTTTGGTCACCACCACCAGCAGCAGCATACTCAACATAAATTTTATATGATCTTAACAATGTTGGCACAACTTGACAAAATTGTCTTCAAGTGGCAATTAAAAATCAGCCTGAAACAACCAGCAGTCGACCAGTATTCATCTTGTAATTTTTTTTTCTTTTGTAAACAATTAACATGACGACACTCTACTTTGGGTTTCTCAACTTGGGAGGTTCTCATTGCTGTTTCTTGTTGCGAAATAAATTTTTAAATTTTTGACAGCTAAAATTACAACAAGTTTTTCGGTTTAAGTTTTTACTAAGAAAACATTTAAAAAATTTTGTTCCATTTAATTTGAAAACATGTGAGTAAAACATTGTTTTTTTTTTTCTTTCGAAAAAACTTTTATATTCTTTAGGGGACTAACTTTTGGACAATTTTTATAATTTTTTACAAAATTGTTTTTAAATATTAAGGAATTTCCTTGAATGGTTTGCGAAAAAAGTTAAATTTTATGTTCAACTAGAAGCAGAAGAAGAATTTGATATTTTTTTTGTTTTCAAAAGATAGATCTGACTTTTGTAAGAATTTCTGTATTCAGAATAATCAGAGAATGACTTAGATAGCTACATAGGTGACTGAATTATTAGATAGATGTCTTGATCGCTTACATTCGACTATAAGAGCGAATATAAGTCTTCTACAAACAATCTACTGTCGGGTGGTATAATACTCGAAAAGGGCCATCAAAGTATGACTAGAGACTCAATTCTACCATCGCATGAGCTGCTTATTCAAAGAAGTAATTCTTTTGAATGTGTTTCATAGATTGTGCGGATAAAAATTGGTGATTTTGATACGGATATAAAAAACCACTTATATCACCTAGAAAAGTGTGAAGATAGCCAATTGTAGGCATTACATGTTTAAAATTGTTGTCCAACTCAAAAAGAACTTACAAAATAATTGAGAACCCCTCAAGCAGACCTTTCAAAACGATCAAGATTCATTCAAAAGCAAGCAAATGGGGTACCATCAGTTGAAGATGAATGACGTTAAAAAACGATTTTGCCTATTCGAAATACTGCTTGAACGCCATAAAAAAGTCATTCTGCATTCATGTAAAATGCTAACAGATCGGAGGTCTGTGGATGAAATTAGAATTTTCTTTGATAATCAGACCTTTATTAGGGCGCTGCTGTAGCCTAGTAGCAATTCAGCCTTAGTTCTCAGGTGTACGGAGGAGTAGGAGATAAAGCTCTTTAGTAATATATGTATTATTTCCCTAATTTGGGTCTCGCGATACATGGACATCGCTGGCAATGAAAGGGCTAATGAACTTGCCATGAACGAACTTCAGCTGACCTACGACTGTCTTCAAGAGGGAAATCTACAGTTTTTCCGTGGATACATACGAAACAGGTGGAGTTCCATATTGTCTTGTGCCTCAGTATGGCAAGGGCAGCACACTTAAACTTCTGAGAGTCATTTGCTACTCTATCCAAACTCATAGCGGCAGCATTTTATAATCGGAACGCACGCGGAAGCAGCATGCACACTTTTGAGAGAGAAACAATCATTCACTTTCTCTTTGTGGTGTCTGGATCATCCGACCAGACGATTGAGCTTTTTCGGGTTATATTTCTTTAATAATTTGGTGCAAACTTACATCCACTCGACCTTTTCCATTTTAAAAACAGATCGGGGTGGATGTATCACTCTTTATCCTTCTGGCTTGATATGGATTCGTATTTTGACTTAAGCTGTCAATGGCATAACCTAGGTTTAGATAGTTCTTAACTCTTAAGACAGTGTAGCCGTAATTGTAACTCACTAACCTTTTTAGTAGAAGCCTCAGCTGATTAAATAGGTCCAACATATTGGGTGTTTTTTGCAGTTACACAAGTTTCAATCGTAATAAAACAAAGACATATATTTTCATTATAAGTGAAAGGGGCTTTGTTGGATAGAATCGCAATCTGGAACAATTTTTAAAAAATTTTCGCAGCATACGCAGCAGAATTCGCCAATAACTCTTCGAATGTTGATTTTCAGGTCTTCAATAATCTCTGGATTACCGACGTTGATAAGTGACTATATATTTTTTCTACGTCACTCCTCTAGGGAGCATATTGACTTTCCCCAAGGCATTGAATTGAATTGGGTTAATTAACATGATCTTGGTGGTCAAAAAATGGGATCATTACGTAAAATTACTCTTTCAGCGTAAGTTTCTTTGAGTAAATCAATTGTAGCCCCCACTGTGTGGCAGGTGGCTCCGTTCTGTGGGAATTACATGTCAGCAAGGTTAATGCCAGCTAATTGAGGTACGAAAAGTGTCTAATCATATTCATATACCGTTCACCATTGACAATAACATTCTGACCATCATCGTTTTTGAAGACATATGGTCCAATGAATCCGTTAGCCCATAAACCGCACAAAACAGTAATTTTCAGTGAATGTAATGGTTTTTCGACACAAGCTTGTGGAAAAAAACTTCGCTCCAAATGTGATAATTCTGATTATTTACGTGCTAGATACCTGCATGAATGTCAATAAAGTGCAAAATTGTGCATTCACTTTAAAATGAATCTTTGTTGTGATTTCATTTATCTTTTTATGTGTGTTGAAGTGTGTATATCTCTTTAATAAATTATGAATGCTTCAGCTTTTCATTGTTCTCTGCATTCAGTTATTTGCGTTTGAGTGTATCAAAACAACAGTGAATACTTCACAATACACAATATGCATTCATTGTGTTGTAACGACTTATTAAATTTTTTTTAAACCAAAACAGAAAGAAGAAAACAGAAGAAAGTGATATAAAAAATACAAATAAAATCGAAGTGTTTTAACGTATATGTAATAAAATTGTATAATATGGTTTTTTAATAGGGTGACCCCTATCATCTATGTATGTGTTTAATGCTTGAAATGACAAAGAAAAGAAGAATGAGTGTAGTTGTTTTTTAATGAATGCAGTAGTTGTTCAATGAATGCATGGTTTTGATCTATTATATGTAAACTGTGTTGGTATTATTGCTATGATGTATAGTGAATAGTGTGAGTAAGCATTCATGTTTAAGATAAAGAAATGAAAAATAAAATATATGTATTCGATGTATCTGTGTATGTTGCGCAGTAAATATCATCACAGTGATAAGCTAATTGTGTTCGAAGGAAATTAATGCAGTAGTGCAGGCTTCTAGTGCGTACTCATTGCAATGAGTAAGAATGCGTATGAGTAAAGGAATTTATAAAGCATGATTCGAGTGTACCAATGTTGTCAGTATTCATTGCTGATCTCTGAGCAGCACCCAGCCAGTCAGGCCTGCAAGTACTTGAAGATCTTTGTGCCTATTCACCTATTTGGTTTTTCTTTATATAGAAAATTGATTGCTTCTTGGCCAGTTAAAACTCGTTTTTGGATACACGCTTCAAAGGAGTTTATAGACATCATTCTAAGCAAAACCAAAACAGGTCCACCCAAATATGGGCTTCAGCGGAGAACAAAGTTTTGAAGGAAAATTCAATATTAATATCAAAGCCCATTCGCAGAATTGGCGGTGGTGTAAGTCCCTACATAATGCAATACAACTATCAGCTGTTAAATAGACTGTCAAATAAAGCAACGTTGCCAACTAAAAGTTATGAACCTCTAAAAAAATAACCCGATATTTTCTGTAGCAGGTTAGCTTATAGATTACAAGACACATCAAATATCACTTTACAACAAGCCAATAAATAAAATTTCAATATTATAACCTAAAAGTTAATGTATGTTTTCTGGGAGCAATAACTTTGAATGGCTTTGAATAGCTCTCACTTAAGTACTTTGTATCATGTTATTAAGATTTTTCTTCTATAAAACGCAAACATACTTAACTAAAAAGTTTGTCTCTTACGTTCGTTTTTGTTTTGTCTTAGTTTACAATATTTACAACAGATGTAAAACATTTTTAGCGCATACATATGATAGCAACAAAATATTTTTTTAAAAACACGAACAAAAAGAATCAATAAAAGAGGGAAAAACATCTGAAACGAAACCCAATTGCCCATTGGTGTCATCCAGTGAAACCCATAATTATTAAGACATGCAATAACATGACCCTTAAAAATATATTAGGGCCCAATAATTAGTCAGTCCCTCTATCTTTACTCCTCGCTCTCTCATTCGCTTAGCCAAGACATTTTGGTGAACTGGCAGTCGGTTAATGGGACTGCCTCAATATTTTTGCTTTTGTTTTTGTTTCCTTTTCGCTGATTAAAGCCAATATTTCGTCGACTTGTGTTAGCATACAGTACACGTAGTATGATCATTAAGTTTATGGCCAATGATTATGGTGATGGTTGTAAGGTAATGTAATAAAAATAAAATAAAACGATTAATAATTATTTTGTTGTGTTTTAATAATAATGATTAAAAGCATCATAACGTTGATTACAGGGCTACACCAAAACGCAAGTAAAACTGTGCTGTAACTCAATTGGTTTTTTTAACGGTGTAACGTGTGTTGTTTTTAGAACTTTTTATTTTAAGAATTCACGTGAATTCACGTTCAGTTGTTTATTTATTAAATGGTAGCTGCTGTCATATTATTATTCAATTAATTTTTTTCCTTTTTGGGAGGCAACATCACATTTGGAAGGTAACAACAAAGTTATAATTAAAATTAAGCTGGCAATACAGAATTGATGACCCAGTCCTAGGTGATGGCTTAATAGTAGGAAAATAGTTATTTCAAGGATTTAAAAGTGTTAAAGTACGATGATTAAAATGTTTCCCTGTTGCTTTATACTTCATTGTCTACTGTCTAACTGAAGATCGCGATACTGAAGCAGGCTCTATTTTTTGCTGGGAAAACAAGTCGCGAATAAACTGTCCCTATAGACATGAGCCTTAATATAGCCCCACAAAAAATAGTCTAAACGCATTAGACGGTCAATTTACTGGCTCCAAACGTGAAAAAATTTCTAATCATTGCACGGTAGTTCTCGCTATTCACAGTAATGTTCCTGCCTTCAACGGTCCAATGATACCACCGGTTCATAATCCACACCGAACAGTGCATTTATTTGGATGCTTTGACAGTCTTGTAATGATGCTGGCTGCTCTTCACATCAAATACAGCCATTTTGCTTGTTCACGTATCTATGCAACAAGAAATGAGTTTCGGTGCTGCACACAATTTTTCGACTTAAAAGAGCATGAATTTTCATAACAAAAATTTAATCTCCTCCAGAAGATCCTTCTAGGAAGCCAGCGATAGTAAAGGAAAATGGGACCGACTTATTATTAGGGGCACTTTTCGCCTTGTTCTGGACGTCATCGATGTACAAGTTCCAACTTAGCCTTCCATCTAGAGTGATACCTCACTTAACCTCACTACAAAAGTTGATAGTGGTATCCATTAAAGAGATACAGTCATATGATTACTTGTATAGGTTATAAGATGCTTGTTTCTTTTAAAGGGTGCACGATGTTAATTGTGAGTCACACCTTAATGTCAAGTTTTTTCCCAACTTAATTTGACATTTCTTTGGTTCAGTATTTGACAAAATCAACTGTGAATAGGTATACTATTGAGCAACACATTAAGATTGTTAAAGCCATTTACGAAAATGGGCTTTAAAATCAATTGAGAGAATTGTGCGCAAATTTTAGGAAACCGGGTCTGTAGCAAATGTGGAAACACCTGCGCATGCTCGCCCAGTACGTTCTGCGGAAAAAATTGGTGTTGTTTGCGATAGTGTGGCAGAAGAGCCCTCAGCCTCGACTTGTCGTCGTGCCCAACGATCGCAAGATGAGAACGGACTTCTTGTGGCCAGAAGTTGAGGGTAAAGATCTGGACGATATGTGGTTCCAACAGGATGGTGCCACTTGCCATACAGCCAACAAGATAATGGCTATTTTGGGCGAGAAATTCAATTCAATTCTCATGTAAAGGATGAGATAACTCGGCACATTAGCGGTATTGAAACTCAATTTTGTCTCAGAGTCATTGAAAATATGGACCGTCGGATAAAGGTATACCACCAAAGCCGTCATAGATCCTTCTATCACAATAAAAAATATTAAGATCATTCTCTAAAAGCTTCTTGTTTTGTTTAGAATAAACCTCGAGCGTTTTAGCTAGACCACCCTTTAATTAAACTATTTTAAGAAAAATTTCATAATTCCGTAAAACTTCCAGCAAAAATCTATGGCTGTAAAGCATTTTATTTCACATTTTCATTCTTCATCCAACGGAGGAAAAAACAAAAATAAATGTAAGGACGATGAAACCTAATATAACTAAAACCTATAATATAATTGTGGCTTAGCAATTAAGGGAAACTCGATTCGATATAAAACTTTAATCACTTGTTGTTACAACGTCAAAATGACACATATTGTCATATTGTTAATCCCTATTATTAATTTATATTTTATCACCTGCTTGTATCTCTCATCGTTGAACGCGAAATAAAAATAAAATAATTTTAAAAATGAAATAAAAAATATCCTTTTACAGCCCTTAAGCCTCTTACTAAATTTACATGTCATTTATATACATATTTTACGTGGGTTTTAAAATTTTTTTTTCTCATTTTTAATTTAAATTACAGCATTAAATGAATTTTTGCATTTTTTTATATTTTTTAACTAAAAAAAATTAAATAAAATGTTTTAAGAAAAGCGGCGAAATAATAATTATTTGATGATACTTATTGCTGTTTTGCATACATCATGTAACTTGAATGGCCATCGTATATGTACTTACATATTTTAAGGAATAACTGCGAAAACGCCTTTAGACAATTTTCAAAAACTTTTTATTTTAAACTGTCAGTGGTCACACAAGTTTTAGCTGCTGCTGATGTTTGATCTGAGTTGAATGAAGTTCCCTCATCAAAGCTGACATTCAAAACTGTTCAATGTTAACGTAATGGTGATGACGTCCAAGTTAATGACGAATTTATAACAATAATATGAAATTATGTTCCACCATTTACATGTTACATTAAATATTTATCATTCACTTACCGCCAAAAGTATTGTATTTAATAGACCCAGCAAGGGCTAATTAAAAGCAAGTGTCTTTTTTTAATATACTCTACCAAAGGAGAAGTTAATGACAGCCTATAAGTTAAATATTGGGAATTTTTTTAAGAAAGACTTGAATTTTTTTCAAAAGTTTTTTCACATTTTGTCTCTGACATATGAATGTATATTGCATATGTGAGTAAAGAGATTTGTTCACTTATTTTTATCTTTCGTGAGCTTTCTTGTTGAAACGATAGTGATGGAAAAGCAAAACTGAAATAAAAACAACTGAAAAAGTCTTAGCTGGTCTTCGGATATATGCACCACAACCTAGAGGACCTTTTGTGCAACCCAATATGTCCACTATGTCAGATTGAAGCTTCAAACAAAGCCAGTTAACTTACTTGTTGAGAGGGCAAAAGCCCTTCTTAGAATAACTGTCACTAGCTGTGAACTATTTTTACTACTTTTACTTGCACAATACGTGTTCAAATCTATCAACGTACATTTTGCACAGCGTTGCCACATTTCGAATTTTTTGTAACCAAATTTAAATTAAAAAGTAACCAAACATAACCAAAACATTAAATTATAATTGTAATACAAACAAAAAAAATATATAAAAATTAAAATATCATTTTATATATGCAATTTATAGCAGTGTTGACCGAATTTAGACTGGTCAAAAAAACTTGGTACAACAATTGGTGTGGCATATTCTACTATTTGTTATAAACATTTTTCGCACAATAGAAAATATCGTTCTCTCATATGTTTAGTTTAGAGGTTTTAAAACTTACTTGTGGATCATTTTAGCTCAACAGCCTTACTAACAGGTTTTTTAATGAATCGCCAATCAGTAGCGTTGAAGTTAAATGTGTCTGATATTAATTCTCACTTAGCCACTTAATGAAATATTATAAATAACGAAGTTCTATTGCTTTGATTGCTTGCCGAAGCCCATTATGAATATATTGCACCGATCTCAACGTGCGAGGGATTATTTATGCAGTTCAGAAGTCATAATTTTGACATGAAAAAGTAAGACCTCCCATATCAGGTAAAAATGTTCGGAGATGATGAATTGAAGGCTTTACTGTATGATAATTATTTTCAAACACAAAAAGCTACTCAAGCTCATTACTGGCGATGAAAAATAGATCTATTAGGACAACACACGGCCAAATGTTCCAAGATCAGTTGAAACTATTTTGAAAATAGTTTCAGCCGCCTTATAATCCAGACCTTGTCCGACAGTCCACCATTTGTTTCGATCGTGGTATCTTTCACTTTAGAACTGAGTATAAAAAATTGGCTCGATTTGTTCTTGGTCAGAAACCCGGGCAAAAACCCGGGTTTTTTAATAAAACCCATCGCACCGGGTTTTATTGGGTTTTTTGATGTTTTTTTTTAAGTTTTATCGAGTTTAACCTTTTTAAAACGTTTGAGTACTTTTTAATTGTGCCAAAATAAAATGAACACCACTTGGTTGTTGATTTACAGTTTTTATTTCCTCACTTTATCTTTATATAGTTTATCTTAATACAGAAATTTATTAACTTGCACTTGATATTCGTTTATACAACACTTTTACTTACGCTTAAACACGACTTTACTTATTGACTGCAAAACATACCTATAAATATGCATAAGACGCAGCCTTTTATTTACAATTGACATTACTTCCGAATGTTCTTGTTCTTGCTACAACATTCAAATGTTAAGATGGCCGAGTTGGCAGTGCTGCCCAATACACAAATAAATATGGCATTGACGGGGTGACACATTAATACCACATATACCAAAATCCGACAATACAGTTTTAAAAGCGCTGATGCATCTTTGCAAGAAGCTTTGAAAATAAAATCATCATTTCGTGAAAGAAAAATCATATTTTGACAGCAAAAATCATCATCGTCTTCATTTTTTGATTTAATATTTTGCTACAAAAGCATAAAAGTAATAATTTAAAAAACGAATGTTTTATTTTATAAAAAGACTTGCAAATCACTCAATTTTATAATCAAAATTCCTGTTGTGAGGAATGTGTTTCATTTTGAAAAATTATCTTCAACGACGAAGGTCATTTTTGGCTCAATGGACACGTCGACAAACAAAATTACTGAATTTAATGTGAAGAGCAGCCAAACACAGATCTACCAATGAACCCTGAAAGATGCTCAGTTTGGTTTCTGCCACTACCACCGGCTTTTGTGTCAAAACGAAAGAATTGGACTTGGTTGACATAATGGGTCCGCCATGAAACGTTTTTTTTTTCAACCTGTGCTTATTTCGTGAATGGTAACACTTAGCTCATGTCTGATTTGACAGATAATTAGTTTTATCCTTCCACTGAACGAATATAGTTGTGTATACGCTTCGCTAAGTGGGCCTGCGATCGACATACAGAAGATGCCGATTTCGCCAAAAAAAAAAAAATCATCTTTTTAGATGAAGCTCATTTTGATCTTGGCGGGTATGTAAACCAGCAAAATTGTCGCATTTGGGGCACAGAAAACCCGCACGCATACATTGAAAAGCCGGCACACCCGGCGGATTTTGGTCCAGAGGCATAATTGGGCCATTTTTCTTCGAAAATGAGCAGGGAGTGGCCGTTACAGTCAATGGTCGTTCAACATGGCCAGATAGTTGAACGCATTTTTGTTCACAAAAATTGAAGAGGAGGATATTAGCAACATTTGGTTTCAACAGGACGGCGCTACGTGCCACACAACTGAAGCTACACTCGATGTTTTGCGCCCTGTTTTTGAAGATCGCATTATCAGCCCCAGAGCTGATGTCGTTTGGCCATCTCGGAGCTGCGATTTGACACCGTTGGATTATAATTTGAGGGGTCCCGTCAAAGATAAATGTTACGCCAACAAGCCAGACACAATTGGCGCTTTAAAGGATAATATTCGTGAAGCCATTGGTGAAATACAGCTGCACACAATCGATAATGTGCTTAAAAATTGTACCGATCGTGTAGGCTACTGCATGGCCAGCCGAGGCAGCCATTTGAATGAAATTATTTTCCATTATTAACCGAAAGGATTGTCATTCAAATAAAAAAAGAAATTTGAGAAAATCTTCGGTAGGTTTTTTTTTATAGCATTTTCGAAAAAAAAGAAATTTTCTTTGGCGGACCCTGTACTTAATCAAATAATACAAAGACTTCACACAGTTATTCATTATTAAGTCCTTCCAAAAAAAAACATTAACAAAAGGTATGATATTCACACACTGGAATCTGGAATCTGCATGCACTTAATTTTGCACTTTTCGCTGAAATAGTGAGGAACATATATTTTGGAACAGTATTCCTAGAACTTATTTTTTGTGGTGTTTTAAAGAATCTAGACGTATTCTAAAATATCACCCAAAAACGTAAGAGAAATCTGGCCCCATTGGAATTAGGGGTTTACGGTGATCACTAATTTACATAAAATTTCTGCTATAATAGCCATTGTTTGACACTTTCAGCCCTCTGGCTTGGATCACCATGACACTAAAAGATGTCTTTTTCTTTTGGACAATGTTTTATGCCTCCAAAAAATTTCTTTGACGCCAAAACATGCTATTTTTATTTTTATATTAAATATTCAAAATATAAATGTCTCTTTAAAGTACTCTTAAAATAGGTAGTTTCCTACTTTAAAATTTTTAAAGTTAACGTAGGCAAATGGATTTTAAAGTAATCATCGTTTTTGCATGCAACATTAAGGATTTTTGCTTAAAAAAAAGGTTTAGTAAGCTTCGTTAAATTTTTTTGCATATGGCCGTTAGTAACAAAAATGACTTATTGCTGACAAGAGTTTTAAAACATTTAAAGCGAACACTAAACAATTTTAATATAATCGCTTTGTTTAAAATTTTTAAATAAAAACAAAAATTATTTAATTTATTTATTATTAATTATAGTTAACAAAACTACATTACCTGTGGCAAATGTTGCTGACAATCTAAACGCAAGGGTAATAAGCAAACTAACTCTTATTATCCAACTTTAATTACCAGCTAAGGCTACAGATTATTTAAAAAAAAACTTTCATCAAATAATTGGTGGTTAAATATATTGTTACAACAAAGAAATATTGGGTGTTCGCTTATTTTCAGTTAAATGGCTCTAAAATATAGTATATCTGGTAATATTAACTGCATTAGACAACGCTGTAGCCTGTAAAATATGTAAACTTGCCTTTGGAAGGAATATAATAGTACGTAAAATCTCGGCTCGTGAGCATAATTTTCTTTGGTTCGCTCTTTTTATGACTCGTGCTCGTAAGTTTTATTTTTTAATTCGTGAGCATTAATCAAATTTTTTGCTCAAATTATTTTTTTCTCGACTTGTAATACAAATTTAAAATTTGTGCCTTCGATTTTTGTTCTTTAACTCGTGTGCACGAATTTTATACTGCGATTGAATTAAAAATAAGCAAAAAAGAATCAAAGACGAGTAATTCATTTCAAAGCATATTGTTTTTGTAAGATTTAATGCATAATACCATGCATTCGTATGTGTGTATGTGTGTATATTTTGTGTGCAGCGACCAATAAGTGTGGTACTTATGCATGTTTTTTACTACACAAACAACATTTACTAAAATGAATTGCTCGTTTTTAAGCTTTTCGACTCGGTTTGCGTTCCGAATTTTATTTTTAAATTCTTTTATTTTTGATTCTTCTCACGAGTCGTATTTTAAACTTGTGAGCTTTTTTAGCGATTTAGTTCTCCTGGGTTTTGAGAACACAAAAAAATATCTCAGAACAACATAAGTTTTGGTCAACATATCAATCACAAGCATGTGTGAATGCACAGCTATAAAACATACCACGGTGATGCAAATGGCAAAAATTGTTTATTTTTTTTTTTTTTTTTTTTTTTGCAAAGAGTATAAGTGTTCAAGATAATGCCTCTTATACTGACCATACGACCTGGTATGGTTTTTAATATTGATACACAGCTCCCAGCCATGTGTAGGTATGTATTTTAACTTATAATTTTATAATGAATGTGTGGTAGCAGAGAGCTTTTGCGTTGAAGTATCTGTTTTTGATTAACACACTACCAAACAAAAGTGTAACTGCTGCCCTGGATAATAAATGAACAAATGCAGAAGAAACACCTTAAGCGTTGAATAAAATTTAAATAAATTTTTATCTCTAATTACAGCCGATCAGGTGATGAAACTTAAATGTTTTCTAGACACTTTGAAAAATGTCAAAATATCCTTATGAATATGATGAATTATCATATGGTACCCAGAGGACAATATTCGCATAAGTGTGATCCGTCGTCTTTCTCAAGCATATAAATCATCAAAAATGACACTCAAAGTAGACATTCATCATACTTTCGATTGAATTTTTTTTTATTTATTTTTTATTTTTTTTTTAATGGAACAAACAGAAAAATGAGTAATAAAATATTAAAGTCAATCAAACTAAAATTTATGACAATTTTAGGCTAAAACTGGACAGAAATCAATGATGTGTTGCTTCTATTAGTGCATTGTTGTAGGTATCATAGATATATTCAAACAAAGTTTCAAAATCATTTTTTTTATTCAATTTTTATTCTTATCTTTTTATAACAAGAATGTCTGGTCAATAATGTTTACAGAAGGAATTATAATATATACATATGTCTGTATGTATATGGATTACTTACGATCAGTGTAAACGCAAACATTTATTTCTACGGTATTTACAATTTTTCTATTTGTCAAAAATTTTCATACTTATACAAATTGTATAAAGCACAACGATATAGCGTAGAGTCAAAGCTTAGCAATTAAATAATAGGATTTTGACAGCACGTTTGAAAGTGAAGTTGGCTGCGAAGAAGAGAAAAAAATAATGACATTTCATATATAATTTAGCGATTTACTCGTTATTTCATTTCTAGTTAGTTATGTTTTATTAAAAAGTTAAACTACTTTAACGCTCTTATCTTTTCAGTATCAATTCTAGGCGCCAGTCAACGTAACGCTCAGCACTCTTATAAAAAAACTACTTTTTTTGTTTGTTTTAAATTTTTAAGCATAATCAAGTCAGGAAAATTTTATAACAAATCCAGTCAAAATGTGCCTCAGAGACACATATGTACAAATGGGCAATACTTTTGTAATTACAACTTTTTGTAAAAATTTTTGTTTTCATTAGTATTACACGAAATCGAAAACTATTTATTATCACATTTTAATCATATAAGGACTTTGGAACAACACATATTGCAAGTACTTTTGATACAAATACTGCAACTCTGATGGACACACTAAACACTTACGCCATTTATTTGCTTGCTGAAATAGACAAGTCTTCACCACGTGGTATAGATTGTAAAAGTGCAAGTGTATCCATCAATTTGTTTGCCGTTTTACGTAATAGCTCTGTGCCATTTGATCCAGCGTATCTATACCGCCTTTAGTTTTGTTGTGGTCAATAATAATCTCCAGTTTGTTTTTATCGCTAGGGCGTGTCTTTGCACTTTGACTTTGATGGAATGTACTGCAAAAACGACACTTGCACTTTGAATAATGGTTGGGAAAAACTCGGATTTTTTCAAAAACCCAACCCACCGGGTTTAATTCAAATTTCGTTCAAGTCGACAATATTTTTTATTTTACTAACAATTACTTTGTTTTAGTATTTATAGTGGGCATTGTGCACTACGACCTGCTAATACTCGATGATCAGAGCAGACTGCATTTACTTCGTTTTAACCGTGCATTATGAGAAAAACGGCTGGAATATAAAGACAGACACGATTAAGTTATTCTCTTGCATTACAACACTCGTTCTCACGTCGCAAAAGTTGCCAAACAATTATTAGAAACGATAAATTGCGCTCCCCTCGTACTTAACAAAACTTTGTGCTTCTGTTTATTGGCTGTTTCGAAATATATAATATATTTTGGCATGCTACCGAATCACTTCTTTAGAACAAACATAAAATCAACTTCAAAGTGTATCGCCTCAAAAGACGAGAAGTTTTCCCGAGACAGGATTCGGAAATTGGCTCTGAGGTGGGAAAAGATGTTACACTTGTACTCGCAATAAGCAAATTTCAATTATTTTTGTTGCAAATAAACTACGAAAATCTTCAAATAAAAAACCTGCCCGGGCTTTTTAAACATAAAAACCAATAAGACCCGGGTGGATTTAATTGGATTACCCCCTGCTCTGAACGCCACTAAATGATCATTCTCAAAGATCGCAAATAAAGGGTCCGCCATCTAACGTTTTTCTTCAACTAGTGCTTATTTCGTGAATGATAATACTTAGCTCATGTCTGATTTGACAGATAATTAGTTTTATCCTTCCGCTGAACGGATATGGTTGTGTATACGCTTGAACAACGCTGGGAAATATTGCGACATTACTTTGAAAATTTTGCCAAAAAAAATCATCTTTTCAGGTGAAGCTCATTTCGATCATGGCGGGTATGTCAACAAGCAAAATTGTCGCATTTGCCGATACGCCCAAGACGAGTCACTGTTTGGTACGGATTTTGATCCAGAGGCATAATGGGGCCATTTTTCTTCGAAAATGAGCAAGGAGTGGCCATTACAGTCGATGGCGATCGTTATCGGGCCATGTTGAACGAATTTTTGTTCACAAAAATTGAAGAGGAGGATATTAGCAATATCTGGTTTCAACAGGACGGCGCTACGTGCCACACAGCCGAAGCTACACTCGATGTTTTGTGCCCTGTTTTTGAAGATCGCGTTATCAGCCGCAGAGCTGATGTCGTTTGGCCACCTCGGAGCTGCGATTTGACACCGTTGGACTATTATTTGTGCGGTGCCGTCAATGATAAGTGTTATGCCAACAAGCCAGAGACAATTGACGCTTTAAAGGACAATATACGTGAAGCCATTGGTGAAATACAGCTGCACACAATCGATAATGTGCTTAAAAATTGGACCGATCGTGTAGGCTACTGCATGGCCAGCCGAGGCAGCCATGTGAGTGAAATTATTTTCCATTATTAACCGGAAGGATTGTACTTTCAAATAAAAAAAGAAATTTGAGAAAATATTCAGCAGTTTTTTTTTATAGCATTTTCAAAAAAAGAATTTATTTAGCGAACCCTTCAGATGCTTTGTAGTGACAGAGTAGGACTTTTTACCGAAACGTATGTGCCGCAGTATTGTAACAAATCTGAGTTTTGGCATGCAGTTTTGGAAAATGTTGCCAGAATTCTTAACAACGCATTATACCTTTTTTATTTAGACCAACATTCAACAATATACTGATAAAAGCTTCTATTTCTATTTTGTCTACTGGCTGCCATGTCATTTCATGTGTACCTCTGTCATAAGGATTAGTGTGCATAACAATAATGTAGATGACCTCCTCGTTTAATATGCGATGAATTACAGTAGAACAGAACTAATCTGCTTTCCAAATGGTAAAAGTACCTTATGTTTTAGTACTCGAATAATGTTTTGTCTGAGATATTTTTTGACTTCTGCGTTTACAGGCAATGTATTCCATTCAATTCCGAAATTTCCGACATAAACAGTTGCAGTTCCCTATTTTGGATTCATATCGATATCATTATCACTTTCGCATTTTGTAAAACTTATAACAAATTCTGAAACTGAATCCGCATCTTCAGAAAATGGGCTGAAGTCGGACTTGGAGCTTACTCTAAATTAATTTTTTCAATTATGCTTTCAATTTTGGCAGGATTAGGTGCATTTTTGTTCTGTTTCTTTTTTTCAAAATAAAAATGAGTAAAAATAAAATTATAACTAAAAATTTTTTATTTCTAAGCATGTTGACTGCATTAAGCATTAAGCACATTACCGCCAACAAGCAGCAGACAGCAGACACCAAAATGTCAAAATTATAATACACATTGTTACGTTTTAACCCTTTTAAAACGTTTGAATTCGTTTAAATTGCGTTAAAATAAAATATACACCGCTTTATTTTGTTGTTTTACAATTATTATTTTACTACACAATAGCTTCTATACTATTTGTCTTAAAACAACACTTAAAATTCGTTTATACAACACTTTTATTTCCGCTTTAACACGTTTTTATCTTACGACAGCCAAACGATAAACAGACTGACGTGTAGGTAAAGCATCCCTTTATATACATAATTGCCTACTGTATGGAAGGTTCAGGATATATCGACCATCTTCTGTTTCCATATCCGTTAATTCAAATGTAACATAAAGATGGTTGATGTGGCAGTGATGCCAAATTGACAGGGTGACACAAAATATACCAACATACCACAATGCAGTGTTGTATTTATATTTTCGTAACAATATGTTTATATGAAAACAATTATTTTAAAGATAGCACAGCAAAAGCCTAGACAATAACCTTTGCTGCTGCTGCTAAGCATAAAATAATTTCAATTTTTTTAAGACAACAAAACAAAAATTAGTGATACAAATACAATAAAAAAATTTTAAATAAAAAAACGTAAAAATATATTTCTTTTATTTGTTATGTATTTAATGCTTAAAACAGATGACAATGAAACCTAATTTTATTGCTGCTGCTGCTTTTAAAATATTTATGAAGTTGATAGTATAGCAACAAATACTTCCAACAACTTGCTTTCATGCTACTTGCTGTCGTTTATGTATTTAAAGTGATTTCTCATTTTGTAACTTCAAAAGATCTGTGGACAAGGTTCTGAAAGGCATAATAAGCTTCTTTACGAAAGCTGGGTGACTGCATGTGTGACAGGAAAGGCGATGTACAGAATAGGTATATAAAACCGCCTATGGTAAATCTGACAAAATATTTGCAGTAAAGGTTAGTGAACAACCAACTTTGTTTATGGTATGTTAGTCTTTTGCAAGCAAATTTAAATTTTTACAGTGAAGCTCTAAGTGTACATATTTTTTATAAATATTATTTTTATACAACAATCTTTACTAAAATTGCACTTTTAATTGATTTAAAACAAGTAAAATTAATATAAATGACAAAAGTACTTCCACATGACTAAACACATTAATTATATTCTCTTTTAAAAATTAATTCCGAATAAATACATATTCTTTTCAGTTATAATATCACTTTCTCATAATGAGGTCGTCATTTTATTTAATTGTAATTCTTGTTTTTGGTCTAAACCAAATGTGCTTCGCTTCTAAAATGGTAAGTCAAGTAAGAAACTTAAAAAAAAACAAAAATTAATATTTCTCCCTTCATTTATAGCATCGGGTCTATTTTACTGGCGTTCGATGTGAAAAACTAGAAAACGAAATTGCAAAACGTTTGGAGTGTTTCCTATTACCCGATGCCAAGGGCCAGCAAATGTTGAATGTTCGTTTTATGGTTTCCCAAACTATCCCAAACAGTTTGATGGTGCACTTTTCGCTTTTTACCGAAATGATTGGTCGGAATGTTGCTTACTTGGATATGCATTTTAATCTTTGTAAGGCTTTAGTCTCAGTTCAAAAACATTTTATATTACGTTTAATTTTTGCGGAAGTTCTTCGTTCTTAAGAAAAACGTTTTATACGAAATTCATAATTTCACCATTAATGAAAAATATGCTCTTAACTATTTACCATCTTTAAAATTTTCTAGTTTATCAAAGTTCTATTGTAAAAGTAAAAAAATTGCAAATTTAAAAGCTATCGGTCGTGTCGATAAAATGATATGAGTAAAGTGAAATGAAAACGAAAATAAGCGGAACGAATATAATTTAAATAAACGAAATTATTAAAACAATCCCGCAGTATAAAGTAAAATAAAAATATTGGTCATCGTTAGATATGAACTTTTCCCAACTTTCAGGCAACATATGGATTTCGAGTCAAAAGCAGTCCAGCGACATCGCTTTGCATCGATAGAACTGTAATCTATAAGTTGATTATGACAAAACTTGTCAACAAGTATTTTCTAAATAATTTTGAACTGTAGTGCGATTCATTAATATATTTTGACTTAATCGCGCCATTTTAACAGTAAACAGCATAATTGTCGATTTTGCTACTAAGTTTCAGTTTGTTTCCCACATTCGGCATAGCCAGTGTTAGCTGTTATCGTAAATTAATGGCGAAAATTTTGGTGTTGTTGATTAAATTGAAAACTAGTTAAATTAATCGTATAATTGATTTTGCTGTTCGGCTATAGCCATACTTCTATTGGGAAAAGCTTCTATTCTGCCGCAAAACAATTCGTTTTTTTCTTACTCTTTTTGTGTTTTTCGCTTTTTGGACATTTTGTTTGACAGAGATGACAGTGAATTTCGACTTCTTTTACGAATGTCGTATGGTTAAAAGTCCCTGAATCGCGCTACTGGTCCTGCAAGTTACAAATTATACAGCACAGCGGTGTGTGCTATGAAGACATTCTCTTAAGTAATTTTCCTCGTAAAATAAGAACGTGAAAAGAACTGAGCTATATGAAGAATTGCAAACACATATAAAAAATATACATTTAAAATTAATTAAATAAAAATAGCAAAAATAAAATGTAGAAAAAAATTAAATTGAAAATAATGATTAAAAGAGCGCTAAACGTAGTCTAGCAGTCAAAAATTTTATGCCCATACAAATTATAGAAAGCCAAACAAAAAGCCGCCGCGTCAATGCTTTGCAAATGGTTGGCTACTCTACCGTAATATCCGAGTACCTTCGTGCTCTCCTGTAAGCGTTCGAGAAGCTCCAAAATAGATTTAAAGCACCGGCCCATACACGGGAGTCGTATTCCAATTTAGTTCTGATATAGATCTTGTAAATATTAAGGAGATCAGATGGAATGAAGTATTCCTTGCACATTTTTAAAAAACCGAGATACTAGAATGCTTCTTTCGGCACTCCAAACATGTGATCGTTACAATGGATGTCACAGTGAATTCTCATGCACAGAACATCACCTACATTACTCATAGACACAGATAACACCACACCATCTCGTCTGTGTTTTAAAAAACACCATTCGGAGATTTTCACCATGTTATTTATATTGTTACAAAAGTCTGGTTGGGCACCCCTGCGTTTATTACATCGCTAAAATAAATAAACAAAAGCTGCAAGAACAAACGAGATGTTGGAGAGCTTTCGGTGTGTTGTTTACTCAGCCATATAAAAAGCACATCAATGGGAACAACAATCATTTTATTTGTAGTAAGCTCAGCGAGTACAGTTTATGTGAAGAGAGTTTGTTGGTTTGAACTGTGTGTGAAGAAAGTTTTTAAGGAGTAAACTCGTGAATTGAATCGTGAGCTAACTCAGAAAGGAGAGCTAACTCAGTGAGGAGAGTTAAGTGTGGAAAACCTCTGGTTGAAAAGATTGTTTAACTACGATCGAGTTGGAAGATCTTAAGGTAGAAAGATCTCTAGAGTAATTGTTGTTGTTTATAATGTTGTAAACAGACGGAGTAATTAAGAATAGAAAATTGTTATTGTTTGTAAAAATTTTACAAGCAGTGGTGCACAAAACTGTGTTGAATAAAGGATTTTAATTAAAATCTAAACACAAGATTAATTTTATTTTAACTACAATCTACGAACTCATAAATACACGTTTTTAAAAAGGTAAAAACGTAACATTAATTTTTTGTTCATAGGCCGAGCCTCTTAAATATTGATTGACAATTCATATTCATCCTCTTAGCCTTTTGGAGATTGAGTCGAAAAGAAAGAATATGAATTGTCATTCAATCTCCAAGAGGCTCGGCCTACGATCAAGAGAATTGTCATTTAATCTCCAAGACAAATATTGCTGTTATCTGCGAAAGAGTACCATAGATAGGATTGAAACTTAGAACAAGAAAGTCGTTTAGAAATATTAAAAATAGAGAAGGTGAAAGAACAGACCCTTGAGAAAGAGCAAATCCTAGTTTATACTTAACTCGTCGGATGAGACTCCATCTATGACCACCCTTATAAATTGATCTCTGAGGAAGCTTGATATAAATCGAAAGAAATGAGTACCAACACCAGAAGTAATAAGTTTCGATTTGACTGCTCCTGCCGAACTCTATCAAACATCTTGGAAATATTCACAGTCACAACCTTATTCTCGGACCTGTTCCACGTCTCCGAGAGCAACGCCAGCAGATCACTAGTAGAACGGGCCTTGTGGAAACTGTACGTGCGATTGCTTAGCAAATCGTTGGACTCCAAACACAAGGTCGTGATTATTCATACTCTCCATAACTTTACAGAGTGCAAAACAAACTGCTGCGGTAGTTCTGAGGGTTACAAGCCTCACCCTTTTCAGGGATTAGCGTTATATCAGCCACCTTCCAGCAAGATGGAAAACTACCGACGATATGACGCACAGAAAATATGAGCTAATGGATGCGCAAGCGTCGATGTACACTGCTTTAGGACGAGTGCTGGAATATTATCCGGCCCAGATGACTCATGACCGTTGAGATTCGCAAGAACCCTTTTTACACCCTTTTTACTCTTTCAAGTTCGGGCAGTGGATAACACTCACCGGCAAGTGAGAATTACTTACAAACATTTCAACCTAAGGGTTTGTCTTTTCAAACGGTTTCGTGCTTAGACAGTCATACATATGTCAAACGAACAATGAATGAGGCAAGGGACACCGTAATTTAACATAACTAGTTAATCATAGCAAGGATTTTAATACGTAGAATAGAAGCTAGTAAATGTAACAAAATAAAGTAGTTTTATCAATTATCGATATGTAAGACTATTTATTTACAACTTGACTATACAACAGACTTTCGAAAAGAGCAACAATTTGTTAAAATTTTTCTTAAGTTTTTTGTACATTTTTTTTTTTGATTATAAATGTTAAAAGAAACAAATTTTCTTTGCTTACCCCTAGCTGGACCCTGTTTATTTAAACATTTATAATTAAAAATTTCTATTTGCATCTTAGACTTCACCCCAACCCCTCATTGCCAGACAAAAAAGCCACCAATAAATACTTTATTTGAAATAAATTTTGCAAAATTAAAATGTAGTTTCTTGCATAGATTCCTTTTGTCTAATGCTTGTAGTAGCCGCTCCTACTGTGAGCCATATGCATTTGGCCGTATGCTTGTACTATAGACATATTATTTTACTTAAACAAGTTCTGTGTTTTTTCTATTGTCTAATAGCAAAACTTTGGTAAAAGAATAATAACGATTTAAGAAGTAAAATGCCTTTTTCGAAAAACTTTATTATCAGATGCACAATCCTTAGCCACTAAACATAAATATAAATGTTTGTACATGAGTTTTAAGGGTTGCCAAAGTATAAATTGAATAGTATTGTAAATAATGACATGGGTTAAGTATGGATTTGAATTAAGATTCGAAATAAAAACTATAAATTTCGACAAAATTTTTGAATTTTTATCACATATTTCAGGTCAGAATACTAAGCAAATATTTTATATAAAATAGTAACAATATTTGAAATTATTTTTTTATTCATGAATATCTACTATTTTGTGTCTTTTTCAATAATCTTCCTCAAATCCACTACACTAGTGACAAAAGTTTTTAATTTTTGGGCAACTTGTTAGAGTTGTTTGTACAATACTTAAGCCTGGCAAAAGTTTTGTAATTTTTGGAAACAAAAGAATGTCACAGGAGTCCAAATCCGATGAGTATATGCTAAGACATATAATTATAATCACCAGCCAGTGTACTGCCTAATGGCATACACTCCGACCTAAAGCATCTTTTGAGTCGAAAGATAACGCACAAGCATCAGTGCGACTTTGCTCGTAGCCCATGACCAGTTAACAACTATCGTCCTTTGATATCATCTCCACTCAATTGTACCCCATATAGAAAAAGGCAGGCCAAAAGCCTTGTTCCAACAGTTACTCCTCCGACCTCCAAACGAATCGGAGTATATCGCTGATAGAAACAAACTTGATCTCCCACCGATCCAATTGACGTCGGTTGAAAATGTGGAATCTGGTCTTAGTCAACTCAACACCTACTGAGCCCTGCGATTCCAATATTCTCCAGACAAAGCCGGTAATCCGTTTTCTCCAAGAGACGTAACCTTTTGAGATGATGTCTCAGGTAGTAGAGTCCTAATGAAGAACTCAATACGTGTCCACTTTTTGTAGTCTATACAGTATTTCATTAACTGTGCTGTTGTAATTCGCGGGCGCGACTCAGAGGAAGTATTTCCACCTGTCCACCCTCGATCTGGCCTCTGCCCACTTAACTATACAAAACGGCTCTGGACCAATAACGGCCGCTGCTGACCGTTGCTGCTACCGACAACAGTCAGTCAGAAATTTCATGGGCAGCGAGTTCAGAATGACTCGGTACACAGCAAAACACAACCCTGTCCTCTGCACCGAATCGTTCAAGATATTTCAAGTACTCTTCAATTAGCCGCCATCTCAATGAAAATGAACCCAGTGACCTCAGTGCGGACTGGCTATTCAAAAATATAGTTATGTGCGCATTTCTGATACCCTGTGCAGGTTTATTCCAGCGCACACCTATATTGCATGAACTCTAGTCTTATAGACACTAGGCCAATTACCCATAGTTACCCGCCTCTATACCCGTGTCAGTTTTTTAACCAGTCATAAGCCACTTCAGGCTCCTGGGAACCGCACAACGCCTTGGGCTCAGAAAACATGATTTCGGACATCTGGTCGAAAACCAGTTCAGGATTCATACGGTCCATTATCGAACATACAGACCATACGATCTGAAACGCTTCATAGAACACTGATACGAGCCAAGTTTCCCTGTTCTAACCCATTATAGAAACTAGTTGAGGCATAACAATGATGTTTTTGCTCAAAAACCGTCATTTACAAGCAGCTTTGCCATCCACTTAACAGCGAAATTAATATTCACGTGAAAAGTCGTGTATCGATTAATGTTCTTAATTTTAACGTAATTTGTCGAAATGCCGTCTCAACTGTATTCACACAGTGGCTCAACTTGAAAGACACCTTTTGATGACGAGTGTGCAACTAGCAGATCGAAGTAAAACGTACACAGATCTCACACACTTTCTTAATTGCAAAACTAATTTTAATTAGATGGTGGGCAGTGAAGAAGACGGATGCTAAGAAGTATCTTAGGCCTTGGTAAGAATTTCTTGTGGTCATTATGTTTAGACACATCTCGGAAGCTTTATGTTAACCGCATTAGGACTATTGTGGAAGTTGTTTAGGAAGACGAAAAGCAAAAACCATCACAACACCTTCTATGTGACCTGCTCTATGACAACAAAGGTCGTGGCATCTAAGTGCATGTCTCTTTAATGATCTTAACTATCCGGCAGATGCGTCACTGACGAATCTTATCAAATTTGTCAAAGGTTAGGTCGCAAAGGAAGTGCACTTGCATACCACCTAGAGACCAGAAAATTATAAAAAAAAAAAACGAAAGAAGATTGCGACCATTGGAGCAGAAAGGCATATTAACAAAAAAAGTAGGAGAAGAACTTAAGCAAACAAAAGTAAACTGACTTTACACCAAGTGTCACCTCACCAGTTAGCTGATGGACGATAGAAATCGGTCCAAATCAAACGCAACCTCACTGCTGTCACTCAAAAAGCCTAGGCCCAAAAGTCTAAGCCTGCGTCTCTTAATAGCAGCACAAAGGCATAGTATTAGTTCCACCATCTCAGGCAAATATATCAAAAGTGCCGGGTGATTCTCACAGGGACCACAAGAATTCCATACTCGTCCAATTTAGAGTAAGCGAAGAGTTTATTCTTATTCGTGTTTAAATTTTGGTTTGCGTGAAAAATAATATTACTATGGGCTTTTACAAAAATACCCATTATCAAGTTCCTATCATAAGTCTACAATATTCTGTGAATTTAAACATTAATAATTTTGTATTACGCTTCTATCAAGAAGAATTGCTATGCTTATTATTATAACAACAAACACAGGTAAACTATTGTGTGTTAATTAACTACTGCACACAAAAAATGACAGAAACTATTTTTACTATACTACACAGAAGTGTGTATACATTCAAATGAATTTAATAATGATTTATTCCAAAACTTTATGAAGCTCTTTAAAGTTTTTATTAACGATATACAGGGTGGAAGAAATAGTAGGAATACATTAAAATGTTCTTGAACTAAAATTGTCTCCGTGTGCATCTCACCAGAACCGGTAATTGGACACAGTACTGTTGAGATTTACACGGATGGATCAAAATCCTCGAAAGGACTTGGGAGCGGCATCTTCATTCCTGTATACGGGGTGAGGGAATCCTTTAAACTGCCGGACCATTGCAGTGTCTTACAGGCGGAGGTATCGGCGATAAAGAGGGCAGCGGACTGGTTGATGTACTTCGGGGTATATGACAGTGATATCTGGATCTGTACGGACAGTCAGGCTGCGATCAGGGCGCTCTTCGGTGTCTCGGAGACATCGCGACTGATGTGCGAATGCCGGGCATCTCTCAACAAGATGGTGAGACATTCAGACCTGGAGATTGTCTTGGTAAGGGGTCACTTGGACACCCGGGGGAACTGTGTGGCGGAAGGACTTGCGAGGGCTGACTCTCTCCTCAGAAGTGAGGAGATTGACCACTCAGTTGGGATGCCACTTTCCTCTTGCTGACTTATGGTCATGTGGTACATGTTGGGCAGGGTACAGCTAGGGTGGGATAATGAACCCACGTGCTCTGTGTCGAGGCAAATCTGACCCCTATATGATCGGGCTCACCCGGATGCCGCGACTTAGGCTGCCAACTCTTTTTGCTGTGATTACTGGGCATTGGGTGGTTGGTGCGCACGGTAGGAGATTGGGTCTGCCGTTCAATGACTATTGCAGGGGTTGTCAGGATGAGGAGGAAGAGGAGACTGTCGAGCACTTCCTATGCCAGTGCCCGAGTCTTTCGGACATTAGGACTGCTTTCCTTGGCAGTCCCTTTCTGGATGCTTTGTCGGATCTGGCCGATGTAAATATCAGCAGGATCTCTTTTTTGTACATGCGTCTGGTTAGTTCGGATCGCACCGGGACGCGGACATATAGGTTGTCTATTTTCTGGATTACTGATGAGTATCACAGTGGGATCAATACTGGACCCAAGTGGGCTGGATGTGTCTGGCTACCCGTCGTAACTAACTAACTAAAATTGTCTTAAATTTTCATTTATCACTACAAAAACTATGTAAAGAATGCATTGTAATTGAAAGATAAACGACGATCTGCTAGTTGTACGAACTTTCAATTTTTACAGTGATTAATAAAAATTTAGGAAAATTTTAATTTAGGAAAATTTTGATGTGCCCCAATTATTTCTTCCATCACTGTATGTGGAAGTTTTGTTGCAAAAAATGTGATAACATTAGCATTGACAAAGCATTATTAGTAAACAGCACAAGAAGATTTTTTTTATTTTTATTAACGCTTTACCTATAATAGTAACCGATATTTGAATCGATTGTAGAAACAGCCTATTTTTTTTTTTTTTTTTTTTTTGTATAAACATTTGTACACTTATTTGGTACCCAAAAACAGAACCAAATCTATTAGACATTTACTCATGTACCTGAAAGGTTGCAACCCTGTTACAACTGTAAACCAACAAGACAAATTGAAAAGAATGCGAAATAAACAAGAAAATATTTGAAATAAAATTGGGAACCAACCTAACCATGAACAAAAAAAAAAGAAATGAAAAATGCCTAACAAAAGAAACCCCAACTAAAATTTTTCAAAAGAAATGTTTGAAATCGGTACGAGTGGGGCAAATTAAAATAAAAAATGGTAAAAAAAACCTTAAAAAGTAACAAAAACAATTTTCTAAACTCATACAGTGGGGTTTTTAACAAGAGTTTGCGCCACAATACACATATAGCAACATACGCACGAGCTAAAATTATAAAAAGCAGAATTATAAAAGCAGAGCATTAAAGGTATGAATTTTCAGTTAAAGATTTCCTAACGATGTTTTACGATGCTATTTGTAAATATCGCGGTAAACATTGATCATGTGCATAGATTCTATGTCATAAAAGCATTACTACACCTCTACCTTACAAGCACATATTGTCGCTTCTAACGAAAACATTATCCTTAAGTTCTGCAAAGGATTTAGAAAAGCAGTAAAAAAGTTTTATTATTTTAAATAAAACCAAACTTGGCCTCTGTATATACATACATATGTAGATATGTGAGCATGTATAGTCATGTGAAAAATAATAAGGACACTTACACTATTGGACAAAATAAAGTGCATAATACCTTTTTTGTATTTCATCAGAAAAAAAATTATGTGAATTCGTTAATTTCGTTTACATCTTAATATAAAAAATTTAATAACTTTATGTTTTAATTAAACTTTTTCAGCAAAACAGCATAAATTAAAATGCTCCTTGCCAACGGTTGGACAAGAAATAAAGTGTAAATGCAAAATATTGGCTAATGGCCATTGAAATTCGAGGGGATATTATAATAATCAGAACTTAGTAGCTCCTCCCTTATTAGCCATGACATCACAAAGCCGTTTAGGTATACTTCAAGTCAAGTTTTTCAAATTTTGTATAGGAACCTGTCTCCATAATAAATCATCGTACTCTAATAAATCATTTTACCAGCAGGCCGCTTACCCTTATAATATTGTGTCCACATCGAATATACATTTTTCTACAATCGGTACTGAAACAGTGTTATCAAACTTAAGATCATTGCAGAATTCATGTTATGCTGGTCCTGACGGAATACCTAATTGTATCCTTAAATATTGTTCTGAATTTCTTTGTGGTCCTTTGACCGTAATTTTCAATAAGTCCCTTGAAATGGGATCATTCATAATTCATTTATTCAAAAATGGAAACAGACTTGAAGTTTCGAATTATCGAGGATTTGCCAAGTTGAATGCAATACCTAAACTTTTAGAAAAGATTTTAATCGAAAGTGTTTGTCATCAAGTCTCATATCTTTTATCTTCATGTCAACATGGTTTTCGAAAATCACGATATACAGCCACTAATATATTGGAAATTGCCACTAATATAAGTGATGGTTTTATTAATTCAAAGCAAACTGATGTTATCCATACTGATTTTAGTAAGATCTTTGATAAAGTTAACCATGACATTTTACTTTTTAAGCTCTCATGCTTGGAGCTTAGCAACAATTCAATTCGCTAACTTAATTCGTATCTTTCTGGCAGAACTCATCAAGTAAAATATAAAAATGCTGTTTCTAAGTTATTGATGTCACTTCTGGAGTGCCATTTGGGTCCTGTATTGTTTACATTATTTATCAACTACCTATCGTCTGTAATTTGCAGTTCAAATGTCCTTATGTATGCGGATGACGTCAAAATTTTTAACTCCTTTAATATTTAATATTTCTGGTCAATCATCTCTTAAAAAAGACATCGAATATTTTTCTCAATGCTGTGATATTAATTTATTGGACTTGAATATCAAAATATGTGAATACATGTCGTTTTATCGTTCACAAAAGCTTGATACTTCTTATTACTTTAAAGGAACAACTCTAGAAATGGTTTCTATTATAAATGATCTTAGAATTTTGTTGGACCATAAACTAACATTCTGTGATCATATTTTGATGATGGTTAATAAAGCTAGTGGAGTATTCGGATTTATGAAGCCTTGCTCGAAGGAATTTTGCGATCCATATATAACGAAGCAGTTATATACATCTTTGTTTCGACCGATCCTTGAATACGGATCTATTATATAGAATCCTTACTTTCACACTTGTTCTAACATTATTGAATCAGTACAGAAGCAGTTTCTTTTATTTTGTCTGAGAAGACTTGGATGGAACTCATATGTACTTCCTTCATATAATAGCAGACTCGCTCTAATTAAGCTGCCTACTTTAAAAAGCCGAAGAATAATGCTAAGTGTTTCATTTTTATTCAATTTAATACGTGGTGATGTTGATTCCGCTTTTCTTCTAAACAAAATTATTTTTAATTTTCCCGTTAGGCCTTCCCGCTACTTTCAGTTAATATATGCTTACAATTTAATAATCAATTTAATATCATTTTATTGATTTTTCTGAGAGTAATGAAATTTTGAAAAGAAAAATAATACTGTATTTAGATTACGAGGGCGGATTGACATTGAAGCTACCTAGCGCTAGATGGCAGCACAAACACAAAAACTTTTTCTTTCTTAGAAATTACGATCTGTCAAACGTCAGCTGTTAAAATTTTAGCCAAATTCATCGATTAGTTTAATTGTTGTAGTCGTTTGAAGTAAGCAACTTTGGTGTTTCTTGGAAAATGGAAAAAAGTGAATTTCGTGTAGTGATTAAACACTATTATTTGAAAGGCAAAACGGCGAAAGAGACAAAAGAAAAGCTTGATAAATATTACGGCGAATCTGCTCCGTCAGATTGTATGGTAAAATATTGGATTGGGCCGAACAAGCACTGCAACAATACCATCAACAGGAAGGCCAAAAGAGGTGATTACTGAAGAAAATATCAAGAAAATTCTCAATATCGTTATGAATGCTCGCCGGGTAAAATCCGTGAGATTGCTGAAATGGTAAATATATCATATGAACGTGTGTTCAACATTTTGCATAAACATTTGCATATGAAAAAGCTATAGGCAAGATGGGTGCCGCGTTTGCTCAGTGTTGAACAAAAACGGGTTCGACAGATCACTTCACAGCAGTGTTTGGACATGATAAAGCATAATTTTTGGCGTAGATTAATAACTGTTGATGAAACGTGGGTCCACCACTATACACCTGAAACCAAAAATCAATCGAAGCAATGAATGGAAGCTGTTGGAAGTGCTCCGAAGAAGGCGAAGACAGCGAAATCGGCTGGCAAGGTTATGGCCACTGTATTTTGGGTTGCACACGGAATATTGCTCATCGATTATCTTGAAAAGGGATCAACAATCATAAGAGAGTATTATTGTGCATTATTGGAGCAATTGTTTGATGCAATCAAGGAAAAACGACCACATTTAAACAAAAAAAGTGCTCTTTCTTTAAGACAACGTACCGGTTCACACAGCATTAGATACGATGCTAAAACTACGAGAAATGCACTTCGAATTGGTTGATCATCCACCTTATAGTCCAGATTTAGCCTCTAGTGACATTTTCCTGTTTCCAAACTTGAAAAAATGGCTCGCAGGGAAAAGATTCATCTCAACGAAGAAGTGATTACCGAAACTAATGCGTATTTTGAGGAGTTCCCAAAATCGTATTATTCAAACGGTATAAAAAAATTGGAAAATCGTCTTACTAAGTGTATTGAGCTAAAAGGAGACTATGTTGAGAAATGAATGGTTTTTGAAAAAAAATGTTTTTTTCCTACTAAGGTAGCTTCAATCCGCCCTCGTAATTATATTGTATTTGAATTAATAATTTTCATTTTGTAAATTTTGTATTTTTCTTAGACTATATAACTTTTGTTTGTAAGGAATTAAGTGTCCATAGACCAAATAAATAAAATAAATAAATTCGGTTTGCATTTCTCTCCAAAATGTTTAATGCAGTCCGATATTTCATTGAAATATTGTCATCTAGGATGGTCCACAGGTTCTCTACTGAATTTATCGGTACTCTGAGCCGGTTATTTTAGTATTACAGTGTAGTTTAATTAAAAATAGTTCTTGAAACATAAAGTACACCACGCTGATTTCTATAGCATTACTGTTTACACAATGCTCACCAGTTGTGTCGATTCTGACTATTCGAGCCACTCAAGAGGTAGAAAAGCAGACCGACATTTTGAGACTTCCACGACCATGTTTTATTGTATAGGGTGGGCAATTTAAAATTAAAATTTGAACCAGCGGCTATTTCGAATCTGGCAATACTTATGTCTCTCTATTCTGTCACAAAATTCAGTATGTTATCTCGATTTACCCTTGACCAACGTTGGGATATATGGGAAATTTATTATCATTTAAAATCATCTTTTCGTACGAAGCTCATTTTCATCTTGGTTGATACGTTATTATACAAAATTGCCATATTTGGGGCTCAGAAAACCCAAACGTAGTCTTACAGAAGTCAATGCACACATTACGAGTGACTGTTTGTTGCACCTTGTGGAGCAGAGACATCGGAACCACTACGGTCCATGGAGACACCTAACGCACCATGTTAACCGATTTTTTGTGCCCATTCTTCATGGTATTGATTTAAACGATGTTTGGTTTCAACAGGACGGTGCAATAATCGATTTATTGTGTCGAACATTTGATAGCCGTTTAATTAGCTGAAATGGTGATGTCAGTTGGCCGCCAAGAAGCTGCGACTGGACACCGTTGGACTATTTTCTGTGGGGCACCGTCAAAGACAAGTGTTATGCCGACTGAGCATTTGAAGGCCAACATTCGTGATGCCGAGATACGACCCCGTAAACGCGAACAAGTTCTCGAAAATTGGTCCTGATCGAATAGGGTACTGTGAGGCGAGCCGAAGCAACCGTATGAATGAAATAATATTTCATTCCTAACTGGAACAATTGTATTTCACAACAAAAAAATAAATTTGGCTAAATTTCAAACCGTTTTTGTTTAATTGCATTGTTAAATTTGAACTTTTAAATGGCCCATCCGGTTATAGTATGCAATGTATTTATACAAATTATATATCTTTTACCCGACTTGCATTTTTTTCGTTTATATTTCGACTCACCTGACCAACAAACCATTTGATTTCAATGTGATTCGGGCACAGTAACATACATTTGGCAAAGGCCAAAGGCTTTCTTATATTTGCGTCTCGTCGCAATGGTTTTTCTTTGTGTAAAAATTTTTAGGCTGCTCTGGATAAGCCTTCTCCGTGTAATGGGTAATCCTTCTTCCTTGATTTAACTGGAAGAAGAATATATTTATTTCTTTGGCTATGATAATTATGCGATCATCTTTACGCTTTGCTGCCTTGAGACAAATTTTAAACTTCTTTTGATTTTAGAATTCTGAGGAGCTCGAACACTGTTTTTACTTCTGATATTGATATGCTCTATTTTTTGGACAATTCATCGATTCTCAATTAATTTTTCCAGTCTTATACACAGACTCCTAAAGGTTTTCGGCAACGTCTTCATTATGATGTCTTGTGGAAATGTCTAAGAAAACGTTAATTTTTTGGCAATTGCGCCGAAGATTGAAAGGCTTTCAGAGGTCGCCGATAATAAGCAGAGGTACTAAGTACTGATGTACTGATTATTATAATATTTCTTTATATTTATACGGTTATCATCCACTAATTTATATTTGCAATTTATTTTGTCCAATTTATATTTGCAATTTATTTTGTCCAACCGTAGTCAAGGGGTATTTTAATTTATGTTGTTTTTCTAAAAAAAAGTATAAATGAAATATATAAGTTTTTATGTTTTTTATAATGAAAAGTAAACATAATTAATAAATCCAATTAATTTATTAAGAAAGTTATTTTGTACTTTATTTTGTCCAATAGTGTATATAAAACGAGTTAAAATTCTAATTCTGTTTTTATATTCAACCATTTATCGAAAACATCTTATAAGTTGTCGGCTTGAATTTTGTACCCTTTCTCAGTTGTAGTACATTTTTCTCTAAAGCTTTTAAGAAAAACCGCAATGTGTCCCTATTATTTTTCACATGACTTTTTGTATGTTTTAACTAAATCCCTCATATTTATGAGTAAATAAGAGTAAACCAGCAAAAGAAAAAGCATACACTCTCGTAACCAAACTCTCACATACACACTCTCATTTCTTAATCCAACCATTTAACCATTACAAAAAAAACACAACAACAACATAACCAACACACAACGAATACGAATAAAAAGAAAAACGCACATGAATCAGTCTGTTAAACTTAAATTAAATGTTTGTTATTCTTGTCGTTGTTATTGCATTTGATTATCCCCTACTATTGCTTTCTTTTGTATGTATATGTCCTGCGTAAACGAGTAGAAATGCCTATTGTGTTGTGAGTTTGTTTACATGTAGAGAAGGCGAAACACCATAGCGTATGAGTAATTTTATTTTATTTTTATATGTACGAGCAAGCACATACACACAATCATACATTTCATATAAGTATTTCTGTGTTGAGAGAGAGAGAGCATATAACAAACATGAGCTCCTTCTTATTGATTTTCAAGAGCACATTTACAGCAGCAGACAATGACTTTTGTTGTTGTTGCTATTATTGTTGTTTTCTTAAGTTCATTGTATTTCGTTGCGTATAAACAACATTTATTCGTTCTCATCGTCATCATATGTTTTTGCTATGCAGAATATTGTTGTTGTTGGTTTGTTTGTTGTATGTGTGTACGAAAATTCAGTCTTTTTCGCCCTTATTTTTTATTTCTACCGTTTTTTGCTTGTTTTTTTTGTATTTTCACTCACATTTTTGTTAAAATTTGTTTGTACACTTTTTCCAGGTTTATTTTTTTGCTTATTCGTTGTATTTTTTGGTTGTTTTCGATATAAACGTGTATCTTTTTTAATGGCTTTAAGGCAAAAGGAAATTCTACAATTTGAGTCTTTTTTCATATTTCGTAGTGGAAGTCTATGTGAAATAAAAATGTTTAATTCCATTCGTGGAAATATAGAAGAAATAAATATTGGTAGGAATGGCAATAAAGAAGCGAATATTTGAGAAAAAGTATTTAAAAAATGTACCACTGTGCACTCAACAACACAACAACAAGGTGGATGTAAGAAGACAAAAATTTCTTCTCTCAATTTGTGTTTTGCATAAGGGACATACGTGTATATTTTTTGAATTTCAAAAGTGATTCTTAAAAATTCTTATTTCTGAGAAAACCAGTAAATAATAGTCAGACAACATATAGCCTGTGATAATACCCCTGATCGTGACGAATCTAAAGTCCGCTTGGTACCAGTAGGAACCTACCGGTACATTTTATAAATTTGATCAGATAGTACAAACCATGAAGAAAGCCTGTGCGAAAATGCCTTAGTTATGCCTATTTCTCCTCTTCTTAGGGAAGTGCTTTAAGAAGAATATCTTAAAAGCAAGGAATTTTTGACAATCTTTGGTCTTGAGTTGAAATATTAAAAGAAAATATATTAATTTATAGTATTGGCCATCGTTAGCTATGACCTTTTACCAACGTATAGCTTTTAAGCCAAAAAAAAAATTAAAAACACTGTTCTGCTACCATCGAAACAAATGGTAGACAGGCAAGGTAAGAGTAAGACTTCTCAACTATTATTTTTTAAGAACATATAGCCGAACGTCGTCAAAATAGAATATAACGGTTGTATGTCTGGTCGTCTATTTCAGGTGTTTTTCGGCTATTGATATATGAACCTTCTTCGTCTCTGTCGTTGATTCTTTAGCAGGGCTTCATACACAATTTTTTGCATACCAGGTTGTCGTACGTACTTAATTACTTACATATTCGTGACTTTCCAGTGTAAAGATTTCTAAAAATGATGCTCCATTTCTGTCTATGGTCTCCTGTTGCTTTGGCTGGTCATTTGTTTAAGTCGTTTTCTTTGAATATGTTTTCTAACATCTCTTACCACATTGTTCTTCTTTCTTCCTTCGGCCTGGCCTCTTAAAATATTTTGGCATTTGGAAGTCTGTCATTTTGGCAACGTGTCCGTACCATCTCATTTACGAACGACTTAGTTTTGTTTGTAAGGGTTCCATGTTTTGGTGTCTTCTGATTTTTTCGTTTCTCACTTTGTTCTTTCTGGTCTTTCCGGCTACTCTTCTTAAATACTTCATCTCAACTGCTAGAATTCGGCTTTGTGTCTTTGTTGTAGAACTGAACGGTATGCTGCTAGTTTCCTCCTTAGGGTTGCCTCTCGTTTGCTCAAAAAGCTTTTATTAAGGTCTGATTATAATTTAGCTGCCAGTGCAATTTCGGCGTTTCTACATATTACTGCTCCAGGAGAGAGGTGTGTTCTACCTGGCTTAGTGCTTCCGTTCCGATCCTAGTAATGTGTTGAACCATTGCTCAGCCTACTGCTGTGTACAAATATGAGTTAGAGTTTTCAATTATAGACAAATCCATGTTAAAAGAAGCCGCCCTGATGACAAACATCAGATAAATGATCATGAGAAAAAATGCCATCTTCTGAAAAATAATGGCAATACTAAGTAAAGATTACCACCACCAATTAGCAAGAATCCTCACCACTACACAATCACTGGAGGCAAGCCACAGTAGACTAATCATCTACTTAATTTGAAAATCAAGTTTATTCACGAAACTGAAACAAGGCAATGGCTGTAAAGAGCCATGTACTCCCTAGAGGAATGACCGAAAAAAATGATTCGATTATGCAATTAAAATTACCTTGAAATGAGTTTACCGACGAATAATATTCAAAGCCCGCATAGCTTTACTATCACTTTAAGCCAGAAACAAGCTTATTTAACAAACATAAAGTGTTGTTCCATCAGGAAAGTCACAGCTGCAGATATTTGCAGTCAGTCTATGAATTAGATTATGAGTTGCTAACTTATTTAGGACCTTGTGGATATTTTATATTTAAAAATTTCATTGAAGGCTGAAATTTAGAATGGTAAGCGTTATGGATCATTAAAACAAAAGCCCATGAACTCACACATACTTTTTTATCCATATTTTTTATACGGGGTTTGCCAGAGTGATTATTTATTGATTTAAGGCTCAATAAAAAAACGACTTCTTACTATGTATAAGAGATGCCACGCCCACTTATCCGATTCCGCCCAATTTAAAACTGATGATCCGAATTGAATGCCAAGTCATTTAGATCAAATTCAGAAACTTGCATTTCAACCGTTCACAAGACATACAAAAATAAATATTTGCTGAATCGACGTGCTAATTTTATTCAAGTACCTTTTATAGAAGTAAAGATAGAGGAATGACCTGTTGAGATTTTTCGAATTTCTTTTTTTCTTAGACCATCGCGTAGCTATTAATACAGAATATCAACAATGTTAATAATAAGAGTAATAAAATTAAATTAAAACAAAACCTATATATTTCGGAGAAGGCACCGGTACATACATATGTACCTTTTTCGTTTACTCTAAACAACTATTATATTTTTTACGATATTTGTTATTGAAAATCTTTTTTTTTCCTTTTTTTTGTTTCTATCTTATCTCCAATCTTAAGTTCGAATTTTTTTCTAATTTTCTTAAATGTTCCTTAGCGCAACATTACGCTATAAACGAGTTTATGTGCGAAACACACATACACTGCGGGTAGAATGTTGAATACAATAAATAAAAATTTATTCTTATGGCCCCATCATCATCAACACCGCGCCATCTAGGCAACCAAGCCATTATTGCCTTTAATAATGTTTCTCTATACGAGTAATATAACCGAAAACCAACCAAGACAATCATCTTACATTGTATAGTCGAAGCAGTAACAATATCAAGGGGTGGAAAGAAGAGAGAGGGAGACAGAGAGGGAGAAACGATGCAAAACCAAATCTACATAAAATTTAACTACATTTTAACGCGAATTTCAATTTGGAACGGATATAATTTATAGACGACTGACTTTCATGATACAACACGTAACAACAACTATGTTTTGCCACATGCCATAGACAACGTTATAACTGAATTCTTATTCTTATTATTGGAAAAGGAGTGAAAAAGGGCAATAACTAGATAGAGACAGTGAAAAAAAAATCTGGTAAAAGTCGGAAGATGCAACACAGTTTCAACGCAATCAAATAAACTAACTTATAACCGTCAATAAAAAAAAAATTAAAAAATTATACACACACACACACTAAGTAAGGGAAATACAGTGGAACATACATAAGATGAAAGGAATTTTTTTAGTTATACTAAACACTTCGGGGGGAACCGGCGGGGAGAACTGCAAGGCTACTTTGGAGAGATCCTAGCTGAGGGAGGATCTCTTACTTACCTTCTTATGATACGTGGACAAGAAGGACCTGAGTAGCATTTTCGACATCCTAACGAGTACGCTTGAGTGGTACGCTATCACTTGAACCGCATTGGCGTCGCGGAGGAGAAGGTGTGGGGCTTATGGAGAGAATGTTTTTTTTTTTTTGTTTCTCCGCCACCTCCTCTTGGTTTTCCACAAAGCATCCATTGCTTTGTTTCAGTTTCTTTAATCAATTTGATCTTTCAAGCTAAGTAGATGATTAATCCACTATAACTTCCTCCATATGATTTTGCTGAGTGGTGAAGAGCTTTGCTGGTGATCTTTACTTAAGAATTGTAATTTATTCCCAGTAGGCAGCGTTTTTTCCTGATCATTCCTCTGATATTTATCATCAACGCCAGAGGTATGCGGAAAGGTCGGTATGGCGGCTTCTTTTTCATTATTTTTAGATGGAGTTGTCTCGAGAGAAGTTGAATCCTCTTTTAATAAACATTCTAAACCACATTTAAATATTTCTTTGTCATGTCCTCTACTGTGGCTCGAACCTGAGTCGTCTGTGTTGTTATGCGTGCTCTATAATCACTATACCACGCCAATCCTTATTCTTTTGGGAGAATGATGGAATACCTATATCTGTCGGTCCATATTATTAATGACTCTGAGAACTAATTGAAGTTCAATGTCGTTATCTCATCCTTTTATTGACGCACATTTTTTCTTTTAAATATCCCTAAACAAAGAAGTCCAACGGTGCCAAATTCCACGATGGTGGCAGTCAATTAACATCACCAAGACATGAAATAACACGGCCATTGAATTTCTCGCGCAAAAGAGCCATTGTTCCGTTGGCTGTGTGGCCAGTGGCAACATCATCATTTTCTGACCACAAAAAGTCCGTTATCATCTCGCGATGGCGAACACCAGCCCAAATTCCGTACCCAACAGTCACTCTTTGTGAATGCATCGGCTATTCAACAGTCATCAACATCATTGTAGACACATTGGTCGCTTGTTCTGACCAAAAAATCACAAAGTACACGAAATGCACTATATAAGGTATAATCCAAAAAACAGCGCCTGGGTTGCTAAGGCTATATTGTACGCATAGATGAAAATGCTCCGGCGAGAAAATCTCTTGATAATGAATCCGTAAGATGTCGCAGAAGGGTTAGATAGCTGAAATGCAATAGAGCATCAAAAAACTTGGTATTAACATCTAAAGACTAAGAAGCGCTCAAGAGCAAAGCGCTCAGCAATCTATTCTACATATTTCTGGTGGCTCACAGGAATAGTGAAATCGCTTAAGCAAGTAACCACCTGCATAGTTGCATTTCCAAATTCATTATATCCGTGTTTCGCTTTAGTTGTCATAATATCGAAGAAGAGACACAGAATACATTGCTGCCAAGCAATGGTTTACGTTGTAGGTATATTTGTTGCAATATTGTTTAGTGCGTGTATACTATGTGTGTGCTGCAAGTAAATGTTATTATATTTTAATGTTATAAAAATGACGGCAACACTAAAATAAGAATATTGCCAACATAACGAGTTAAAGATTTAAAATTCTTTACAAGCTACTGCGAATGGAGAAGAAATTATTTAAAGATTTTTATTTAAATTTTGGGAGTACTAACTTTCAGTTCAACTCTGCTCTATCATTGTTGGAGTCATTACTGGGCATTGGGTACTGGGGACTCACGGCACTCGTTTTACCTGGCCAATGCTTACTGCTAAAGTCGCAGAGATGAAGAGGAGGAGAAACGTTATGTGACAAGAAGAAGAAGCACCGTGAAATCTACTATGCGACTAACCTTATTGAAGTATTTTGGACGAACATTACGTCATTAGCGGCTTTGTTATGAGATCCAGCTGGTTACAGGTTCTGAATGATTTATTGAGATATCACATAGGGCTAATCTGGACTACGTAAGTCCTTCTTTTTGGATACAGCCACCTCTACTTTCGTATTTACTTAACCACTAGCGGTAGATGAACCAAATTTTGTCGACAATGGAAAAGAGTGTAGTCTGTTTGCTTATTTGATATTATTTTCTACAAAAAAACATCATTAAAGCGGTGGGGGCTCAGCGCACCATAATTTTAAATGATCAAAATGTGTTCTTTTGAGTCCCTTTGCACAAATGGTTGCTAAACAGAGTTCGTCACTCAGAAACACGATGATAAAATTCCTGAATTGTTATTGGACAACCGAAGAATGAGTACACTTGAGGAGCCTAAAGACGACCGAGTAAACGTTATTTTATTGTTTCGGTATAAAAAAGCTATCCACCATAAGGGTGCAGCTGTAGCTCTAAGTCGGCCGTAAAAGCTGCCATGTGGACACTTTTTAAAAGCGTTTAGCTATATTGGTCACATTCTTCTAGAATTGCCGCAGTGTTATTCACATCGATTTGATTAAAAAAGATATTATTTAGAGCTTTTGAGCAGATTCAATATGAGTTTTCAGCAAAATTAAGACAATGAAACTGCGGACCGATTGGCGACGACAAGGTCAGCAATGAACTTTATTGGTTCAGAGCCCTTTTGTAGGATTAGCTAGGCAAAGGTCTGGTCATGAACACTCTTCCAGAGTAGTGCATTGAGAGGGCGACTGAAATCTGCTTCAGACTAAACGGTTAGTGGGACCTACTTCTATAGAAGGGGGCTGTATAGATTATGGAGTTAAAGAACTCTCATCACTTTTTAAACACGTTTAGACATGTCTGTTCGTTTAGTCCGATGTGTGGAAATTAACGAAATCTAATTACAAAAAAAAAAAAAATCGAGGATACTTTTAATGTGTCCCATTACTTTTTGGAAATAGAAGGTAGTACCACTCTCTCCTTTTTTCCGACATATTACCATTTAACAATAAAGGCTAAAGGCCTGGTTAGCCGAACGTTGTCGTAAACGTAATATAAGGTAGCGCACTGTAAGAACGTCTAAGCGATTATAGAACACTTAGAAACGTTTCATATGTTTTTGTCAAATGTGTTTATATAAATTATTAAAAAATGGAAAAGAAACAGCTGTTTAAATCACAGTGTTGGGTATCATAAATGTTCAAATGTGTACGCTTTAGAGAAAGTACCAAATAGATTTAAAGAGTAGTTTTTATTTAAGTATATAAAAATAATTATATTGTATATGCACATATTTACGAATATAAAATACAACAAATGATATACCAAATTATTGCAAAAAAAAAAAAAACGTATATGGAGTATAAAGTTATTTATCAATTAAATGCGATTTTATAAAAAGTCAGCATACAAAAGTTTTTCTTTCTCCCTGGTTCACGATAGACCAATGTAACCAAATTTTTTGCACACCAAATTAAAGTCATTGGAAGTATGTTTTACTCGATATCATTCTTTTTTTGTTTATCAATATTTCAGGACACTACTCAGTTAAATGTCGAAACTTAGTGGCCTAACATCGGAAACTAGTCAATGCTGATTCAACGTTATTTTTAATTTGATCTAAGAATTGCATACATATGTAACTGCTTATATATCATTACCGTCAGAATGTTTGCTTGTCGCCTAGGAATCTTAATTAAAGCAAATTTTTTTAGTTTCATCTTTCTCCACATTACAATAAACGTATGTAGCCACTTTGTATTAAAAAATAGTAATTTATTTTTTTAAATCGGATACACATTTTCTAAAATATATTTTAAATTTCTTCAAATTGCTACAAATTGCTTTGGTCATTGTTTCAAATCGCTCTTTTTAATTGTGTGTAACAAGTACCAAAAAAGGGTACAAATTCTCCCATTTCATTTAATATACAAACAGACCATCACTGCTTTACAAATGTCACATGAAAACGTTAACCAATTCTATTTTATACAGGTTGTTCCGTTCCGTCAACGTGACATTTATTTTGGATAATCATTTGCATTGTTTTCATATGCTAGTAACGAATGTACGTTGCGTAACGTTCCAAGAACGTTCGGCTAATTCTACCTTAACAGACAATTATGTTGAAATTTGTGCTACCATACTCTGCTCATAAAATGCAATTTTTCACATAAATTTTATTTTTTTCGAATTCGATTATTAAACCGTAATATAAGGCAAAACAAAATATTAAAAATGCCAAAAAAAAAAAAAATATGAAAAAACAACAACTTAAAACAAATCTTTAATAAAAGCTTCATATTTCCTATTTCAATACATATGTCTTACTCGTAGTATATATCTGAAATAGTCGGGGTTGAAAAATTAACGTCGGTAATTTTGCTGCCAAATTCTAAATAATATTCTAAATTTAAAAACTTGATTAAATTACACAAAATTGTGAAAAATTTTCAGGGAAATTGATAATTTTTCTGCATGTGGCAACGCTTTTTTAAATTTTTACATATACAACAAACTTCAAGAATCTCGTTTTTTGTCAAACAATTTTGAGTTTAACTATCTTCTATTGCTTATATCATGTACACTCCATCAGGATAAGATATCTGAGGAGATCATTTGGTCGAATGTGGGATATTGCAGTGATGTCGTGTACCATATAAACCACTAGCCAAACACTTTTCGGCGACGGTTCATAAAAGCTTAGCATTTACATAGCAAGTGCTCAACAGTCTCTTCCCACCGCACAGTTTCGACAGTGATCGCTGTAACCTAACCTCATTCTGTGGGCATAGTTTCCAGTCGGCCATTACCGGTAAGCACAGCTACCAGTCTCAGCATATCCCTTCTACCATGACTAATGAGTAATCAAATGTGTCTCACATCATACTCAGGCCACAGGACCCTTCCCATTTCACTAGTAGTCCACCAGTTCGCATGAGGTAAAATATATTTTGAAAGGGACTTTTTATGGGGCTGAAATAATTGACTGAAGTTAAGTTATGTACTGAAAACTAAGTATACTGATGACTTAAAGTTAATTTTTAACCACAAGAACTCTGTTTGTAAACACTTTGACATATTTAAGAATTATTGGATCAGAAGTTAGACTTCGGATATGCTTTTAACATACATACATACATACATATGTATACCATATATTTCAGCTATAGCATAGTGTATTTTCAATCTAAATCATATCTATATAGCCCTTTTGGTCTAGACTAAGTACAATGATTAAGTATGTACATATATATATGGGGTGTTTTTTATAGAGGTATAGAACTTTAAGTTGCAATAAAACAACGATGGATTATTCGATTGACATGAATTTTATTTATCCGAAAGATAATCTTGTGGCATTACATTTTAAATATGATTTCTGGCATATGACCGCCACGGCTGGCGCGGATATAGTCCAATCTGGACGTCCAATTTTAGATGACTTTTTCCAACATTTGTGGCGATATATCGACAATAACACTGCGTATGTTGTCTTCCAAATGATCAAGTGTTTGTGCCTTTACCGCATAGACCAATGACTTTACATAGCCCCACAGAAAGTAGTCTAGCGGTGTTAAATCACAAGATCTTGGAGGCCAATTCACAGTTCCAAAACGTGAAATTAGGCGGTCACCAAACCTGTCTTTCAATAAATCTATTGTGGCACGAGCTGTGTGACATGTTGCGCCGTCTTGTTGAAACCACATCTCCTGGACATCATAGTTATTCAATTCATGGCTCTATACCGAACACCATTGACTGTAACGTTCTGGCCATCATAGTTTTTGAAAAAGTACGGACCAATGATTCCACCAGCCCAGAAAGCGCATGGATGTAACGGTGTTTACACCTACACTTGAGGATTACCTTCACTTCAAATGCGGCAGTTTTGTTTGTTGACGTAGCCATTCCACCAGAAGTGCACTTCATCGCTAAACAAAATACGCTTATGAAAATCGGCAACTACGGTAATCTCGTTTTGGGCCCATTCGACGAATCTATGTCGGGCGTGAGTCTATTCATGGTGAATTGCCAAGCCAAACTGAGAATAAATCACTTGACAGCTGTTAAATCGGTCGCCATCTTGAAAAGTAATGCCAACTTAAAGTTGTATACCTCTATAAAAAACACGCTGTATGTATGCATGTGTGTATTTGTCAAACAACAAACTTGCCCAAGTAAAAATACGGGTTTTTCATTTACCCAATTTTTGTGCACGGGAACTCTTTTCGGTAAAATTGGGATCCCGAGGGCGCCCAACGTAGAATAAAGAAACAGACCTAATATATTTTTTAAAACATGTATTAAAATTTCTTCATATTCATTAAATTTAGCTTCAGATTCTTGTTTTTTTTGTGTGTTTCTCTCCTACAAAAAATATTTCATTTTGTTGTCCTTGCCACGCACTAATTAATTTCATTATATTTCCGTTGACCTTGACCTTAAAAAACAAACGGACGAGCCCACCATACAAATTGCCTACAAACACCGCTAAAATCATCTTCACCAACGCCATCAGCAGTAGCCTCGTTAAGGTCATTAATATGCTAATGAAATGAAATTTTTACTTAAAAAAAAAACAAAGTTATGACTGTGATTTAACGAAGGAAAACAAGAAAGAAAATAAAGAGAAAAAAACGCACGGTTTTTCACGTCATCAAAAAAAAATCAAGAAATTGTGTTAAAATAAGTCTAAATGGCTATAAAAAAAATAAAAATGAGAAAAAAGTCTAACCGGCGTTTAAGACAACAATCTAATTAGAGAGACAGACGCAATATAATTATCACGCCATTACAATTGTGGCCAACATTCTTAAGACCTGCAAAGAGAGGGGGATGTTAATAGTACACCCAGAGGCCGAGGGAGAAAATAAGGAAAGAGAAAAACTAATTCAATAATTTTTTGTTTAAAAGACAGAGAAAAGTTTAAAGTTAACCGTGGTCAGTTTTATACACACATTTCCTAAAATAAAAATCAAAAGCAAAACAAACAAAAATCTTAAAAGAATAGAAGAAAAATGAAAGGAATCTCTCACTTATTAACCGCTTTCAAGAGTAACTAAAACAGTTAAAAAAGGGTACTCAAGGAGAGAGTTGAGTAAACCAATTCTGTTTTCTTTGTTTCTCTGTTATTCTTATGGTATTGAGAGAATAAGAGAATAATATGGAGCTCATAATACCAGTCTAACAGAAAAACGAACAGGCATTTATGAAATTTTTAACGGTAAAATACATAAAAAACATTATTAAAGGAGAGTATGAGAAAGAGAAAGAGTGAATGTAAGATTTCATTTCTAATTAATTTTGTTTTGTTTCAAAATTACCAACTCAAGCTCATTTTTCTCCTTCTTCTTGATTTCCATCTCTGAACTACAGGGTTGAAAACTTTTATTTAACTCCTTGAAAAACAAGAGGGCAAATGTACCCCCTCCTACCTTACCTCTTTCTAGTTTTTGACTTTCATTGTGAAAAATGTCTAATTTTCAATGTCAAAGTTAAAAGTTTTTCTAGTGTGTTGCTGCTACTGCCACTGCTGTTGCTCAATTTCAGTTTCTCAACATTTGCCTGCTACTCCCACTGCAGCTGCTGCTGCCGGCATATTCTTCTCATATTTTTCATTTATAATTTCAAAAAGTATTTCATAAAAACTGTCCTTGTCCTAAAATATTGCTCGCAATGTTGGCGTTGTTCTTGTTGTAGTTATTAAGCAACTAGAACAACAACAATGGCCATAAAGTAAAGTGTAAATTTCTATTATCATGCATTGACTCATTCATTCATTATTTTAGAAACAGTTTGTAGCTCTGGTGATGGTCGTTTTAGGAGGCAAAATCTGTGGGTTCTATGTTTAATGAAAAACAAAAACTGGGTTAAAATCCTTGTTGAGGTTTTTCAACTCTTGTTTGACCTTTTTATGTCTGTTAGAGTTATTGCAGTCCATATCGTTATAATCAGCAAGAAATAGGACATTAAAGAGGGTAGAAAAAATGAAAAAAAATATTTTTTAAGAAATTTAAAGCGACAGATTTTTTTTTATTTCTTTTGAGTTAAATTTTATTTTAATACACATTCGTCTTTGGAAGGTAAAACTCTGTCAAAAAACTAGAGTGACTTTTTCTATTTTAATGAGATACCTATGATACCTAACGTGCATATTCTAAGTGATCATCTACCTTTGATAGAAATAATAACTTGGCGCTCTTAGTGCAGAGTATAATACAAAATGTCTGCCAGAGTCGTTTCTACAAGATTATTTGGAATTGAAATTTATTTATTGCTCAGGAATTAAGACCTGCCTAAAATTCTGCAGCATCATTTGCGATGTCGTTAAAACTGCAATTTAATGAACTAGGCAGGAATCCAAGTCTCCATGTAGGTGATCGTGGTACTAAGTCCATGATCTGACTTCGAAGATCCTTTAGTTTAATCGAGTTACAGACTACCCCGGAGTAGCTAGGAAGCTCTACCTAAGGAATGACAACGGAGGCTGCGTAATACTTAAGGACTGTATATCAACCACATTAATATGCGTTAGTAAAGTTTGCTTAATTTTGAACAGAAAATCTGTTACAAGTGTTTTGCTTTGAAAATCGAAGTAAGTCACCTCAATAAAAAAGCCTAAAAGAGCCAAGACCGAAAAAATACTTTTAAAGGGTCCGCCAAATAATTTTTTTTTTTTTTTTTTTGAAAATGCTATAAATGAAAAACTACTGAATATTATCTGAAATTTCTTTTTTTATTTGAAAGTACAATACTTTCGGTTAATAATGGAAAAAAAATTCATTCAAATGGCTGCCTCGGCTGGCCATGCAGTAGCCTACACGATCGGTCCAATTTTTAAGCACATTATCAATTGTGTGCAGCAGTATTTCACCAATGGCTTCAAAGATAAGTGTTAGGCCAACAAGCCAGAGACAATTGACGCTTTAAAAGACAATATTCGTGAAGCTTGCTTGCTATATAAAAATTAATATGTATGTTTGCTTTAAGACTTATACCTCTAAAAAGCAGACCCTAAAGTGTCTTTTGGAAGAACTATAGGCTACCAATGTTTGAACTTAGAGCGAAATCGGATAAAATGTAGAAGAAAATAAAAATGATAACTAACATAATAGTAAAGATAATATTTAGATAGGAGTAGAGAAACACGCCGCATTGCATCCACTATATTATATCGGGTCCGCCAAATAAATTTCTTTTTTTTTGAAAAACTACCGAATATTTTCTCAAATTTCTATTTTTATTTGAAAGTACAATCCTCTGGTTAATAATGGAGAATAATTTCATTCAAATGGCTGCGTCGGCTGGCCATGCAGTAGCCTACACGATCGTTCCAATTTTTAAGCACATTATCGATTGTGTGTAGCTGTATTTCACCAATGGCTTGACGAATATTGTTCTTTAAAGCGTCAATTGTCTCTGGCTTGTTGGCATAACACTTATCTTTGACGGCACCCCACAATTAATAGTCCAACGGTGTCAAATCGCAGTTCAGAGGTGGCCAAACGATATCAGCTCTGCGGCTGATAATGCGATCTTCGTAAAACATCGAGTGTAGCTCCGGTTGTGTGGCACGGTGCTACGTTCTGTTGAAACCAAAATGTTGCTAATATCCTCCTCTTCAATTTTTGTGAACAAAAATTCGTTCAGCATGGCCCGATAACGATCGCAATTGACTGTAACGGCCACTCCTTGCTCATTTTCGAAGAAAAATGGCCATATTATACCTCTGGACCAAAATCCGCACCAAACAGTGACTCGTCTTGGGTGTATCAGCTTTTCAACGTATGCGTGCGGGTTTTCTGTGCCCCAAATGCGACAATTTTGCTTGTTTACACACCCGCCAAGATCAAAATGAGCTTAATCTGAAAAGATGATTTTTTTGACAAAATCGGCATCTTCCGTAAGTCGATCGCAGGCCCATCTGTCAAATCAGACATGAGCTAAATGTTACCATTCACGAAATAAGCACTAGTTGAAAAAAAAACGTTAGATGACGGACCCGATATGAGAAGGTTTACAGGTTAATGTTTGGATATGATGAGTTTTTCGGCACCGTGTTTTAATGTTAAAGTTTCCTTACCGCAAGGTAAAGATCTCCTATGTGGTGTATGTCGGCAGAAGCTTGTGCATATCTGGCAATGTTGTTGGTGTGCGCCTGTCGCTTTTTAAGGCTTTTGCCTGCTTCCTTTATAACATAACTAATGGGCGTAATTCTTGTGTCCAAGATTGCTGTACGCTGCGTCTACTTTGAACGAAATTATTTTCCATTATTAACCGGAAGGATTGTACTTTCAAATAAAAAAACAGAAATTTGAGAAAATGTTCAGTAGTTTTTTTTATAGCATTTTCAAAAAAAAAATTATTTGGCGGACCCTTTACTTTTCCATAATACGCAATATTCATTGCCTGCCCAACGGAGTCTTGATAACGAACTAAACTTCAATAAGATAATCACAAGTCTATGCATGATCACAGCACAGTTAGAAAATTTTAATTTCATTAATACTTGCTCGACATATAATTTCTTAAATTTAAAAAGATAGTCTTCAAACTATTTTAGAAAACAGCCGTAGAGTTCAATATTCGTGAGAAATTATGATCATGATTTATGACCTTAAACCTTTAGTCATGTAAATGAGTACAGCATTTACATACATACTCTTCTTAAGGCACGTTAAGATTTTATGATTTAAAACTCTGCCTACATCATACACCACCAAAATGAATTCCCATACATTAAAACGCTGCCTAAATCACTTTAAAGGAATTCTGAAAAGATAACAAATAAAATTCACACGAATTTGATGGCAATAGAATTTCAACCCTTTTATTCAGACTCAAAACAAATGATGGCCCATTACAGAAACAGAACGAACTATTTAAAATACACAAGACGATGCTACGAGGTGTGTGAAAAGTGTAAAACGATACTCCTATTTAAGGATGTGAAAATGCGTACTACCCATCAAAGAAACAATGTTCATTTGCATGTCGGTATTCAAATTAGAACATATTTCTGATTTTATGAATAAATTGTCATGTTTTTAAGACCGAAATAAAGCAGCTCTAAAGAATCAAGATTAAGAAAACAAAATATGCGTGAATTTTGCACAATAGGCCTATTTCGTTGTAATTTAAAGACGAACCTGGCTTGATTAGAATTTTTCAACAATTTCTATAAACTCCTATGAAGCGTTCATCCAGAAACGGGATTTTAGTGGTGTTTGACTAGATGTATGCTGCTCCTGGGAGAATGTACATAGTTAGTGGTTGGGGTTTAGACCTAAACTGCTATTGCATAGATTGGCTTAGGCTCAGTATTATAATAGTGCAGTGAAGGTTAAATATTCCTTGACAACGAAGAAAAAGGAGACACTTTCCCAAACGGTTATGTATCTCGAAATGAATAAATAAGAAACCAGAATTTCAATTTGAGACTTAATTTAATAAGTAATTACCTGGTGTCTCAAAAAAATTTGGTGAACGCTTACGAGGCATAATATGCACAACAGCTCCATTTCCGTTCAACACTAGTGTTTGTAAATAAAATCAAGGAGGATTCTAAGTATTTCCTGGGCAAAAAACTATCTAACTTTAGCAACTTTGGTCAAAAACTAATCAAAACTGAAATCAGGACACGTAAATAGAACTTCGTCGGCCATACATTGCGCCAAAAAAAACCGACTGATATCACCGTTTAGACGTAGACTAAGAGGAGGCATTTTAGTATTTAAATAATCTTACTGCGACCTTGATAAAAAGAAAAGGTTCGGCTTTAAATTGACTTCAGCTACAACCTGTATGTTTGTTTAAAAATCGGCAAAGCCTGTCATTTTAGATCCAACAGTCAGATTGAATTGAATGTGATTAAATATCAATAAAATGTAACTCCGATAAGTTTTATATAATTTTTGAAAAATTTTTTGTTCAAAATCGACTCAGACCATCTATCTGCCAGCACTCCTAAGTAAGGCTTCTACTTTAACTACAACTTGATCGTCTTATAAGAAATGTTTTCTCTGTTTCAAGCTATGTCTCAGCAAAGTCTTAATTCCTCTGAGTTCATTTGAAGACCGCAAGAAATTTTAAGCCCTACGCTTATTAATAATTCTCCGCCATTATTTATTTATTTTCAGTGTCTACCGTTGTATCTCATTAACAAATCGTTTCAGTAAAGGGCATGTTTGTAAATTTTAGCCTTAAAAATAATAGCCTTGAAGATCTGGAGATCCTGCTCCCATCTCTATTTAAGTTTTACATGCTATGCACACTTACTCCCTTTCTAAAGAAAGGCCATACTAGGGCCAAGAAATAGCTCAGTCATATTGTAGACACCAAGATGCCACCTTCTTCTGCCACATAATGTCAGGCATGAGCACAGTAGGTGAAGAATTGTTTCTTCCCCCTCCTCATTTCAGCAGCTTCTGCAGAAATCATTGACCAGCTAACTCAGTCCAAGCCGCTTGAAATGAGTGCCTATTATACGAGTACAAAATCAAGTAATGACACTAACTGCGCTGAGTGTGCTTCTTTGGAAATTGGGCAGATCTTTTGTGCGCTTGATATCCAGCGCGCTATGTTGCCCGTCTTCAATGCTGCCCATGCGGCGTTGACAGAGTCTAATATGGCATTGTGAATCAAAAGCTTGCATGTTCCCAATGGGATTCCCAACGTAGAAAATTCTCTCGTAAATTTGATAGCAGTAGCAGCTCTACAGTTCCTCGGAATATCACTGTGATCCGATACTCACATAGTATGAATAATATGCTGCTCACTGAGAGATCTGCGGCAATCTATAATCATTCTTGAGGTTAACACGTGAGATCCCAGAGCTTTGACAGCCGTCTGACTATCCGAAAGTATGCTAATGTCTTTCCTGGAGACGCTGCCCTTACCAATGATCATCAAAGCAGCTCGTATGGCCGATACCTCAGCCTGAAAAATGCTGTGGTCCGGTAACTTAAATAAACATAATATAAAAGCAAAACCGGCTTATTTATTCACTTATTTCAACGTAGAATTTTTTGAATAAGGTGACCATACATAACATTTTTTAGTTTGGATGCTTTGAGCAAATATTAAGGTGACCTTATCATTTAGAAGTACACCTTATATATATCAGGACACCTTCCTATCAAAGAGAGCCCATATTGTTCAACCTTAAAGGTCGAAAAGGTACTTTCGGGTTTGTACCTCCGGGTGATGTGTACAACCTCCATTTTTCTGGGACTTACTCCAAAGCCACGACCAGCTGCCCATTCGCTGACCCTCCGAAGGGCAATTTGCCTGATGAGATCCACAAATCTGCACGAAATTGTGAGAACAACGACTTCTACATAGGCAATTGCCCCGCATCCTACCTGTTCTAAAGTCACTAAGAGCTCATTCATCATGCTAGTGATGATTGAGCTCTGTAGTGTCTAGTACATTATCCTTTCGTGAAGCAATTTTGCTATTCAGTTCGCCGGCTTATTCTGTACTCCCAGCCTGGTTAGTGCGCCCGTTATGGCTCCTAGTTCTACATTATTGAAGGCTGCTTCCATATTTAAGAAGGCAACCAGGGTGTATTCCTGTTGTGCCAAATATTTTCCTATCGTCTGCACCAGGGTGTGTAAGGCGGTCTATGTTGTATGCATGCTATCTCTTTGACAGAAAACTATCATCTATGCTCAGACGCAGATTAATATCAATAAGTCTCTCCATAGTCTTCAGTAGAAAGAAGGTGAGACTAATAGGTTTTTAATCCTTAGGAGTGTTGGGAGAGCTGCGTCCAGCCTTCGGTATGAAGTGTCATAAATTGTGCTCCTAGTTAAAGCACGGAAACTCCATAAGCTTTCTCAAGTTAACTCTCTTCTTCTCAATCGCTTTTATTTCTCTCCAGCTTTTGTCTAAAATTTCAATTATGGAATTCTTGTCTGCGCCTGCTGGTATCCTGCGGATTCCAGTCTAAATCCTCTTTGGCAAGTTTAGCTGTAGATTTTTGTAGGGATTGACCGATAGACTTCCATTTCTGTTAAGACGCCAAATTTTTACTAACACTAATGCCTCATCGCACATGCGCAAAAGCGGAGGTAAAGCTGTTAATTTCTACACTTCACTCAATTCACTAAAAGCTGCTTTAGCTTTGCGCCTTTCGCAAATAAGTGATTAGTCTGCCCAAATCGTAGAACTTTTTCATGTTACCTATGCAGAACTGGTTAGCCAACCTGTACGCTGGCATACGCATACATAGTGTTGATTTGGTACGGTTGATCGTCATGCATAACCGCATGATGAGATGATATTAAAGATGCTCCCTACGATTCCGCTGAATGCCGTGTTTCTCACCATCAACCGCCTGAGATAGAACATCATCGGGAACAATTAAAAATAATATTGGAGACAGAAAACAATCCTGCCTCACACCGGATGTTGAGCAAAAGCCTTCAAAATTGCTGCCTTTGTGGAGACTTCCGGCGGATAAATTTAAGCCTATCTAATGTGTTCGCGTGCCGCTCTATCAAAAGCAGCATTATAATCTATAAAAGCCACTCGATCTGCTCTACGAAAATAGGAAGGGTATTAATGTGATCAATACAAGACTTGCTTGGGCCAAAATGATACAAAGAACGAAACGTTGATAGAAGATCCGATGATCATTTAAGGCTAAAGATTATTACCCAAAATTCAATTTTGGCAGTGAAATCCTAACTTGTCATGTTGAGTATCAAAAGGAGTCGGGCTTGATAAACTGGATTTTTCAACTTGTTTTCAACATATAGTTCAACGTTTACTTCTTTTTGCATAAATTTTTTGTTCCAATAAATTCCTGTACAAAATTTCAATTTATCCTATAACATCTCCCTGCTTTTTTGTCCTTTACTTGTACTCGTATTTTATTAATTGCAAACCTTTTGTTCGTTATATCCTGTAACGTTTGTTGCTACTGCTACCGAAAGACACAACAATGACACCCCGATTAATACACATTATTGATGAGGAAGGATGATTGCTGCATTGATCCTGCTGTTGTTGAGAGTGGTGGCTTAAAGTCAAGTAACTTTTGTATGTCAGTTATTCCCTCATTAATATTGTTGGTATTGGTTTAGGGGATAATTGCAGTTTATTATTGGTAATCAATAGGATTTCTCACATTCATTTCAATTTCGTTCCATTCATCATTTTATTATTCGATTGTGTCTCTGTTTTTTTGTTTTGTTTTTTAATTCTCCTGTTGTGTCGATAATTTTTATTCATTTTTAATACAATTTTTGTTCTTTCACTGTTTTTAGAGTTTGTGTCGTTTGTTGTGTTTGTTTTTGTAGCAAATTTATCGTTTTGTTTGTTTGTTATTACGGTTGTGTCATCGTGTCATTACAAGTATACATTTTGCATGAACTTGTCAAAATTATTGTCAATTTTTTTTGTTTTTTTTTTTTTTTAACTGCAAATTATTGACTTCAATTGACACTAATAAACATATGAGGGAATTGAGGGAAGATTGGATGGAATTTAAGGGATGATATGACACAATAATCATTGGGAAGAAGACAAAATTGTATTTGAAAAACAAACGAATTTGACATTTGGTTTATGAAGGAGGTGTTTTTATCGTTTGCATTGTTGTAACAGATAATAATTAGGAATCGATAAACGGTTAACAGGAAAAGTTTCAATTACAAATTTGAACTGAAGTTTAATTTTTCAAACATGCTTAAGGTTATTTTAAAAATATGATATTCAAAGGCTTATAATCTAGGGAGTGCATCATGAAAAAATATAAGAAACCTTTGATATATGATGAGGAGGCTTTTTTTATTTTTCTATTAAGAACACACAGCAAACTTCGCCACAGCAATGTACACTCATATTAATGACACATAAAACGTATGTTTTAGACAACTGCCTCATAGAAAAAATTTGATTGTAAATTCGAAAATATTATGCTTATTCGAGCTCTTTACAGTGATGCTAAATGACGGACGATACCTTATAACAAGCCGAGCAACAGCTTTGACATTGCATGGATGCAATCTGTTCCCTCTTCTCTTTAATATCATACGTAATGCCACTCGGGCAAACAGAGGTATTAGATGGGAGTTCAAGGCACAACTCTAGAGACTGGAAAATGCAGATGATATATGCCTCATATTGCACAATTACACTTATGTCAGCAAAAGCTGGTCTTAAGTTAAATACACAAAAGAGCAATGTGGTGCGATGCAACACTCTAAACAATGGCAAACTTAAAATACAGGGTATTGAAATAAAAGATGTAAAATCATTCTGCCATCTTGGAAATACTTCGACGTTAATGTGTGTGGATAGTAATGATATAACTTACCAGTCTTTCGGGATTCTAATTCCTGTATGAATTATCCTTCCGTTCAACTTGTGTCAAATCGCTTGTTTTGTATGCCTTCAAATCTTGGAAAGCAATAAGACACAGCATAAATGCCATCCAAGTATTCGCTAACAGCTACCTACCAAAGATTCTGGGGATATTTATCAAATAGATATCTTTGTCTTCAAACCGATCAACGAACAAATCATATCCATATACTTAACCGCAAATGACGCTGGATTTGTCACATGCTGTGCAAACAGCAGGATGACACTGCCATCCTACGGCTATTGTTTGGAATCCGCAAGGCAAAAAAAAAACTAGCCATCCGTCAGCTCGATAATAAAGTCAATCATAGTGGTGAAATGAACTACATGAAGACATAGGACATAATACGTAATCTCATCAAAGCCGATCTTTGCGAAAATCGATAATATACTCTAATCGATCGTATATATGTATATGCATAGGGCTTCAACAAATGATCTCCAGTTTGATCTATTCATGGCCATATTTTTGACCTCACTCCAGCTTTTCCTCATCTCTGCAACTTCTTTTTCGACCTGTCTTCTGCAGGTATGGGCGGGCCTCCCTCTTCGTCGGTTACCTTGTGGATTCCAATTTATTGTATTTTGGGCTAGTCTTTATGGGTTTTTCTAAACGTATAACCACTCCAGTACCATTTGCGTCTTCTCATTTCCGTCTCGGTAGGTATTTGACTGGCTTGGGACCATAACACGCTATGTATTTGGTATCGTGTTAGGCCAAAAAATTCTCATAATCCAACGCAGACATCTGTTAATGGATAACTGTATAACCTTGATGTAGCGAGAAACGACTTTCCAAGTCTCGCAGCCGTACAAAAATATTGACTTGACATTCGAGCTGAATATTCTAATTTTAACATTCGATGAGAGTGAGGACGATATCCAAGCGTTCGTCAATCGTCCAATGTTTATTTCGCAGTTTTTATGCGATTCTCAATATCTTTCTGGGAGCCACCTAAGTTAGTTATAATGCTACCCAGATAGCAGAAGTTGACTACCTTCTCAATAATACTCTCGCCGACTGTAAAGGCTCTGTGGACTCAGTTCTCAGTTTTTTTTTCTCCGCCACTTTTCTAGAGTGGATTTCCACAAAGCGTACATTTCTTTGTTTCAATTTCATTAATCAAGTTGATTTTCAAGCTAAGTAGGTGATTAATCCACTGTAGCTCCTCTTCATATGATTGTGTAGTGGTGAAGATCCGTGCTAAGTAATGGTGCTGATCTTTACTTAAAATTGTAATTTTTTTCCCGGTGGCGTTTTCTCCTGATCATTCGCCTGATTTTTGTCATCATCATCATCATCCACAGAGGTAAGCTGGAAGGTCAGGGGATCTTCTTTAAATGGATTTGTCTGGAGGGAGGGTTGAAATCTTTTTATTAAACACTCGAAACCAAAATTTTTTTTACTTATTCTCAGTACTTTCGATTTTTTCACATTTATTCTCAAACCTGCCTTGGCTGCGGCTTGGGCAACACTGTTTAGTTTCTACGATATGTTTGTGTAGTTGTGAGACATCAGACAAGTCTTCTAATCGACTATTGAATCCCAATGCCTCTCTACAACGGCCCCTCGCTTGAGTATGTGTACAACAATATTAAAGAGCAGTATTAACAGAACGCAGCCTTGCCTCACACTCTTAAGTACTGGTATTCTTCAGCTAAGTTTGTTTTCATGAAGTATCCGACAACTTGCCCCTCTATATAGAGCCTTTATAAAGTTAACTTATTTCGCGAGGACGCCTTTACTCTCCAGTGCGAACCATATAACTTCGTGCGAGAATGTATCGAACGACTTTTCAAAACTATAAACATTATGTACAAAGAAGATCGCCATTCTACCAATTGCTCAACGATTATTCTTAAAGTGTTAACGTGGTCTGTGCACGATTTATGTGATCGGAAACCTGCTTGTTCTCCTCCCAATTCTGGTGAAAGTATTGTGGATATTCTGTTCGCGATAATAGTGTCGCTGTGGTATGGTAGGTAAGACACTAACCAAGAGTTCCCGGTTCAATACTAGACCGGACCATCAGGCAACAGCGGTATCACCTCATAGCACTGCTAACGACTGGTTATGAGTATTTACGCTAAGACACACTTCTCTAACTAATGCATATGACGTTGGGAGCCGTCGTTAAATTGTAGGTCCCTTTCAATGAGTATAAAAATGTAATCGGGTGCAGCTCATTGATTGAGAGAAGTCCCCCTTGTTCCACTTGTGATGTCGCGGGATGCTCGCGATAACTTTATTAATAGTGCCTAGCAATGTTTTAACCCTCCAATTGTCTCTGTCAATTAAGTCCTCTTTTCCTAAACGACTTGAGGAGCTTTTAAGAGGCGATAGCCTTCTGATCTCAAATTCTACAGATATATGGCTTCATTCAGAACAGAAACATCGTTTCTGATTTCTATTTTGTGGTGCTTAAGCATTCAGATAAAATCATCCTCTAATGGAAATTTTTTTCAATATATTTTGGCTACAGTTTTGGTGGCACTATATTGCCTTCCCTTAAAATAAATCCACATCATTTTGCGTCTCATACAAATCTTCGTTGATCAAAGCTGCTTGGAAGAAAGCTACAAACGCAACCTAGTGTAAGCTCGGTCACCTTTAATCTGAACTTTTTAAAAATATACTTTGACGATTAATTCTATTTCACTTTGATTTTTTTTCTTTACTTGCAAAATATTTGGTGGTTATTTAGCAAATCACGTTTATATGCCGATTTCACTGTTTGTGATTTGCCGAGAATATACATATGTATGTATACATGTGTGTATATTCGCGGAAGATAAAATCACGCTTAAGTTCATCAATTATTTTTCTTTATTTTTTACGTTTTTGATTACAACAATTCACATTTCTTTTTTTACAAATAACTGACAATATGACCTTTAAATTTTAAAACTTAAACTAACAAAAAGTCACAAAATTTGCCATATCAAAGTAATACCGAAAATAGTTTTTGTTGCGCTAATACGTTAAGTGTCATAAAGTAATTCTTTTTTTATACCCGACGAACTTTTTCCACAAGTTCTCCTTGTTAGTTAGCAAAGTAATACAAAGAAAAAAAATGTACAACAAATAAGAATTGAAATGAAAATAGAATATAAATAAAAATAAAAATAAAAGAAATAAAGAAATAAAAATAAAAGTATGATTACACGAATAGGAATATGAATGCAAATATGATTGTGAATAGAAATGGCAACTTATGAGTTTAAATAACTTTGTCTATGAAGTTGTTGCCAACTGCATTAAAATGCCAACAAATACAACACACAAACAAACAAACACTGACTGACTAACGGGAAACAACAGTTTTATAACAGAATGTCTACCGCAAGACAATAAATGGCTTATGAAAGAACAGTTTTACAGGGTACTTCCACAGTAAAATATGCAAAAGAGAAAATATGGCGCATATTGCCGGCGACATTTGTGACAAACATACAAACAGACTGCTATTTATAACAAAAGATTTTTAAAATTTACAATGTCATCGACTAGGCAACAATACGTGCCCTAACACATCAAACATATCGTGTTTTTGATGAAGGCCAGTGATCCATAACAGAAATTAATAAAACGAAAATGACGAATCATCATCAATTGCCATCCAAAATTTAAGTCCTAGAAGACAACATTACATTGCGATTCTTATCATTCTTATAGAAGTACGGTCCAATGATGGCGCCAGCCTACAAATCGTTCGCGCCAAACAGTACATCTTTCAGGGTGTATTGGCAGCTCTTAAACTGCCTCTAGCTGCTCTTCAAACCAAATTCTGAAATTTTGTCTGTTAACATTGAGCCAAAAATGAGCTTCGTCGCTGAAGATAATTTTTCGATAGAAATACGTCTCTCACACATCACGAATTTTGATAATAAAATTCAACGCTTCGCAAGCGTTGTTCATTGTTGGCATTCTCACATGTCACAAATTACTTCTGTACACTAAAAAGCCAAAAAAGAAAAATTCACCCGATTTAACCATCAAATCGCTTTCAGTGTAACAATCATGGATCAGCTCCACTCCACATTCCATGGAAACTTCATAAAAGTTGTGCAGCTATTGCTATCCCTAAGGGATTGGGGGGTTTAAGCTGGGATCCCACAATTGTAATAAATAATATGACATAATTTGTATTGTGCTTTCTTGCCGAAAAATATTAAAATTTTCCTCATTTATTTAACGAAAATAACAGGTCACTCAATAAGTCCGTAAGATAAGTAAGAAAAAAAGATAATTTTGATAAAACTCGATTTTATTTTTCAACATAGTTGCCTCCAAGGGCGATACAATGAGTACAGCGATTTTCCAATTTTTCGATACCACTTTCATAGCACAACTTTTCGTTCTCGTCCAAATAGGCCTCAGTTTCAGCGATTACTTCATCATTGGACTTAAATTGATGTCCTGTAAGCATTCTGTTGGTGAAACAACGATTTTCTCTTTCGCAAATGTGGCCGTTGCTTTGCAATTTAAGCCCTTAATTTAGCCAAAAGTGCACAGTAAAAGTAGCTCTTGATGGTAGTTCCTATTTAGAGATTTATTTTTCTCCGTTACTCCTCTTGGGAGCATATGGCTTCTACAAAGCATCTCCATCTGGCACGGTTTGCAGCTGTTGACTTTGGCTGTTCCCATGTTAGGTTGTTTTGTCTCAGTTCTTGGATAATTGTGCGTCTCTTTTTTTCTCGACCACGATTTCTTGAACATTGAGGATTCCACTCGAATATTCTGAGCTTAGTTCGTCTGGATATATGTGAGCTTCTCCATACTGACTGCAGTTGTCCAAATGCCACTCTCGCTTTATTGAGCCGTTTGTAGTCATTGTACTTCCTAGATAGCAGAAGCTATCTACATACTCGACTGGCTGACCCTGTAGCATGATGTTTTTTGTGCTCGTATTTTTTCCTTTTTGGAGATAGTCGATGAATATTATTCAGTTCGCATCCCAAAATAAAGACGCCATCACCTTAACGGCCGACTGTTGCATCTTTGCTCGCTTTGGATTCGGTTCGTCGTTTGCTGAACACTCAGATGACTATCTTTTGAAATCTGGTGTGTAATAGTGAAGCCATGTTTTATCCATTGTCACATATCGATAATAGAATTCCATTTTATTGCGGTTTAACAATGCCAAACACTCCTCTGAAACATCAATTCGTTGTTGTTTTTGGTCGACTGTGAGCTCACGCGGCACCCACTTTCTACAGAGCTTTCGCATATCCAAATGTTTGTATAGAATGATAGAAACACTACCAGCTGATATTTTTATAATGTCAGTTAGCACATACAACTCAATTTGCGATCGTTCATAACCAATTTGTGGATTTTTTAATCTTTTCATTTGGGCGTCCACTGCGCTCTGTATCATTTGTGCTGGTACGACCATGCTTAAAATCAGCAAGCCACTTCGCTACTATTTGTCTCGATTGAGCAGAGTCCGGATAATATTTATCAAGCCATTGTTTGGTTTCCACTGTATATTTTTCATCAAAAAGCAATGCTTCATCAAAACTCGAAATTCACTTTTTACAATTTTTTTGTCCAATAACAAAAGTAGCTTCACACGAAATGCTATAACTCGCGAATTAATAGTCAGATCGTTGTTAAATTTGTATACGAGTACGTATCGTCTGATGGTTAGTACTAAATAAAAATCATATGGAAATTATTCTAGTAACGCCTTCTATGTGTCATCCTACGGACTTATTGAGTGACCTGATATATATACAAATTTAAATATTGCAAGAAAACAATAAATATTGGCGCATTTTGTATTTTTGTTGCCAAATGACTGCCTGTCGAGCCTTCACACGATAGCCGTACCAATGATTGTGTGATCCCAGCTTTAGATAGTTTTATAGGTACGTTATTATTATGATTCATGTTCATTGGGGGCTTACTGGGACAACCTATTACTTACTCTTGGCAACCTGTCCACTTTCGATTTTATCTTGCAAGGTAGGTAGTAGCCCTGTTTGTATCTTGGTCTCCGAATACAATAAAAAAATCTTACATGGCTAACAGAAGGCTAAACTTTGCTAGAACGGGCATCAGTTTTTACAGAGTGTACATTGTAACGTGACGTTACCAGACTTCTACAATATGTATGAACACAAAACCCTAACAATTAAATACATTATTTATTAGTAATACAATATGTACTCCGATAATTTACGTTAAAAATAATATGAAAATAATGAGAATTATTCGTTACTGTTTACATTCGTCATGTTACCATTGTAGTTGTATTTACGAAGACGGGTAACAAGGGCGACTCTTAGTAGTTTATTTATTTATTAGCATCAAATTATAAGGTCTCCCGAATTCATCCTATAATTGCACTTTAAGTAGCTGGTAATAAGGTCTTCGGCATTCATCATGCTACCATTGTGGTTCTCACTCACACTTCCAACTAGAAGGTTCACCGCATTCATCCTATAATTGGTCTATAAGTATTTGGTGGCAAGGGTTTCCGTATTTATCCTGGCACCGCTGTAGTAGTATTTACCTAACCAGATACTAAAAACCGCTCCAAGTGATTGATAGACGACCGCTTCTGTGATCCTGCCACAGTAACCGGTAATCCGGCCAGATTAAGCGTCGACAATCGTTTCTGACAGATTTACCGCCGACAACCATTCCTGCTCCTGTAATCCTGCCAGATTTACCGCCGGCGACTATTCTTGTGATCCTTCCACATTAATCACCGACAACCGTTCCTGTAATCCTGCCAGATTTACCGCTAGCGACCATTCCTGTAATCCTGCCAGATTAATCGCCGACAACCGTTCCGTAATCCTGCCAGATTAACCGGCAGACGACTGGTTTCCTGACGTCCTCACAGACGAAACCAAATCCAAGCCGCCAGGACCGAATATGTGGTAGTTTTAAGTTAGCTATTAAGCGTATAAATTAAGGGTTAAAAATTAAGTTTTGCTTATATTTTAAATACGAAATAAAGCGGTCGTATTTGATTCACAAAGGACGCTGGAAAAAAAACTGTGTTACAACATGATTGCAATAATATCTCAATAGAGCATTGAGGGTCCTTAATTAATGAGCTGGAAGGTGTACAATAGCCCTCCAACTCCGTTAACTTTTACAATTAAGGTCTTGAAAAATTAAAAATCCATATCTAAGAGCGGTAGGTGAAATTTCTTTATATTCAAAAAATGTTTTTTTTAATTACCAAGTAATGCAATTGGCAATTGAAATTATTATCGTTTGCTTTAGTTTGCATCGAATAGTATCTGCACACCATATACATACTGTTTACCTTGATCCATCATTTCAGCTGACACTACACATGCAGCGCTCTAATTATATAGGAATTCTAATTTGAGTTTGAAGTTCTTGCATTTAATTTCATGGTGGCCATTGGTTTTCAATGCCTTCCTAGCAAATGTTTGGCTTGTCTGGCATACTTTTTATTTTTATTTTTTTTTTTTAATTTTTTTAAAATTTCAAAATCCAACCGACTTTACAAATATTTTTCTGTATAAGTTTTTTTATAATTTTCACAAATAAAATTCTTTGTCTGATGGTTGGCCGCATGCAATTAGTTATGCTCCAATGTCCACACACAGTAAATATCAGTTGGTTGGCTAAGAAACTCAAAAAAAAGCGAGAAACACACGACGACACATATTCCAGAGCCAAAAAAGAAGCAAAAGAGATGATGGAATGAATATGTGGTCTTTTAGTAGCAAAAAAAAAACTGGCCATTATTGTATTGCAATTTATTGTTGCTGGTGTAGTTTTCAGTTACCAAGAAGTACTTTATAAATATTAATGGATAAATATGGTTTTAAATTGTCGTTGTTGGTGTTGTTGTTGCTTAAGTTAACTTTAAAATTATTGGCAAAAGTATTTTATCAAAATAATGCCAAATATTTGCAGCCAAGTTTGAAAGGCTCTTGATTAATTACAGCAAAAATTTACTGCCATACTACTACTACTGAATATTTCTGCTACGAGTATATATCTTCTTACCCCCTTCGAAATTTTATTTTCGTTTTATTAACTATGTGGTTGTATACTCACTCTAGGCCCAGTATAAGCCATCATATAACAGAAAATTTTCAATTTTGTTTTTAGTTTTGTTTTGGTTTCTTCCCAAAATTTGTGGTCGAAACAGTAAAAGTAATGGTGGTCAACTTTTTATTTATTTTTCTTTTGTTTGTTGTTTTTTGTGTGGACCATATATTCGTTTATGGCTTAAAGAAATGTATGTTAACCAATATATTTGGCTGCACATTTATTTTTTGCGTTAATTAATACAAAGCTTTAGACTGTGTATAGCACACATTTCAAAATTCATTTCAATTGGTAGCCAAATTGTAGGCAAGAATTTTTAAAGCAACCCCATAAAATTCGCTTTGGGCGCTTTTTGAAAGACTCTAAGTACTTTTTAAAATAGTAAATTCTTTTCACTTATATCAGGTGTTGTTTTACAGTTACACAAGTTTAAACCATAATAAAACAAAAAAATATATTTTTAATATCAATGAAACGGGCTTTTTTGTATAAAAAAAAACTTCATGACATTAATGTTTAAATATGATTACAGCCATGTAGCCGCCACAGCTGGCACATCCAAGGCGAAATCTGAATCAGCAATTTTCACAAACTTTTCGCAGCGTATAAAGCCGTAATTCGTCATTTTCAGGTTAATCGACGAAGACAAGTAACTTTATTTAACCTCAAAGAAAATTATAAAGGGTGGCCCAACCAAAAGGCACGATGTTAATTGTAAATAAAACGAAAAGTCTTCCGAGAGTTATCTTAATATTTTTTAATACGATAAAGGGTGTCCAAAATTGAGGTATCATTTTAGTTTGGATAAAAATGACAAATTATGTCAGTCAGACTCCCAATCTTTTACCAAAATTATCAATCACGTTTATTAATAAACTATTGTCAATGGTTGATATCTGCTCCATAATGTTGGCTGTAAACTCTTGAACTGTTGTGGGATTATTGCTGTACACTTTCGATTTCAAAAAACCCCACAAAAAAGTCTAAAGGTGTCAAATCGCACGATCTTGGTGGCCAATTTGCTCCTCATTTTCGAACTTTTCCTTCAAAGGTCCATTGTTACTCTAGCTTTGTCACAAGTGACACTATCCTGTTGAAACCACATATTTTCTACGTCTAAATAATCAATTCTACGCCACAAAAAGATTCTCCCTGTAGCGATTTCCATTGATCGTTATCGCATTTCCATTTTCGTTTCAAAAAATATGTTCCGGTGATTCCACCGGACAACAAGCCGCACCAAATCGTAAATTTTTGTTGATGTAATGGATGGTCTGAGATAATTACATCTTGAAAACTTTTCCATTTTCAAAAAATGTTTTAAAAATAAGAACACGTTGTTCCATATTAACTAACCGGAAAGTATTCAAAATCTGAAAATAAAAATGTAGAATAAAAATTACGCGTAGAAAAAAATGGCAGCAAAATTAAAATCATACTTCAATTTTGGACACCCTTTAGAACGATCTATGCCCATTATTTGTGAAACATATATATGGCATACCTCTATCCGTCGGTCCATATTTTCAATGACTCTGAGACATAATTAAGGTTTAATGTCGTTAATGTGCCGAATTATCTAATCCTTTAGCTTTTGAATCGTTCTTGGTGTAGGTCAGTAATACTTTTTCTTTTAAATATTCCCAAAGAAAGAAGTCCAACAGTGTCAAATCATATGATCGTGGCTGTGTGGCAAGTGGCCACAAGAAGTCCGTAATCAACTCGCGATAGCGAGCATCATTCACGTTAACTGCTTGACCAACCTCATTTTCGAATAAGTATGGCCTGATGACGCCTCCAGTATATAAACCGCACCAACCGCACTCTTTGTGGATGCAGCGGCTTTTCAACAATCACTCGTGGATTCTCATTTGCCGAATGCGGAAAATTCTGTTTGTCAAAGAATCCACTGAGGTGAAAATGTTTCGTCGCTGAAGACTATTTTCTTTGTAAGGTCACCATTAACTTCTGCCTGTTCAATTAACCATTTGGCGAATTGACGACGCATAAAATGATCAGTAGGCTTCAGCTCTTGTATCAGTTGAATCTTGTAAGCGTGTAAATTCAAATCTTTATTCAAAATCACATCGCATCAGAGACGTTCGTGAGATATTCAATTTTTGTGTACGACGACAGCAATGTTTTCCGCAGAACGAACTGGGTGAGCATATACAGGTGTTTCGACATTTTCTACAGACCCGGTTTGCTAAAATTTGCGTACATTTCTCCCGATTTTAGCCACATTTGAGCGATTAAGCTGACCAAAAACAATCATGAAGTACACGAAATGCATTTTGATTTGAAGGCCCACTTTCGTAAAAGAATTCAACAATCTTAACGCGCTGCTCAATTGTGTACCTTTTCATGGTTGAATTTGTCAAACACTGAAACACAAAAAATTTAAGTTGGGCAAAAAACTTGACGTTAAGGTGTGACAATTAACATCGTGGTTAGAGCGTATGCATAATAACACAAACGACCCAGGTTCGAGCCGCAGTAGAGGACATTACGAAGAAAAATTTAATTGTGACTTTCAATGTTTAATAAAAGATGCTACAACTTCCCTCCAGACAACTCCATCTAAAAAATAAAAAAGAAGCCCCTCTGACCTTCCCGCATACCTCTGGCGATGATGACAAACATCAGACGAATGATCGGGAAAACACGCCACCTACTGGGAAAAAATTAAGTGCTAAAGTAAAGATTACCACCAATTAGCAAGGATCTTCACCACTACGCAAAATCATATGGAGGAAGCTACAGTGGATTAATCATCCACTTAGCTTGAAAGATCAATTTGATTAAAGAAACAGAAAGAAAGCAGAGAATGCTTTGTGGAAAGCCAATATGCTTCCTAGAGGAGTGACGGAAAAAAATAACGTACCCGTTCAACCAAAAATGGTCTTCATTGGAGAACAAAATTTTTAGTGGACATTTAATATAAATTTGTGCTGCAGCCTATTCGTCGAATTAGCGGCGGTGCAAGTCCATCCAAAATTAAATGTCAAACCAAACTAAACAAAAAGCAACTATGAGCAGTTAAATCGGTTGTCAAATAAAGCAATATTGCCAACTCATAGTTATGAACCTCTAAAAAAAACACTCGATGTGGCGTGGTGTAGTGGTTAGAGCGCACGCATAACAACACAAACGACCAAGGATCGAGCTGCAGTAGAGGACATGACGAAGAAAAATTTAATTGTGGCTTTCAATGTTTAATGAAAGATGCTACAACTTCCCACACCAGACAACTCCATCTAAAAAATGATGACAAACATCAGACGAATGATCGGGAAAACACGCCGCCTACTAGGAAAAAATTAAATTCTAAAGTAAAGGTTACCACCAATTAGCAAACATCTTCACCACTACGCAAAGTCATATGGAGGAAGCTATAGCGAATTAAACATTTACTTAACTTGAACTAAGCCAATATACTTCCTAGAGGAGTGACGGAGAAAAAAAAACACCCGATATTACACTGTTTGACAAAATGTGAACACCTGTTTATAATAAACCTTATAACTTAAGTAATTATGTGATGGCTAAAATTGAGAATTAATTACTAAACATAAGCTAAGAAATTCTTTGCCATTAATGAACCCTTTTCTTAATTTAAAAACGCATATATTTTCGGGGGGGGAAGATAAAATTTTATAATTTTCCCTAAATTATTCACACCCTTTTATAATGTTTTAATTTCATCACATTAAACGTTTCATGTGCGCAATTTTTTCATACTTTTTATGGTCGGTTTTGCGATATCCAAAAAAGAAATCATAAAAAAATAAATTTGCAAAACAAAAAGCCACAAAACTACCAAATATGCTGCTTAAAGATAAAATTAAAATTTCAAAGAAATATGAAAGAAAGTAAAAATAAGGGGGGAAATGCAAATTAATCCACATTGGCGCCTGGTCTCAGTAAACAGCGTTAAACATCAATTTTATTCCCTAAAACAACAACAAACTCGAATAATCAAAATGATACAAAACAGAATAAAAAAAGATAAATGACGGCCAACATATCGTTGCTTAAGGATTAAATTAAAAAAAAACAAAATCGAACAAAAAAATCCCCTCAAGAAATGAAACAGAACAAAGCCTTGCAAAGTAAAGACAATTTTCCAAAAACTAAAAAACATTTAATGGATGATGAGGAGGAAAGGAGAACAACTGGAAGAAGACATACATAATTATGAGATGATAAATCATGGTCACTCTCTATTAAAATGGTCTAATGGTATGGGTTGTACTCTGCTGATGGCTATTGCTTGATACTGCTGTTGCTGTTGGTTGATGATGATGATGATGATGATGTCGTTTCAGCATAATTTTAGGTTTGGGTTTCAGTTTCAGCTTTAAGTTTAACTTTATGATTTGTCATTGTCGCGTGTTATTATTCAATACGAAAAAAAGAGTCCAGTTGTTAAGAATGGTAAGAGAATCCATAACAATTTGTTGTATTTTTTTTTCTTGTTGCCTTCTAAGGCGTTCCAGGATATAAATGGCAAAAGAAAACGGTTATGGTTTTTGGGGAAAAAAAAAACATAAATTTGCGTTATTAAAAATTATAAACAACTGTCATAAGCAGAACAAAATGATATTTTACATGTTTTAAGACACGAGTATAAAGGAATTTTTAATTTGTATTCTACAGTCGAACACATTTATAACGAACCGTTGGGAATCACACTATTTAGTTTGTTATAAACGTTATATTTTCAATGACATTTCATTAAGGAATACAGCAAAATATGTTGAACCATTATTAAAACATAGCGTTATAACCGTATTCGACTGTATTTAAAAAAAGAAAAGACAACAAAAAACTTTTTCATTTAGTCATGCAATTTTTAAGATATTGAAGTAAATTATTAATCAATTGCGTTTAAAAGACAAGATTTGTGTGACATTTATGGAAACTATAATCATCTGAAGTTTCTAAGTCGTCTAGTCGCCATATACAGGGAATTCCAATGAGACGTTTTATTTTCAATAGACCGTCATATTAACAATAAAGTTTAAAAGTTTAAATTTAAAAATGCAATAAAACAAAAACGATTTAAAATTTTTCCATTTTTTTGATTTTTTTTTTGTTCCAAATAAAGTACAATTGTTACAGACCAAATTTCGAGAACTGTTCCGAGTGTATGGCGTCATATCTCGGCAATGATATCACGAATGTTGGCCTTCAGAGGGGATCTCACTCAACTGGTTGTCATATGATCCATATACTGTTAATATGATCTATAATGATGATTTCTGTGGTCTTAAATCAGCCTGTTCAGTGCCTAGTACGGGATTGAGTGCGGTCGAGTGCAGTCGTGTGCAGTCAAGTGCCTCTTGTTTATGATATGTGATATAATTTTCTAGCTATATGTCATAAGAGTTCCAGTCACTCCTTAAAAAATCAATAATTTTGCTAATTACGCAAGCGCTAGTTTGTGGTGTAACTGTCAGCAGTTCGGGGAGGATGTTGTCAATACCTGGGCTCTTTTATTTATCATTCCTTATATTGTGGCTAGCGTTGTCACAGTAATCGTATTGTATGTAACCTCCATTTTTCAATTTTATTAGTTTTTCAGTATTCGATTTGAGAGATTTAACCGATAAATTTCTTGTGTTATATTATACAGATCACCGATGACATAATAATGATTTCATTTGACAAACTTTCATAGCGAAATTTTCACCATTTCTATAGTGAATTTTAATAATTTCAATGAGCTGTTGAATCGCATATTTTTATTAACGGCGTTGTTTTTTCTTGTTAACTGCCAAGTATTCGGCGGGCCATCTATCGGTTTAAATTTGAACCAGCGGTTTCGAATTTCGCAGTACTTATGTCATTCTATTGTGTCACAAAATTCAGCATATTATCTCCACTGAACAGAATAAATCGATTTACGCTTGAGTAACGTTGGGATTTATTGAAAATTTATTTCAAAACCAGAGACAATTGGTCGGAAATTGCACGAAAATATCGTACAAAATTTGATCGCATAGAGGGACCAACAGTGCCCAGTATGCGCAAGTTTAATGCTAAAGTTCGTGAAATTGGTTTCATTGTTAAAGCGCCAAGATGTGAGCGTGCTCGCACAGTGCTTACTCCCGAAAATATCGAAGCTGTGCCTGTGATGGTGCTTGAGAATCCATCAACATCAATTCGTCATCGTTCTCAAGAATTAAACATTTCACGCACCAGTTTTCATCGATTTTTGCGCAATAAACTCGTTATGACGCCTTACAAAGTTCAATTGGTTTAGAAGTTGAAGTCGCATGACCACCCGGTTCGTTTTCGCTTCGCTAGATGGGCCAACGAGAAACTGCATGATGATGTTGATTTTGAAAAAAAAAATCATCTTTTCGATGGGTACGTTAATAAGCAAAATTGCCGTATTTGGGGTTCAGAAAACCCAAACTTGGAGCGAAGGCATCATTGGCCTATATTTCTTTGAAAATAAGGACGGCGCAACAATTACAGTCAATGGAGGCACCTAACGCACCATATTAGCCGATTTTTTTGTGCCTGCTCTTCAAGGTATTAATGTAAACGATGTTTGCTTTCAACAGGATGGTGCAACTTGCCACATATCTCTTGCCGCAATCGATTTATTGCGTCAAACATTTGATAGCCGTTTAATTAGCCGAAATGGTAATGTCAGTTGGCCGCCAAGAAGCTACGATTTGACACCGTTGGACTATTTTATGTGGGGCTCCGTTAAAGGCAAGTGTTATGCCGACAAACCAGTGACAATTGAGCATTTGAAGGCCAACATTCGTAATGCCTTTGCCGAGATACGACCCATACACTCAAAAAAGTTCTCGAAAATTGGTCCGAAGCCAGACGCGGCAGCCATATGAATGAAATAATATTTCATTTCTAATCGTAACAGAGTGCCGCTGTGGTATGGTAGGTAAGACACCCGCCTACCAACCAGAAGGTCCTCAGTTCAATACTAGGCCAGACCATCTGAAAAAAGAGAAAAAGTTTTTCAACAGCGGTATCACCTCATAAAATTGGCTAGCAACTGGTTATGGGTATTACTACCACTATTGAAAATTTCTCTAATGCATTTGCCGTTCAGAGCCGGCGTTGAACTGTAGGTGCCTTTCAATGAGTCTTAAAATAGAATCGGGTGCAGCTCATTGACTGAGAGAAGTCCTCATGATCCTTCATGAAATGTTGTGGGCATTAATATATGATATATAATATAATATAATCGGAACAATTGTACTTCACAACAACAAAATAAAATTGGCAAAACTTCAAACCGTTTTTGTTTTATTGCATTTTTAAATGTAAGCTTTTAAACGGCCCATGGGAATTTATATGTAAATATATATGTTGAGGAATAAAACGCTTTTTGCATATTATACTTCCCTCGTAATTTGGGAACTAATGTGTTTAGTGAACAATGTCTTATTTTCAATAATAAAATATGCTGACGGTATTGAACTCCATTGGGTACGACAAGTTATTTGTAAAATTAAATAAGAATTTTTTGAAATAAATTTTTAATCCATAAAGATTTCTTTTCTTTAATTTTTTGCCCTTGTGTTTTATTTTTCTTTATAAATTAAAAAAAAATAAAAAAATATTTTTATAAAAATTTTATTAATTTTTTAAATTTTTTTATGAAAATATTTTTTGAAGCATTTAAATTGAAAGCAATTTTCTTCCAGTTGTTTCGCATAGACCGACAAAAATGCTTTTTGTTGCCATTAACTCTCAGTTGTAATTATTACGCCTTCTGTTTAAATATATTTTCAAGAGGGTTTGAGTTACGAGCGTACTTCTCTTTTTTCTTAATTACAGTAAAGCTTTTGAAAAGGCAGAAAACAGAGAGGAAAATAAAATAAATGCGAATAAAATTTGTAAAAGAAAACGAGAAATACCACAGAAAAATAGGAAATATTTTTGCAAATCGTATTGTATGATGTTTGCCAAGTGCAATAATAATAATATTTCGAATGCGTTCGTAAAAAAAAAACGTTTCATGATGAGAGTTAAGTGTTTTAAAACGTTGGACGAGAGTAGTGATGGTGATGACGGTGATAATAATGACAGCGATTATGATCAGCGTTGCCATTTTGGTTATTTCTAACCAAAATTGATTTTCTTTTTCCTCGATGTGTAGATGTGTACTTTTTTTCTAATTTGGTTACTTTTTTCCTTAAACAAAAAAGAGTAAAACTTCTACATATAAAACTTCGAAATTCACTGGATTAGGAGATACACATACTCAAATGCACTTAATTTCTTTACTACTTTGAAATTTTCTGTGATTGTACCCTAATTTTTCGCAAAAACGAACAAAAAAAAATTAATTTTTATAGACAGTAAGGCTTAAAATTCTTCTTTGTTAGACATTTCAAGTGAGAGAAGATTATTGTAAATAGGAATGGGCTTATCCGCTATCGTGCAGGTTATTGAATTATCGGAATTGTATTAAATTTTTTTTATTTCTATTATTTTTGTTACTTGACTAAGAACCTTCTTTAGAGAGTTCGCCAATACATGCTCACACAAGCTCATCGACCTTATCAAATTCCACTAGTTTTTTCATTCTTCGGGTTTTTGGTCTCCCTAAACAGTTACATATATAGGGTACGCCAAATAAATTTTTTTTTTTTTTTTTTTTGAAAATGCTATAAAAAAAACTACTAAATATTTTCTCAAATTTCTTTTTTTATTTGAAAGTACAATCCTTCCGGTTAATAATGGAAAATAATTCCATTCAAATGGCTGCCTCGGCTGGCCATGCAGTAGCTTTCACGATCGGTCTAATTTTTAAGCACATTATCGATTGTGTGCAGCTGTATTTCACCAATGACTTCACGAATATTGTCCTTTAAAGCGTCAATTGTCTCTGGCTTGATGGCGTAACACTTATCTTTGACGGCACCCCACAAATAATAGTCCAACGGTATCAAATCGCATCTCCGCCAAACGACATCAGCTCTGCGGCTGATAATACGATCTCCAAAAACAGGGCACAAAACATCGAGTGTAGCTTCGGCTGTGTGGCACGTAGCGCCGTCCTGTTGAAACCAAATGTTGCTAATATTCTCCTCTTCAATTTTTGTGAACAAAAATTCGTTCAACATGGCCCGATAACGATCTCCATTGACTGTAACGGCCACTCCTTGCTCATTTTCGAAAAAAATGGCCCAATTATGCCTCTGGACCAAAATCCGCACCAAACAGTGACTCGTCTTGGGTGTATCGGCTTTTCAATGTATGCGTGCGGGTTTTCTTTGCCAAAAATGCGACAATTTTGCTTGTTTACATACCCGCCAAGATCAAAATGAGCTTCATCTGAAAAGATGATTTTTGATTCTGCAACATTACCATAATTTTCAAAGTAATGTCGAAATATTTCCCAGCGTTGTTCAAGCGTATACACAACCATATTCGTTCAGCGGAAGGATAAAACTAATTATCTGTCAAATCAGACATGAGCTAAATGTTACCATTCACAAAATAAGCACTAGTTGAAAAAAGAACGTCAAATGGCGGACCCTATATTAGAAAGTCTTTGAGCTTTATTTGGACATGATGCCTGTGTGTTAAGTACAATTGAACTGTCTTGGGAAATAGAGCTGTAAAACTATCGACAGTCGGCCCATTCGGTAGTTTCGATAGTTTATAAAAAAACTATTTTAAAGGCTGAGTTAGTGAAAACAACGTATAACGTAAGACTTTGCACTATTGTCAAACTTTAGATGTTAGTTAGTGAAAACGTATCGCAGCAGCCAGTTCGGTCAGCCATTTATTGTTAAAGTAATGCCAAAGTTGACATTTGCAACGTAAAAATCAAAACTCCGTAGACTTTCTACGTGACAACGAAAGCGTAAGCGGCGTAACGTGCTTTGGTTATGTTAGAGAATTTCACAACTGATCACCAAGTACACGATACGTTTTCACTAACTCAGCCTTAAGAGTTATTTGTGGCAACAATATTTGAATTTAAGTTAAAGGAAAATATTAATAATAAATACACAGTATCGAAACAAATAATAGGGACTCTTTATTTTTTGCGGTATGTCATAAAATTTGATGCATTGAAGTTCTTTGATGGAAGAGTAATCCTTGCTTTAAAACTAAAGTAATTAATGAGGTCCAGTGGAGAAAACTGAACAGACTATGGGAAGAATCCCTCTTCAAGTCATCAAAAAGCCTCAAAAATGCATTTATTCTCCGGTTTCAAGTCGCACAATAAGAAAAAAAAACTTATGCAAGCTACACTAATGAGTAAGAGTCCTCAAAATGGATCATTTCTCAGCAAACGGAAGAACATCTGCACCGTAATAGGTAGAACAACATGCTATGGTCAGACGAAATGAAGATTAATTTGTTTGGGTTAAGAGCAAAATGTACGAACATATTTTAGTTACAATTCATACTTTATTTCAGTTTAATAAATAAAAATTTCAGAGACTGTTAAACTGTGTCCCCATGTAACTATGCGGCTGACAAACTGCGTCGAACAAATTTTTGCAAATGTGACTTTGACGACATTTAGTGGCCTCCGTATTTACACATCGAATTTGACGATAGTATCGATAGTGAAAAAAAAAACTATCGATGGTCAGCCAAAAACAAAACTATCGATACTATCGAGAGTAATATCGATTGTTTTGCAGCTCTATTGAGAAAGATAACCAGTTTTTTTTTCTATTTAAATTTGCAAAATAATGTAATTCAATTAAATTATGCATTAAATGCGCATTACTTTTTATTAAAATTTGGTTCGAAAAAAATAAAATCTGTGGCAGCACTGATTATGATGAGATTGATAATGAACTCTTCTTAAACGAGTATTGCTGGCGGTGTTGCTGAAAAATAAATGAAACCAAAAAAGCAAAAGAAGCAGAACCTATACTCGCAATATTTTTTGCAATTAAACGGAAAATTCAACTAAAACACAGTAAAATTAATTTTTTTTCTTTAAATTTTATACAGAACTATACAGTAGACTCTGGTTGGTATTTTCAAATAATTTTCACTCGCACAAAACAAAAAAATAAATTATTAGTGGAATGGGAACAAAATATTTTAAAATACTGCCACTGAAATCTATTATGTAGTCTGTTAACATATTTGGATTTTAAAATTTCTGGCTTTTCTGGCTTGGCTTGAGCTTTATATAGGGTTGGCGAAAAGCCGGGTTTTTGTGGGGTTTTATTGAGTTTTATAACTGCTTCCAAATTTCGTTTACGTCGACAATATTTTTCATTTGTTAGTACAATTACGTTGTTTTAATATTTGTAATGCACTTTTGCACTCTTGGTCGGTTCAAGGCGGTATTGTTCACTAGAGTTACTAAAAATTGGTGATTGGAACAAGCAGCAATTACTTCGTTTTAACCGTGCATTATGAGAAAAACGGCAGGAATATAAAGACAGACATGATTAAGTTATGCATGAAGACGCACGGTCTTAAGTCGCAAAAATTACCAGACAATTGTTAGAAACGATCAAACGTTTTACCCGTAGTATTTTCCAAAAATTGCTCTTCTGACTACTGGCTGCTTCGACAGATATAATATCTGTCAACATGCCACCAAATCACTTCTTTCAAAGAAATATAAAAAGGCAAGAAGTGTTTATGAGACAGGATTTGGAAATTGGCTGAGAGTAGGGAAAAGAGATTTGAGGAATTTGTTAAATATTATTATTTTTTTTGAGCTAAAAAGGATAAGATACAAAAACCTTTAAATAAATAAAACCCACCCGGACTTTATTCAGATACCCAGTGGGTTGTCAATCATGACTATATACCATATCGCGGACTAAGGCTTAGATTAGTCTAGATTTAAAGCCATCCATAATGATGGGTGTAGTACTATTTTTAAGACCGCCACCCACTATTATCCTCCTTGTATCCGAAAGAAGGCCGATTGGGTATTATGTCAAGAGGCCGTCCAGAGCGGTAAGTTCAGAAGGCTGTTGCAATTCAGTAGGATTGAGCTCAGGATATTAATGGGCTTAGTTACACTAATATGGTCTTAGTTATCACCATAATTATGGTTCTGTACGGCTTTTGCCAAGATATCTGAACACGCGCACAGCTATTTCTGTTTAGAGAATGCGGTTCTTAGAGGATGTTGAAAGAGAAATATTTCTGCGAAAGAGGTATTTCTTTATACGCAGCCTCAATCTGATGTGGTGAACTTATGGGGCTGCACTAAAGATCCTTCGGGTGGCGGTGCGTTTTGGTCCTTACCAACATAATATTGTTTCTATACAGTTGTCGCTCCCTTAAAACATCAGCCCGACCGACAGGCGAGCAGTTCACCGGCACACTACTTGGTACTTTACATTTCTCCAATAAAATTTGTAACGGTTGGCTTGCAAATAAAATCCTCCTCCAATGCACTACTTTCTTCAGTTTCGAGTTTATCCAGGATACACTTAACTATCTAAAGCACCCGTAACACGACAGTTACCAGAATATATGTCCATCTATCGTTGTGACGGGTCTCCTACCACTGACATAAACCGCCTTATTCACCCTAAGGACCGCCAATATTCGGCATTATTCGCAAGAGCATGCGATTTATTTTTTCAGCGTTGAAGTATTTCAGTATTAAAATTCTCTTAAATAGACTTTATGACGAGTTTGACGGGCATGCCGAGGTTAGAAGAAGAAAACAACTGCGACTGCATTACAAAAAATTCCTTGAAGAGGCAGCGATGCAGTCTTTTTTCTAGGTGGTTACCATTTCGGAAAGGCAACATCTCAAAAAACAATTGGCAGGCGAGATACGAAACGCTGATATAATGGAAATAATGGGCGTGTTTGTGCTTCAGGTCTTACATTGGGTATCGTAATCTAAGTGAGGACCTGTAAGTGAAACTGCCTATGGTGGGCAACTCGCCTAAACTAACTTAATGATCTACGTCAACCACTTATAGTCAACTATCAATGTACATAAGTTAGAGTTTACATATTGAAAAAAATAATATATTTTTGTATTTTCAAAAGCGCACAAACTCTTCAACCCACATATCCGAATATACTGGTATATACCGTATAGGATACCAATTTAATCAGTAATTTAAAATAACCCCTAAAAATGTTCTTTTCATTAAAGTAGGGTACAAATAAAATGTAAGAATTGGCACGGCAAGTGGAAATTTTTTGAAGCATAAATATTCGCTCCTTCTCTAACACTCTTTCATTTTAACTTGCCTCTACGAGCGATATGGAGGAGTTTTACTTTTCTTTTCTTTTTTTCTTTTTTCTTTTTTTGTTCATGGTTTTCTTTTAGAAATACCAGGATGACTGAATGAATATAATGGTTGAATAAATGGATGAATGAGTGAATGAATAAATGGATGGATGGTTGGTTTGTTGGTTAGCTGGGTTGGTTGGTTGGCTGTTTCGGTTACCGTCTAACTGGTATGAATAAGAATGGTTTGACTGGTTGGTTGGTTGATTGTCTAAGATGCACTTCTATGGAATAATATAACAACCACAGAATACTCTGTGTTGTTTCTATACATAGTACCTGCTCTTGTTTTTCTTTTATTCATTTTTTTTCCTTTTCTTTTTCTGTATTCTTTTAAACTTGTTCCTGTTTCTCTTTCTCTATTTTTGAGCCGCTTTATTATAAAGTCTGTTGCAAATTTCAATGGCATGTGAAAAATAAAAGTTTACCAAATAAAAAAAATATACAAAAATTGTATTTTAATTACTCAAAATAACTTAGGTTCCATACTATGTAGTTGGTTTATGATTCGCTGGGGAACCTCCAGCAGCAGCACCTCATTTATTTATTTAACAAAATGAAACATATTCTAATGGTAATTACAAACTTACAACATATAGCATTCTCTTAATGAATATATTTTAATTTATTATCCTTAAAAGCAAAAGAGGTTTCTTATACATTTGAGAGTTAGGTATGTAGGTAGGTATCGGGTGCGCCACTAACGTTTTTTTTTTCAACTAGTGCTTATTTCGTGAATGGTAACACTTAGCTCATGTCTGATTTGACAGATAATTAGTTTTATCCTTCCTCTGAACGAATATGGTTGTGTATACGCTTGAACAACGCTGGAAATCTGGGCCTGCGATCGACTTACAGAAGATGTCGATTTTGCCAAAAAAAATCATCTTTTCAGATGAAGCTCATTTTGATCTTGGCGTGTATGTAAACAAGCAAAATTGTCGCATTTGGGGCACAGAAAACCCGCACGCATACATTGAAAAGCCGATACACCCAAGACGAGTCACTGTTTGGTGCTGGATTTTGGTCCAGAGGCATAATTGGGCCATTTTTCTTCGAAAATGAGCATGGAGTGGCCGTTACAGTCAATGGCGATCGTTATCGGGCCATGATGAACGAATTTTTGTTCACAAAAATTGAGAAGGAGGATATTAGCAACATTTGATTTCAACAGAACGGTGCTACGTGCACCCAGCCGAAGCTGCACTCGATATTTTGCGCCTTGTTTTTGAAGATCGCATTATCAGCCGCAGAGCTGATGTCGTTTGGCCACCTCGGAGCTGCGATTTGACACCGTTATTATTTGTGGGGTGCCGTCAAAGATAAGTGTTACGCCAACAAGCCAGAGACAATTGACACTTTAAAGGACAATATTCGTGTAGGCGTTGGTGAAATACAGCTGCACACAATCGATAATGAGCTTAAAAATTGGACCGATCGTGTAGGCTACTGCATGGCCAGCCGAGGCAGCCATTTGAATGAAATTATATTCCATTATTAACCGGAAGGATTGTACTTTCAAATAAAAGAAAGAAATTTGAGAAAACATTAAGTAGTTTTTTTATAGCATTTTCAAAGAAAAAATTTATTTGGCGGACCCTTTATAACAAAATCTCTAAGCTTAAGTTAGTACTCTTTCTTCTGCCACATAACGCCGGTGCAGAATTGCTGCTTCCTCCTCCACATCTCTGCAGCTTCTGCAAAAATCATTGGCCAGGTGACCCAGTCTACGCCATCTGACATGAGTGCCTACTGTGCAACGCCCAGTAATGACACCAAAAACTTCGCTGAGTGTGCTTCTGTTCTGATTACACAGATCTTTTGTGCGCTCGAGGTCCAACTTTGGTCAGATATGCTACGCCGTCTTACCGTAGTCTACTACCTTAATCAAAAAGTGTCCGGAAAAACACCCGTGTGGCGGTCCTATCGTTCCGATTTGAATTTTTTTGTTAAGTTGATACATCTGTTGCTGATATTCTCGCTAAATCTTAGCGTCCTGTAACCTGGACAGCTTAACTACCGACAACAGTTCTTGTAATCCAGCCAGATTAATCACCTACAAACGTTTCTGTAATCCTGCAAGATTAACCGCCAGACAACGCGTTTACTAACCTCCTGACCGACGACGCCAAATCCAATCCCCCCAAACCAAATCTGTGGTAGTTTAAGCTAGCAATTAAGCGTAGAAAATAATAGCGTAATAACAAGACACTAACTAATGTTATGTAATTATCTTGTCTACATTGAAGACAAATTTTGAAAGAAGACATTTCATTTCGCTTACTTTGCTAGATGTGGCTGAAAATAAATTATGATTTAAAAGCTGGTTATTTAGACCTATAAAATATACATACTTTAAATGAGTTCCCTTAGCTGTAATTTCTGAACTCGGGAGTCCATTTTGTTCAGAAATTCTTGCCCATGCAGTTTCTTTTGCATTTGCTGTTCATATAAATTGATGACAGAAAATTCCTCACACGGTTCTCAATTAATTTCTTTACTACTATTTCACGAGTCCAAGACTTGAATATATCCCACACGCTTCTGCGCTTGGGTATTGTACATATCCTATGAATACGGTGTCCCAAAGTTAACGCAAGAATTTAATTTGCCGCCATTTTTGCAGTAAAAAACAGCAATTTGACAGCTGAGAGTTTAGGGTTAGTAAAAGTGACCACGAACAGCAAGAGAGTTCATATAATAGATTATTGAACATCAGAAAGTAGATGCTAATTTTTCCAACAATGCTATCCTAAGCTGTGAAATACATTTTACTGCATTGAATTAGATGCTATTGATGTGAGCAATAGGTGGTTTCAACAAGATGTAATTCCCTAGATCGTATTACATTAAATTTCTTTTGGGTTTTTTTAAGTCAAAGGTCTTAGTCAATGTGCCTTAAACTAACCATATATACAATAGGAAATTAAACGGTGCATTAAGAAAATTTTGCCTTAATTATTAGGAACGATTACGAAAAATTTTGGCCGAAGAGTGTGACTGTTCCAGCAAAGCCGTACCTGACATTTGGCCGATGTGTTATGCCAAAAATAACCCTTTATGATTCAATGAAAAAATATCAATATAAAGACTAAAGACATTGATTTCTATTCAATTCAAATCTTGCGTTAATTTTGGAACACCCCTTATATACATACATATACGAGTACATATTTAAACATATAAAAAAATCCAAACCAATTCGTTTTTTAACAAAAATATTTTTATTAAATTTTTAATTCCCCTAACATTCCATGAAGGAACATGGGAACTTCGCTCAGTCAATGAACTGCAACCGATTCTATTTTTTAGCTCATTGAAAGGGACCTACGGTTGTTTAACGCCGGCTCCGAACGGCAAATGCATTTAGAGAAGTTTTCAATAGTATTTATACTCATAACCAGATACTAGCTAATGTGATACCGCTGTCGAAAAACTTTTTTCTTTTTTGAGATGATCTGGCCTGGTATTGAACCGACGACCATCTGGTTGGTAGGTGGCTATCTTACCTACCATACCACAGCGGCACACTGAACAGAAATATTTAATATTTTGAAAATATTAAAACAAAATGACAACACGTTGTCATTTAGTTTTTATGGCTACAATGCTTCCACATTATTTTCACTACCGTGCGCATTACATATACAATCTAATGTCACACATCGAAAAATATCGCAAATGACAGAAGTTGCCAACAGTACACATTTGCTTGCGAAGTCACAAAATGAGACAGTGTATACAAAGCTTAAGTTATATCAAATATTATTATTATTTTTTTAATATTTAAAAAAAGTAATTTTAAATGTATTAAATTGATAATATGATTTCATACCTTTCATCTCTGGTACTTTGTTTCAATTGCCTAAAACACAACTAGCTTTGTACCTAATAAAACATAGTTTTGCACAAAGTTAATTATAAACAAACCAAAAAGTTTTTAGAGGATCATCTTAATATTTGTTATTGTGATAGAAGGATCTATGACAATTATGTGTGAAGCAAAATATCGACCAAATACTCGCCACAGCTTCGATGGCATACCTCTATCTGTCGGTCCATATTTGCGATGACTCTGAGACGTAATTGAGGTTCAATGTCGTTAATGAGGCAAATTATTTCATTCTTTAGCTCTCGATTTATTCTTGGCTTATTCACGTACACTTTTTCCTTTAAATATCTGCAAAGAAAGAAGTTCAACGGTAACAAATCACATGATCGTGGCGGCCTATTAATATCGCCACGGCATGAGATAACACTGCCATTGAATTTCTCATGCAAAAGAGATATTATGTCGTTGGTTGTGTGGCAAGTGGGTTCATTCTGTTGAAACCACATATCGTCCAGGTCCATATCATCAATTACTGGCCACAAGAAGTCCGTTATCATCTAGCGATAGCGAATACCATCCATGGGCCAAGGTTGACGGCTCTTCTTCCATACTATCGCGAACAACAGCAATGTTTTCCACAGAACAAACTGTGTGAGCACGCACAGATGTTTTCCCAGAAGTTTCCTATCCGATTTGCTGATATTTGCGCAGAGTTCGATTATGATGATCAAAAAAATGCAAGAAATAAATTTTGATTTCAACGTCCATTTTCATAAATGGCTTCAAATGCCAAATTAAGTTGTCGTGCATTATGGTTGGACCACCCTTTGTTATCAAAAATCCAATATATTTTTCATATTGCGTTTTTTTTCATATTTTCTTTGCTATCTCTTAATTTACTATAAATAATATTTTATCTTGAAACTAGAAGCCCTTGAACAACATCATTAAAGCTTTATTAGAATTTCAACCCGAAAACACCGAATGAATTTTAACTTTAAAATCGATGTCTAACGTCTTTTGCGTGTGGTTTTCAGTTCTTCAGAAAAAAAAAAGAAAAATATCTCCAACAATAAAAACTTGAGATATTGAATTGGCTAAAACAACTACAAAAACAACACAAATATATTCAAAATTTTATTTCGTACGTATCAAGTTTTATAATTTCGATGTTTTTTTCTTTCTCAATTTTTCTCCTTTAGTATTTGTCTCATTTAAAACCTGAAGAAAACTAAACATGTGCCAATTCAATGCAACATTGTTTCAAAACAAGACGACAGATTATTGCTTGCACACACGTTTACACACAATAAATAGTTGCAGACAGACGGATAAACAGACAGACTGGCAGCAGACAGACAGAAAAATAACTGAAACATTAAGAAAAAAATCGGAAAAAATTATATAAAATGATCAACCAACCAACCTGCCAGCAAACATTCATTGGTAACAACAATAAAAGTAACAGCAGCAGCAACCAGCGAGTACCTAATACGGGTATGGAATGGAAAAAAAAAATATCATTTTACCCGTACCCACATTCTCATTATGTTATACGAGCACTCGTCATTGTCGTCATTGTACGAGTACATTTAAGATTTTGAAGCGTGTGACATGTATCACCGATTTTGTTTTTATCTCGTATGTGCTTTTATATTATTAACTAATAATATAAGGTGACCAGGTACTTAGCGTTTGAGACTGTCCAAACTTTTAGTAGGCAAGCATTATAGCAAAATATTTTAGTCTTTTACCGGGTGTTTTTTTACAGTTACCCAAGCTTAAATCATAATAAAACAAAGAAATATATTTTTAATATCATTGACACGGGCTTTGTTTGATACGAGCTTTTATGACAATAATGCTTAAATATGATTTCTGCTATGTGGCCGCCACAGCTGACGAATATTGATTTCCAGGTGTTTAAATGTCTCTGGTTTATCGACGTACACAAGTGACTTTACATAACCCCAAAGAAAATAATCCAATGGTGGTAAATCACACGATCTTGGTGGCCAATTAATTGGACCGTTACATGAAATTACTTTTTTACCAAGAGTTTCTTTGAGTAAATCAATTGTAGCGAGCACTGTGTAGCATGTGTCATAGTCCTGTTGAAACTACATGTCAGCAAGACTAATGCCAGCTAATTGAGGAACGAAAAAATTTATACCATCTCTTGACAGTAACATTCTGACCATCCGCCAGCCCATAAAACGTACCAAACAGTATTTTGTGTGAATGGTATAGTGTTTCGACAAACGAATGTGGATTATTCTCACTCCAAATGCAACACTTCTGCTTATTTACATGCCCATCCAACCAAAAATGGGATCTACCGAAGAACAGAATTTTGAATGGAAATTTCGCTTATTCGCGGAATTGGAAAAGTAATGAACACCCGATAGAAATGTTTTTCAGAAAGTAGTGGCTGCTAAAACTTAAAGCCTAAAGAGACCCATGAGAAGTTAATATAAAATACATACTTTGAAGCCTATTGGTAAACGTCCCGAGGTTCTAGGTTTTCCATATAACCTCCTAAAACACATACTACAACGCTTAAGCTGACTAGATCCTCAGTATAGTTTATCATATATCTGTTGAGCGAAAAGCTTAAATCTTATTCAGAAGAATCTTAGAATCTTAGAAACAGTTTGTGTTTACTTCTCAAACAATGACGAGGTCCTTAATCTTAAGCCACAATCTTTTCTAAGTTTCACAAATGCCTTATCGTTGTTCTTAAAACCTTCAGATCTTCCAACCTAATGATATCGAGATTATATATGTTCTTAGCTAGTGCATATCATTTTCCTGTTTAAAATATTTGCGAACTGTATTTGATCAGCCAACCCATTTAAGCTAAGAACTTAATTCTTCTATTTCTGATTTCGTGACAGAGTGTGCCAATCTACTCTATATGTTTCCATTCATTTTTATAATTGAAGTCGGAAATGCCCGCACAGTAAAGTGAAAATCTAGTAGTCCTCACGCAATAGAGTACAAGCTCGCCAATGGTTGCCAATCTTTGCTCGACTGCCATGTTTTCCAAAACCCTGTAACAAGCTGGGTTACCAATTTTATTTTTTTTCTCCGTCACTCCTCTAGGGACAATATTGGCTTTCCACAAGGCATCTATTGCTTTGTTTCAGTTTCTTTAATCAATTTTATCTTTCATGCTAAGTAGATGATTGATCCACTGTAGCTTCCTCCATATGATTTTGCGTAGTGGTGAAGATCCTTGCTAATTGGCGGTGATCTTTACTTTAGCATTGTAATTCTTTTTCCCAGTAGTTGGCGAGTTTTCCTGATCTTTCGTCTGATGTTTGTTATGATCGACAAAGGTATGCGGGAGGATCAGGAGGGCTTTTTCTTTATTTTTAGATGGAGTTGTCTGGAGCCACATGCCACACTGCACGCTCTACACTTCACTTCCTATAACAAAAACAATTTCATTGATATTAAAAATATATTTCTTTGTTTTAACATGATTTAAACTTGAGGAAATGTAAACAAAACACACGATATATGCTCTATAGGATCGAGCAATCGAGGAGTCGATACAACACCTCCTCTGTGACTGGCCCGTTCTACGGAAGTTCAGACTAAGGGTGCCAATGACTTCCATGATCTGGATTGTCGAAATCAGTCAACTTCATCAGAAGTACCGCTTCGCTCATCTGAGGGCTCATGTACCGAATTTTCATTTTTGGCTGGGTATCTTAGGACTCTTACATGTCTGGCTTTTCATCCTATTTTAAATGGCCTCCGAATGAACCCACGTAACCTAACTCTCCAGAACTTCAAAGAAGTATGGGCCAATGATGCCTCCGCTACACAAGCCGCATCAAACAGTCACTCGTAGTGGGTGCATTGGCTTCTGTACTACCACGTTTTGTTTGCTTATTAACGTACCCACCAAGATGAAAATGAGCTTCATCCGAAAAGATAATATTTTTTAGCAAAATCGACATCATCGTGCAGTTTCACGCTGGTCCTTCTAGCGAAGCGAAAACTAAGTGGATGGTCATGCGGCTTCAACTCTTTGACCTATTGAACTTTGTACGGCGTCATACTGAGATCTTTTCACAAAATTCGACGTAAAATGGTGCGTGAAAAGTTCAGTTCTCGAAAACGATAACGAGTTGATGTTGGTGGATTCTTACGCACACTCTTAACCACAGTTTTAATATTTTCAGGTGTTCGCACAGTACTAGCACGCTTACGTCTTGGCGTATCAACAATGAAACCAGTTTCACGAACTTTAGCAATAAACTTACGCACACCGGGCACTTTTGGTCCTTCTCTTCGACCAAATTTTGTACAACATTTGTACAACATTTTCGTGCAATTTCCGACCAATTGTTTTTGCTTTGAAATTTATTTCCAATACATCCTAACGTTGCTCAGGCGTAAGTCGATTCATTTCGTTCAGTGGAGATAATATACTGAGTTTTGTGACAGAATAGAATGACATATGTAAGTATCGCCAGATCTGAAATAACCGCTGGTTCAACTTTAAACCGATAGATGGGCCAATCGATATGTATGTATGTACATATGTTTTTACTCATATAACATTGCAAGCTGGTCACCTTTGTTTAAAATAAAATTAAGATCCATTATATTTCTGTATTATTTCTCGTACAGCTTATTTGTATTGTTAAGACCTTTTTCTGTAGGTTCTTATGGCCTTTTTTGGCCATAAGTATTTTGTTTTTTGTTTTGTTTAAAGACATTGTTGACCATAAAAATAAAACCGTTATGGTTTCTTTAGTAAAAAACCCAAAAAAAATAAGATCAAGTTGACAAACAATGTGTTGGCTTAAATGTCTGATGTCAGTTTTCATTTTTGATTTTTAATGCTGCTGCTGATGGTTGCTGATTACGCGCATGGTGTTGATGACTGACGTTGCATCTGCTACTGAGTGATTTGCTGGTTGCACAGCTATTGTTTTTTGGCATATTTTTTACCACCATTGTCATTGAATTTAACCACATTTAACCTGATGTCTTGAGTCTAAAACAACATCAATGTAACGCGGCTATAATGGCAACTGTTAAGATATCCTTTCACTAAAATATATTTTATTTCGAAAAGATATTTAATAAATTGTTTAATTACTTATTACAAATTACATTGTGGGTACAAACTCCCCAAGGCAAAACATCCTTTATTTAAATTCAATTCAATTCCTTTTCATTTTCAGCACTCACAGCATTTGCCTTTGTGTTGCATCAATGTTTCCTACTAAGCAATGGAAACCTTGAAATGAAACAGTAACCCTTAAGCCTCTATTGTATGTGATCCCATAATTGCAATAGAAACTGTAACTATTGTTCACGACCTGTTCCTGTTTCTGTTCCTGATATGCTCTCTCTCTCTCTCTTTTCGCCCATCGTCAGGGCTTGTGAAAGGGCAAAAATTGTGAAAAAACAAAAGAAATTCATTCAGTCAAATGCCACATGCAATAGGACTAAAACGCAAGCAAATGATTCCAAATGGATGTTTTGAACACATGGGCTCTATCATTGGGGGTATCATTGATATGATAGATACAAGTACAAGGGCAAATGCCCTTAAAAAATAGACAAAAACCGGATGTTCGATTAAGTAGTTAGAGAGACTACTGGCTTCTGCTACAAATTCTCAACAATTTCAAATGCAATTTAAGGCACCTGCTACAAAATAGGAAAAAATGTAGAAAAAGCGTAGAAAAAAACATCTTTTCTTTTTACAAAAGTCATTTCCAAAGATAAAAAGGAATTTTAAACAATACTTTGTAGAGAGAGCAAGAAAAAAAAATACGAGGGGCTCATACATTTTTAGATATTGTTACACATGTAAGCATTGAAATGATAAGAGTGCATATGAATGGCATGTATCATCATCATCATCTTCTGATACAACAACAGTAACAGCAGGATAAAAAACGTACTTAAAATCTTAACCGTAAAGCCATCCTTATCTTCATCATTCTGTGGAATAAATAATGTGCTTGTAGTCAACATAAATTCTAAACATGGCATGAATTTTCTCAATTTACACTACAAATGCTTTGAATAGGATTTAATTAAATTTTATGATCTGATACTCAACTTTTGATTTCATATTCCCCTCCGATATGGCATAACGCTTTATCAATATGCATATTTAGCAATTTTTGTCGTCCGCAAACATACGTCTAGAAAAGAGTTGGTCCGTCGGGCGCCCTACAGAAAACCTGTCATTTTAGTTCCTGATGAACTGTGTGCTGACAAAAATCGGTATATTTCTGATAAAAATCGGTCAGTGTCCGGGTATTTCATCAACCTCCACACAAGCCATACCTACTTCCACCGTTTTCCAGCACGCCTATAAGGTTTATGTGAGCCCGCAAGTTTGACTGCTTCATTAGGATTCAAAAAAAGTCCTGGCGCAATAAGCGCATTTTTCTATTCCAACTCGGATCTCCGCAAAGTAACCTTGCAGTTTCACCCGCTTACTCGCTGTTTCAAAGTGAGGCATGAAACTTTTATTCCCAGTTTTTCAACCCAAATCTTATCGCCTTAGAGCCGTCCAGGCATACTGTCGGCGACACGCAGTGTCTAATTACCAGTTCTTTTGCCCTGCCATCCACACAACATTCATAGTACCATGCACCGCGAAGCCATTTATCGCCATCTTAGTGTCCAGCACCGAACAAGACTTTGTTCTATCTATCGGTTTAAATTTTAACCAGCGGTTATTTCGAATTTGGCAAAACTTATGTCATTATATTCTGTCACAAAATTCAGTATATTATCTACACTGAACGAAATGAATCCATTTACGCTTGAGCAACGTTGGGATTTATTAGAAATTTATTTCCGAAACGAACACCAAAAAGAAAGTAAGGAAAATTGTCGTATTTGGGGCTCAGAAAACCCAAACGTGGTCTTACAGAAGCCAACGCACCCATTACGAGTGACGGCTTGTGGAGCGGAGGCATCATTGGCCCATATTTCTTTAAAAATAAAGACGACGCAACCATTACGGTCAATGGAGACACCTATCGCATGATGATAACCGATTTTTTGTGCCCACTCTTCATGGTATTGATGCGAACGATGTTTGGTTTCGATTTCGTTTAATTAACCGAAATGGTGATGTCAGTTGGCCACCAAAAAGCTGCGATTCGACACCATTGGATTATTTGCTGTGGGGCGCTGTTAGAGACAAGTGTTATGCCGACAAACCAGAGACAATTGAGCATCTGAAGGCCAATATTCGTGATGCCATTGCCGAGATACGAAATTTCTCGAAAATTGGTTCAATCGATTGGGGTACTTTGAGGACAACCGCGGCAGCCATAGGAATGAAATAATATTTCATTTCTACTTCCAAAACAATTGTACTTCACAACAACAAAATAAATTTGGCAAAATTTCAAACCGCTTTTGTTTTATTGCATTTTTAAATTTAAGCTTTTAAATGATTCATACTATCTTTTGGCAATGACAGTTCTTGTTTCCATGCTTGCTTTAATCCAAAAGATTGAATCTAGTAAACAGTGTGCATAGTGTGAAAGTGTGGAAATAACCCATATCTCAGGTATAAGGTCATCTATCACTCCGTTAAAAGAGTATTTCACCTCAACCACCGTAATTCTCTCATGGTTCAACTTGCCTATTCCGTTGACTAATTCGTCCATAGCATGCAGTCAAAGTCTCCTTATATTTTATTCGTATGCATATTGGTAAGATAAAAAGAATTATATCAAGACTCCTAGTTGACGTATTTCGCTTCGGCCTGCCCATCCCAAAGCAGCACGTACGCTGCACCTTTTGCAGTGTTCACACATTGACCCTTCTCCCTATTGGTATCCACCATACCAAAGACGAATATGTGATAACCCTTTTTGACATAGTCTTTAAATCATTGCAAACATTAGTCCATTTATGGGTCTCACTAGGGTCAGAAATAGGAAATGGTGGCTCTGAAACCTATCGGAATTTGCCAGACTACTAGTTTCGTTCCAATATTCCCTTATGAGTGATGCTGGCCTATTTCTCATTTTCACTTTCAGGAAACTCCTATTGAAGCCTAAGCTTAGAGTGGATGTAGTCGTCAGCCTCCTTTTGGAGTAGATGCTTTTGTTTCTCATGTTCCAGCACCCAGCCAAGAGTAAACTGAACAGAGTAGCCAAGTTGTTAAGACATTTCAGTGTTTCTCTGGACGTTAATACATAATTGCTGTAGGCCTTCAGAACCAATTGACTGACAGAAAGTAATTTTACTCTTGATCCCGTTTGCCCTCTTTTAGATAGGATTTCCACAGTTACTAATATTCTGTGAAATACCGCCTGAAAAATTGTGGTTTTCCTGCTCAAAGTTATCGATCTGTGTGCTCTGGAACCCTATATTCCTGCTCTCGCTGCATGGAGCATTTTAAATCCTTCCGAACATCTTTTGGGGAACAAAAGATTTTGTAACCACCTTGGGTCCGCGCTTTAGTCCTCCCTTGTCGGAAAGATGACCTTGTACCTATTAACGAAGCTGTGCACAGGATCTATGCGATCGTTCTTTCACTTCCATACCGATTGTCGATAGCTTAAACCCAAGGTGTGATAGCTCACTAAAAGGCTATCGCAGTGATAATAAGAAGATATATAAGAAGTGGTTGATGTACTGGATGGGCTACTGCTGTCGCAAAATAGGAGACCAGCACATTTTCTTAAATTACTTTGTTGTGTTCGAAAGTACTGGAATGATGTCAGTGGTATCCAATATAGTTTTAAAAACCCTTTCAAGAAAAGCGAAGATATCCACAAGCAGCCTGTAAACGTACCCTCCAATGCATCAATAACTAAAAGAATCACTTAAGAGATGAAAATCAAAATTAGGTTAAGTTTCAAAATCTAGAAATCAAGTTCATCATTAGACTATATTTGCTAAAAATCGTGCAAAATAGGAACAACATGATAGACACATAACTTGTACCGATTGATTATTGACTACCCACCCCTATCAGTTAGAAAATTTGTCAAAAGTTTTCCATAAAATAGGACCATTTCATTATTTCTTATAATGTTTGCTTTGCCAAAACATCACTTTGCTTCCCATATTCAAATTAACATACGAGTACAGCTTAAATTGTATTTGACGAGAATGCATTTATTAAAGCCAAGCCAAGTAAACCATTAAAATGAATGCAAAGAACAACAACTATAACAAAACAAGAACAGAATATCAACAACAATACGTGTATTAAGAAATGGTAGCAGTTATTAAAAGAAGTAAAAGCTTAAAACAGAACAAAACGAAAAAAAAAACATACAAAATAAAAAATGAAAATAAAAGAGTGGAAGAAAGAGAACGAAAAAAATTATAAAAAATAATGACAAGTAAACAACAATAAACGTCTGCAACCACTTAAGCACAACTCCTCCTTCTCCATGTTATTAAAAAAAAGACAAAATAGCAGAAGCCTGTACAAATAACACACACATGCTCATACATACATACATACATGAAAACACTCATGGCAGTGACTCATTTATAGATGAGATACCGTCATATGAGGTTATACCTACTCTACCACTGCAGTAGTAACCACCATACACAACGAGTACACAATACCCATCAACGTAATTATCATACAGTGACACTTGAAGAAATTGCACACACACGCATACACACATACTTTTCTTAAACACATATTTACAATTACACTTATTCATATGCATACATACATACATACATATGTGTAATATACACCCTCTTTAAATTGCTTACATTGGCACAAACACATTCGCTCACACACATTCATTCATATTTAATGCACTTGTTCGTAAACAATGACACATCCTTTATTGTTTAAGGCTCGTACGAACCCTTGTATTACATTTTTATTGTTGGTTTTATATGTGCAATTTATTATTGTCGTTGTGTTGTTGTTCTTTATTTTCTCGTTTATTTTTTTTTTCTTCTTGTTTTGTTCTCATATTGTCTTCAATATCATTATTATTACTGCTATTATTGTTGTTGTTACGTTATAATTGTTGGTTTATTTTTTTGAGTAGTTTTACACACACACGCACACACTCACACAGTCATACAATCTTAATTTTATTTTGTAAATAACAGTGGTTATAACGTGTCAATTACAGGAATAATAAATACGGGTCCATATGAGTCGTTCAGTACACAAATCGATTATTAGATTGTAATGTGGAACACCTTATCGATTCCTAAGCGTAACATATTCAAAACAAATTTCTCTGATCGTAAGTATTGCCACACTACTAAATGATAACATTTTTGACTCTAGAAAATACGCCAAATCCGAAAGTCAAACTTGACCTCCATCAAAAGAAAATAAATGGACTACGAGGGTATGGTGTAATGCATTGTGCTCTAAAGGAATGCCAGTCAACAAGAAGCCAGGTGGGATATGGCGAATTGAAAAGGTTAGCTTATGGAAAAGCATTGCTATACGACCAGCGCTGGTATACCATCCGGCCCAAAGGATATCTTAACATTCAGATTTTCATTATTATCATTATCAATATATCAACCATGTGCCCCTTCCGGTCTACAGTTTGTTCAGCAGATCTGCTGCCTTTCTATTTTTTTTCCGTTACTCCATTTCCATCTAACACGGCTTACAGCTGTTGACTTTGCCTCTTCCCAAGTGAGGTTGTTCTGTCTTAGTTTTTGGATAATTGTGCGTCTGCAGGTGTTTTTTGCTCGACCACGATTTCTTGAGCCTTGAGGATTCCATTCGAGTGACATTCTGGTGATATTTGTTCCATCCCCACTTTCTTTTCCTTATCTGTTTCAGTATGGGTTTCTCATTAGTCATGCTCCACAGTTCTGTGTTACTTATGGTGTTAGGCCAGAATATTCTGCATATGATTCTCAGGCACTTGTTAATGAATACCTGGAGTTTCTGTGTGATGTTATTTGATACAAGCCAGGTTTCACTGCCTTACAGCAGTACCGATTTAACACATAAGTTAAATATTCTGAGCTTAGTTCGTCTGAATATATGTGAGCTTCTCCATACTGACTGCAGTTGTCCAAATGCCACTCTCGCCTTATTGAGCCTGTTATCTACGTCTGTTTTTGCGCCACCGTTTGTAGTCATTGCACTTCCTAGATAGCAGAAGCTATCTACATACTCGACTGGTTGACCCTGTAGCATGATGTTTACCGAGCTCGTATTGTTTATTCTCATGGCCTTGGTTTTCTTGATGTTTATATCAAGCCCAACACTACCAGCAAATCTTTCTAGGTCCTCCAGTTTCGACTGCATATCGGAAATCTTATGGGAGAGTAGACAAATGTCATCCGCATAGTCCAGTCTTCAAGTGAGCGTGAGAGTCTCCATGTGATCCCTCTTCTTTTCGAACAGACTTTGCTCATTATGTCATCCAGTACGATGGCGAATAGCTAAGGTGATAGGTGGCATCCTTGTTTAACTCCAGCATTGGTGTGGAATGGTTGGCTGATGTTCCCATTATGAAGAACTGAAAGTTCTGCATCCTCATACATCGCTCTGAACATTCGAATTACTTTTTGTTCTTAGTGCTTTCCATATCGCCGTTCGTTCGCCTGATGGTATCAAATGAACACCAGAAAATCTAAAATCATAATGGTGAATTTGTCACCAAGAGAAACCCTATGTCTACCTAAAATTTACCACCTAAACCTAATCGGAGTCCCACATTCACACATATGGTCTCCGATGCCTGTAAACACGGAATATAAACATTCACATCTGTGACCGACAGAAGTTCTGTTAGTCTACAGTGTCCCATAAGAAACCCGTTAGGAGTCTCAAGTCCAGACTGCCTTACTTGATAACCTCAGAGCGACGCCCAAATTGCACAGTGATCGCCGTCCTTTGAGCATTTCTATATTCTAAGCATCTGGCCTTTTCCTAATCCTTGACTAGATTGAGGATGGTAGTAAGTGGTGCTGCACAACAAGGTTCCGAACTGATATAGGGTGTGAAGGAAACTTTCCTGGCCATTCGCTATTTCATTACCATCTATCCGACAGTGTCCAGGTACCCGAAATAACTGGACCTTATTTTCAAGCGAAAGCTTTAGCAACATATCGTAGCAATATGTGACTAATCTAGATGTTATGCAACTCAAGCCAAGTGCGCTTAAGCACATTGCCATAGTCTTACTCCTGAGTCCACTATCCAGAAGGATCTCCGCACATATAGCAATGGCCATGATCTGAGCCTGGAAGACACTCTGCGATCTTCTAAGTGCAAACAAGATGTTTCAGTTTGGTCCATGAACATTAGCATCGACACAGTCATTTATTTTGTAGCCATCGGTATACCAGTTTAGATCAAACTCACACCGAGCTTAGGCCCCATTAGACTAACAATCCCAGTGCGAGAATTCAACCCTGAATCTCCTGCCCGAACACAGATCCAAAGGCATAACTTCCAAGACGATGGCGTAACTTCCGAAGATGGTTTTCCAACCACCCTGTGTAGATTGGACAAACTTCCCGACGTATTTCGGTACCCCTTGACGAAAAACTTTGCGGCCGAACATGCCGCAACTCTCATCACATAGATGTGAAGCGGCCTCCAAGGCCGCTGTTGGACACGATCTCATTGCTCCAATTATACCTAGGCACCCGAGTCTCTGCACCCTGCCAAATTTATTCATAGTGATAGCTTCCACAGCCATTCTGCGCCAAACTATCACCGCATAAGTGATAATAGGCCGAAATAGCGATATACCAGGTGTACTGGTATGAAATGAGCGTTATATTGTAAAAATTAAACTCCAAATTTTAATGGGAAAGCAAAAAAAATTAATTAAATGTTTTGGCCATTGCTGGTTAAACATTTTTCCCATCTTTCATTCAATATGTGAATACCACGCCAATAAAACTGTTCGCCTTTTGAAGCAAGCAAATTAGTCAACCAATTTTCGACTTCCACTTAGGAATCGAAATGCTACTCAGCCAATGCGTGTCCCATCAATGAAAACAAATAGTAGTCGGAAGGAGCTAAATCTGTTGAATATGGCGGCTGGGGTAGCAGCTCCCAGCCTAATGCTTTGATTTGGTAATCCTTACTTAGCATTGGAATTTTTTCCCAGTACATAGCGTTTTCTACTGATCATTCGTCAGATGTTTATCATCATCGCTTGAGGTAAGCTGGAAAGGTCAGGTCAGGTCAGGTCTCTTTATTAAATAATTTAAGCCACAATTAATTTTTTTTTTCGCCATGTCCTCTGCTGGGATTCGAACCCGCGGTCGCTGGATTTGTATACCTGCACTCTAACCACTACACCACGCCACCACTTTGAACGGCTTATATGGCAAAATATGTTGAATATTTTATTTTGGGATATATTTTAAAAACAACTTTCTTTTTTATTTGGAGGATTTTCGGGCGTTTATTGTGTACCTTTTTATCTTTCTGGTCATACATGGATTTCACGACAAAAGAAATGCTAACTTTTTAAGTCAAAATAAAGCGTCATCAATCGAATTGTAAGTGGGACGTGTGAAATTATGAACTAGAGCAAGTGCATCAAATTTTTCCAAACGCTATTTTCATGTCTGATCACAATATTTCTAACATTTTTCGGCCAGACGAATGATGAGATTCGAATTTGCTGTTGACTGAACTTCGTTTAATGGCATTCAAGAAGTATCTTCATTTTCAACTTACCTCGGCTTGATTCTCCGAATCCAAAAGTGTTAATATTATAATTGTGAAAAATAAAATTAAAAATCATTTTTACCAAAACAAATATATCACAAAACCACTGTTTTAATGAATATTTAAAAAAATATGCGAAAAAAATTAAGAATAAAATCTATTCAACCTCCACAATTGCTTCTGTCATACATTAAGAGGATACAGATTTTTGCTTATTTTATTTAGTCAAACGAAGATAAAGGACAATTCAACCCCCAAGTAAATAAAAAGATCCAAAACAATATAAAAAAAAAATTAATGGAAAAAAGCCAAGAATTTTTATGTTTTCGATTCTACTTTTTTTAAATTCAAGTCTTCTTTGCTATTCAATATTCACAAGAAGTATAACTGAGAAGAAACCTTCATCTATGGATTAAGGACACGATCTCATTCTCTTATCACTTAAATCCTTTAATAGACCACCTAGAAGAGTCATAAAGGACAAGACATTGTCATTAACAGGCATACAAAGAAAACAGTTTCTTTCGTTGCATATGGTAAATATTTATTGTCCGTTGGGGTCCTTAAAATGGAGTCATTTTCCACATTTTTATCATGTGTAATCGTATATGCATTTTTCTTTTTTTCTTGTATTATTAAAAAAAAAAAAACTTATTTAGAAAAATAAAACGTCTATTTGGCGGCATTATTTCATTTATTTTTATCCATCATGCCCCTTATATGATGCATTTTTCTAAATTCCCTTTTCTCTATAACACGCATGTAGTTTTAGTGTTACTTTCTGCACTTTCATTACTCTTCTTGAATGCAAATTGTTGAAACTTAAGGACTGAGGCGGTCGAATGGCATACCTCCCTCTATATGTGCTTTATAGATTTCGAGAAGGCCTTCGATTACACTGGTCTACAAAATACCTAAATTTTCGGGCCTTTCAATAAAACTATATAGGGTCCGCCAAATAAATGTTTTTTTTTTTTGAAAATGCTAAAAAAAACTACTGAATATTTTCTCAAATTTCTTTTTTTATTTGAAAGTACAATCCTTTCGCTTAATAATGGAAAATAATTTCATTCAAATGGCTGCCTCGGCTGGCCATGTAGCAGCCTACACGATCGGTCCAATTTTTAAACACATTATCGGTTGTGTGCAACTGTATTTCACTAATGGCTTCACGAATGTTGTCCTTTAAAGCATCAATTGTCTCTGGGTTGTTAGCGTAACACTTATCTGTGACGGCACCCCACAAATAATAGTCCAATGGTGTCAAATTGCAGCTCCGAGATGGCCAAACGACATCAGCTCTGCGGCTGATAATGCGATCTTCAAAAACAGGGCGCAAAACATCGAGTGTAGCTTCGACTGTGTGGCACGTAGCGCCGTCGTGTTGAAACCAAATGTTGCTAATATCCTCCTCTTCAATTTGTGAACAAAAATTCGTTCAACATGGCCCGATAACGATCGCCATTGACAGTGACACGTCTTGAGTGTATCGGCTTTTCAATTTATGCGTGCGGCTTTTCTGTGCCCCAAATGCGACAATTTTGCTTGTTTACATTACCGCCAAGATCAAAATGAGCTTGATCTGAAAAGATGATTTTTGGTTCTGTAACATTACCATGATTTTCAAAGTAGTGTTGCAATATTTCCCAGAGTTGTTCAAGCGTATACACAACCATATTCGTTCAGCGGAAGGATAAAACTAATTATCTGTCAAATTAGACATGAGCTAAGTGTTACCATTCACGAAATAAGCATTAGTTGAAAAAAAAACGTTAGATGGCGGACCCTATATATGATATATAATGATTTTGATGCACTGAATTCAAATCCGTTTTACAGTTTTTTTTATCGGGCTCAAATTTGTTTTATGGGCGTGGCAAATTTTTCGCCCAAAATATGGTAGTTATGTCAGTATAACTCAAAAACGACTTTACCGATTTTAATGCAATTACCAGCAAATATTTAGAAATAAAATTTCCTATAAATCACCTAAATAACAGCTTCGGAGTTATTCATAACTTAGTTGCGAAAAAAAAAATTTCGCATTTTTTTTCATAAAAAATTTTTCAAAATGAAAATTTTACATGTAAGGCACTTAACCCTTTTTTGACTTTAATGCTCAATATTTTTCTTTTTTTCTAGAAAGAAAAGAAGATCATGAATTCTACCACTGAAGTGTTCTAAATCAAAAGAAATTTATTTGGATTCATTAGTACACATTAAAGGATTGAAATTTGCATTTATAAAAGCAGTGCGCTAAATTCACCCTTGTGTTCTGGCGGGACCACAAATTATTTTACTACGGCTTATACGATTTTACCACGCATACATTCGTCCTAAGCGCCAAGAAGTAGCAAATCTGTTGCCATAGCTAGTTAACACTTGCTACTATTGTAGAGTATTCATATAACCCACATCCAAATTTAATGGTAGATATCCAGATTCTTCCTCATCGTTGACGTACTAGATTAAAAACCAGTCAAATATGGTATAAATTTTCGATGGATATGTGACTCATGAATAAATTATGCATTAAGAGATCAAATTTATACCTATAAGAGCCCTTATACTATACGGGAGATAAAAAAAGAGAGAAGAGTTGTGATGAACTTGGCTTAAAAGTACTTTCATACGGTCCGTAGTATATACTGTGACAGTTTTTTTTAACTAAATTAACTCTTTTGAAAAAATTTGACGAAAGTTCCCTCTGCTCTTGTTGACACAGGTGTAGCTAGCAAAGTATTTGTGCCATTTTAATTTAGAGAATCACGTTCACTTGATTTGTTATGAAGCCTTCTTTTGGTATTATTAGAACAGGTACTCTTTGTGCTCCTACATCCCAAATAAATTTGGCTTTATTACTGTCATTTATTTATTTAAATACAGTTATTTAGTATATAACTGCAGAAGATGAACCAGATAGAGCAACGAACCAAACATTGTCAAAAAATCTAACCAAATTGTTGAAGCAGGAGTAGATACAATGGATCAAATGATATCGTGTTATATCTGCAAGTGTGAAACAAAACGTTGGCCATTGGCTATGTTTTTCAATATGCTGGACATATCAGGATTGGCTGCATTTATTATTTATGAATAGATGGTAAGAACAAAGTAAACGAACCGTAGCCACCATGGATTTGAATTATCAAATCAGTTAGTACGGCCGCATATGGAACTTCGTGTATCTAATGTTGTGTTATGCACATATCAGAAATGCTATGGCATAATGTATTTGTTAGTATCATACATTTGCATATAAGAATAAAAAAAACGAAAAAAGTTAATTTAAATAATCTTTTTCTTGTGACCTGGTCAGACCACAATGGTGCACTTTAAAGCTTTAAGTGTTGAGATTAAAATAAGCTATAAATCATGAAAATCGGTTGGCTATTGCTGGTTTTATTCAAAATTTAATGCGACAACATAGGACGTACCCAGGGAGATATCACCGCAGCTTTAATACCATCGATCAGGTGTCCGACAAGGTGGCTTTGGCTGTAAACGAGGGAAAGACGAAGTATATGTCGTTTGGTTTTCAGGTTAGGTCGATGTTGTATGATTTACTTACTCGGTTTTGGCCGAGTCCAAAAAAGCACTCCAAATAGATCTATCCAGCATTAACTGGCGCCAGTTTGTGATTCCCTAGGCCGTCCAGTTCTGTAACATTTGGTCTCTTCATCCAAGATATGGTCGTCCTCTTCCTCGCTTCGTCTTGGGGTACCGTATTAAAGGCCTGCCTTGCACGAGTTTCTTTATTCATACGAGAGACGTGGCCAAGCCAGCACAGCCACTGTATCTTAATGCACTTCACTACACCCACGTCTATGTATAACTCGTACAGCTCGCTGTTGCAATGTATGAGGAACAAAGATCCGTCGAAGTATTTTCCTCTCGAAGGTTCCTAAAACATTTTCGTGGTTGTTCGACGTTGGTGTTAATGCTGGTACCAATATAAACAAAGTCCTTCACCACTTTAAAGTTGTGTCGCCAACAGTGACGGTCTGTCCAAGATGCGAGGATTCTTTACTTGCTAACAAAAGATACTAAATCTTGTCTTCATTCACCACGAGACCCACTTTATGCGTTTTTCTCTCTAGACTTTAGTACGTAGAAAATATAGCGCGAGTATTAAGGCCGAAAATGGCGATGTCGTCGGCGTATGCCAGCAGCATGATGCTCTCAAGCTGGGACAAGTACAGAGCTGACATTATCGTGCTCCAAGAAATGCCATGGACAGGACAGGGCTGCACTAGAAAGACCATCTGCTACAACTACTATAGCTGCTATGCGATAAGGTTTCTCTGTCTAGTCTGGAGTACGTAGAAGATATGGTGCGGGTATTAAGGACAACAATGTCGATGTGGTAGGCGTATGCCAGCAGTATGATGCTCTTGTAGAAAATAGTGTCCTGGCGATTCAACCCGGCGGCACGATTAATTTTCTCCAGTAAAAAGTTGCAGAAGTCACATGACAGATAATCGCCCTTGCTTAGCACCAAAAGAAGATTTAAGTGGCGCTCAACGTCATACTATAGCCGTATAAGTTAAGCTGGGATACAAAATTCAGACATGATGGTGTAGAGACAATTACAATCTGTACTGTCGAAGGCGGCCCCAAAGTAGACGAATAGGTTGTGTGCGTCTTCTTCATGATATGACGTATTTCAAAAATGTGTTCGATGATGGATTTACCAGGCCTGAAGTCACACTGATATGGCCCAGTCTCTCGCACAATACGTGTGATAAATTGTTGTCTAGAAGTTTGTATAAATCGGTTCCATCATTACTATGCTTAGTAGGCAGCTATGTAATAGAGACCTCTCTCTCTCGACGAAACTAATACTCTACAGGCCGTTCATCATCTTTGCGCTTCTGAACGGTGCAAAGGCGTAATATGTTCGTTACTCTGCAAATTGGCGATGAATTACGCATACGAACAAACTAGGAGCTGTATAGGCCTTTCGATGATGGGCACGTTACTTATCATCAACATCTAGCTGCTACGCTGGCTCGACTATGCCGTCCGGATGGAGAAGCATGCCGTAGCTAAACGTGTGTCTAATACAAAAGTCTACGTCTCATTAAATGGTGTGATCAACTGGCGAAAACACACGCAAAGCAGAGGCTCCTGGAGAGAAATTCACTAGTGTTAAATATCGCTGAATTGCTATCTGACCAGCCAATGCGTTCCATTTTGTATTATCCTTTTACGAAAATCTTAATATTAAATGTTACGCTTTCACACCCCTTGTGAGGAATGATGAAATTTCAAATTGATTTGAAAATACTGGTTCTCAACTAGACTAGATTTTAAATTTCTTGTTAAAAAAGTTTAAACAACCAATTTTAAAATATACCACCCCAATTTGCATACCGCCTATTATAACATAAAAGAAAAAACTAATAAAATAAAAATGAATTTCTGTTATACGAATTTACACAAACTATTATACATGACATGGAAAAAAATCCTTGAAAAAAAACTGTTCTCAAATATCCTTTTTATCTAAACAAAAACAGCCAGGATCTTAACCCATCTTATATATTATACTTGTAACTGTAAGCACTAACACCAAGTGTTGAGTAGCTGCACTAAAACATAGCAGAGGGGCATTAAAATAAAGCAGCTCCTGTGCAGATTGAGCAACAAAAAACACTCAATTTTATAATATACTCATGGCTGCTGTTTGTACCCCTCACTAGCAGGAGAATTAAGAGTTTGAGTGATATACTCTTATAAGCAGAGAGAAGTAAAAAACATAGAAAAAACAACTCATCTTAATTTTGCAGTTGTACAGACTCTCTCTCTCTCTCTCTTTCACTGTATGTAAGTGAGCTCTACAGGAAAATTGAGTGTCTTTTTAAAATTTTATTGTTTGGACTATTGATTAACGCGTAAAATTGGCAAATATTCAAATATTGGCTAAATTTCTTTGGTTTTGCTTTGTTTTCTTGCAGAAATACATGCACATTATTCGCCATAAGAGAGACAGACAGAGAGAAGAGATTTTGTTTATGACATTAAATTTTAACAATTTAATTACACGCGTCATATGATATAATCAAATTAATAGGTATGAATTTTTAATTAATTTTATATAACTTTTTAGACATGGAAGCATTTTATTAACTTTTCTAAATATTATACCAAGAGAATAAAAGTGGTAATGTATGAATTATTAAAGAAATTTCTAAAAATAATACATTTTCCTAAACGATATGTCTTTATATTGTACATGTATGTACAAAGTACATATGTACTTATGTACGTAAATACTTATAATAGGAATAATTAATGTGTAATAATGAAATGTTGTAATAAAGGCCAATTTCGAGTTTTAATATTAAAAAAAATAATCTTTTTTAAATTGAAAATGCTAGAAATGTATTTAATTGTACATTTTTACACACCGTAAAATCGTATAGGCCCACATCTTATTATATCAAACGCCTCTTTTCTTTTTATAAAAACTTAGTCATCATTACTCAAGCCAGTCTGGAGACAATGCTGAGCATACTATCCCTGAATTTTTTTTTTTTTTCAAATGTGTCACTGCAAAGTCTGCACAAAGTCTTAGGGAGTCGGGTGAACTGAAAGAGGTTCGCATTGGACACGGTACTATCGTTCAAAAAGTGGGCAGACCGATTTTAACGATGATCCGAAGATGGAAACTGGTACAGGTTAGGGTTTCTACTTTGATGATCTGGACCTTAGGGTACCTCTCAGACTACCCAATGAATTGCACTGTTTTTCAGGTGGAGGTTTACGTTATAAATAGAGCCACTAGGCGTATCCGAAAACTAAATCCCGAGGCCTCAAAGCCTATGTATGTAGACAGTCTCACCGCAAGCAGTGCTCTCAACTCCTGCGTGATTAAATCCAAATGTCTCATCAGCTACACTCGCTCACTGGCCCGGATGGCACGGAATCATGTCGAACTAATATAGGTTCCGAGTCATGCGGGTATCTGATGAATACACTACTAGAGGGTCCTGTCTGTCTCTCGTGCATGGCCCTCTATGTAGGTTATCCAGCTTGATACATAGGCACTGAGCAAGATGGAACACAGATGGACCAATATCATCAGTTGATCGATCAGTCAAGGAAATTTAAAGCGAAAAAAAACTCTGTAAAGGAGAGAGTCGACTACATTCCGAAATTAACAGGCATTGTCTGTTATGAGTCGACTATAAGCTGAAATTAACTGACATTATCTATTATTAGTCGACTATATGCTGAAATTTAGTGACATTGTCTGTTATGTATCGACTACATGCTGAAATCAACGAACATTGTCTGTTAAGCGTCGATTACATGCTAAAACTAACAGACATTGTCTGCTATGATTCGACTACATGCTGAAATTATAAGACATTGTCTCTTACGAGTCGACTACCTGCTGAAATTAACAGACTTTGTCTGTTATGAGTCGACTACAAGCTGAAATTAACTGACATTATCTATTATTAGTCGAATATATGCTGAAATTTTGTGATATTGCTGAAATTATAAGACATTGTCTGTTATGAGTCGACCACATGCTCAAATTAACAGACATCGTCTGTTATGAGACGACTAAAGGCTGAAATTAACTGACATTGTCTGTTATGAGCCGACTATATGCTGAAATATAGCGACATTATCTGTTATGAGTCGACTACCTGCTGAAATTTAGTGACATTGTCTGTCATTCCCATTAACGAATAAAGTACAATGATTTTTGATGATATTGTCTGTTAAGACTCATTAATAAACCGACGCCTGCATGACAAAATCAACTTCTGTCATCTATGAAAATTTGAATAATTACTTTAAAAAGTCATGTATAACACCAAAGAAAATTCCTCGTGAGTTAGCGATTCGTTTTCCTTGTGAGCGTTTGTCACAATGACTTACTATGACGTTTTAATTCGAATGAAAATAAAACAAAATTTTTCACAGACGCATAGTCTTTTTGTTACCTTTTAATACTTTAATAATCAAGTGTTTGTTTTCAGTTACACGGGGGATACGGTCTTTTATAACATTAGTGATTAAATATGATTTCGACCATGTGGCCGCCGCGGATAGCGCATAAAAGGCGCAATCTGGAATACAAATTTTCACAAACATTTCGAAGCATAAGCGGTCGAATATTTCCAGTATTCATATCAGGGTTGGCAAAAACCTGGGATTAAAAAGTAATTCAATCCACCGGGTTTTATTGTTTTTTTTAAGGGTTTTTTTTTTGGGGGTTTTATAACTGCTTCCAAATTCCGTTCAAGTCGACAATATTTTTTGTTTGTTTATCCAATCACGTTGTATTACTATTTATAATGCAATTTTGCACTCTTGGTGGGTGAAATGAGCTGTTAAAACTCGGTGAGCAGAGCAAACTGCAATTACCTCGTTTGAGCCATGAATTATGAGAAAAACGGCCATGAGTAAACTACGAACAGACATGATTAAACTATTCTTTTGCTTGACATCGCCTGGCTCATTATTAGAAACGAATAAATGCTGCTTTCCCCGCCTTTTCTGAACACTGCCTCGGATACAATATACTCATATCTCTTTATATGGCATTGCGCTATAACGGCCTGTTTGAACTATAGAACACATTCGCTTTACAGCGCAAATTACCTCGTTCTACGGCCAAAAAACCGTGAATACAACGTTTTTTTTTTAACAAAAAGTGTAAGAGAAGCAAACGCAACACATATTCATTTCGTTTCACGGCCTACGTTTTCAGAGCCTATACGAGTTTATCTGTAAGCATGTCACCAATTCACTTCTTTTGAAGAATTATATAATTGGCTTCAAAGTTGGAGTTCTTTAAAGGACGAGAAGTTTTTCTGAGACGGGATTTGGAAATTGGCTTAGGGGCGTAAAAATTTGTAAGCAGTGATTTGATAAACTATTATTTTCACAAATCTACTAATTCATATAGTTTTTTGAGCTAAAATTACTGATCGCAATACATAAATTCTACTTTTTTTTGTTGTAAATAAACTTTTTTTTAAATATAATAGCTAATAAGACCTAGGAAGGGTTAATTGGGTTAGCCTGTAGGTTGCCAACCCTGATTCATATGTTACATAACCCCAAAGAAAAACAGCCAATGTGGCTTGACGAACAGAACCATTATTGCGACAATTTGCAAGTATAGCTCTGGTGTACGTCTATCCATAATGAAATGTCAAACCGAACTAAGTAAAACGCAACTATCAGCTGTTAAAACTGTTGTCAAATAGAGCAGTGTCTCAAAGTTATGAACCTCTAACCAAAACCCGAAGTTAGTTAGTTAGTTACGATGAGCAGTCAGTCACGTCCAGCCCAGCTGGGTCCAATATTGATCCCACTGTGATACCCATCAGTAATCCAGAAAATGGACCACCTATATGTCCGCGTCCCGGTGCGATCCGAACCAACCAGACGCATCAAGAGATCCTGCCGATATCCACACCGATAAGCCATCCAGAAACGGACTGCAAAGTCCTAATGTCCGAAATACTCGGGCACTGGCATAGGAAGTGCTCGACAGTCTCCTTTTCCTCCTCATCCTGAAACAAAACCCGAAACTTTGCCAACTTTTTTTTTATAAGGCAGTACTTTGCCCAACTAATTATTAATGATCGAATCATATATAAATCTTACTTTAAAGGATTTTCTCAAGATTGCTTCTCTTAATATTAAAGCAGAACAAAAACTGTTCCTTTTTGCCATATTTTCATTATAAGTTTTCCATAAAACTTTCAATTTGTTTTTTCTTAATTATTCCCTTATTTAGACATCATCATTAAAGTAATTGAAAAAGTATTTATTGTTGAAAAAAAAAACATCGCAACTTTATTTAATTTTCTTAAAAATTCTGCTTTATTGTTTGGCTCAACTGAATGAAGAAAAATAATCATAATTATTATTCTTTATAAGACCATTTTGTTAGTTTCCTTTTCTTTTTTTTTTATTTAAAATTCATTTATTTCGTGTTTTTTTTTTTCATCATCTTTTGTCGTCCAATAGATAATTTTGCCAGTGGCACAAATTGAGCGGAAAAATACCAAAAAATATAATGGATGATGGCTTAAGACGTAATGGTACGTGGGTACTTAACAGGAGATTCTCTATGCATAGCCAGCCAAGGCAACCGAGCCAACTAAATAAAATGGCATTTATGATGGGAAGCAACGAGAAAAAATAAGCGAAAAAAAATATAAGAAAACGCTTGAAGGTGGGAATAAAATAATATACGATAATTTAGAAGGTAATTCTTATTTCAAATTATAATTGAATGTGACTAATTTATAAAAAAAAGGAATAAAAAATGTTTATATTATACAAGTAAGTTATAAAATAATTATGGTTCTACGTTACATAATCGCTATGGGCCTTATTAGTTAAACCTTTTCAGATTTTTAGGGTTTCAATGTATGAGTATAGCACTACCTTCCTACTCAATAGCTAAGACCTAATATGCAGCATTGCTTGCAATGTAAGTCAATTTAATGCCTTCTCAGAAACCTAAGTTCCAGTATCCGTAATAACTGAATTAAGTCTCTTGTCAGATTACTATTGTCCTACTCTTCTGTTTCAGCCATGAGACTTCTTAGGGATAGGTAGGTTCTCCAGGTAGAGTAGCGACCGATCAGTCCATTGTGAGTCACTATAGAAGAAAAAGAGACAGATCGGTAAGTAGGAGAAAACAAAGAGAACACAAAGAATCAGATAGAAATAAGTAAGAGTAGTCCAACTAAAGGGTCCGCCATCTAACGTTTTTTTTTCAACTAGTGCTTATTTCGTGAATGGTAACACTTAGCTCATGTCTGATTTGACAGATAATTAGTTTTATCCTTCCGCTGAACGAATATGGTTGTGTATACGCTTGAACAACGCTGGGAAATATTGCGACATTACTTTCAAAATCATGATAATGTTGCGGAATCAAAAATCATCTTTTCAGATGGAGCTCATTTTGATCTTGGCGGGTATGTAAATAAGCAAAATTGTTGCATTTAAGGCACAGAAAACCCGCACGCATACATTGAAAAGCCGATACACCCAAGACGATTCACTGTTTGGTGCGGATTTTGGTCCAGAGCCATAATTGGCGCATTTTTCTTCGAAAATGAGCAAGGAGTGGCCGTTACAGTCAATGGAGATCGTTATCGGGCCATGTTGAACGAATTTTTGTACACAAAAATTGAAGAGGAGGATATTAGCAACATTTGGTTTCAACAGAACGGCGCTACGTGCTACACAGCGGAAGCTACACTCGATGTTTTGCGCCCTGTTTTTGAAGATCGCATTATCAGCCGCAGAGCTGATGTCGTTTGGCCACCTCGGAGCTGCGATTTGACACCGTTGGACTATTATTTGTGCGGTGCCGTCAAAGATATGTGTTACGCCAACAAGCCAGAGACAATTGACGCTTTAAAGGACAATATACGTAAAGCCATTGGTGAGATACAGCTGCACACAATCGATAATGTGCTTAAAAATTGGACCGATCGTGTAGGCTACTGCATGGCCAGCCGATGCAGCCATGTGAATGAAATTATTTTCCATTATTAAGCGGAAGGATTGTATTTTCAGAAGAAGAAATTTGAGAAAATATTCAGTAGTTTTTTTTATAGCATTTTCAAAAAAAAATTTATTTGGCAGACCCTATATAATGCACGATGTTAATTTGGAGTCACACCTTAACGTCAAGGTATTTGCCAAACTTAATTTCACATTTCTTTGCTTCAATGTTTGACAAATTCAACCATGGAGAGGTACACAATTGAGCAGCGCGTTGAGATTGTTGAAGCCTTTTACGAAAATTGCCGTTCAAATCAAAATGCATTTTATGTAAATCGTGATTTTTTTGTCAGCATAATCGACCAAATGTGTCCACAATCGGGAGAAATTTTTCAAACCGGGTCCACAGGAAATGTGGAAATACCTGTACATGCTCGCCAAGTTCATTCTGTAGAAAACTTGCTGTTGTTTGTGATGGTATGACAGATGATCTATAAACCTCGAATTATCGTCGTGCCCAACAATTGAACATCTCACGAATATCATTGATCCAAATTTTGAATAAAGATATGAATTTATATGCTAACAAGCTTCAATTGATTCAAGAGCTGAGCCTACTGAGCATTTCAATCGTCATCAGTACGCTCAATAGTTAGTTGAACAGACAGAAGTGAATGGTGGCCTTACAAAGAAAATCATCTAAGCGACGAGGCACACTTTTACTTCAGTTTGTTTGGATTTGTTAACAAGCAGAATTGCCGCTTTTGGGCAAATGGGAATCCAGGAGTGAATGTTAAAAAGCCGATGCATCCACAAAGACTAACTGTTTGTTGCGGTTTATGGGCTGGTGGCGACATCGGGCCTTATTTCTGGGAAAAAGAGGTCGCCGAAGTAGTTACCGTGAATAGTGTTCGCTAACGCGAGATGATAACGGACTTCTTGTGGCCAGAATTTAAGGATATGGCCTTGGACGATATGTGGTTCCAACAGGATGGTGACACTTGCCACGTAGCCAATGAAACAATGGCTTCTTTGCGCGATAAATTCAATGGTCGTTTTATCTCATGTCGTGGCGATGTTAATTGGACGCCACTATCATGTAATGTGACACCGTTGGGCTTCATTCTTTGAGGATATTAAAAAGAATATAATATACGTCAATAAACAAAGAGCAAAAAGATGAGATAATTCGGCACATTAACGACATTGAACCTCAATTATGTCTCAGAGTCATTAAAAATATGGACCGACGGATATAGGTACGCCAACGAAGCCGTGAGGAGCATTTGGCCGATATTTTGTATCACATATAATTGCCATAGATCCTTCTATCATAATAAAAAATATTAAGAAAATTCTTTGAAAACTTTTTGTTGTATTTACAATTAACATCGTGCGTTTTGGTTGGACAACCCTTTTTATTTACCAGTGTGACATATCAATAGTAGGTAATTGCCCCTAAGCTAGCGGACCTCACCGGGCTACCAAGCCTCTTGCCAGTAACCTCATATAGTTTGCCCAATGTGTGACACCCAAACTACCTTAGTCTTCTGAGCTGAAGCTCCAGATAGTTTCACAATAAGTGCTTCATGCTTGCACAACCTGCCAAGATCCGGCGTGCCATCTACTCTTCATCCACTTAACAAAAAATGTCCAGTAGTTATACCCACCATGACCCTCAGACACTCTAGACTCATACCTAAAAGAAATTTTGTATCTGCTGGCTACAGACTAGGTCACAATGTCCTAGACCCCACGCATTTCAATCTGACCCTATTATAATTCTAATGAATTCAAAACTTAATTTTCTAAAAAATCTCGTACTCTTACGCTGGGATCACAAAATTTTCGCAATGCATCAATTATTAGTACGGGAATCGTGTGATCGCCCAATAGATAAAAATGCGGCAACAAAAATTTCAGAAATGCGACAATATTTATTGTGTTGTTTTGCGACAATCAAAGTTGACAATACGTACCAATATTTAAATTTTAAAATTTTTTTTCTCAGAATAAATTCGGATAATTTTAATATTTTACGACAATAAAGCACAATTGAAATTGTGTCATAATGGTGCATATGCGACAATCGGGTGATCTTAGCTTTACTTAGAAAAATTAAAATATAAATACAAGTATACAAATATATTCACAATTCATATATAAGTGTAGCTTAAAAAAATTACTAAAATGTTAAGAACGTTGTGTGCTGCTGTGGTATGGTAGGTAAGACACCCGCCTACCAACCAGAAGGTCGTCAGTTCAATATCAGGACAGACCATTTTAAAAAGGAAAAACAATTTCTACAGCGTAACTGGTTATGAGAGTATAACTACAGGGTGTCCGCCGGGAAGGTATACTATTTTGTTTTGCCGCCATTTTGGTAGATATTAGTCTTGACAGTTCATATTTGGCAGTGGTGAAGTAGAGATGCGGCAAATTTATTATGGACAAATATTCAGAAAACCAACGTGTTTTAATCGTTAAAACATTTTATCAAAATCAACCATCGATTACTGTGACGATGGGAGAAATAACGTGCCAACAAGACGCACTATTTATCGTATAATGAATGATTTCGAAGAAAGAGGGACTGTAGCTGATAGGCCCAAGCATGGACCACAACGTACTTCAAGATCGGCTAAATTCAATACTGCTGTTCAAGAAAGTGTTCAAAACAATCCATCAACCACAATTTGACGCCGTGCTCAGGAGCTTGGTCTTCAAAGAACAACTTTAGTCACAATTGTGCACAAAGATTTGCTTTTGTTTCCATTTAAATATCAGTCGACACAAGAGCTTCTTCAAGAAGTCCACTTACGCCGCCGTACATATGCCAATAGAATGTTACAGCTCGCCCATGACAACCCAAATTTTCATTAAAAAATCATAATGAGTAACGAGGCACATTTTCATTTGAATGGTTATGTGAATACACAGAATAGTCGGTTCTGGGCAATGGAAAACCCTCAAATTATTCATCAGTCACCCTTGCATCCATTAAAAGTGACAGTCTGGTGTGCAATTTGGTCAGGAGGAATCATTGGGCCTTACTTCTTTGAAACTGAAAACGGCACGGTGACGGTAACTGTCAATACTTTTTGATGCCACAACTGCATGCTTTGGGCTTGACTAACATGTGGTTTCAACAAGACGGTGCCACATCGGCTGTATGATTACAATGAAATTGCTGCGACACCTCTTCCCACAACAAATTATTTCAAGGAATGGTGACATTAATTGGCCTCCACGGTCGCCTGGTTTGACTGCTCCGACTTCTTTTTGTGGGGATATCTGAAAAGCAAGGTTTATGCAAACAAACCAGAAACGCTGGAGCAACTCAAACAAAATGTTCGTAATGAAATTAATGAAATACCGCGTGAAATGTTTGAGAATGTAATGAAAAATGTGCTCAAAAGGGCTCGCATTTGTGAGGCTAACAGAGCTGGGCATTTATCTGATATTGTATTCTATACATAATTGCCGATGTTAAATAAAACATTTATCAAAATAAGATTCCTTCTCTTTAATATAATCAAAAACTATAAACAAACAAAGTAGTATACCTACCCGGCGGACACCCTGTACTATTGAAAACTTCTCTAAATGCATTTGCCGTTCGGAGCCGGCGTTAAACTGTAGCTCCCTTTCAATGAGTTTACAAATAGAATCGGGTGTAGCTTATTGACTGAGAGAAGTCACCATGTTCCTGCATGGAATGTTGTGGACATTAATATATATATAGTGTACAGAACGTTAAGTGTATAATTTTTAAACAAACACTGTTCTATAATTACTTTACTATACATGTGACTTCTTAAAAAATTAAAAAAAAAATTCCAAATCAATTCCAACTTAATATTTAATTTGTTTCTTCTGATTTTATTATTAAATAGGAAAGTCATCGTAAAATATTGCTGATTCGATATCTCCCAATAGAGTTACAACTAATCGTTTAGAAGTTAATTAAATAAGAAAGAAAATATATTTCCATTAATGCAGCAATCCAGTCATGTATTAAAAATATCATTAAGATTTTACAATTTCCATTTGCATTTGCATTTGCATTTGAATTTGAATTTTTATTTTAATTTTTGCAAATTTTGCCTTACAAGTGCTTTACAGCCTTAAGTCATTGAGTGAGCAAAAATGAAAACTTGGCAAAATCGTTATTGGATGTTTATTAAATTCACTTCAAATAATATGAATAATAGAGTTTATAAATAAACAACAACAAGTACAACAAAAAATGTTAATAAAGCATAAAATTAACCATTAATGGAGCTGAGAGTTCAAAAATGGTAAACTTTGTCAAATATATTGCTTGCAATGGCATGCTGTGATAAGCAATAGCAAATTTTTCGAATATCGAGCAAAAATTTAGAAAAAATCTGTCATAGAATATTACTCGATTTTAATTTTATTTTCGGGTTTGGAAAGAAGATAAATGGACCTTTTAAATAATATATATATTGTTTAAGTACCCTTGAAGAATATTAATAAAATGAGATTGATTTCTAAACCGTAAGAAGAACAGCTTACTTGAAAAGGACAACTTAAGAATGAGCTTCAAAAAACGGTGTACAGTTTTTAAGTGTGTTTTTTAATTACACGGTGTGACAAAAATGAACGAAGTTGAAATACCTGGGATATGATACTAATTTTCTAATAGGCGCTGTCGAGTAGAACAGGGATCTCTTTTTGTAATTTTCAAAATACATCCAAAATCTCGAGTTATGGGTAAAAAACCGGGTCTTCTGACCTTTATGTACTTATAAGCTAATAATTTAGCTGAATATTATCCGTTTTTAAGTTTCTTTTTGGATTATCATACATCGTTTAAGAAGCCTTGAAGAATCTGGATGTATTTCTCAAACAAACACACAATACTGATTAACTTTTTCCCACATATTTCAAGTTTAGATGCGTTTTTGCGCACTATTTTATATAGGAACCATACTATTAATGAATTAATTAAGGAATTATATTCAGTCATGAATAAAATGAGACTGATTTCTAAACCGTAAGAAGAACAGCTTACTTGAAGAAGGACAACTTAAGAATGAGCTTCAAAAAAACAGTGTACAGTTTTTAAGTGCGCTTTTTAATTACACGGTGTGACAAAAATGAACGAAGTTGAAATACCTGGGAAATGATACTACTTTTCTGATAGGCGCTGTTGAGTAAAACAAGGATCTCTTTTTGGAATTTGCAAAACACCTCCAAAATCTCGAGTTACGAGTAAAAAACCGGTTTTTCTGACCTTTATGTACTTATAAGCTAATAACTTAGCTGAATATTATCCGTTTTTAAGTTTCTTTTTGGATTATCATACGTCGTTTAAGAAGCCTTGAAGAATTTGGGTGTATTTCTCAAGCAAGCACACAATACTGAATAATTTTTTCCCACATGTTTCAAGTTTAGATTCGTTTTTGAGTACCATTTTATGTAGGAAATGTAATGAAATGTAAGTTATGAATAAAATGAGACTTATATTAGTGCATGAAGGTCCAAAAAACCGGTATTTTACTCGTAACTCGAGATTTTTGAGATGTTCGAAAGTTTTAAAAACAGATCCTTGTTCTGCTCGGCAAAGCCTATCAAAAAAATAATATCATTTACCCGTTATTTTTTTTTTTTTTTTTTTGTCGAAAGCCGTTTGACCGTTTAGGTGTACAGTATACACTTTTTGTTTATACTTCACGCATACCTTCATACTTCCGTTTGAAGGTTAAACTTAATTATGCTGATTTTAAATAACTTTCTATACTATAATGGATGGATAGATATGCTGATGGATAAAGTTAAACATAAAATAAATACGAAGATTGGTGGGATGAATAGATGGGTGGTATGGGCTGATGAGGAGTTTTTTATATATTGTTAAACAATAGATTTATAAGGATACAACTTTGAATTATTACGTTTCAATAATTTTAATGTAATCAAAAAAATATGCTTAATGAAATTCCAAAAAGAAGAAAAATATTAAAAATTAAAGAAAAAATATTTTGAAAAAATCATTTAATAAAACTTTAATCATTGGCTGGTGAAAAAACACACACTCTCTCTAAACAGTAAAGGCTTGTATGAAAGGTCTAATGAGTTCATGAAACAATCTATTTTGGTATAAACTATTTTCAAATGATATATCTTTTGTACTTAAAAAGGTATTTTACTGTTTTCTATGTAGTATACGAATATTACTAGCAATCATCATACATATTTGGAATATTTAACAAACAACAACAACAACAACAAGAAGAAGATGTGCTTATTATAAAAATTTACGATTTGTTGTTAAAAAAACATATATACATACATATATGTATATAATATGTATATATATAAATAAACAGGGGGTGGAGGAGTAGAAAAAAAATTAAAAGAAAATTGAGGGAAAAGATCCAAGTGAAATGGCTTTTTAAAAAATCATAATGGCAGCTAGTAACCAGTGCTGTTGATATAGTAAACGACTAGGATTGAAAGAAAAAAATCAGCAGAAAAAACAACCACCGGTATCACCATTAACTTTTGTATTTCACACACCTACTCCTCCCTCATCTATACAATTCCAGCAGCACCAACTAAACCATTACCTTTGTACACACTTACACTCACCCTTACTTACTCACTCGCTTACTCACATATTGACGCCTTACTCTCACCCAAACATTCGTTTACATTTACAATTTTCACTGACTGACTGACTATACACAGCATCGTTGTGTCCCATTAGCAGTCATCAAGTTCATCATCATGGGGCATCATGCTGTAGGTATGAGTATGAGTTTAACAACGATGAGGACAATCATAATGATGATGATGATGTTGACTGGGATACCACCCTCACTCTCAACCCCCCTCCCAACTAACATGCGATTCCTATATTACTAAATATGAAATGAAAGACCACTTAAATGAAAATAAAAAATAAAAACAAGGAATTGAATGAAACAACACAACACAACAAACAACGAACGTTTTTCGTATTTTCGCATTTTAAACTGCAACCCACAAAACATGAGTTTTTTTCCAGCTTTTGTTTCGTACAATTTTTTTTCCTATATTTTTTTTCATTCTTAATATTACATTCAACCACTAGCACCACCACCACCATATTACCATTACCATTTAACACCACCCCATATTATTTTGGTCCATTGACGCTAAGGGCTTCCAGCAGCAAACAATAATAGCAAAAATGAAATATAAAAACCAGTCATATTATACCTCTTTTGCATTTAAAAAGCTTGAAATCAGAGGCAACAAGAAGAAGAAGAAACAAAAAAAGTGTACCCTGCACCGGCTATACATATTTATGCTGCTTATTCAGCATATTCCCTCTTTGCATTTGCGAGTAAATTTTTTTCAGTTTAGTTTCTGTTTTGCCATTATACTCGTACTTATGACTCTTATTTGAATATAAAATACATACGTAAATACGTACATACATACATACATACATACATACATATAAAATGTACATACATATTTATATACATAAATACAATACATATACATACATACATACATACATATATACCATAGAAAGAAATTGAAATAAAAAAATCATTTTATGCAAAATGTAAACACCCTCATACCCTTCGATTTGTACTTCAATATTTCAGAGATTCTCAAACATTTCCTATAATAATCTACATATCACACCTTGAGTATAAATTTCTTCGGTAGATCTTCTTAAGTTCAAGGTTTCACCTGAAACTGTTCTGTGTATTGATTGAAGAAAAAGAAAATCATATTCGACACCTGGTCCGTGTGCGTGCACTGGTAACACTGGCACCAAAATCTCTAAAAATGAGGCTGGCTACGGGTATTGTTGCGGGCCAACGCGGCTTATCTTCAATGATTTGTACAAGGGAAAATAGCGACACAGATTTTTGTGGCAGAAGTTATCAACTTTTAGGTGGGCATAAGACATAAGCTCCTACCCTACCTTTCTCCAGTTTACTATGGGTCTTAAATTGCTGCGACATGAAAATTGGACCATTTTGAGTTTCTCTCCCTGTCTCCCTCTCTCGTACTTTCTTCCTACTCTAACAATAATCTTCGTTTTCCTCTTCTTTTAACAGAATTACTACCGCATGACCTTCGAATAATGCAACCATCGATTCTTCTAGTAGTTTCACATCCTCTAACCTAACCTAATATCCCTAACACTCAAGTTTCCTGCATGGTAATTTATCATTATCATCACTCTGACCAGGCACTAATGTAGGATACTGCGACCCATGGAATCTTTTGTGCCACTTCCAGACTATAGTTTGTTCAGCAGATCTACTGCCTTTCTGCCACCAGTAGATCTGAAACCATAATGGTGGATATGTCTCCCAATGGGACCCTATGTCTTTCTAAACATATCTGTCTAAGCCTATCAAGAACCACACATTTACAGAATATGTGTTCCGCTGTCTTTGTTGCCTGTGAGTACAGTCTACAAACATCCACATCTGTGACCGCCATCATCTTCAAACATGGCAATAAAGCGCAACCCTTCAGAGGGTAAAGGTAGCAGATATGATTCGAATTGAAATCTCAGGAAGAGTCTACCGAATCGGTGTAATCTAGCATAGCGTAAACAAAAACAGTCCTCAACTGATTGGAAAAGAGTCAACTCTATTGTTTCTCATACTGAAGGTTTTTGCTTAATGTGGCCATATTAGCAACAGGCTGTTTGCGAAATTTAGCACACTAAAGCAGCTTGAGGATTTAATTACACCCATTGGTAGCACCATAAGGTATTTTTTCACATGAATAAACAGCTCAATTAACCTCCACTATAGACGTTTCCGTTCCACACAATTTTGGAAGTTCCTTTTTAGCTCACTCTTAAATCAGTTCAAGACTATAAAACTATCACTAGACAAGAACCTCTTCGGAATTAAATCTAAGATGAACAAAAAAAAAACCCGTATTGAACATCTTCATTCAACCGAGAGTTGTCGATCCCGCTGGAAAGATCTCTGAATGTCTTTCAGGTTAAGATCATAGCCATTGTCTTATGTCAGAAATCCAGCAGGACAGTGGGCTCAATGTTGACTCCATTAATATATTCTCTAACAGCCAAGCTGCTTTGAAGGCACTTGGCTCGAATCGTATGATATCTGGACTGTTCAAATATTGCTACGATACGTTGTAAAAGCTTTCGCTTGGAAATAAGGTCCAGTTGTTTTGGGTGATGATAGATGGTAATGCACTACGTACTAGCATCATCAATCTGATCAAGGCTTGTGAAATTGCCAGATGCTTGGAACACTAGAATTCTCAAAAGGACTTCGCCACTCTAGAGCATCGATCAGTTCGCAATTTCGGCGTCACTATGAGATTCTCAAGTATGGCAGGCCGGACTTGAAACTTCTTACGGAGTTTTTTACGGGCCACTGTCCACTAAGAGCGCATCTGAAAAAAATGGCGGTCAAAGATGTTTGTAGACTATGCTCACAGGCATCAGAGACAGCGGAATACATATTGTGTGAATGTGGGGCTCTTGATAGGTTTAGGTAAAAATGTTTAGGTAGACATAAGATCTCACTTGGTGACATATCTACCATTCTAGTTTCTGCTGCCTTCTTAATTAATACCAGCGGATAGGAATAAGTGCTGTCAAAAGCCGTCATTAAATCAACAAAACAACCAGGACAATTTTGGTGTCATTCATTAATTTGCTCCAATATGATCTGTACAATATCTACTAGGTCGAAAAGGATCTTGGTTATGACGTAGAGACCTTTCTATTTTCCTCCTGATTCGATTAAGTATTTAGTATTCTAGACAGAATCTCTGAACGGGTTAATAGAACCCTTCTTCTTCTATAGTTCTTGAGAGAGCTCATCAATTCTTTGTCTTGCCAAAATGCCTGGACGAGAGGATGGGGAGCCAGAGCAGATGTGCCTGGATTGGGTTTTAATGTTTCAGTGGGTAAGTTATCAATTCCCGTAGGCTTCGCCATTTTTGTATGATAGCTTGCACAATTTCTTTAACGGATGGTGGGCTCGTACAAATGGTTTTCACATCTGTGATATACATATTCCTGTTTGGTAATTCGTGTTGCTCTTATTTTTGAGGAGAAGGACCAGCATTCAATATAACTGTAGGCCAGCATTTTCTGTGATGAGCATCGATGGTTAAAATATTGTCGTTACTATCTCCGATAGGACAGAGAGTATTAAAAAAATTTGCATTTCTGGTACAGCACCCGAGGAATGTATGAAGCATTTTCGACCTGTGTGGAGAGGTCTTCTGCCCATTTAAGTTTATCATTACAGCAGAACTGCAGACCAATCTCAGTAGTTGCCGAACATGTTTTCGCTTGCTCCTTGTTGATTTTTACTGCACTTCGTCTCTGCATTAGATCTCTTGATTTTTGCTTATACAATCGTATTTTTGTTGTTGTAGAGTGTTAAGTGTTACAGGTGTCTATAAAATTATTCTTGAGACGTAACTAAAAATCATTGATGTTTACATTATGGATGATGTAGTTCTGTCAAGATGTAATAAACTCTGCTTCTGTCATTGGTGACTTTAATTTGTTGACGTTGTTGTTATTGTTGTTGTTGTTGCAGACCGTAACTGTATAATTCACGTTCACATATGTGGAGTCCAAGGACTGAATCCGCCTGAATAGACTGCGTTCGGAATAAGCAATGTAAGCTAGGTGGGATGAGTCGGGCTGTAGAAGAGATGCAGCTTATAATGTGGGGTTGTTCCGCATACTGGGCAGGTGTTTTGAACCGTATCGTGGATCCGAGCTTAATGTGAGTTGAGATCACTCTGGTCTGTCTTGATACGTTACGTTCATCTGCTTATATGGGTGCGCATGGTCTCTGAGAATGGTAATCACACTATAAGGATTTGGGGGCTTGTGTTTATAACGTTAGACTTCTCTTTCGGCATCTGAAATGCCTGGAATGAGAGTGTCTATTCTCTAGATGATAATTGGGATGGTCCGGTCGATAGCATCCAAGCAGATACTGCATTGTGGAAGCACGGGCAAGGCCTTAGATTGAAGATGTAAGTGATCCACAGGAGATATTGTGTGGCAATCCTTAGAGCAACATTCAATCCTTAGAGCAGCAGATTGAATATGTAAAGAACCATAAGTACATATTGTTACGTTTTTGCCTTTTTTAAAACGTTTATTTATGAGTTCGTAGTTTGTAGTTAAAATAAAATAAATCTTGTGTTTGGTTTTTAATTTACAATTCTTTATTACCGCAGTTTTGTTGTCCACTACTCGTAAGCTTTTCACGAACACTAACATTTTATATTCCTAAGTACACTCTCTGTCCATAACTTTATAAACAACAAAAATTACTCGACAGATCCTTCTACCTAAAGATCATCTAACTCTATCATTGTCACTACTTAGTTTCGATTACAATTTAAATTCTCTTGCACCAGAGTTTAACTACACTAAACTCTCTTTACGATGACTTCAATCCAATTCGACTTCTTCGCTGAGTTAACTTCACTTAAAACTTGTTATACCAATAATTTCTCTTCACGCTGAGTTTACACATAAGCTTATTCGCTGAGTTCACACTAAATAAACTGACTGCTGCCCGTATCGATGTGCTGTTTATAAGGCTGAGTAAATAATGCTTCGAAAGCTCTCAAACCTCTCGATATTTCAGGCAGATTTCATTTCTTTCCTTTACCTTCCTTTTAGTTCTTATGAAGCCATTTGAATGTACACGTTTACTTCTTTTAGTTCTTTTTATTTTGTTGTTGTTTATTACTTGTTTTCTTTTCTGCATGTTTTTGTTGTTGCCGTTTATTTTTGTTTACTACATATCTGCTAATATTGTTGTTGTCGGTTTGGTTATTTGCAAACAGCACGTATAGTTGTTTTTGCGGCTTTTTTAATTTTATTTAGCAATGTAATAAACGACAGGAGTGCCCAGGCTGATTTTCGTAACAATATATGTTACTTGTCGATTTTATTTGGTTTTGGCATTACACGCATTCGTGTCTAAAACGAATATAAAGTAAATCTTGCCTACAAAATTTTTTACACCCATATAAATAGGTAAACAAAATAAACTTAAAAAGGCAAAATATTTACCCTGTAATTTTTTTGAGGGCAACACTTCATGATGGTGTGCTATATTTTGTTAAGCACTAAAAACCATATAAGGGCAAGAATAGAAAACGCCATTAGTCTAAATTTACAAAAATTTTGGAACCTCTGCCCTTATGGTTCATACCATATTAGAATATAAAAATGTATTTGTATTTCATTATTATGGTACGTGTGTGTGTGTGACGATTATTATTTTGTATATCCTGTATCGGAATATACGCTTGTATTTGTTTATATATGTACATGTATTTTTTATTATTATTTCTTTTGTATTTAATTTTTTTATAGAAATTTGTATGTATTTTGTATCTAAAACATTATATTTTTATGCTTTAGTCTTTGTTAACTTTTTTTTTTTTTGATTCGTCCTTTTTCTTTCATTGCCTCCATTTCATGTCGTTAGCAACCATGTTGTTCTCGTTATATATGTATATTGTATATATTCATTTAAATGGATATTTTTATTTCAGCGCTACTGTAAGTTTTCTTTTCTTCTACTCATTTCTTTACATAGCCATCCAGTCCAGATTTAAGGTCCTGCTTATGTATATAATTTTTTCTTTTTAACTTATTTTTTTCCTTTTTCTTTTACACAAGTTTAATGAAGAAAAAGTTCTATTACTTTGACTTCTGTCAGTGTACTTTGCATGTATTTGTTTATGGCTTTTGTATTGGTTTAAGGTTTTTTCCTAAAGATACACTTTAAGAAATTATATGTGGCATTTATTAATCACCATCTCACATGTATAATTCTTACTGTTCATTGAGTTCTCCTTATATGGATCTTGAATTTTTAGTTAAAGTTTTGATACCTAAATATAGGAAAGGCAGGGCAGCAAATAGAGAATCCAATGAATACCGAAAATCCTCCTAATTGTTTACTAAAGTACGGACTTTCCATAAAACCTAACATAATCAAAGGAAGCTAATCAATCCCTTACTCTCGTAAATCTTTAGGGCAATCTAATAATACTACTACTGACACTAACTATGTCATTTGGTTAAGGATAGATTACACAGGCATTAAGATTTCGACTCCGCTATAGCATTAAGTTTTCAAAGTTAAGGCTTTTATGTTTTAAAATACGAGAACGCAAACATTTCTCGGTTAAGTACCTTTCGGCAAATGAACAGTTAACATGTCTACCTCTTATTTTAAATGTCTAATCTGATCACTGGTTAAAGTAAAAAATATCTGTAGTTTAAGTAACTGCTCAGTAATTTTCAGCATGCTAACTTAAGCAACATCATCCCTGACTTAAAAACCCTAAATATCGAATTCTCTATATCAGGATCAGGATGGATCGTTTTATTGCACCGGCCTTCTCAATAGAACGATAACCTTATCCGGCCGGGTGAAGTATCTGGGGGTGGTTCAGAATCTGAACTGAAAGTGGCACATACTGACGAGCTTCGACAAGGTTCACCGGTGTTGGCGCTTTGTAGAAGTGCTCAAGATGGGATGTCCGTCTAAGTGTGGTAAACATCAATAAATAAAAAACTCAATGTTGGAACACTGCAAAAGGTGCTGTTTGTGAAGGAGCGTGGCAAAGTGAATCCCATCAACAGGGTTCTGAAGACAATTCATTGTATCCAATAGCTATTTACGAATATAGTATGAGGTAATCTTAACGTCCAGAGCATGCAAGATGATTGCATAAACATAGATGACAAGTTGCACCATTAGAGAATTTTTTGGTGTTGGGGCGGAATACTCTCTACGTGATTGACCTTATGTTGGAGGAATCAATTGTTGCCAGCTGTGAAGCATATTTTCCAAGACTGACATTTTGAAATGGCAAAACGTTTACAAGGCACATTCGGGAAAACTTTTGTTGTACAGACTAAACTCGGTAGAATAACAGGCCTAGAATTCTACACTGAGGGACCAGAGACTGTATTTTACTACTAACTCGCAGACTACAATACCGGCTACCAAGCAGAGGTCAGTGCGTAAACAGAGAGGATAAAAAATTAATTTAAATTAAACGCCCATATCTCACTTTGGAACAACAAACCAGCATGGATATACTTTGGGTGGAACAGGACAAAGGTTTTACTGCGCCTCGGCAAGATGAAGCTGAGTAGCATTTTGAGCATTCTAATGGGGCATTTAAGTTTACAGGCTCACTGTGGTAGAAGACAGTATATATGGAGCTTATTGTATGGATAATGAAACCCTCGATAACTTTCTGTTCTACTTTATACCGTTTGCCAGAAATAGATCGTGTTTCCTGGGGGCGATACGATTCTGGACTTTTCTCATCTTATGGGGCCTTGAATAGAATGCTATGGGTGTATGTCAATAGTACACAGTTCATCAGAAACTGAAATGAAAGTATTTCTCCATTGTACGATTTGTTTTAGCGAGCGCATAATAGGCTAATTCTGTACTACGTTTGTATAAAACACAACCACCAAATCAGTATCTTTTCATAGTCAGCTAAGAAGCGAAAATTCTAGGTTTTTTAATGCTTATGGCAATAGAAATAAGCCTCCGGCTACTATTTGAATTTCAAGTAGTTTGGTAATCCATGGATATGGTAATCTTGTACCAGCTCTAGGCAGACCACCGGATACCATCAAAAAGTCCCGTATTCAGCCTTCTCTTTCAGAGAAGACTAGCATTTCCTAACTAAGTAGTTTCTTATAACAATTACCCGCTAAAGGCCCGTCTGGCTGGCAGTAAAAATTTTAATATCGCAAGTATTCCACTCAAAGATAACTTCATTGGTCCTTCAGTCGAAGAAAGATACCCTCTATTCTAAGCTCTTAATGTAAGACACACCGCAAACCCAATTAGCTGGCTTGGATCCCTTAGTAAAGATCCTTTCTTTGAAGTTAGACCGCAGATACTACATACATACTAGATTTGAGTCTTTATTCAATATAAGAAAGACGTGGACAGCAGCCATTATTCCTGGGAATAGGTTTGTTAGCATTTTCAAACATCCCGTCGATAACAACATTAATGGGCTTAGACCTAAGGTGACCTTTTTTGGTCATTGGGACAACTAGTTAACAGTTAAATACCAACAATAAAGCCTTCGATGGAAAAGTCTTCATCTCGCAAAATTCAAAGCATTGAAGAGCCATAAAGTGCCATTAGAGTATAGACATAACTTTTATGTCAAGGATCCAGTCTTACGAAGGAGCATATTCTCTGTGAATGTGTTGCTTTAGTAAATATTCGTAGCGAACGTTTTATATACTCTATGACTATATTTATAACTGGGTAAGACTATATTTATAACTTTTGAAGTCTTTATTTATTCTTCGAAGTCTCATTCATCCTGCCTAAAATAATCCCTCCAAATGCAATGCAACTATGCTAATGCTTTTTCCAATTTTCAAAACATTTTTTATACTCTTCTTCCAGAATGGCCATCTGTTCCTTCTTCCATTCGGATTTTATCTCTTCAATCGAATCAAAACTGTGTCCCCGAAGTGGTGCTTTGAGTTTGCTAGACAGCCAGAAGTCACACGGTGCCAAATCAGGCGAGTACAGTGGCTACGGAACGATATTGGTTGAATTTTTGACAAAATGGTCTCGAACAAATTGAGTGTTTTTGGAACCAATCAAGATTTGACTTTTTCATGCACAAAATGGCTTTTAAAATGGTGTTGACTGATCCATTTGAAATTCCAACAATATCGGCAAGCTCTCTAGTAGTCTATCGACGATTTTGCAGCACATATTCTTTGATTTTGTTGACGTGTAGCAGCTCATCAGTAGATGTTCTTGGTCGTCTCTAATGTGGTTCGTCTTCAACACGCTCTTGACTTTCTTTGAACAATTTGTGCCATTCAAAAACTTCTTCTTGATATTGACTTCAAACCGAAGACCTTCTGCAACATTCTGACGTTTCGGCGGCCGATACTTCATTTCGCGCACAAATTTTAATTCTACTTCTTTGTTGAATAATTTCAGGCGTTATAAAAATCGAAGAAACAACATTTCTTTATACAGATGTTAATAACTGTGTTGCCAACTTAAAAATAAAAACATTTGTCCGAATCGATAATCAGGAAAGTTTAAATTGAAAAGTCTTACTCATATTTTTACACAGTAGTAGAGACTTTTACTAAGTCTGACCAGGTTCCTCGGCTACTCATTGGTAATAATTTAATCTTCATACGAAAAGTTAAGGGTATTTTTCTAGACCGGGTAATGTTTTCGGAAAAAGCGGATGGTCAACCACCTATGGATATTGTCTCGATGGAGCTTATGCAATAGCGAGTCTGGTTTCTCAGTGTTTGGAGTAGTAAATCTTTTAGGTCACTGTATCATGCCTAGTTGGATCTCTCCGTCTCTGATCATAATGTCCAATGATGATGATGGTCTTAAGGCTTAGGCATATAAGCACAAATAGAATCTAATGATGATACCATTTGAAAATGAAATTTCTTGCCGTGTATTTTATTTATATACTCGTATTATTAATCTTGTTTCTTGTCCTTCTTTCTACGTATTTAATTCATTTAAATTCGTGTACATGATTTTCTTTCCAATTTATAGGGATCTTTCTTGAAATTGGTTTTCTTTTGCCATAAAAACAATTTCTTGTTCTTCATTTGCACTCATCGGCTTTTAATATTATTTTTCACTTCTTTTTATTTTAATTTTAATTTTCTCTTACTTTTTTTGCGCATTTTCGTGACTTTTATGCATTATTCCTGTGGAAAAAAACGACTTTAAATGGAAAAAGAAATGAAAAGTATCCCCTCAGCCTTGTTCTTCTTCGAATTGCTAATGAGATCTACTCAAAACTAAACAAGCCATGGCTAAAAAGAATATGATTCGCTTTCTTTCCTCGGTTTTTTTTTTTCTTTCATTCTTTCTTTCTTTCCCCTGTCACGCTCACTTTGATTGTCATTTTATTTTATTTTTAATTTCTATTTATTTTCCAATTCCCTGCTTAAAAAAATTATGTCCTTTTAGTAGAGCTCAACGAAAGGCAAAAGTAGAAAAAAAATGGAATTAAAAAGGAATGATGAACGTACCATCGACCTCTTAACTCCACTCCTCTACCTCTTACTCCTATAATGTGGCGTTAAACTTCAAGTGGCTGACATGTCCTTCTTTGTTGAAGCGCAACTAATGGCCCCACAACACAACTAAAAACTCAACAGTAAGAGAGAAAAGCCAAGAGAAGTAAGCAGAAGAAGAAGAAGAAAAAAGTGTCCTCATGGTTGTTAAAAGTGCGAGTTTGTGTGTATGCGTATGTATGTGTATGTGTATGTGTATTTGATATTTCTGCGTTTGTGTTAAATTAGAAAAATGTAAATTTATTTTAATTAAGATAAATAAGTAACAAAATGTTTTTATGGAAATTACATTAACGAACGAATGAACGTTGAAACGCGGAAAATGGGAAGGAGGCAGCAGGCGAAATGGTATGGGTATAGGGGAAGGAGATGGGGCTGACTACATTAGTTATTAACATTGTCACTTGAACATGAATTTGGTTCACTTGAAATATTTTTCAGTATTTTTTTTTTTTTTTTTTTTTGCTTTACAACATCATAAGTAGTTGCCTAACCCAGCCTTATTTTCGTACACATTAAATAAGAATCAGTTTCTGACTTATCTTTTGATAGTCAATTCAAAATTCCTTCTAAAATATGTTAGAAGAACCCTTAATATTGGGTGTATAACTCAAAAATGCATGATTCATAGCTCATGTTGTATTTTTTAAGCCTTAAATACATATGTATGTCATTAGTCATTTAACGAAAGCCCTTGTAGATCACACAAATAGTCTACGCGTACTAGTCGTGCAATTTATAGAATAGCGTTCACACCCTTTAACTATGCTTTATTGACTTTGAGAAGGCTTTCGCCAAATTAAACCTCACTGTCATATGGAGCGCACAGCAGTGTAATAACATCACCCAGAAACTAGCACATATCTATCAGCGAGTGTCTTTACGAAAATGCTTGCTGCCAAGTAAAACACGGGAAGACTTTAGGCAATGCTATTAAGATTGAAACATGACAAGGATGAGTCATATCATCTTTTAATTTCATGTGCTGTTGGATTCCATCTTAAAAAGAAAACATAAAAACGAACTTGAATTATGCAGACGATATCTATCTTTTGGCTCATAACTTCTCCGGTATGTATTGAACCCTCGCAACATATCAGAAATAGCAGACGAATCTTGCCAAAACCAAAACATTACGTGTGAATACATCCATCTCTGATCTATTTACAGCGGATAGAAGATGTCATTCAATTTTGAGAAGAAGGCAGCAACGCACTATGGGAACAGTCTATTCAAAGATCTGTGGTAAACGACATAAAATGTTAGAAATGGCGGTGGATTGGACATAGGCCAAGTAATGAAATAACAAAAAACGCAATAGAATAAAATCCACATACTTATGCATAAAATGGATCCCACGATAAACCAAAACTCGAGAAATGTTATGTGGAGACTGAACGAAAAGTCGAGCCAACAACAAAACCGAATAACTATGGAGCTGAAGTAATACTCGGAGTTTAGTGGGACGAAAAGGCTTCCTGTTGCAAGATCGGTTAAAATTTATTTAAAAATATCAGTTATAGTCCAGATCTTGCCCTGTCCGACTACCATTTGTTTTAATCAACTCTTGCACAAGAATACGTACGTATGCTCTGAGGACTTCCACAGGATGCCTCTGGATATTTTCTGTCATTTCATCATTTAAGGTTCAGATAACAAAATGCTGTCTATGTAGTATCTAATCAGATGCTATCGACTGGGCCATCTTAATCACCATCTAGTAGATAGTCACCCTCCTCATAGGCATGTCAGAAGAAAAGAAGTCCAACGTTATAAAAGAGAGCCCATAAACCGACTGACACATCAGGCAGCATTAAATATTATTCCACTGATGCAGTAGCTGAGACCATTGGGCAATACAGTGTGAATACAATCCTAGGAGTCAACCCGCCTCTCATATCTGCAGATGAACGTAACCTACCAAGACAGTTAAGAGTGAACTCAACTCATACTGGATCTGGATCGACGATACGGTTCAGAACACCTGTTAAGTATGCGGAACAAGCCAACATGATACGCTGCATCTCCTCAAGTGCCCGTCTAATCTCACCCACCTTACGCCGGAATCACTCTCAATGCATCCTCTTCAGACAGTTCCTTCTTCGGACTCGACATAGAAAAACGCCGGATTGAACATGAACGATACAACTACGAGCTGCTATAGCGACAACAACAACAACACTATGTTCATTGTAAGTCACACCTTAACGTCAAGTTTTTTGCTCAACTTAATTTGACATTTCTTTGTTTCAGTGTTTGACAAATTCAACCAAAGAGAGGTACACAATTGAGCAGCGCGTTGAGATTGTTGAAGCCTTTTATGAATATAAGCGTTCAGACTAAAATGCATTTCGTGCACTTCGCGATTTTTTTGGTCAACGTAATCACCTAATGTGTTCACAATCGGGAGAAATGTGCTCAAATTTCAGTAAACCGGGTGTGTAGGAAATGTGAAAGCACCTGTGCATGCTCGCCCAGTTCGTTCTGCGGAAAATATTGCTGCTGTTTGTGATAGTGTGGCAGAAGAGATGTCAACCTCGACTAGTTGTCGTGCCCAACTATTGAACATCTCACGAACATCACTGATGGAAATTTTGAATAAAGATTTGAATTTACACGCTTACAAGGTTCAGTTCACTCAAGAGTTGAAGCCTACTAACGATTTCAAACGTCGTCAATACGCCGAATGGTTAGTTGAACAGACGGAAGTGAATGGTGACTTTAGAAAGAAAATCACAGAAACACACTTTCACTTCAGTGGATTTATTAACAAGCAGAATTGCCGCATTTGAGCAAATGAAAATCCATGAGTGATTGTTAAAAAGCCAATGCATCCACAAAGAGTGACTGTTTGGTGCGGTTTATGGGCTGGCGGTGTCATCGGACCGTATTTTTTCCAAAATGAGGTCGGCCAAGCAGTTACCGTTAATGGAGTTAGCTATTGCGAGATGATAACGGACTTCTTGTGGCCAGAAATTGAGATTATGGACCTGAACGATATGTGGTTTCAACAGGATGGTGTCACATGCCACACAGCCAACGAAACAAAGGTTCTTTTGCGCAAGAAATTGAATGGCTGTTTTATCTCATGTCGTGGCGATGTTAAGTGGTCGCCACGATCATGTGATTTAATACTGTTGGACTTCTTTCTTTGAGGATATTAAAAAAAAGTGTACGTTAATAAGCCAAGAATAATTTAAGAGCAAAAGGATGAGATAACTCGGCACATTAACTATATTTAACCTCAATTATATCTCAGAGTCATTGAAGAAATGCACCAACGAATAGAGGTATGCCATCGAAGCCTTAGCGAGCATTCGGCCGATATTTTATTTTACAAATAATTCCCTGAAAACTTTTTGTTTCATTAACAATTAACATCGTGCGTTTTGGTCGGACCACCCTTTATGTATGTGAGAAGAAGCATTTTGTAATCCATACAAATCATATATTAGGGCCAAACCACTTCGAAAATTAAAGGTGAAGGCTAACATACAGCCTATCTTTTTCTTCAATTATTTTTTTGTTTTAACAAATTCACACAAGAGGAGCAAGACTTCACCGACATGTGAATAATTTTCCAAACCAGATTTTTTGTTTAATTTTTTTATTGTTTCTTTCTGTATCAGCTTTGTTCTTTGTTACTCTTCTCTGCTCATTTCTTTTAATTAAGAATCTCTCCATACGAAATGAATAAGAAAAAGAAAATTTAAAAAATACCGCCACAAAAAATAAAACAAAAACAACAACACAACAATAAAGTTAAAAATGAGTAAAACTTTTGCTTTTGCCATATTCGAAATCAATTGGGAAAAAAATTTTCTCCCACTTCAGTACAAACGGTTGGACCAGCAATAAAGTTAAAAACTGTATATGATGATTGAACATAAAACTTTATCGTTGAAATTCATTGATTATTTGTTAAAAAAAAAAAATGATTTAAAAAAAAAATTATATAAAATTCTAGAGAGGAACAGAACACTTCGTTTTTATTTTAATTTGAAAACTTTTAATTAACAACCTTAACTCTGAATAATATCTAATTGCCGATTTAAGCAGACTGTTTTTTTTCGAATAGTATGCCTTTTTACTATGACTTTTGTAATATTTCTCTCTATTGCACTTTTAAATAGCCATGAGGAGTGTACGTACGAGTATGACATTGAAAGGATGGAATAATACATGGAACAGGCCAATATACAAACACATGTATGCTTACCGCACCTTAATTAGAGGATGCTTTGGTATCTTTTATTTTAACTAAATTGTCGATCAAGTTTCTTTACGAGGCTTGTTAAAAAATAAGATAACTCTTTGATTTTCTATCGATAACTAAAAACGATTTCTTAATATTGTTTTTCTACATTTTCCCAAAAATTTGCGCACTTCTTTTCTTCTTCATGCGGATTCAATTTAATGGGTGTCCAAGTTAAATCATCAGCTGACTTGCGTAAAATGTGGCCCGGTTAGTGCCATTTAAGTTACGATATTTCCATCTACAGTAGGATTTGGCTTGTAGCCGTTCACAAGTCGGATTGGATCTCGTATTTGGCAAAAATAATGCCATGATTTAAAGAATGAAGAATAATAAGGTGGCACGTGAAGATGGTTTAGCTGCGGGTTGACATCCAAACCACTGCTTAATTTCTACTGCCCAGTATGAGAAGAGTGGAGGTTGCCTCCAACATAGACAACAGAAGAGAAATTTTTCTGCCCAATACCATTCCATGAACGAGATACTCACAGTCATACCAACAAGCAGGCTTCCGGTCAAATGAAAGCTACACGGAGATGTTTGCATTATTATGTAACATCTGCTTGAATGGCGTACCTCCTCTGTATAACTAATATTTGCCGATTTAAAAAAACGCATTTGATGCCATCGAACGGACTGCCATACAGAAATCATTGAGGGGAAAAGGAGCATCCCAGAAAATAAATTGAATACATTGGAGCGATGTGCTAGGAGACAGAGCTCTCAGTTCTTCAAAATGAGAATATCAGCCAATGCTGAGAAAACATATTTTTTTCATTATCTTGCTGGATTTAATAATGAGCGAAACCGAAGATTTGGACTATGCGACTGCAATATGGAGTTAAAACTGGAGAACTTAGCAAGACTGGCTCGCAATGTTGGACTTGAGAAAAGTATAAGGACAACCAAGGCCACGGAGAGCATGATTTTACAAGGCAGAATTGGCCACCCACTGGGTAACCCAATAAAACCCGCTGGGTTTATTATATTTAAAAAAATACGGGCGGGTTTTTTATTTAAAGGTTTTTGTAAGTTATTTACAACAAAAAAGTGTAATTTACGTATTGGGACTACAAAATAATTCGGTCCGTTTTTAATCCGAAAAAGTTAATGACATAACAAATTTGATCAAAAAGTTACCGAAATAACCCCCGTATGGCGGTCTAATCATTCCGATTCGAGTTTTTTTTGTTAAGTTGGTCCATCTGTGGACTATAGCTTCACATTTGCAAAAGCTACGTAGCCAAGAGTACATCCATCTGTATGTGTGATAACATTTTTTACAATTTTAGAATGGATTTAAATTTGCAACAACGGAAATGAAATAATTTGCGAGGCTAAATCCAATCCCACAAAAGGATCATTACTGGACACCAAACGTGAGTTTATTAGTACGGCACGCAATCCAGACATCAGGCAAGTGATGTCGTTCGCCAAATGAGCTGAGACAAAAGAGCCACGCCGTTTTCAGTCAAAACAGAAGGAAATGCTCACGGTTTTAATGGGCTACAACGGTGGAGTACATGATGAATTTTTGCCAGAAGGCAAGACAGTAAACAAAGAGTATCATTTGTTGGCGAAAAATGCAACAAATACCATCCAACAGCCACCGAATTCACCTGATTTCCATTACGGGGAACGCGTTTCAGCAGCCGAAATAATTCAGCGAGGAAATAATGGAAAAATCGTAGGAAGCACTGATGGACATACCGAAAACCGAATATAAAAAATACTCCTAGGATTTGATCAAGCGCTGGCATAAGTGTGTTGCAGTCGATGGGGATTACTTTGAAGGGGATAATATAGATTTAAGTGAATAAACTTGTATTTTTATTTTTTTTTTTCAATAAATTCCAAGAACTTTTTGATCAAGGTAGTATATCTTCAAAGGCAGTGATTTGATGACGTGCAAAGATAAGCTAATATCTCTTTATACGGCCTAGATAGGTTCTTAAAATGTCGGCCGTAAATCGCCTACAATTGCTTCTCTTACATTTTTTGTTAAAAAAGAGTTAATTCACGTTTTTTAGCGCTAGAGCGAGGTAATTTACACTGTAAAGCGAATTTGTTCCATAAATCAAACAGTCCATTATAGCGACATATCATAAAGAAAAGCCGTATAATGAGGTATGAGCGTATTGTATTCGTCGCAACGGCCAATAGTCAGGCAGAGAATTTTTCCTAGAATCCGGCGGCTGCGTTATTTGACCGTTTTTAATAATTGTTTTGTAACTTTTGCGACGTGAGGCCGGACGTTGCCATACAAAAGAATAACTTAATCATCTCTGTCTTTATATTACGGCCATTTTTTTTATAATGCATGATTCAAACGAAGTAATTACAGTCTGCTCTGATCACCGCATTTTTGCAGCTCATAGCACACAATGCCACCTTGATCCCACCAAGAGTGTAAAATTGCATTATAAATAGTAAAGTAACGTAATGGTATGAACAAACAAGAAATATAATCGACTTGAACGAAATTTTGAAACCAATAAAAACCGGTGGGTTGAGTTTTTTTTAAAATTTCGAGTTTTTGCCAACCCTGCTACAAGGTCAAACAATCGAGTAGCTAGATAGTGTCTGCTATCTAAGAAGTACAATGACTATAAACGGCATCTGCTGTACGGTAGTGGAAACCGACTTGTATCGATTAAAGTCACTCAAAAGCTTCAGGTATCTATCAACATGTGCCTTCTGGCCTAACACCTTTTGTTTTCTTCACTCCTCTAGGGAGCATATTGGCTTTCCACAAAGCATCCATTACTTTGTTTCAGTTTCTGTGATCAAGTTGATTTTCAAGTTAAGTAGATAATTTATCTACTGTAGATCGCCTCCATATGATTGTGTAGTGGTGATGATCCTTGCTAAGTGGTGGTGGTGATCCTCACTTAGCATTGTAATTTTTTCCAATTAGGTGGCGATTTCTCTTGATCATTTGTCTGCTGTTTGTCATCATCACCATAGGTAAGGCTAGATGTTCTCTTACATATATTTGTCTGGAGAAAAGTTGAAGTCGTTTTATTAAACACTCTAAAACGTTGTTAATTGTTTTTGCATGCCATCTGCTGGAGATTTGAGCCTAGCTCGCTTGTATTGTATGTGTGCGCTATAACCACTACACCACGCCACACCCAATATCGGATGGGCCATCTATCAGTTTAAATCTGAACCAGCGGTTATTTCGAGCCGGCAATACTTATGTCATTCTCTTCCGTCACTCAACTCAGTATATTATCTCCACTAAACGAAATGAATCGATTAACGCTTGAGCAATGTTGGGATTTATTGGAAATTTATCTCCAAAACAAAAACAATCGGAAATTGCAAAAAAAAATAAATAAAAATAAACTCAAAAATCATCTTTTCAGATGAAGCTCATTTTCATTTTGGTGGGTACGTTAGTAAAGAGTTGCCGTATTTGGTGCTCAGAAAACCCAAATGTGGTCTTACAGAAGCCAATGCACCCATACGAGTGACTGTCTGGTGCGGCTTGTATAGCAGAGTCATCATTGGCCCATATTTCTTTTAAAATGAAGATAGCGCAGCCATGATGGTCAGCGCATTTGATAGCCGTTAAATTAGCTGAAATGTTGGTGTTAGTTAGCCGCCACGAAGCTGCGATTTGACATCGTTGGACTACTTTCTGTGGGGCGCCGTTAAAGATGAGGGTTCTGCCGATAAACCAGAGACAATTGAGCATTTGAAGGCCAACATTTGTGATGTCATTGCCGAGATATGACCCATACACTCGAAAGAGTTCTCGGAAATTGAATGAATGAAGTAATATTTAATTTCTAATCGGAACATATGTACTTCACAAAAACAGAATAAAGTTTGACAAAATTTCAAACCGTTCTTGTTTTTTTGCATTTTTAAATCTTAACTTTTAAATGGCCCACCATATACTATCAGCACCAAAAAAAGTATGGAACATGAACAATCAGAAAGCTGTACTGAGCAAATGGAAAAATAATTCCCGGCAGTATCACGATGATGTCGCTCGAAGCTCGTGGGAGATCAAGAAACACCTAAGACAGAACAATCTAACATGATGAAGGGTGAAAGATGGAGAAGCTTTGTGGAAGCCATATGCTTCCAAGAGAACTAATAAAAAAGTGCATAACGATAAACAAAAAGTCATTCTAAGAAATATCCGCTCTTTGATTACATCGAAGCAAATATACTCTTAGAGACTGAAATAATTAAAAGTGGAACTACAATTAATGTTGCACTTTGTTGCCCTTTCTTTATTATGTTCCCTTTCTAAAATATTGAATAAAAGGAGAGAGTGATGTGTTAATCTCTAACTATGTTGTTTTTAAAATTCTTTAATACTTCTTAATTTTTGACGACGTTTTATGGCCAAAAAAAAGCGAAGTGAAACATTTTTTGTCAGAAACGAAAATGCCATAAATTTGTACAATGCTGCCCACCGCCTGTGGAGTTGTAGACGGTTTTAAAAATAAACGATAAAAGCCAATTGTCGTATTAGCTGCTTAAATACATTTTTTCCTTTCCCCTAAAATTTTAGAGTTCCCTTAAAATAAATGCCTGAAGATGGAAAAAACTTATATGTGTTTTTCGTGTGTGTACTCGTATTTGAAAAAACTTGTTCCATTAACAAATGGGACATGCTGAGAAATCACTTTAGTACCTTCGAAAATCTAATTTAATTAAAAACAAAATCATTTTGACGAACCTGTTTTCGTCACTATTTCTTTTCTTTCTGTCTTTCTTTCTTTCTTCCTTTCTGTTTTCTAATACAATAAATAACAAAAGATTTAAAATTAAATTTGAAAATAAAAAGGAAAAAATTGATTTCTATAAAATGAATGTTCAAAATAAAATAGAATTAAAAATTAGCATAAGAAAAGAAAGCGCATTGAAAGAAGCCAAGCTACGCTACAAAATATAAAATCTTTTTTAAGAAAAAGTGTGACATTCCAGTTAAAAGGAACAACAACGACTTACAAATGAGATGCAAACAATTGTTAAAAGAAAACCATAAACGTGGGAAATTGTTTTCTAAAGGAAATATTTTTTTTTAAACACTCGTACTCGTACTTCTATTCTAAGAGTACGAGTGTTTTAAACTGAAACACTTCATTTCATAAAAAAATATTTCACAAAATTCGATAGCAAGCATAGCAGTATTACAAAAGTAGTCAAATCATACAGAATTTCATTCACTTACTGTAACACACTTATTCATTCATAACAGTTGTCATATCCTTACATATCCTTTTTTTTGAAACGCAAACACAAAAAAATTAATAATAACTAAAGGTGATTGTTGTAACCCTTTTATTCTTGGTTTTTTTTCTCAAAGCCTTTATTATCAAAATAGTCCTTTTGGTGATAAAAAAAAAAAAAACAAAAAAAAACAAAAACAAAATTGTGCTCATTTTTCTTTGAAATGCTTTTTGTCATAAGCATCCCAGGCCTTGAATAGAAAGAATCATAAACAGCAGCCACAGTTATAATAGCAGCAGTAGCAGCAGCATCCTTTAGAATTACAATAATTTGCATTCCAAGTTCGTTCGATGCGTATGTATTACACAGGACACTCCACTGAATTTACGAAATGTGTGCGCGTCTTTTCCTGCTTCAATATTGTATTTTTTTTTTATATCAAATCCTATTCTCATCACTTGCACACAGAAATTACCCCTTTTTTCTTTCTAAGTTTTTTTTATAAAAATTGCTTCAGTTTTTCCCATTAAAACCATTTTATTTCACAAATTGAATTGTAGATGGATTTGTAACGGAAATTTTACCTGATTTTTTTAATACATTTTTTCTAGAAAAATATCATTTTAATCGTACAGATGTTTCGTCTATTTATTTTTCTAATAATTTTTATTTTTTAATTTCTGAAACTGGTTTATGTTTCTATGGCATTTTCTGACAGGATTATGTCAATTTCTTTGAATGTTTCAATTTTTGATCTGCATAAAATTCATTTTGATTGCTTAACAAAGTGCATTATATTACATTGTAATGTTTAATATTATATTTCAGATTTGAATAAAAAAAAAAAACTACGAGGTTTGCTAAGAAAATTATTATTTAAATTATTTCATTATACTATAGATTCTATTAAACCACGTAGCACTTCTTACAAATACTTCTAAGCGTACACTTAAGCTTCGCCAGTTTTTCCACCTTTTTAGCCTTATGCTATTGTATAAACATATTTAAGGCTACCGACCACCGACTTCAAGCTGTCAAAAAAAAATAATTGTGTGCAAATGAGAATAGTTACGCTGGTCTACAGCAAAAAAGCCTTTAAGTAAAACTATATGGCATATAATGATTTCGATGCGCTGAATTCAAATCCGTTTTCAGTTTTTTTGAATCGGGCTCAATTTTTTTTCTGGGCGTGGCAAATTTTTCGCCCAAAATATAGTAGTTATGTTATATTTCATATAACTTGAAAACGATTTGACCGATTTTAATGCAATTAATTATTCCAAATAAAGCGTGTTTTTTATAGAGGTATAGAACCTTAAGTTGGCATTACTTTTCAAGATGGCGACCGATTTAATAGCTGTCAAGTGATTTATTCTCAGTTTGGTTTGGCAATTCATCATAATTAGACTCACGCCTAAACAATGCTTGCAAATAGTGCAATTTTCAATTTTCATAAGTGAATTTTTTTTTCAATTTTCAATTTTCATAAGCGAATTTTGTTTAGCGATGAAGTGCACTTCAGGTTGAATGGCTACTTCAACAAACAAAACTACCGCATTTGGAGTGAAGGTAATCCTCAAGTGTATGTGGAAACACCGTTATATCCAGAAAAACTGACTGTTTGGTGCGCTTTATGGGCTGGTGGAATCATTGGTCCGTACTTTTTCAAAAACGATGGTGGCCAGAACGTTACAGTCAATGGTGATCGCTATAGAGCCATGATTACTAACTTTTTCATTCCTAAATTGAATAACCATGATGTCCAGGAGATGTGGTTTCAACAAGACGGCGCAACATGTCACACAGCTCGTGCCACAAGAGATTTATTGAAAGACACGTTTGGTGACCGCCTAATTTCACGTTTTGGACCTGTGAATTGGCCTCCAAGATTTTGTGATTTAACACCGCTAGACTACTTTCTGTGGGGCAGTCTATGCGGTAAAGCCACAAACGCTTGACCATTTGGAAGACAACATTCGCCGTGTTATTGCCGATATATGGCCACAAATATTGGAAAAAGTCATCGAAAATTGGACGTCCAGATTGTACTATATCCGCGCCAGCCGTGGCGGTCATATGCCAAAAATCATACGTAAAAAGTAATGCCACAAGATTATCTTTCGGATAAATAAAATTCATGTCAATCGAATAATCCATCGTTGTTTTATTGCAACTTAAAGTTTTATACCTCTATAAAAAACACCCTTTACTTAGGAATAAAATTTCCTATAAATAAACTGAATGATACTTTTTTGTATTTTCAACAGTTCAGAGTTATTCGTAACTCAGTTGCGGAAAAAGAAAATTTCGCGCAAAATTAGAGCAATTGTTTTTTTCAAAAAGTCCTAAAGAAATTTTTCAGAATGAAAATTTTACAAGTTAAACTATAAATCATGAAAATCGGTTGGCTGTTGCTGATTTTATTAAAATTAAATGCCGGTACCTAACATTGACTATAATTAGCGAACAAATTTTTTCTTGCAAAATTATTGGAAATTTTTTTTATTTTATTTCCAAAAAGTTATAAAAAAATTCTTGGAGTATAAATTTTACATTTCAAGCATTTTAATGACTGCCAGATACGTTAAAAGTAAAATAACCCATAAAGTCAGGTGCCAAGCTTTGACAAAAATGCGTAATACATTATTAGGCAACACACAAAGGTAATGAAAGGAAATATCTGGTGGCTCCAACCCAAACTCGGACACTATACCAAAATATTTTCGATCGCTTAAAAATCATACATTTTAAATATTTAACAAGTACAAAAGTTAAAACCAACTCAAAAATTTTATAATTGTACGTAAAATTGAAGTTGAAAACGCTTGCACAAAACAAACTCGGACAGTAATTTTTATGGGCTTATAACTGCAACTCTTTAGTTTCAATGCGGCCAACTTCGCTGGTATAATTTACATATATAGGGAAAAACCCTTTAGTTCAGTTTTCAAAAATTCTACAGAATAAACAGAGCTCAAATCAAGAAGATGGCTACATAACGGGGACAGCTTATTATTGAGCATACAAGAAAAAGAAAAAGTGTTCGCGAAATTTCAAAAATTGTTGGCAGAAGTCATTCAAATGTGCACGAGATAATGAAACGTTACAAAGTCAATAAAACGGTGCAAAATAGACCAAAACATTCCCACAACAAAATATTTTCTGAGGCAGAAGAAACAAGCCCATCAACAATAAAAAACTTGCTTTACAGGGCAAGTCTTAATGGTAGAAAAGCTAGACAAAAACCTCTTATTAGAAAACGCAATCAAACCAAAAGACTTAAATTTGCAAAAGAGTAACAAAATAAGCGTTTTTCTTTTTGGAGAAACGTTATGTTCACCGACGAAAACAAATTTAACGTATTTCGGTCGGATGGTAAACCAATAGTATGGAGAGGACAAAATCAGGAAGTACGTTTGAATAACTTAAAATTGACAGTAAATTTTCTGCAGCAGTTTCAGGATCTTTGTATTTTACAACAACAAACAAAAAAACTTGCCAAAAAGTGTGAATAAGCTTGCTCTGGATAACGTCTACTACTTTTACTAAGATAACGACCCCAAACACAAGGCCCACGACGTAAGATCTTGGCTGCTATATAATGTGTCACACGTCATGGAAATACCACCCCAGAGCTGCGACATAAATCCTATTGAAAATTTGTCGGATTGTCTTAATAAAAAAGTTCAGCATCAGTCGGTTTCCAGCAAATCTGAGCAAAGAAGGGTTTTATTAGAAGTATGACCAATGAAGAATGACCAAGAATGAAAATACCAACTGGTTACTGCCAAAAATTGGTCGAATATCGAAAGGTCTGCATCCAAAATATTAAATTTATAACAATAAGTAATATTCTCAGACATTTATGTAGCGGTCGGAGTTTCACTAGTGTCACTTTTTTGACAAATTGAAGTCTTTTTAGTTTATTTCTACTTACAACTACTGAATTTTAAAGAAACATTATTGTTTCGAAGAACTGGTCGTCGGGCAGTTGAAATCTCGTATATATGATTTTGTACTTGTATTTTATCGTAAATCCACGCGTAGCGGTCATGCAGGAATAACAATCACGTTCATGATTTTGTGGTTCACTTCATATCATTGGTTTCATAAATGGCATGATCTTACTATTGCCGACAAACAAACCTCATAAAACTCTTGTACAAATTATTTTTGGCGGCCAATATTTGTTTCTTTCATCAATAGAAAATCCAAAGTATGGCGTTGTGATTTTAAAGATAATTCCAGAAATTCTGGAGAATTTGTTGCAAGTTCAAGCACTTGACATACTGTAATCTAAAACAAAAATCCTTTATAACACCTACTAAAATAAAAATATATAAAAAGGAAATAGTCCTTAGAGTACTTTTCAATATTAGCTTTTGGTTTTGATAAAACCAAATATTGGATAGGATTTGTCTTTTCGTTTTCGCAAACAAGTGTTGAATGATGAAAAAAAGTGCATTTTGTGTACTGGATTTTTTACCACAATAATAATAAAATCTTATTCTCAAGTCTTACTCCAACGGATTCATTTCATTTATAACTTAATATAATTCCTTAATTAACTGATCAATAGTACGGTTCCTTTATAAAATAGTTCGCAAAACACTTATCTAAACTTGAAGAAAGTGGAAAAAATTGGATGAAAAATTTGTTTGCTTGAGAAATACACCCAGATTTGTCAAGGCTACTTAAACGAGATATATATCATTTAAAAGGCCTGTATATCTTCTTTCCAAATCCTAAAAGAAACTTAAAATCAGGTCAGTTAATATTCAGCTACGTTATTAGCTTATAACTCGAGATTTTGGAGATGTTTTGAAAATTCCAAGAACAGATCCTTGTTCTACTCGCCAGCGCCTATCAGAAAAGATATTTCAAAATCGTTCATTTCTGTCTCACCGTGTAATCAATGTGTCAAATCAGATGTTTATTTTGTAGCTTTAGTCGTTAAAATAATTAAGTAGCTGGTTATTTAACTACTTTTGTAGCCAGCTTCTGTTGTATTCGTATGGTTGATGGTCGGTAGCCTTGAATATGTTTATAGCATTAAAAATTGTTGAAAATTGTCAGATTTTCTGGCCTGATAATGACCACAGAACCATGCCACAGCGACACACAATGGTTACAAATTAAAAAAAAAATCAATATTGGAACCAGGGGGAAAAACAGAGGAAGCTAAACTATCCTGACCCAAAAGATCATTTGTGTGATACTATAGTTTAAAAAAAGACCCATATGATCACTCACTCCTACATAATTATCAGTGCAATTCCATAATACCCAGTTAACCACGTCCAAATAACAATTTTTCCACCATCCAAATGAAGTTGAGTAGTTCCTTGATAGAAACAGACCTGATCTCCCCACAAGTTGCACAAAGTTAGAGCCCACACTCCATTTCATTCAAAAGACGTAACCTATTGAGATGATATGTCAAGCAGTAGTGTCTCGATATTAAGCCCACTAGTCTACAAATATCCGCTCTCCGTAATCTATACTGCGCTTCTTCATAGGGAAAGACTCTACTAATCCGGTGCACTTCCAATGTGTTAAATTGTTTTCAAATTGTAGGAAATTTCAATCGATATCAAATGCTGAAATTTGTACACGGACTTCTTGTCAGTTAATCTAACAAAAGGGCATTGTACCAATAGTGTCTGTTGCGTACAAAGTCCTCGCCAGTACTTCAGTAATTTCATTGCCAGCGATCTTAAAATAACTCCAAACCTAGCAAAACGCAACCTTGTTCGCCGTACCGAATCATTGAACATAATCAAAAAATTATCCAAACATCCGCGTTGCCAGTTAATGTGACACCAGTGCCCTCAGTACGGCCAGACTAAATGTTATGTGTGCACACACTAATATTAAGTGACTTTTAATCTGAAAGATACTTGAGCATTTGCCCATAGTACAGATATCTTTGTATTAGGTTTATAGACACCCGCCCTTAAATCCGTGCAAGTCTTGGATCCACCGTAAACCACTGCAGCCGCGATCAGCAAACATTATATCGAACTGCCGATCGAAAACCAGTTTAGGATTCATATAATGTAATCGAACACACCACCATACGATTCGGAACCCTTCCTAGAACACTTATGTGGCCAAAGTCCCCTAGTTCTAGTACAATTTGCATTCTAAAATCACTCCTCATACCAATAGCTGCCGTGCGATAGTTGCACATGGCTCCAGTTATAACCATAAAAGCCCGTTTTTGAAGACTGTCCAGTTGTCTTCTACCTCTTGTAGCGCCTTAAGCCTTAAGCTTAGACTAATAATCATAGCACATATCTCATATATGATCATAGAGTCTAGATTCCATGTCCAGCAAAAAAAAAGCTAGGGATCTTGATGTTGGTTTAAACCTAAAAAATGAAGTGAGCAGGTGCATTATTATAATTTAAACGCGGAAAATGTTCTTCCACAGCAACAGGCGTTTTATTTGTAATATTTAATGCTGACACCGCTTAACAGTACTAAACGCACGAACTTATTATAACAGCTATTTATGCTTAGATATTCTACGAGTAGACTCTTTCATTCGGATAACTGGACTTATGTTTTGATGTCATGATCATAAGCCCATTATTAGTCATCAATTATACGCCATTAAAACTTAAGAAAATAATCATAATTTGCGTTAAATAGTCATTTAGTGACAAACCTTGCCAACACACATCTCATGCATTACATGCTATTGAGATGAAGAAGTCGAGTGTTGAGTCACTTCGACGATTCCCTATAAGTTTGAAAAGAATAGCACCGTTTACAATGCTTACAAGGGTTATTTTTGGACTGGTCGATTCAATAATTTAAGAAAAAAATTGTGATTTGAACTTGGATTTGAACATTAGCAAAGACTTATAAAAGTTTGTTAACAATATCAATGATTTTTTTTGTCTTAGCATAGCATTTATAGAAATTAAATTTTTCCTTAACTATTGGCAAAGCCAAACATGAGTCTTTGTATTTACAGCATAAGGTATGAAAAAGTCTATATGGGAATATAAGTACAATAGAAATAAAAAACAACAAAACGAAGTCATTGACTAAAACAATAAATGTTGCAATATCGCATCACATCGCATTACAACGCATCACAAAATGCATTAAAAATGCAATTACGTTTTCCAAGTACATACTTAAACAAGACATACTCACTCGCTCACTCAGTCATTCAGTCATAGAAGAATAATATGCACTATTGTTTGAGTGCATATTATGCGCAAACATACAGTGTCGTGCAAATCAAAAACAGCAAACTAAAAAAACTACAAAAACTAATATATGTTATTTATTTCTGAAAGTATTTAATTTAGAAAAAATAGTTTTTCGATAATTTATTTACATTAATATACACTATGATTACGTTAAAGAAATATTACTTTACGTCAACGTTTCTTTAAATATCAGCAAGTACAATCGAGGTCTTCAAATGCAAAACAAAAGCAACAAATTAATATTTCGATGATTTCTTATAGGTAGATAAGTAGGTAGAAGTGGCTGCTACCCCTGGATCATTGTCCCCTATACCCGGAACCACTCGGAACTCATAATAAAACCGCTAAGCCTACAAATGTCCGTACTTGACAGCTCCGGTAGCACAGTCGCATAGTAGAAGCCCAGGTGTCTCTTTCTTCTGCCACATAACGTCGGGCATGTGCACATTCCTCCCATTCTAATTCGCCAGGTGACCCAGTCCAAGCCTTCTGGCATGAATGCCTACTATACAATGCCCACCGACAACTACGCTGAGTGTTATTCCTTAAAGATTGAGCAGATCTTTTGTGCGCTTGAGATCCAGCTTTGGCTAGATCTGCTCCGCTACGAAGTCTGTTACCATCTCATTGTGAATCAGAAGCTTACAAATTCCCAGTGGTATACCCAACGTGGGAAATTCGCTCAATAGTAGGCCAATTTATCAGCCTAACAATTTCCTGGAATACCACTGTGACTCGTAACTCATATAATAGTTGAGAGATCTGCGGCAGTCAATAACTGTTTTTGAGGTGAGATCTTACAGCCATCTGGCTATCCGAAAGTATGCTAATACCTCTCTTGGAGGTAATCATCAAGCCATCACTGAAAAACGCTATTCAATAACCTTAAAGAGTGTGCCATATTCGCTGTTTCCGAGAATATACCTCCACCCACAGCCCCATTCAACTTATAGCCGTCAGTGAAGTTCTGTTCAGAGTCATTAACAAGGTGCATTACACCCTTTGCCCATTCCCTCCTTTCCTGAATCGTAGTCCAGAACTTCACTGAGAAGTCACAGTGCAGTGCTGTGTAGTCAAGTCTTTCAAAAACTTCCAAACTTGTTGGGGTTTTTTAGTGATCAACATTTGAATTGCGCCATTATTCAGTCGCCAGTAGACGCTGACTCGTATTAGCCGCTAACGCCCTACAATACATACCCAGCGTATGTAGATGCAGGATCACCTCTATCACCGATGTGAGTGTAGTACGTAACGACCCTGTAATAATAATGTAAGCGGACCTCTAGCAGCCCTACAAAGGCATTATCATACAAGGCATTTATAGGCCAGCTTCCTATCCAATACAAAACCCAAAAGGTGAGTCTCTTCACTAAACTCGTGGTTCATGTTTTTCATCCTTAAAGGCCGAAAAAGCGAAGGTTTGTATCGCCGTGTAAAGAACAGATTGAGTATTGATTTCTTACAACTTCGCCACATCTGAGCGACAATAGTTCGTTTTAATTTTTGAATCGTTTTCCTGAAATGTTGCTCATCAATATTCCAAAGAGATTTAAGTCGGGTGATTGTGCCGGCCAATCAAGCACTAGGACCATATTCTCTTCTACATTTATGCGTATTTCGGGATATTATAACATTGAAACACACATCGAAGTATCATATTTCACTCTGCATACGAAATCTTCTCGTTTCTAAAATGATTGTATTCAATAAATCGATTCGTTATGCCATCAATTTTGTAAAAGGTTCTTACTGCAGTTGATGAAAAGCAAGTTTACGCTATAACGTTGCCTTCCCCATGCTTAAAACTATTTTCTCAATTTCGCAGATCAAGCCTCCTACTAGGCACACTTCTCACTGTACATATTAGTAATTTGAATTTTGATTCGTCAAATTGATATGTATAAGTTTTTATAGGGTTTGTTGCTTTTATTTTGCGCCACACTGTACATGTATTATACAAATATGCATAAAAGCATTTGTGAAGATTATACTTTGCATACTAAATATGCACATTACATAGACACAAATTCAATAGAGGAAAATAATAGAAATACAAACGTTTAAAATATATTTATTTTATGAACATCGAGTACTACATGTATGACTATGTATGTCAGTATAAATATATTTTACTGTGCGTAAATGTGCATTAGTAAAGAAATTATAATCAGCCAAGCTCGACTATTTAATGCTTTATAAGACAATTTAATTGCCATACGCTGCTTTCAGCGCAAGCGTCAAATAATACTCATTTTATACGCTTCGACTTTCGCTTAAACTTAAATTTAAGAAAATGTTTTATTTAAAATGTTTTATTTGATCTGAACTTACACCGATCTCAGCTAAATTTTTTTGAGGCGGCAGGAAAAGAATTAAGACTACCTTGTCCTAAATTACTGAGGCTGAGCAGAAATATGCATCGACCTATTAAAACTGAATTGAGTATGACTATTGATTAGCGTGTTTAGGTGTCACTGGTGCTTACAGGACATGTGCCACTGCTGCCGTTAACGTCGTTCTGCACTACCTACCTATTGATATCCACATTTTATCGCTTTCGGCGCAGATTGCGATATGGCTGAAAGCACTCGGTTTCTATACACAATCACTCAGTGGCCACCAAGGCATTCTGGGACTTTTACTCCGTCTCTAAAGGAATTGGGGACAGACTTGGTTATCTGTAGATTGGACTGCTCCGGGCACGCCAAGGTTATCTTCCTTTGGAGAAATGTGTGGAGAAAAGGTAGGATTTCTACGAATTCTGGTATTACGATCTTCACAGATGTATCCAAGATGTCATTCGGTGTGGGGGTTGGTATTTTCTCCCAGTCTGCTGACTTTGCAGAATCCTTTAGATTACCGGAGATCTCTACCATTTTACAGCCAGAGGTTTTAGCGATTATACAGGCTTGTAGGATACTAAAAGATCGAGGGTCTAGTGGAAGGATCGGATTTTTCTTTGATAGTCAGCCCGCTATCAGGTCCCTGGTGTCGCCTAGTAGCAACTCGGTTTTAGTTCTCCAATGTAAAAAGGTGGTACATGTACTATTTCTTTAATATATGGGTTCCTGGACATAGGGACATCGTTGGTAATTAAAAGGCTAATAAACTTGCTAGGAGGGCTTCAATGAATCTAGAATCTTTCACCTCCTACTCTGACATATGCTGCCCAATGACTGTAGGCAAATAGTATAGATACTTTCGTGAGAGAGCACAGAACAGGCGGAGTTCCTCTCCTCTCGTGCTAGCTAGAGGACGCTGTGGCCTCGGTATGACAGTGGCAGGACACTGAAACTGCTGAAAATCCCTTGCCGTGCTATTTTCGAGCTCATTGCGGCGTACACGGGTCGTTGGCTGATCGGAACGCAGGTGGAATAAATGGCCGTGCTCTTTAACCTTCACTGCAAAAGCTGCAAAAGTACCTCTCAGAAGGAAACAATCGTTCAATTTTTATGTGAATGTCCTTGTCTGGCTGCAGACGATTGCTATACCTTGGCGTGGCCTTTTCAGTGATTTCGCGCAGTTCGCAGATCTGAATTCCATTAATCTTATCCACTTCATAGGCAGCTCAAGGTGGCTATAACCCAAATTTCTCTTTCATTATCCTCCTCATGTGGTTCTTTACCTGTGAACAGCTTGGTTTCAAAACGGCACTTTGTTGCTAATTTTAGTTGATATCGTCTTGGTTAAGTAGCCAACTTACCTACCTACCTACCTACCTACCTACTTATGACTATTGATAAAGTTAATAGATTCCTTTTTTAAATTTTTGGCTTGATTTTGGAGTAGTTTTTACCAAATTTTACAAATAGCTGCCACCCGCCAACAATGTCTAAGTGTGAGATGGTACATAAGTTTATGTTTACAACCCGGAAGAGAATCGTTAAAAATTCCTAAATAATTAATCGATTTCACTAAGCATAGAAAGTTACTTATTTTATCATCTTATCTTCAAAATTGCGACTCGTAGTCTACTTAAAAAAGTTATTATGAACAATGCTGCTGTAGGGTATGCAAAAAAATATATAATATATGGGGATGACTGTTTGATTGCTTAAATTTTGTTGGAGATTTTAAGTAAATCATATGCAAATCATAATCATATGCAACGATAATATGCACTTCAAATATGCATTTCATAAAAACAAAAAAAAAAAAAAACAAAAAAAAACAGAAAAACTCTCAATCGCAATCATAATCGCAATATTAATAAAAATGCGAACCTTTTCCGTTACTCCTTCTATTACTTCGATCTCTCTGGCGCATCATTGAAATATATTTGCAATAGAATAACAAAAGAGAAGAAAAGCCTTCATATACTTGAATCTAAAAACAGTTGAAATTATTGAATGCTTATCGATAATTGTTTTTGGTTGACTAAGCAGGTTGGTAAATTCAAGAGTTTTGAAAAAAGGTTGTTTTCACCGATAGCGTAGTACTCTCCGAGTTAGCAGTCTATGGAAAATCTCAAACACCACGATGTGTTTAATTTTTTAATTAAGATATTTAAACCCTCCTATAAACAAATTCACCCTAAAGAAGGCCACCTGACGTCATACGTCTTACATTTAACTTGTCAGCTTACCTCTAGCGACAATGACAAACATCACACGAAACATAATTGAGTGATCGGGTGAAAACGCTACCTGCTGCGTAAAAATGGCAATGCTAAGTAAGGATTATCACCACCACTTAGCACCACATTTTCATCACTACACAATCAAATGGAGGCGATCCACAGTAGGCTAATCATCTACTTAGAAAGACAATGGACGCTTCCAAGGGGAGTAACGGAAAAAAATAAACGGAAAAATGATGGATCCTTTCACAAGCGAACAGTTCGAGTCGCACAATGCCTTCACAAATATTATGCAATTTACTCTCCCTCATGAATATGCTGTGTGGGAATCGTAAAAATATTCGGTTGTAGGAAACAACGCCGAATTATTTTATAAGAACAGACTTCATTCTAGTAACGATGTTTGTTGTTTAGTTGCGCATTCGCGTATGAGCTTCTCGTATTCCAAATAATATTACACAAGCGGGTTATCCATTTAGTTGACTCTGGCAGCTGTTTAATATTTGTCATAAAGTTTTTCCAAGTGCTTGTCACAGCTTCGGTGGCATACCTCTATCTGTCGGTCCATATTTTCAATTACTCTGAGACATAATTAAGGTTCAATATCGTTAATGTGCCGAATTATCTCATCCTTTAGCTATTGAATTATTCTCGGCTTACTGACGTACACTTTTTCTTTTAAATATTCCCAAAGAAAGAAGTTCAACGGTGTCAAATCACATAATCGTGGCTACCAATTAACATCTCCCCGACATGAGATAACACGGCCATTGAATTTCTCGCTCAAAACAGCCACTGTTTCGTTGGCTGTGTGGCAAGTGGCTTCATTCTGATAGAACCATCACAAGAAGTTCGTTATCATTTCGAGATAGCGAACACCATTCACGGTAACTATTTGGCCAACCTCATTTTCAAAGAAATATGGCGCGATAATGCCGCCAGCCCATAAACCGCACCAAATAGTCACTCTTTGTGGATGCATCGACTTTTCAACAATCACTCGTGGATTCTCATTTGCCCGAATGTGCCAATTCTGCTTGTTAACGAATCCACTGAGGTGAAAGTGTGCCTCATCCACTTCATCAGTGATGTTCGTGAGATGTTCAATTGGTAGACACGACGATGAGTCGAGATTGACGGCTTTTCTGCTACACTATCGCGAACAACGGCAATATTTTCCACAGAACGAACTAGGAGAGCATGCACAGGTGTTTCTACATTTCCTACAGATCCGGTTTGCTGAAACTTGCATAAAATTTTCCCGTAAACTTGACGTAAAGATGTGACAATTAACAATGAGCATTATGGTTGGACCACCCTTTACATGCCGCATGCCGAAATTATTCTAAAAGGTTGAACAATTTACTGAGATCTTATGTGAAGCTCTAAGCCATAAATGAGAATTGTATAACGATCTCGGTATAAGTCTTGGAGTGTGTGTTGTAAATATAAAAAAGTTAAAAAAAAAAAATTCAAAAAAACCAAAGCTCTTAAATGTGTGCATTGTAAGGAATTCGCATGCTTCTATTTAAAATATGCAATTTTTTGCATAACTGCTTTAAAACCAGACTTAATTTAACATCTTACTCGTTCCTTGTTTTATTTAAATTTTCTTACCAATAGTTCTTATATGGTCAACCCCCATGTCACATGTAAACAATCTTCTTTATTACCAAGCTTAGCAGAACATTTCAATTGAATATATGCATGTTGTCTCATTAAAATATTCCAACTTATTAAGGACTAGAGCTACTCATTTAAATAAATTCCCTTAAAAAAAATTTACACTGAAAATCGAAAGAAAATCGCATGTAAAACAACTGCCTAAAAATGGTATGAAAAAAAACAGTGATCAAGCGATTTATAGCGCCTCAATGTGTTGTCATAAAATCGTAAAAAGGTAAAAACTAGTCAGTCCATATATTGTGCTATTTAAGAGCAATAATGATATCCTGTTTTGTTCTTTCGTTGAAAATAATTATTTAATTATTTCATCTTTATTAAGGTTCGTAGATAATGTGATCATTATGACTGAAAGAATTTTACGAATGACAAGTTTATTTCGAATAAGAAAGAGTCACAAAACTTAACAACGTTTTAGTTAGAATTTAACAACTTGCTGTTGTTGTTGTAGTTGTTTATGTTGTTGAAGATGTCATCATATTGTATATAAATTTAATTGCAACACAGCACTATCATCATAATTGTCATCATCGTCATCAACAACATCAACAACATCAACAACATCTTATAGCCTGTTAATAAATATTTGATATCCTCATTTGTCGTTTTAATCCCCTTGAGTAAATTTAAAACAATTCTTTTGCGTTTGCTAAATACGACGACTTTTCGTCATATTTGGTAGAAAACGTTTACGATTTTATACGTTTTTTTCCTTTTGTTTTCATGGATTCTTTCGCAACATTTTTTTAGAGCGATTTGTTGCCCTGTGATGCCTGTTTGTCTGCCTAAGATCTGTTCTATTTTAGTATTCAGAGTTGTGACGACTATTCAAAAAAAAAAAAGTCATCTTGAATTATTTAATATTCTCTCTACGAAATGTTGAAAAGCGTACTACTCTCCTCGCCTGGTACGAGTGTGTATGTATATCTTTGCCCATCAGCTAGCCTATCTCCTGGTACGTACGTAATTATGTCTGTCTGTCTTTCAGTTTACTGACAAAGCAGTGCACTTTTAATTACATGATACCAAAGTTGTTGTTAAATAATGTTGCCGCTACTATTTTCATTGAAAAATAAAATAATAATAAAAATAATACTGATAATAATTCAAATAATGATGACGTTGTTGATGCTGGTGGTCTTGGAATCACAATTTTATTTCAAAAAAAAAAAAAAAACACGAACAAAAAAATTATAATAAAAGGATCCATAAACTGCGACTTTGCCTACTACCATCTTCATCATGTTTTTCGTCGTTTGTCATTATCTGCATTCACTTGCAGAGCTGTGCCGCCATATCGCTATACCTATCTCTATTCCCCAATATAACATACAGCTCTTATCAAAATAATAGCACCATTTGGATAGAAAACACTTATTATTTATGACCAGTGTTAAATTTATTATTAAAACAATTAAAATAAAAAATAAATAAATTAACGCAATATCAGAAGATAAAATGCCCCCAATATAATGGCTATTGGTAGAAAAAAACTATTTCTTTTCAAGAAAGTGTGAGAAAAATGCGTGTCAAATTATTAGTACCGCTTAGGTTCCACTATCTATATAAAGTGCATTTTTGATACTAATAAGACAAACGCGATTATTAATTTTTATTTTATTATTTTAGTAAAATTATAACATAAATAACATAAAAAAGATATAACCTCAAAACATCGAAACTAAGAAACTATATATTTATCAATATTGTTCAAATTAGTTTATTTACCTCAGTACTTGGTGGAATAACCCTTATTTTTAATGACTGCTGAGCACCGTTTTGGCATAGCGTCAACAAGTCTCATATACGTTTCTTTTGAAATATCTTTCCACGCTTCTTTCAGTAACTCCTACAACTGTTCATTATTTGAAGGATTTCTTCCTCGCAGAGCAGCTTTAACAATTTTTCATAGATTTTCGATAGGATTTAAGTCCGACGACTGTGCTCGCCAGCTCAAAATCTCGACGTCATTATTCTGAAACCAATCCATTTCCCCACTTCGATGGGTGTTTCAACAAAACAACTACCCAAAACACACATCGCAGCGGCATTTTCCATTCGGCGTATGGCATCATGACGTCGTTTAGTATATTTGCATAAGAAAAGGCATCCATTATTCCCTCAATTCTAAATAGAGGCCATGTGCCATGGTGGGAAAAAGATCCTCATTCCAATATACATACCTCATACACCATCTTTAATGGTTTTTATTCTATATTGTGGAAGGAGTTCAGAGTTCGGGAGTCTTCTTACAGTCAAACTGCTTTCGTCAGAGTTAAACGTCTGACCATAAAATATTTCTCCACTTACGCATAGACCAATTTATATGCTATTTTTCTGAACAGCACTGTATAATAAAAAAAAAACTCTCATTATTGTGTGGAATAAGTGTACTCGGAAACTACTGAACAGATTTCAACCATTTGTTTATTTATTTATTTTTTGTTGAAAAGCTTATCTAGTGTAGATGGTTTTTTGAAAAAAAAAGAATTGCAATCAAGCAAAAAGTGGGCGTGACAAATCGGTAAAATTGAATATTTAGCGACATATTGATTACAGACGAATGAAATTTGGTGGGCAAGTTCGTAGAGCCGATAACGACAATCCCACCAAAAATGGGCGTAGCAACCCTCCCCCTTCAAAAAATACCTATAACTTGGAAAATATCCCTGCTATAGTAATGATATTTAGTATGCAGACTACTATAAACAACATTTACGCCAAAAATTAGTGGGCAGCAGAAAATCTATGGCTAATTTGAACCGAAGAAGAATAAATAGTATATGTCAATACGATGGTTTATAGCTACATATGTATGTATATAACATGTATGTTTAATAGTTTTTGTTTTGGAGCACGTGCTTCTCGCTGGCGAAGTGTGTAAGAGAAAGGAACATTGAGAAAGTGCGTTTAGCTCAACTGATCAGCAGCTTTTGATATATGCTTTGACAGGTTCGTATCAAAGAATCATTTTTCAAATGTTTTCGCTGTTTTATGTACGTTGCACCAAAATAATATTTTCGTGTACTTATTTTTGCCGTGGAAAATTAATTCCGTAGAACATTTAAAGTGGAAGTTTCTTCAGGTCGTCTAAATGACTCGGTAATTAACACAAATCATCAGTCAAAAAGTGGAAGGAATTGTATAAGTCGGTGTGGCATCTCCCATACATATTAACTATTAATTTTTGTATATAATGAGAACGGTAATAGTAAACGTTTCTAAATTTCGCTTAAACAACTTCTTGGCCAGGACACATCATCAGTTCGTAACTGAACGAGATTGAATAAGTAGGCGTGGCAGCTACCATTCATACTAAAAATGGAATTCTGCATGTGTTGAAAACAGTCTGTTAAAGTTTCGTGATCCATCCATATCAGCACACTGGGTAAAAGCTATTTATTTACGCATTTTTATCTGTATATGTAAAAATAATTTGTCCTGAGAAATACATTTTATAGGTCTACAACACAAAGCCTCTCAGCAATGCGGAAAGGCTTACTCTAGTAAAAAATAAATATTTTTAAATATTAATTTTTATTACTAAACCAGCATTGTGTTGAATTGTCCTTCCAAATTATAACTAGAACTTGGTTGCATTGCCATTGTTAGCAAGAACGGCTGAGCATTGCCTTCCATAGAACTCACCAAATTCTTATACTTTTCAGTAAAAATGGAGTATCAGACTTGTTTCACATTACTGGTTTGACCTCAGATACTTTGTCTTTAACAATTATCCATAAATTTTCAATATGGTTTAAATCAGGGGACTGCGCAGGCCATTCCATTACTGTGACTTTATTGTCCTTAAACTAGGTTTTGGCTTTTTTACTGGCATGCTTTATATCGTTATCCTTTTACATGACTTAAATGAGTAGCATTTCTTCCGATGCATACGGCTGAATTACTTTTTCACTTATTTTTACATGCTCTGATGCATCCATGACGGTATTTATACAATGAACAGGTCCAAAACCATAATAAGATATACAATTTACCGACAAATACAATTTACCGTTTTAAGTTGTTTAAGAAGTACGCTTTACGCACTAATTTGAATTTTTTGAGAAATAAGAATAATGGTGCTGGTATTTTGACAGGTCGAATTCGGGCTTTTCATCTATTTAAGCACTTTTTTAATGCAGCTTTTTATTCAACAAGAAATTATTAAATTTCTTAACAAGCTGAAGATGATTGAAGATGATTTTATATTTCTTTGAAATAAGTGCTTCGGTGAGTGACATGCTTAAAGATAATGTAACCGTCGAAACAGACAATATTCAGAAGGATCAATATTTGGAGATAACGGCGGGTGTGACATTTGATCGTTTCTAACACTTGCTTGGCAACTTTGGTGACGAGAGATCGAGCGTTGTCATGCAAAAGGAAAACTTTATCTGTCTGTCTTTTTTTATATTGTATTACGGCCGTTTTCTCATAATGCATTGTTAAAACGAAGTAATTACATTCTGCTCTGATCACCGAGTCTTAGTAGATCATAGTACACAATGATGCCTTGATCGCACTAAGAGTGCAAAATTGCATAATAAATACTAAAAAAGATGTAATTGTACTAAAAACAAAAAAATATTGTTGGCTTGAACGAAATTCGAAAGCAGTTATAAAACCCAATAAAACCCAATTTAATAACCCTGAAAAAATATACATGCACAGCAATAAATCTGAAGAATGAAAGTCAATACTTATAGTGGTGCTATTATTTTGACAATAACTGTATACTTCACTTGTATATTCCAACATGATTCCATCCATCCCATCCACATGGCTGCTTTGAAACACAGTTCCATTTGAGTTTCATTTTTTCTCCTCTCGTTTTTATTGCAATATTTTGTTTAAATAACACTCCAAGTTTATGTAGAATCTTCAAACAAAGTAAACTTGGACGAGCTAATATTTTGCTTTTCAGTTTGATTCGTTACTTTTGCTCTTCGTCTTCTTCTTGTTTTATTTTAGTATAAAACTCTGACAAATTATAATGTAACACTTGAGAAATGAAAAATGAGAGATGTCTCAATGGGATTATAAATTCAAATAAAAATTGTTCCCTTAATTCTGTAATAAAATTAAAGCAATCAAAGGAAAGCCTATTAAAAATGCAGGAATAAAACTTTAAAAAACTTTTGGAAATTGTTATTACAATTTCGATGTTTATCCTAGTGTCTCGGATAAATATCACAAAAAATGAAACACCTTTATCTCACAGTCGAAATGAACTTTATTGGACCAAATATGTGCTATATTGATCGATAACTATTTGTCACTTTTTGGTTTAAAGATGTTATTCCATCAGTGTAGAGATTCTGGGTTTTCTGAGCGAAAAACTGATCCAATTACGTTTTGCAAACTTTTATGGAATTTAAATTTACACCATTAAGATCGAAACAAGGTGGTGGCGTGGTGTAGTGGTTAGAGCGCACTCATAACAACACAAGCTAACCAGGCTCGTACCACAAAAGAGATAACATGGAAAGCTAATTATGGTCTCGACAACTCCCTCTAAAAAATAAAGAAGAAGCCTCCCTGACCTTATAGCTTATCTCTCTGGCGATGATGACAAACATCAGACGAATAATCAAAAAAAAAACGCCACATGATGGATGAAAATTACAATGCTAAAGTAAAGATCACCACCAATTAGCAGGGATATTTACCACTACACAATCATATGAAGGGGACTACAGTGGATTAATCACCTACATAGCTTGAATGAAAAATAAACTTGATTAATGTAACTGAAACAAAGCAATGGATGCTTTGAGGAAAGCCAATATGCTCCTTCCAGGCGTGACGGAGAAAAAAAAAGATTGAAACAAATTATAATCTGAAGGTGCAAGGTCCGATTTAAACGGTAAATGCATGAAACCTTCCGAGCAAAGCTGTCCCAGTTTCTGTCGGGTCATCAAAAATGTGTGTGGTCTGGCGTTTTCATGATAGAACACAATACCTTTTCTGTTGATCAATTTTGGGCGTTTTATTTGAATTGCAAATTTTTGACAGTAGAGATTAAAACTAATCGTTTGACCAGGTTGTTTATGGTGTTTTCTTTAGCTGCATGATATCGAGAACTACTGAGCTAAGAAACTTAAACTGTCTTAACATTTCTGTTCACTAAGGTTTTCCAGTCATTATGAACCGTTTAACGCTTGAACAATGTCTTCAAATTGTGAAAAATAAATCTGTTCGCGAAGTTTATACCAAGGAATTGTGTTTAGTGATCAAGTTCATTTCTGGTTAAAAGGCTACGTCAATAAGCAAAATTTCCTTATTTGAAGCGAAGACAATGCTCAAGCAGGTTACTAATTAAAATTGGCTGTTTGGTGCTGTTCACATGTTGTCGGCATCATCGGTACTTATTTCTTTCGAAATGAGCAAGGAGCGGGAATTACGGTGAACCATACCGACTGGTCGAATATGATTAAGCTCGAAAAATAAATGCCATGAAATTATCTACCAGATTATAGTAAAAAAAATTTCATTCCAACAATATTTCTGTCTTGTATTATTACTTTAGGTGATCCATTTTTCGTCGCCCATTACCATTCGATACAGAAGTGGTTCGATTTCATTCCGTTTTAGCAGTGAATCGCAAATAGAAATTCGGTACATTTAATTTTTCACTGTTAATTCATGTGGCATCCAAACATCGTATTTCTTTATCTATTCAGCTTTCTTTGAATAACCGATAAATGTTTGGTGATCAATACCTAGTATCCTAACACAGTGCAGGCTTTTTTAGTAATTGGTCGATCAGAGCGAGGTGCATCAAGTTAGTTGTAAATCACACCTTGACGTTAAGATTTTTGCGCCTTCAAAACAAAATACATTTTGTGAATTTCGTAATTTTTTTGGTCAGCATAATAGACCACAATCAGAATTGTGCGCAAATTTCAGCAAACCGGCTGTGTAAGAAATATGTAAACATCTGTGCATGCTCGCCTAGTTCGTTCTGCGGAAATCATTGCTGTTGTTCTCGATAGTGTGGCAGAGGAGCCGTCAACCTCTTAACTTATCGTCGTGCCCAACAATTTAAAATCTCACAAAAAACGCTGATAAGCAGAAATTTAGTATATGGACCTGAATGATATGTGGTTTCATCAGAATGGTGCCACTTGCCAAACAGCCAACGAAACAATGGCTATTTTGCGCGAGAAATTTAATTCATCGTGGCGGTGATAATTGGCCGCCACATAATTGTCATAGATCCTTCTATCCTAAAAAAAACAAATTATTAAGATAATTCTTTGAAAAGTTTTTGTTTTATTTACAATTAACACCGTGTGGTTTGTCTGGACCACCCTTTATAATAGAAAAGGAAAATATGATCGTAATGTATTCGAAACTTTACACAGAATAAATCTATTTATATAATGTCATCTGATAAAGTGAATGTTAAAATTTAACCTCTCATACAAGCTTTAGTATTGCCTAATGCAATCAAGATTCCCAGAGATATTACATTTTAGAGCCATCTACCGACAATTTGTAACCGGTTACTGTCTTAGTTGTCTTGATGTAGAGAAGGAATTAAAGACGATTATTCACCTACTGTATTACTGTCCTACACAGCGAGGATACCGATTTTTGTGCAGATATTACTTCAGTGATCTAACGGAGATCTTGGTTAAAAAAAAATGCCCTTTATCAGGGCAATCCGCAATGAGATGGCTCCCCCTTTACGGCTTTCATAACCTACAATAATTGGTTGGTCCTGCAATTCATCATATGTCTACCGTGCTTCTAATTAACGTTCTTATAGTCTCTTCCAGAGGTTGAAAACCTGTAAAAAAAATGGATTCAGGTTCGAATTCGAATTCGGGTTAATAAAAAGTTCAGGTTCGGGCTCGATTCAGGGTTTGGATTCAAACTTTAAGAAAGTACAACTGTTCATCGCTTTTTGAAGAACAAAATACTGATTCTCCTATAAAATTCTCCTCCCTTTTCACTTGTTAATTCTTGAATAGAAAAAAGAGGTTTACCGTTTTACTGTATTTTGTGTGAAGATTGTACGTTGGTTGCTTTTTTGTTATAAATAACACTGGTCTCCAAAAACTAAAAATTTTCTCACCTTTAAATAAAATCATATGGAATATTGTGTTACCTTTCTCAAACGTGCATTTTGCACTGGATTTTTTACCACAGTAATAAAAAAAAATCTTATTCTTAAAATATTTTTTACCTGCCATAGCCATTAAAAATGAGCCCTTTACTTTTGTCAAGGCTAGGCGCCTGCCTTTATGGGTTATTTTATTTTCAACATATCGAAACTGTTGAAAATACAAAAAAGTTGTATTCAGTTGACTTATAGGAAATTTTGTTCCTTAACATTTGGTGGCAATTGCATTAAAATCGGTCAAGTCGTTTTCAAGTTATGATGAAATATATGGACATAACTACCATATTTTGGGCGAAAAATTTTCCACGTCCATAAAAAAACATTTGAGAATTTCAGCGCACCAAAATCATTATATTCCTTATATTTCTATTTAAAGAGTTTTTTTGTTGTAGACCAGTGTAATCGGTATTTTATTTGTGTTTATATTTTCCTTTTATTTATCATCTGAAACATTTCTGACATGGGTTCAACGGGTTCGAGTTAAGCTCATTCTGGTTCGTGCTCGAGTTCGGTTACAGGCCTTGGTCTTTTTACTTAATCTTTCTATGATTAGCATTTTTTTAATTATCGCAATAGGACAACTGATTTTTAGAAGTTATACTTTGTACTTTGCATAAAGGTTCTGATAACCTAACATAACCTTATTCCTATGCGTTATGCTTTTTACTTTGCATAAAGGTCCTAAGAGGAGAGTGAAATAAGAACCTAACCTAACCTTACCTAACCCAACCTAACTTAACCTAACCTTACTTCTTACTTCTTAATCAAGAGAAAAAAAATCTTATGATTTTAAAATTGATTCCAAGTCATATGATAAAAGTAATAACAGGTCCATGATTTAAGGGCTCTACATCAGTTCAAAACCATTTGTAGGTTTCTCGTATTTTGACTGTTATTGCACTAAATGATGTTATTGATTAATTGTATTGTTGTTATGTTTATACATTTTTTTTTAAATCTTGTTTACAAATATAAATAAAATTTTATTTACATACTCTTACATACATATTTGCTTTATGAAGAAGACCAATTTTAAAACATTTTTAATTAAAATTCATTTATATTTCCAGGCTGATGAAAAATGTAGTTTTAAATTTCGCTTTAATATCGTAGAACCTTTAAATAGGGCAACACATAAATTATCTATACATATAGTACAACAACAATAATGGCAAAAAACAAATTCAAATACAGGGTATCCGACGGAAAGGTATACTACTTTGTTTTGCAGCCATTTTAGTAAACATTAGTATTGGCAGTCGTGAAGTAGAGACCTGGTAAATTTATTAGGGAAAAATATTCGGTAAACCAACGTGTTTTAATCGTTAAAATATTTTATCAAATTCAGTCATCGATTTCCATGAAAAAATCGAGGCACGTTTTCATTTGAATGGTTATGTGAATAAACAGAATAGTCAGTTCTGGACAATGGAAAACCCTCAAATTATTCATCAGTTACCTTTGCATCTATTAAAAGTGAAAGTCTGGTGTGCAATTTGGTCAGGAGGAATCATTAGACTTTACTTCTTTGAAACTGAAAACGACACGGTAACGGAAACTGTCAATAAAGAGCGATATCGTGATATGATTAAAAACTTTTTAATGTCATAACTGCATGCTTTAGGCTTGACTAATATGTGGTTTCGACAAGACGGTGCCACATCGCTTACAGTCCGGATTGCAATGGAATTACTGCGAGACCTCTTTCCACAACAAATTATTTAAAGGAATGGTGATGTTGATTAGCCTCCACGGTCACCTGATTTGACTGCTACGGACTTCTTTTTGTGGGGATATCTGAAAAGCAAGGCTTGTACAAACAAACCAGAAACGCTGCAACAACTCAAATAATATATTTGTGATGAAATTAATGAAATACCGTATGAAATGTGTGAGAATGTAATGAAAAATGTGCTCAAACGAGCTCGCATTTATGAGGCTAACAGAGGCGGGCATTTATCTGATATTGTATTCCATACATAATTGCCGACATTAAATAAAACATTTATCTTTCATATAATCAAAAATTATAAACAAACAAAGTAGTATAGCTTCCCGGCGGACACCCTGTATATTAAAGTGGAAATAAAGCAAAAAAAATTGAAAGTTTCCTTTTCAATGAATATTTTCAAATGGAGGAAGAAAAAAAAGTCAAAATTTATATCATGTTTAGCAACTGACATGGTGTCAGACTTGTTATGGATTCAAATTCGCTTGTTTTTTATTTCTATTTCTACTCAGGCTTTTTTTAACATAAAAACCAATTTTTATTAAAATTTATAGAGCTTCCGGTTTTTTATTTTATAAAATTTTAATTTGTATTACAAAAAAAGGGAAACACACATAAAAACTGTTACAATTTAAATGGATTATTGCGTTTTTTCCACTTTTTTGTAGTTGAAAAAAAATGATAAAAAAAGGATTTTTTCCAAGTCAGCAGGAATTTTTTTCCGAATTTTTTGGGACAAAATTTTATTCAAAAAAATTCAATAAAATTAACTCGGAAATTATGAGCGTGTCAAATAAAAAAACACAAATTCTAACAACCCGTCAGCACTTACAGTCGTCACACAGCAACATTTTTTGTTTTTTCTAAAAAAAAAAAAATCTTTTTTATTTTCAGTTCTTTTATACCGAGTTTCTGTAACAATTGAAATATTTTTATGCGTAAAAAATTCTAGAATTTTTTGTCTATTTTTTTTTTTTTTTTCTAATACTCGCTCTTCGTTCTGTTACATTTGGGGTCGTTTCTTTTTTTTAGGGGTGCGTTTATTTTTTTGTTTCAGTCTTTTTATGTTGCCATTATTTTGGCCCACCCCTAGTGCTGATTATCACCATGAGTATGTTTTTTTTTTACTATTTTTTTTTTTTTTTATTTAAGAAAATAAGCTGTGAAAATATTTTTGTTATTTTTATAATATTTTTTTTATTAAAAATTTCTACATTTTTTTTATAATAAAAAAGAAAAAGTTAAGCTGACATAACAACTGCTTGATTTTAATTGTTAGATAAAGTCAAATGGATTTATGTTACAATTATATTTTTATTTTTAATGAAATAAGTTTTGTTTTCTATTTTTTCTAAACAAAAAAAAATATTAAAAAAGCGCACTATTCAGCATCTGCACTTCATATTCAAATTTGAAATGACATTTAATTTAAACTGGATTTTTTTCATATTGAAAATGTTTGTATGATTTGTGGTTTCATCGAATATGTCCATAAACATTCGTTGATTTTCTAAAAATAGAATTGCTTTCAATTTTTCCAATTAATTTAAATTCTTAAAAATACGTATTCCTTTAAATAGTACTTACTATGACAAAAAAAATACTATTTTATTCTTACACTAAATAAAGATTTGAAGCCCAACCAAAACGTTAATTGTAAATAAAACAAAAATTTTAGGAGAAGTATCTGAATATTTTTTATTATGATAGAAGGATCTATGACAATTATATGTGAAGCAATGTATTGGCCAAATGCTCGCTAAGGCTTTAATGGCATACCTCATACCTCAGTTAGTCCATTTTTTAATTGACTTCGACATAATTGAGGTTCAATGCCGAATTATCTCATCCTTAAGTTCTTAAATTGTTCTTGGCTTATTGACGTACACTTTTTTTAATATCCTCTAAGAAAGAAGTCTAACGGTATTAAATCACATGATCGTGGCGGCCAATTAATATCTCTACGACATGAGCCGTAAAGGGGGAGCCATACCATTGCGGATTACCCTAATACAGGGCATTTTTTTTACAAAGATCTCCGTGAGATTACTGAAGTAATATCTGCACAAAAATCGGTATCCTCATTGTGTATGACAGTAATACAATAGGTGAACAATCGTCTTTAATTCCTTCTCTACATCAAGACAAGTACGACAGTAACCGTTATATTGTGTTCGAAAAAGTTCGGTTACAAATTGTCGGTAGATGGTCCTAAAATATATCCTAGTACCCTAGTATCTCTCAGAATATTAATTGCTTTGGGCAATATTAAAGGTGTGTTTATTTCAATTACATTATTCTGTGTAAAGTTTCGAACACATAACGGTCATATTTTGCTATTATATCATAGAGGGTGGTCTAAACAAAAAGGTACAGTGTTAATTGTCAACAATACAAAAAGTTTTCAGAGAATTATCTTAATATTTTTTATCATGATAGAACGATCTACGGCAATTTAGTGTGAAACAAAAAATAGGCCAAATGCTCGCGAAGGTTTCGGTGGCATACCTCTTTCCGTCGATTCATATTTCCAATTACTCTGAGACATAACTGAGGTTCAATGTTGTTAATGTGCCGAATTATCTTATTCTCTAGGTCTTAAATTGTTCTTGGCTTATTAACGTTTCACTTTTTCAAATCACATGATTGTGGCGGCCAATTAACACGGCCATTGAATATCTCGCGTAAATAAGCCATTGTTTCTTTGGCTGTGTGGCAAGTGGCACTATTCTGTTGGAACTACATTTGGTCCAGGCCCATATCCTCAATTTCTGTCCACAAGAAATTTGTTATCATCTCGCGATAGCGAACACCATTCACGGTAACTACTTGGCCGACATCATTTTAGAAGAAGTACGGCCCGACTATGCCGCCAGCCCATAAGCCGCACCAAACAGTCATTCTTTGTGGATGCATCGTCCTTTCAACAATCACTCGTGGACTCTCATTTGCCCAAATGCGGCAATTCTGCTTGTTAACGAATCCACTTGCTGACTAAAACAATCACGAAGTGTACGAAATGCAATTTGATTTGAACGGCCATTTTCGTCAAAGGCTTCAGCAGTCTAAACGAGCTGCTCAATTGTGTACCTCTCCATGGTTGAATTTGTCAAGCACTGAAACAAAGAAACATCAGATTAAGTTGGACAAAAAACTTTACGTTAAGGTGTGACTCTCAAAACAACGTGCATTATGGTTCGACCACCCTTTTGACCTGTCTAACCACAGCATAATCGGTTAAAACTACAGCGCAAGGCTATCAGAAAAACACGCTAGATTTGATTCCTTGAATATCAACATTAAGAATCTAGCAGTCTGATCGGTACTCAGCACTTGCAGCTTGCTGGCAGACTTTTGATATGGCCGTGATAGTGTCTTAAGTGGCATGAAACCACGGCTTATTTAAAAAACCGTTTGATGGCTTTTTATTGTTTAGAGAGGTTATAGATATTCAAAGCAAATAGCTGAACAATCTGTATCTTTGTCGATAATCAGGTCGCGAATAAGGCAGTGTATTCTTGTAGAATATGTAGACTGGCTGCTCTGTGCGATTAACATGAGATTACACGGTGCGACAAAAAAGGACGAAATTGAAATACCTGAGTAATGAGTAACATTACAATAATAATAAGTAACAAAGCTTAATAATTCCGGCAATTTCTAAATCTTAAATCTCATTTTATTCATAGCTTACTATAGCTTACATACATATATATATCATTTAAAAGGTCTGTTTCTCCTCTTTCCAGATCCGAAAACTTATAATCGAGTAAAATTGAGCTAAGTTAGTAGCTTATAAGTGCATAAAGGTTCGAAAAACGAGGTTTTTACTTGCAACTCCAGATTTTGTAAATGTTTCGAAAACTCCAAAAACAGATCCTCTTTCGACTCCAAAGCGTCTATTAGAAAAATAGTATCACGTGCAAGATTTTTTTTGTCACGGCATTATCATCAAGCACAACTCTCCAGGAAGTACCAGCTTTAGGCGCCTTCTTCTATTTTAAGAATCAAATTTATACCATTATGTACAATACATATTTAATAAGAAGCTATAAGGAAGACCAGAAAGGAAAAGCCTACGACTGTACAATACCCTTCCTCCTGAATGAATGCCAGGAACTTTGGTAGAGATTCCAAAAAAAGGCGAGACAACAGAGAGGCATCATGCTGCTGTGTGTATCACTAAAGGTGCTATACCGAATAGCGAGTTGGTAGGCAGTGTTGCCTTTCTTGGGGACAGCCTCTTCTACCTACCTTCGGACGTCCCACCGAATCTTAGTGGAACATTTCAATGAACATCTGGGATGCACTTGCAAGGAAAGGGGCTCCCCAATTGCGCAATAATACTAATTATCGAATCTTATTCGAAAATAAGCCTGTTGAAGAAGTATAAAATTTTACTTATCTTGGCCTAATCGCACGCGCCGGCAACTATCATCTGCAACCAAAATACTGATATTCGATGACGATATGAAGTCTGTACCTCTTTACGGAAACGAAAAAATACATGTGTCAGAAAAAGCAACGAAAAAACTTCATTCTTTCATTAACCGATACATAAATACCTATTTTCTAGATATCCAGACATCAATGAGCGGAATCCGAGCTCTGGAAGAATTTGATTACTTCTCTAGGGTCCCTATGTTTCGATCGTTGAAGTTCAGAACCGAAGGCAAGATGTTGCAAATAAATATCATATGAATAGATCAGTTTTGACAACTCACCCCAAAAATTTTCAACGCCCTTTCATTACAAGAGCTTTCTTCATTATAAACCTTAATTACAGAGATTATTATCAACTAAACGCCACTTCAAATAAACCACACAATCATTGTTATCAATATCACAATCATTGTTATTGATTTTTGATTGATGCAATCAAAACATACCTTTTTTTGTTAATGACTGTTTGGAAAACAAAATCCCTTTTTCTAGTTTTCCAAAAAAAAAAAAATAGTTTCTATTGATCTCTCACACTTCTATTGCTTGTCAATGGCATAACGAGAAGTTCAAATATCAATCAATAGAATAAGAAATCATGCACCACAAAATGATCAACAAATTGTTTCACTTCATTTTTTCATTTCATGAATAGAAAAATAATTGATCCATTCAATAGAGAACAAAAATTTCTAAAACAGTTTACGAGTCAATTGAGGGTATTACCTGGCAATTCACACTGAAGGAAATCAATTGAGGGTAACGATGATATTTTTTCAGACGCACAGAGCACACATAAAATACATTATTGAGGGGTGAGAGTATGATAGTAGGTATGTATGTGAGGGTAAATTAGGAAATTTGTTCTTTTCTTTTAAAGGTCTCATCATCATTATTATTTTTGTAATACTCGTAGACTTTTTGACAAATGATTGTTGAACTTTTTGTTGCAACCAGAAAAAAAGGTTTAATAGGCTTAAATAGTCAATTTTGATTGCACTTTAAATGACTTTTCATTTGAATTTTTTTTTCGGGTGTATTTTTCTATAATTAATCTTTAGTTTATTTGATCCTATTTTTGACATTTTAATTTTGTCTGTCAATTTTATTAAGTTGTTATTTTTTTCGTCATGATTTACATTTTAATTAACTTTTGCAGATAATTAATCAAAATAATAAAAAAAAGTTTTATGAATATGACTGACTTAGGCAGTGACTAAAAATTTAGGTCAGTCATAAAAGTTAATGTCAGGAAAGCAAAGAAATCATATATATTCTAAATCATACGCATATATACGTGGTGATATTTAAAATACATTTTCCTAAATGTCCTTTAAATATGGTATACGAGTAAATATAGCAATCGACTCAGATTATTGATTTATCGACAGTTAGTTATTATTTTTTTAACGCTATTTAGGTGACGCAACATTTTTTAAATTTACTATGATCCTTAGCTAAACTTTGATATGCATTCAGTGGAATAATTCAACAGATTTTATTTCAGCCTCATCCATATCGGGCAACTAGGGCTTTAAGTTCCCTTAGGGCTATAGTCAAGAGCTTGTTTGTATATCAGTTTTCATCTCCAAGCCGTTGGTTATCTTCATTGGAAAACCACTTATATTTTAGTCAATGCAGCGCTATATTTACTTAATCTTCAGCAATTTTATTAATCCGTTGGAGCTTCTTGCATACAAAAAAGATACATATATTTGGTTTTGTACGTCTAAGTTCAAATTATATTCTATCCTGCTCCAGATGTATACTTGTGGCCAAGACAGTTCTTTAAAGTACATTTATGCCTATGAATCTGGAGAGGAATTAATCTGCTAAACACCATATTCAGGATACTAGCAGTTATAATACAGGTAAGGCTTTGGACCAAACTAGAGAGCATATTGCGGGAGGAATAGTCAGGCTTCCGGTTCCTACGCATCATAATAGAATAGTTTCTAGAATAGCGTACGCCTCTATACCTACAGTTCGTCGACTTCAAGAAAGCCTTCGATTCCATCAAAAAGACTGCCATATGGAAAGCATTGAGAGGAAAAGGACTACCCCGGAAATAAAATCCGAATAAAACGAACAATATACTAGAATGCAGAACTCTCGGTTCTTTACAACGGGAGCAACAGCCAACTACTCCATACAAATGCCGAAGTAAAGCAAGGATGTCTAATCTCACCTCTACTACAATGATATCATAAACGAAGTCTCTTCACAAAGGAGAGGTATAACTTGAAGTCTCTCTCGACAACTCGAGGACCTGGATTATGCCGACGATATTTGCCCACACTCACAAAAGATCTCAAGCATGCAGCAATGTTGGACTTACAATAAATATCAAGAAAACCAAACATCATACTACAGGTCCAACTAATAGAGTATGTAGAATAGCATCTGCTATTTTGGAAGCACAAAGCAACAAACGGCGGTTCAGAAATAGACGTTAACAACATGCTTAACAGAACCAGGTAGGCATTCGGATTACTACAGTCAGTATGGAGAAGCTCATAAATACCCAGACACATCAAGCTCAGAATATTCAATGCATGTGTAAAGTAAATTCTGTTGTGGAACCTGGCTTGTGTTTAACACCATCACGCAAAAGCTACAGATATTTAGTCCTAACACCATAAGCAACATAGATCTATGGAATTTGACGAACGAAGAGCCCATACTGAAGCAGATAAGGCAAAGAAAATAGAGATAGATCGGCCATACCTTAAGAAAAAATCCCAGTAGTATTACAAGGATGGCACTTGAGTAGCGAAAAAAAAGCCTGTGGCCTGTGGGCACCAACCTCAAGGTGCGATTAATCCAGAGCCATTTCGTTCAGTGGACTTTAACAACTATTGGACCTACATCACTCATAGACAGTAACATATATCATCGTTTCTTATCTTAGACATTTATTCATAAACACCTATAGCATTTTTCACTATGGAGCTGCTCACCTTCTATATCTCCTTCCAGCAATACCAGCTTCACACAAATAAGTTCACCTTATCCAGTCTTAACTTCTCAGGCATCTATTAATGAAGCTTGAAATTATCACATTGCTTCCTCTATCACAAGCCATGTTTTATTTTCGTAAAAAAGTACTCGTATAGTATTGTGGTCCGAATATCCGTATTTTGTTTCCTAGAAGCAGAAAATAGTTGCCTGCGCTGCCATATTTTGCATAGGCTTGCAAAGACGAGCCTCGATATTTATTTTGGTGCCCCCATCGTGTTTTGCCCGGCTACCTCGGTAAGTCAAGCTTTGTATATCTTCAAAAGGCTGTTAGCATTATTAATAAATTTGTAGTTTTTAACGCTTGCTTTCAACCTATTTATTGGGTTGGGGACTAAGTGCGTAATTTTTTTTGTCAAAGACTTTTATTAAACCAAAAATAAATTAGTCACTTCGCCATTGCTGTTTACGACCTCCTTTAACCTCTTGACCAATTTCCATCAAAAATCGCCCAAGAAGAAGTTATTGAGCCAGTTTTTACGGTCTTCTTCATTGTCAAACATAATGCCCTTTATGTGGTTCAACTGGGCGAGACACTGATGGTTATCCAATGGTGCAGGGTGCGGAAAATACTGCAGGTGATGGAAATTATCTTCTTGAGTGCAGCTTTGATGACTTTTGCAACGTCAGGCATGGCTATGTGATGAAGGAGTAAGGTGTGGTCTTGTCGATGCAATCTTTTTAATTGAATAGCTTTTTCGCGCGGCTTAGCTGGGCTATGTTGAGCTACTTGTTGACCTCGGCATTCCTTTCATGAATTTCCATACCTCCCAAATTCCTGACGATCTGGTTCAACTTGTGGTTTTTGCGTATCTCCTGAAGCCAGCCACTCCTTTCTTTATAATGCATAAAAATGTGTAGGCACCATTTCTCATCTCCCGTTTGGTTCAATAACTGGCGAGATGTTGAGCAGCAATTTGAAAGCAGTTTTCTTTGTTGTCTTAATTGATCTTGTGAGGAACCCAGGCTGCCAATTTCCCGGCAATTTTCTTTGAATAAAAAAAATTATGAATCGTTTTATGATCACAGTAAATTTTTTCAGCAAATTTACCACTTGTGTAGCGATCGCCCTCCTAAAAAAATGCTTTAAAAGCTACAAAGTTATTCTCTAAGCGAATATTTTGTCGTTACGTAGATAACAAAGCAATATAATTAGCATAAGTCAAGTCTTTGAGATGTTTCATAGTTATTTGGTGCCATGAAATGCCTCTGTCTGGAGTGATATCTCTACTTATTTTTGGAACACTTCATCGATAACCACCAAAAATTTAAATCCTTGCTAAACACCTAAGTCGACATCGCTTGGATTAGAAATTGCCCTTCCATGCACCATTCTGCTTTGCAAATAAGATAACTGGTCCTGTATAAGACTGTATAATTTGTTCGGAAACCTCTTTTCTGTAAGTGCATTCCAAATGCTTCGTGAAATCAGCGAACACTTAATATAAAGGCTGCTGCAGCTCATTGATTTGTTTAATATGATTCGTAGGGATGTAATATGTTCAACGCAAGAACATTTCCACCGGAATACTGGCTTCAAAGTTAATAAAAAACTCTCTTTCGATTTCTACAATAAATTGATTGCGACATTTTTCAAAGGCTATGAAAAATAATCATAGGCTCGATTTAGTCTCAGGCAGTTGTATGCATAACAAAATCCATTTTTCAGCTTACAAAACAAAGCATTTTTATATTTTCATGTCTTTTGTCCCAAATCTACCACCAAATATTGACTTTTTTTCAAAGAAATATCTTAACGCTTTTAGGACATTTTTGCTTTTTTTCTTTCTTTTAGCCATAACTCTTTAGCTTTGAACTTTACAAGATGTCATCTAACAGACCACAAAAAAATGAGAAAAAAACGGAAAAAATTGTTCAGCAAAATATCCCTGAGGCCAGATGATTTTACGTAATTAACTGTGACTGCTGCCACTACTGTGGCACCGCAACCAAAAAAAAAATAAAAAATAAAAAGCAGATACTGAAGAAAAAAACAACAAAATTTATAAGGAAAAAATTGCATTAAAGAAAAAATTGAGCAAAAGGATTTTTTTAAGAAAAAAGCAACAATATTACAGTGCAGCTCAATAGTAAACAATTTTTTTAAACTTCGTTTTATGGAAGCACAAATCGTTAGTTTCACCCTACACCATAACTTAGAGCCGGTTGCCAAAAAATGTATTTTTGATGCATTAGACTCAAATTTATTAATAAAACACAGTTTTAAGTAATTAATATATATTTATTACTATAGGGTGGGCATTTTAAAAGTTTAAATTTGAACCAGCGGTTATTTCGAATCTGGCAATACTTATGTCATTCTATCCTGTCACAAAGTTCAGTATATTATAAAGGGTCCGCCAAATATTTTTTTTTTTTTGAAAATGCTATAAAAAAACTACTGAATATTTTCTTAAATTTCTTTTTTTATTTGAAAGTACAATTCTGGCTGGCCATGCAGTGGCCTACACGATCGGTCCAATTTTTAAGCACATTATCGATTGTGTGCAGCTGTATTTCACCAATGGCTTCACGGATATTGTCCTTTAAAACGTCAATTGTCTCTGGCTTGTTGTCGTAACACTTATCTTTGACAGCACCCCACAAATAATAGTCCAACGGTATCAAATCGCTGCTCCGAGGTGGCCAAACGACATCAGCTCTGCGGCTGATAATGCGATCTTCAAAAACAGGGCGCAAAACATCGAGTGTAGCTTCGGCTGTGTGGCACGTAGCGCCGTGTTGAAACCAAATGTTGCTAATATCCTCCTGTTCAATTTTTGTGAACAAACATAGCCCGATAATGATCGCCATTGACTCTAACGGCCACTCCTTGCTCATTTTCGAAGAAAAATGGCCCAATTATGCCTCTGGACTAAAATCCGCACCAAACAGTGGCTCGTCTTGGGTGCATCGGCTTTTCAATGAATGCGTGCGGGTTTTCTGTGCCCCAAATGCGACAATTTTTCTTGTTTACATACCCGCCAAGATCAAAATGAGTTTGATCTGAAAAGATGTTTTTTTGGGCACAATCGACATCTTCTGTAAGTCGATCGCAGGCCCAGATTCCCAGCGTTGTTCAAGCGTATACACAACCCTATTCGTTCAGCGGAAGGATAAAGCTAATTATCTGTCAAATCAGACAGAGTCAACTGTTACCATTCACGAAATAAGCACTAGTTGAAAAAAAAACGTTAGATGGCGGATCCGATATATATTGTTACATTTTTACCTTTTTAAAAACGTGTACGTATGAGTTCGTAGATTGCAGTTAAAATAAAATAAATCTTGTGTTTAGTGTTTAATTAACTTTTTTTGTAATCTTCTTCTTTCTTCTTCTTTGTAATCTTCCTTCCTAAGGACCTTCCAACCCGATCGTAGTTACAACTTAGGTTCGATCACAACCTTTTCAACCAGAGGTTATCCAAACTTTACTCTCCTTACTGAGTTAGCTCCAACTAAACTGGTTTTTACGTCACTACTAGGTTCACGAGTTTAAACTCTCTTACCGCTGAGTTTACAACACATAAACTGTACCCACTGAGCTTACTACAAATAAACTGAATGTTGTTCGCATCGATGTGCTTTTTATATAGCTGAGTAAACAACACATCAAAAGCTCTCGAACCTCTCGATATTTCAGGTAGATTCCATTTCTTTCTTTTAATTTCTTTTTAGTTCTTTTGTACCCATGCGTATGTAAGCGTTTACCTCTTTCAGTTCTTAGTATTGTTGTTGCTTGTTTATTGTCTGTTACTTGTTTTCTTTGCAGTTACTTTTTGTTGTTGCTGTGTTATTTTTATTTACTTTATCTCTGTTAATGTTTGTTGTTGTCGATTCTGGTTATTTATAAACAGCACGTAAAGTTGTTCTTGCAGCTTTTGTTTATTTATTTTAGCGATTTTATAAACGCAGAGGTGCACAATCTTATTTTCGTAACAATATATTAATTCCCATAACTTTCCATGAAGGAACATGGGGACTTCTCTCAGTCAATGAGCTGCACCTGATTCTATTTTTAAACTCATTGAAAGGCACCTACATTTTAACGCCGGCTCCGAACGGCAAATGCGTTAGAGAGAAGTTTTCAATAGTAAGTAATACTCATAATCAGTTACTAACTAGCTAATATTATGAGGTGACCACGATCAAAAAACTTTTTCTTTTTAAGATGCTCTGGCCTGGTATTAAACCGAGGACCTTCTGGTTGGTAGGCGGGCGTCTTACCTACCATATCACAGCGGCATATCTCCACTGAATGAAATGAACGTTGGGATTTATAGGAAATTTATTTCCAAAACAAAGATGGATAATGGTCAGAAATTGCACGAAAATGTCGTACAAAATTTGTTAGCATAGAAGGACCAACAGTGTCCGATATACGCAAGTTTAGTGCTAAAGCTCGTGAAACTGGTTTCATTGTTGATGTACCAAGACGTAAGCTTGCTTGTACAGTGCGTACACTCGAAAATTTCGAAGCTTTGGCTGAGAGTATGCGTGAGAATCCATCAACATAAACTCGTTATCGTTCTCAAGAATTGAACATTTCACGCAGCAGTTTACGTCGAATTTTGCGAAAAGATCTCGGTATGACGCTTTACAAAGTTCAATTAGCTCAAGAGTTGAAGCCACATGACCATCCGCTTCTTTTTCGCTTCGCTTCGCCAACAAGAAACTGAACGATGATGTCGATTTTGCCAAAAAAATCATCTTTTCGGATTAAGCTCACTTTCATCTTGCTGAGTACGTTAATAAGCAAAATTGCCGTATTTGGGGATCAGAAAATCCAAACGTGAAGCCAATGCACACATTACGAGTGACTGTTTGGTGCGGCTTGTGGTGCGGAGGCATCATTGGCCCATATTTATTTGAAAATGAGGAGACACCTATCGCACCATGATAACCGAATTTTTTGTGCTCGCTCTTCATGGTATTGATGTGAAAGATGTTTGGTTTTAACATGATGGAGCAACTGGCCACACATCTCATGCCGTAATCGATTTATTGCGTTACACGTTTGATGGCCGTTTAATTAGCCGAAATTGTAATATCAGTTGGCTGCACTGGAGCTGCGACTTGACACCATTGAACTATTTTCTGTGGGGCGCCATTAAAGACAAGTGTTACGCCGACAAATCAGAGACTACATTCTTGATGCCATTGTCGAAAAAGTTCTCGAAAATTGGTCCGATCGAATGGGGTACTCTGGGGCCAGCCGCAGCAGCCATATGAATGCAATAATATTTCATTTCTCACCGAAACAATTGTACTTCTCAACAACAAAATAAATTTGGCAAGATTTTAAACCGATTTCTTTTATTGCATTTTTAAATTTGAACTTTTAAATGGCGTACCAGAGATACCGAATTATTTTCTGGAACAAAGTCCATTTGAGTACACAAATTCGTCCAGTCCTCTGCCCAAAACGTTTGCAATCATCATTTTTGCAAGAACTTTATTAATATAATTGAAGTGTAATTTAAGAGTATCCAGGTATGGTGTATTTAAAGCCACATTCACTGTCCCTAATAATAGATTATCCATAACTGGTGTCATCATTTCCTGCCAATAAATTGCGCCCACAACATCTTATATACAAATGAGGTTACATACCAAAGCGATTGAAGATTTTTTGTGACAAATTGGTCATAAACTTTTAACTCCCACTATACATAACACGTTTAATTTTCTTTTGCTTTAATAGTATTTTCTTTTATATTTTCCAAAAGCGCCAAAATCCTGTGTAGTATGTCAACTGGCAAAGAAAAATGCTGAAAAAAAAATCATAATCAAACAAGAAATAAGTTACAAAATCCCTTCACAAAACTTCACAAAAAAATCCTTTTTTATTATTTAAAAAGAAAAAAATGGGGAAAACGAAAAACTTAATTGAACCATAAAGTAAAAGAAAAAATACGAGTGCTAGTGCACGTCACGCCGTACAACATGTAATAGAAATGGGATGTATAGAGAAAGGGATAGAGAGTAGCGAGTAATTTACACGAAAGAAATAATTGAAAAGATTTTTTCCTCGAAGGTATAAACTTAACAGCCAAATGAAATATTAGAATTTGTGAATTATGAGAACAAACCAAACCAAGAAGACTATAAAAGGATACTCGTCTTTCAGAGAATAAGAAATAGATTGCTAACTAATGAACACACAAACACAATCTGACTCATGCTTACGAAATATTTCTATGCAGAAAAGGACCACTAGCGTTTAAGCCACACAAAGAAACGGAGGCGCCGCAGCACGAGCTTTTGTAAATCTTTTCCACACGTACACACGCTCACTCATCACTATCAGTAAAGCATACAGGAAGGATGAAACAAAACTATATTTTCATAGGAAGCATTTAGGGGCAATAAAAGGAAATAGTAAAACGCAAGAAATGCAACAACTAATTTAATAAGGAAACCCCAGAGATTTTATAAAATTATGAACGTTTAATAAGGACTAATTTAATTATAGTTTGAATAGTTTTTCCCATTGTGCAATGCAAACACTTGTGATGTTTGTAATAAGTGTCATGTGAACAATTTAAGAAACTAAGCGTATCGAAGCAGATTCTCTAATGGAAGGCGGGACAAGAAATAAACACGCTAAACTTTAAACTCAGGGTTAAGTAAGAAATTATAAACTGCATTGGACTTAAGAGAGTACACATAATTCCTTCCCTTCGACATACCAAGTTGAACAAGGGCAACTTCTTCCAATCAATGAGCTGTACCCGATCCTATTTTTAGACTCATTGAAATGACGCCACAAGTTTAAGGCCGGCTGCGAACAGCATATGCATAACGTAAATACGACGATTGTGTCTTTTACTAGGTGATTGAAATTGAGTGCCTAACGCCTATTTCACTGTAGGAAACCGTAATTGTACTGCCGAAGGAGGTGAAACACCTGGGGGTTACCCTCGAAAGGTGACTGAATGGGAAGGGGCATTTAAATGCCGTTCTAGGTAAGGCTACAGGGGCAATTTCGGCTTGTCGTGGTATTCTATTAATATATTGATATATAATCAAGCCTTTTTCGGAGTAGATAAACTCGAGACTAGTACTCAAGTGCTACACGTATGTAAACACACTGGAAGATTGACGAATGGAAACATGGGCTACGCTCTTTTATTGAGTACAATGCTCGGGTCTGTGGCAAGCGAAGCTGAGCTGCGCCACATGGACAAGACAACTATTAGGAGACTTATTGGTTCTTGATGGGCCATTGCTGTCTTAGATATAACCTCTTCAACCTCAATATGGTACCCGATTCGGAGTGTCGCCTGTGTAGGGAGGAAGAGGAGAGGACAGGGCATATTAACCGAAAATGTGTTGCTTTGGCAAATATTCGGAGATTAAGTTTTACGGAGTTTTTTATTGAGCCTGAACAGGTTCTTTGGCTACCTATTGGAGATATTGCTGTCTTCATAGACAAGGTAGAGACTGGAGACTGTTCCGTTTGGCGCTTCCAGACTGGTCGGACAGTCATCCACTCAGAGATATTGACTCTATAGGATTTCTACCGTCGTCGGCTATTATGCTGGCGGGTCTGACTCCGAAGTGTTTGGCATAACAAATCCTTCTAGGTTGCAGTGCCATGGCCAACTGGGCCTCTCCAATTCAATTTCATTAGCTAGTGGTGGCCCCAGTGGTAAGCAGATGGATGTAAAATAGTTAGTGATGTTGGCACGAAAATCTTTGGCCATATACCAGAGCTTGTGAAATCATGGTCCAGGCGAAGATCCCGGCAATTTTTGTCTGTGTGCGGATTAATATATGGCGAGGAATTAGAGGCGCTTTTATAAATATATATTATGATAGCTAAGCAGGGCCCTATCTTCAGATTATTTAGATTCTAGATTGCTATACGAATGCCTTACCAATGTCTATACCCTGAGAACAGGAAGTACAATACAGAGGTGTTACAAGGAATGAGATCGCTGACGAACTAGCCAGGCATTGCTCGGCCACTAAAGTTGTGGTATCAGAACCATACTGTGATATTAGCTGGATTACAGCCAGGGGAAGGATCAATAAACTGGAAGCATGGAACTCCACTCTTTGTTTTGGGCATAATTTCCTAGTCTGGGGCGGACGACAGGGCTGAAGAGACCCTTAACCCATTAAAAGGAATTATGGCACATGCTCAGAACAATTATGAGGAAACTTATAGGTTCTCGGACGGGCCACTACTGCCTGAAATATCACCTCCTTAAGCTCAGTCAGATCTCTTCCACTGAGTGCTATCTGTGCAGGGAGACAGAAGAATGTGTTGCTTTGGTTACTATTCAAAGACGAACGCTAATGGAGCCCTTTATTAGAACCGGGCAGTTTCGTCGACTGCCTATCAGGGATATTTTCGTTGTCATACGAAAAGTTAAGGTAAATTTTTTGAAAATTGTTTCGGGTAGTATTTCCAAACTTAACGAACAGTCATCCACCTATGGCTATTGACACCATGTAGCTTTCTTCTGAGTGAAGATCATTAATTGCGACTGGCGCATTGTGCAAGTTCGCAGTAACAAGACTGGTTGGCCCTCACCGTTTCCTATATTTTTTATTTCGTTGGAAGGGGCTCTAAAACGATATTGACATTAACTTACCGAGATGACTATTACCAGATGGTTAATTAATTTTCATAGTTCGGCCTTTTTAGAAAATATTCAGCTGGGAGTTGTTAGGCGACCAGTTTAAGTCCAGGCAATGCTTGGAAAAATATCCTGTCAATTCTACACAAAAAGTTATACGTAAGAGTAATATAGACGGGTGTTTCGAGTTATCTTTAGTTGTTTTTCGAGTACTGATAGAGAACACTGACTGCATAAAAGGTGTTTACGCATTTAAAAAAAAAGATGAAGTATGTATCAGTCCTCGTTGACCAACTAGGTGATTCGATTAGACTGCGGTCTCAAAGGTCTTCTTTTAACAGATTATGACGCAACATAAGTTCCTGTAAGACTGTAGGGACCAAAAAACCTGCGATCTAATAGTTGCTTACGAAAGCGGATGGATTTGATCGAGTGTTTTTAATATGAGATTATGCCATTTGTTATCGAACCTTGTTATTCGTTATTCGGTATGTTAACTTATTCGATCACATATGTTGATATTCTGATATTCTGCTTCGGATCAGATTGAACAAAGATATTGGTTTCCTAGAAATATTGGAAAAAACTTTTTATAGATTTCACTCTTTTTATCCGATTATGATGTTAAAATCCAATTAAGTTTAAATATTAAGACAAATCAAACAAAATTGCTGCAATTCACCAAAGCTTTCAAAAAGCAAATTACTTTCTATGCCATTTCTTTATGGCGCATTATGCCATTTCATAATGGCCTCCCTAATGTTGGGGTCATAAATATTAAAAAGAAAATAAGAAGAAGAACAAATTTATTCTAAATGAAAATTATTGTTGCCAAGCAGAAAATATGTTTCCTTTTTACCGTTATAAATAATATTCGTTGTAATAATAAGAACCATTATAATTAAGAAATATTATGGAAAATATGCTTCAAAATTGAGGAAATGTAATTTACCATTTAACCAAATGAATTCATTTATTCATTCATTCGTTCAGAGAAGTAGTGGGTGAGTGAGTTAGTATTCCCTTCTAACTACTAATGCTACTACTACTCCCCTCATCTCATTTCAACTCACCTCCATTGCTGTTTACCACGTTTACCTTCTCTTTTTTTATTTTGCCATTTCTGTGTTTTCCTGCTGCTCTCACCTTTTGCTTCCTTTAATTTTAGCAAAGAGTCAGTGTTGAATAACAACAAAGAAGAGGGAAAAAAATTGGAAAAAAAAGAAAAGTTTTTAGCTTTCGGCATTAGTTGTTGTTGCTGTTTTATGTGGTTGTAGTGGGCGCGAAACGGAATAAAGAAAAAACGAACAAAATGAAATGCTTTCGTTTTAAAATACAAAATGGCAGCCCATTATAGTACGTCTGTCCGCCATTGAAGTTTTTTGTTTTTTTATTTTTGTTATTTTGCATTTTTAGTTGTTGCAGGCCTGATATTTTTATAAAAAATATTTATTGTTGTTGCTGCTGTTGTTATTGTTCGTTTTTCGTTTGCAATCCACTTGTTTTACCGTTACGTTTCTCGTTGTTGTCGTTATTATTTTTTCTCGTATTGTTTTATACAATTTTTTTTCTCTCAACTTCCGGTTCGTTGGTTAAACTATAGCTCATTTGGTTTTACCACCAGAACTTTTTTCCATTTTTTTTTAATTTTATTTCCCATTTTTAGCACAAGTACAACAACGTTGCAATACTATAAGTTGGTAAGTTGGTAAGAGTAGCAGTAGTAGAATTCATTTTTATCAAGTACTTTTATTATAGTTGCATGCAATGTACGAAGACTATCTGAGGAGTGTTATAATGAAATCTGTAGATTTGAATTGAAATAATATTCAAATTGAATTGTTTTTTGCTAAATACCGAAATTGCGGTAACGGCCCTCGTTCATGGTGATGGATTTTAATACAAGTATTAATGTATTGTGTGTGCTATCTCTGTATTTGTATTAATATAAGTGTATGTATGTGCTTTTATAAATGTATTTGTATTTCTTTTTTATTCTGGCCATAGAATCTATTCATGCATTTAGCATCATGAGCATTTGTAAAGTTTTCTTTTTTTTCTCCTCTTTTTTTTCTGAGTTAAAAATAATTTGCTTTACAATTTCATTGCATTCACAATCATCATATTCGCTTCATCATCATCATTCATATCCTTTTTTGTTCCTTTTGTTTGCATACCTTCTATGAATTGTTAGGGTGTGGGCATCATCATCATCACGATTTTTGATTGTGATGATTATGATTATTTCATTACATTTTCATTTAATTAACAACAACACACAATATGCAACTCTTGTTTCGCATTCATATCCTCTCTTATATTTTTACTATTTTTTTTTATTTATTTATTTATTTTTTTTTTTATTTTTATGCTCGGCTTGAAATATTTTTCAAGTATTTTCCGCCAAATCGAATAATACTTTTGGAGTTACAAGTTCAAAATTTTAATTACAGCCGTGTATAATAATATCCTTTTTTATACAATTTTTTTCTCTATTTTCTTGCATAATGAGGTGTACGATGAACACAATACACTTATACTACATACACATACGAGTATATGTGCATATGTATATACGAGTGTGTATGTATTTTTAGAGATGGAAATGTTTTCTGATTAATGAGAAGTACAGGTGTAGTGAACTATAGTTTATGAAGAAAGTTTTTTTTATATTCTACACTATCATAAGTAGAGTTTTGTTTAGATTCAGGATTGAACCATCTTTAAACTGGCAATGCCCAGAACTTTTTTGTCTTATATTTCGAGCGCTTATGGTGTGCAGAAGGCTTGCAGGTTGATCTTGGGGCTGTAACCAAGAATATTATACTGGATGTATACCATGATAATCAGAACGATTGTGACATATGGGGCCGTTGCATGGGCAGTAAGGACGAGTTTGGGAATAACCCAGTCAGAGCTAAATAAGGAACAGAGATTAGCGTGCATAAGCATAATTGTGTGCAATGAGAACTTGTCCCACAGCTGCACTCGAGGTTCTATTGGACCTTAGTCCGTTGCATTTGGCAGTGAGATATAAAGCCATAGAGACCATAACAAGTATAATTGGAGATGAGTTGGGTACAGGGTTATGCAGGGGTCATATTAACCCGGTTGCCGAGTGGTCGATTACTCCCTACTTGACTGTCCTGTGGACAGGATCAGGAAACTCTATGACAAGTGCTTCAGGGCAATACTGAGTAATAAGAATGAGTGGAAAGGTTTGGATAAGGGCCCTTCTGTAGTACACGAATGGGTCAAGGACATAAAGTGGTACAGGCGCGGGAGTGTTTGTCCCTAGTAGGGAATATTCGGAACCTATGGGAAAAATCGCAAGTATATTCCAGGCGGAAGTTTATGCAATTGAGAGATATGCTCAATTTGACCTGGAGAAGAAATATAGAGGACAAAACGTGGCCATGCTATCTGATAGTAAGGCCGCCCTTCAAGCACTTGGTCCATATGAGGTTGACTCATGGCTAGTTTGGGAATGTCTTGGTAAGCTAAAGCAGCTGGGCAATGACAATAAGGTTAGTTAAAGAATTCCGGGGAATGAAATGGCCGACTCAAATGGCATACTCAACAGAAATGAGGATTATGAGAGGCGGGTACTCTTCTCTGGCCGTACGGGTCTGCGACAGTCCAAACTCTTGTGGGATAACTATAACAGGAGAAGATTTTAATTTGATGCACTTTAGGAGGAAGAATCTGATAGGTACTCAGATATCGTAGTTGGTACATACCGACATTTTGAATTTCGTCAGATCGACGAAATTGGGAGAGGAAAACCTATACAGATGGCGGGCTGTAAAATAGACTGGAAGGTCGCAGTATTTTTATACCTCGATAATAATAATAACAACATATATTTCGTTGTCTTAAGCAGGATAGTGAAGTCAATTTTTCAATACATTTCAGATATACCCAAAAAAAGAAGTCCGGAGCAGTCAAATCAGGCGACCGTGGAGGCCAATTACATCACCATTCCTTGAAATAATTTTTTGTGGAAAGAGGTCTCGCAGTAATTCCATTGTAATCCTGGCTGTGTGCAATGTGGCACCGTCTTGTTGAAACCACATGTTTATCAAGCCAAAAGCATGTGATTGTGGCGTTAAAAAGTTTTCAATAATATCACGATATTGCTCCCCATTGACAATTACTGTTACGCCGTTTTCAGTTTCAAAGAAGTAAGGTCCAATGATTCCTCCTGACCAAATTGCACACCAGACTGTCACATTTAATGGATGCAAACGTGACTGATGAATAATTTGAGGGTTTTTCATTGCCCAGAACCAACTATTCTGTTTATTCACATATCCATTCAAAGGAAAATATGCCTCGTCACTCATTATAATTTTTTCATGAAAGTCGATGATGAATATATTTCCATAATAAATTTGCCATGTCCCTACTGCCAAAAATGAAATGTCAAGACTAATGTTTACCAAAATGGCGGCAAAACAAAGTAGTATACCTTCCCGGCGGACACCCTGTATTAGTGTGACAGACATATTGTATACGTACTAAGTCGTGACGTACCGGGACTTATTTGTTATTGGCACTTATTTGTTATTGGAAATTTAGTTCGTCCGTCAACTCTGCTACCTGGGGAGTATTATATCAGGAAGTTCGAGCGTGAATATTGCAGAAAGTGTGTGAAACTTTTGGCCGGCTAAAATCAATTTGGAAATCATCCATATTATCGTTACGTATGAAAATTGCGGTATTCAATGACAATGTAAAATCTACCCCTTTGTATGTGCAAGCATTCGTGAACAGCTGTCTTCGCAGGATCGTACGCATTTTTTGGCTGATAACTGTCTCTAACCATACGCTTTGGCACCGAACGAATAGAGAAACATTATCGATTGAGATAAATAGGCGGATATTTAGTCATGTTCTTAGAAGGCAAAAAAAATTTTTTAGGGAATTTATTGAGTCCCTATGCTTCTTTTAGGATTGTTTGAAATGTATTATTATTATGTATGTACGTATAGAGGATGTTTCGATCCCCTCTAGATTCATCCATTATTCATCCTAGACCTGCTACAGTAGACCGATCACCAGCTTAGCTAGAAGACTTGACAAATTATTACAAAGGAAGCAAAACAAGAAAAAGATGCTCACATGGGGAAAAACGGAAAAAAAACATATGTGTAAGGAACCTTAACAATAAAGAAAAAGAAAAACTTTCAAATCCAATTAGAAAGCTGCCATGTGAACACCTTAATTCGTATAAGTAATTTATATAGCGTACAACATAATTCGATGACTCGTGTGAACATGGTATAAGAGATGAGTAAAATGTGAAAACTGTAAAAGTATTTTGCATAATTAGATTTGTACCATATCTTCGTACATTGGGATGGAGTCTATCATGCAGTCGCTCTTAACTGGGAGGTATAAAAATTATGCTTTAACACACTATTGCCATCGGACAATTGTTTAGATTTTTGATGATGCATTTTACATCGTAATTTTTTCCTGCGCTACTCCTTTAGGTACCATAATGGCTTTTCACAAAGCATCCATTACTTTGTTTCAGTTGCATTAATCAAGTTGATTGTTTAAGCTAAGTAGAGCTCGCTTCCACATGATTGTGTGTAGTGGTGAAGAAAGTCCTTGTTGGTGGTGTTGATCCTTACTTAGCACTGTAATTTTTTCCCTGATCATTCCTCTGTCTGATATTTGTCATAATCGTCAGAGGTAAGCTGGAAAAGTTAGGGTGGTTTCTTTAGATGGATTCGTCGTTGTCGGGACGGAAAAGTTGAAGTCTATTTATTAAAAAAGACACTCGAAACCGCTAATACATTTTTTGCCATGTCCTCTGCTGAGATTCAACCTGGGCCGTTTGCGTTGTAAGCCTGTGCTCTAACCACTACACCACGTCTCCCACGTTATACTACATCGTAGTATAGCTTATCAAATAGTCGCCTTTTATCGAACATAATTTCCTTATTTGTTTTATTTTAAACTACAATTTTTTAATTGATTTGCTTTGACTGCCAAACAGTATACTTTGGGAAAAAAAACATGATTTGCATTAAACCGAACTAATTCACATGATTGTTGTTTATAATTTTCAAACATTTTTTAATTAATAATTCAATGCTACCAAAAATTAAATCCATTAAAATATCCATTAAAAACAAGTAAAAATTATTCTAAATAACCATCGATCAGAAGACATTGTGTTCTTACGTAAGAAATAAAAAAGGCTTTACAATTGACGGATTTTCATGTTCGACTTGGCAGGCAGTTGGTTTATTTATTTTAATTATTAAATAAATAAAAACAAAAATAATTGTACTTTTATTAAATCCAAGGTTAATTATGATAAATCACTTAATTTTCAAACTCATGTCAAGTGAATATTTAAAACCGACAAAAGAATGAAAAAAGTATTTCAATTCAATTCACTGGTACGAGGAGAGTTTGTTTGGCTTTACATGACCATGTAAATGCAATTTATTATGGCAATACTTGTACAAACAATAAAAGTACAAACAACAGTACATACATACTTGTATATACTTGTATGTACTGCAGGTTAATTTAATTTAAATTTTTTGTTTTTTTTTTTCTTTAACCATAAATACCGGGTATTTGTTAAAAATATGTTATGAGTTATAATAAACTTAACATAAAACAATTGTTATAATTAAAATTGAAAGCTTGTAAATAGAAACAATCCAAAAATGCAACAAAAAATTACCAAGAAAGTTATATCAGGTCTATACCGACTCTATGATACCTTCCAACATCACACAATGTACTGGTTGGAATAATAAGTAAATAATAATGCGAGATGCCAATCGAAAAGCAACAGGGCCGAAATAGAGGATAAGCATATAAAGAAGATGAGGCAAATAAAGCCCCTGGAGAAGACTGCATTACACTAGAATTGTTACAAGTACTGGTGATCTGCTGGCGCTACTCTCTGAAAGGTGGAATAGGTCCATTCATGGATTTGGTGAGAGTAAAGTTGTGGCCCTGGATATTTCTCACATCCAAACTTATTGCTTTTGGTGTCGGTAGTCACTTCTCTCGATTTTATCGAGCTTTCTCAGAAATCGCACTATAACAGTGGCAATAGAAGGGATCTCATACGACGAGTTCAGGATAAATTCAGGGGTACCGCAAGACTCTGTTCTTTCTCCAACTCTATTTCTAATATTTCTTAACGACTTTCTTTTTCTCACTTCTAATCCTATTTACTCTTTTGCAGATGACAGCAACATTTGTCATTCACATTCTTTTGATCGTAGGCCGAGCCTTTTTGAGATTGGGGCGAAAAGACAGAATATAAACCACACGCTTACAAGCGGCCTGGCGAAAATCTTTGAGTGGGGTCACGCGAACAGGGTCGACTTTAACACGCACAAAACCCAATGTTGTTTTCTGACACACAGATGTGGTGGTGTGTTGTCATCTGTGTCAATGGGTAATGTAGATATTGAGCAATCAGATGCTCTTGATGTTCTGGGCATGAGAATTCACTGTGACGTTCGTTGGAAAGAGCACATATTTCGAGTGTCGAAAGAATCATTCTAGTGCCTCGGCTTTTTAAGACGTTGTAAGAATTACTTCACTCCATCTGATCTCCTTAATATTTACAAGACCTATATCCGACCCAAATTGGAATAAAACTCTCATGTATGGGCCGGCGCTCAAAGTCTATTTTGTAGCTTCTCGATCTCGTACAGGAGAGGGCGAAAGTTCTTATTAATGACGGTAGTGTAGCCAACTCTATCGATTCATTAGAGCATCGTCGCAATGTGGCGTGTGTTTCATTGTTCTATCGGTACTATAACGGAATGTGTTCTACCGAAATTAAGGAACTAATTCCTGGTAATCATATATTTTTACGTAGTACTCGTATTTCTCGTAGAGTGCATCCCTTTGTTGTTTATTGTCCAGTGAATCGCACAACGCTTTATAGGGAGAATTCGATCCTTGGTCGCACTGTTCGTTTGTGGAACAATCTTCCTGCGAATGTGTTTCCTGCCACTTACGACATGAACAAATTTAAATCGAACGCCCATAGACACTACTCTATCCATCCTCCTTCCCACAATTTACTTTCCTAGTACCAGCACAATGCACTGCATGAGTATGGTTATCCCCTGAGTGCTGTTCTCAAGAGAAACAAAAGTAAACACCCAAGCATTGGCTGAAATATCTGCAACACATATACGAAAGACGTGGACCAACAGCATAAACCAAAAGAAACATAATATAACTTAAAAAACTGTAATAACTGGAGAGAGATGAGTGTGCTTCGCTACCCCCATATTAATTATTATCTTGAATTCTATCTTAGTTAAATTGTTTACCCTTTTTCCCCATTTTGTTCCATTCCCGTCAAAATCCACTCATTTGTTAATTCCAGAAAGACACTGTATGTTCTTCTGTTCAGTTGTATACAGTCTTCAAATAAACATATATTAATTTGTATATCAATCTTGATCAAAAAATACCGGAATAACAGGCATTTCGCGGTCCCATCATTCCGATTTGAGTTTTTTTATAAGGTTGGTACATCTATTGTTTATAATCCCGCTAAATCTTAGCGTCATAGCTTGATATTTGCAAAAGCTACGTAGCCAAGAGTAGTGTATCTACGAGTATCGCCATGTGTGTTGGCGATTTTTTTGAATTTTAGAAATGGATTTAAGTTTGCAGCAACGAACTTGTATTAAATTTTGCGTAAAAAACGGATGTAATGTTGGAAAAGTGTTTCGGCAACGATTCTCTAAAGATAACGGTCGTTTACCAGTGGCACGAGCGGTTCAAAAGTTGTCGAGCCTCAATCGAAGATGATGAACGCAGTGACAGATCATCGATATCGATAGCCGACGAAATCACTGATCAAGTAAAAGAAATTTCGGTAATAACCGCAAATCAACCATTAGAGAGATAGCGGAGGACTTGAACATTGCATATGGATTCGTCCAAAACATTTTGGTTAATGATTTGAGTTACCGTCGTGTAGCAGCAAATTTGATGCCAAAAGACGTCAATTTCATGCAATAAAGAGACCGCGTTGAGGTCGCAAAAGACATGATTTGCGAGGCTGAATGCGATCCCACATTCTTTATAAGGATCATTACTGGAGACGAGACGTTGGTTTATAAGTACGACCCGCAATCCAGACATCAGACAAGTAAATAGCGCTCACCAAACGAGTCGAGTCAAAAAAGAAGGCAACGCTCACGGTTTTAATGGATTACAACGTTGTAGTGCATTTTTGCCAGAAGGCCAGACAGTAAACAAAGAGTATTATTTGGGCGTTATGAGACGTTTACGTCAAGCAATTCGCCGAAAGAGAGCAGAATTGTGGGCAAAAAACACCGTCGCACAGTACCATCATTATTCGAAATTTTTTGATGACAAATGCAACAAATACCATCCAACAGCCACCAAATTCACCTGATTTGGCTCCCTGTAACTTCTTTCTGTTCAATCGAGTTAAAAAATCATTACAGGGAACGCGTTTCAGCAGCCGTTTCTAAAATTGTAAAAAATTGCCAACACCCATAGAGATAGATGTGCTCCTGGCTACGTAACTTTTGCAAATATCAAGCTATGAGGCTAAGAATTGGCAGGAATGTCAACAACAGCTGTGCCAACTTAACAAAAAAAAACTCAAATCGGAACGATGGGTCCGCCACACAGGGGTTATTCCCAAATCTTTTTGATTCAGGTAGTACAGTCTTTCTCTCCATTTCACTTTTCGATTAATTTCTTTAAGCGACGACACTGTTCAAATGTGACCAAAAATAAGAGGTTTTGACTGCTTTGTAATCCATTTTTTTTAAATTTTTGTTGTGTCTTCTTTAGTACCAACAGTATTAGACTTGATTTTTCTCTATTTCTATTTCGAGTAGCTGGTTCCAAACCTTATTAACTTTAACATTAGAGTGCACTTTTTAAAGAAACATAATAAATTATTTGTAACAATAAATAAATTACGAGTATTTTCATTTGAATTAAAATCAAATACATTTATTATTATGATGTGGCATATAATAGGCGGTTGCAAATGTAGCAATTGCAAGTGAACTGATGCTGTACAAGAAAAAATTTTTTTTTTTTATTTTTTCTTCACTTGTGGGCAGTCACTTTAAATAAAACCCAACACTTATAATCTGGTATTTTTATTTTTTTTTTTCAAATGCTGGTCCAACTGACACTTTCATTAGTTGGTTTTTATATAGAAAAAATTCAATGAAAACCAACTACAATAACAGCAAGACGAGCTACATGAGCCAATTATGTTGAAAAATTTAAAACTATCAAGAGTCATAATGAATTTTTATTACCAATTAATTGTTTTAGAAAAAACATACATACATACATACACTGACACACACACAACTAAAGCACTTAACCATACAATAATAGTAAGCAATGCTGGTAGTGAATAATTAATAGTTTGAATATAAACAATTCGTTGAATTTGTTTATTGCATTTATTGTTTTAATGCATTTTTTATTACAATTGTTTTTACGAGTAGTTCACCAAAAATACATTTTCAGAAAAATTTATGAAAAACAACCAAAAAGCTCACAACATCTGTTACATTGGTTGGTCGGTTGGTTGCCTTGTTTGTATTGCATTGCATTATTCATTGGAGTACTTTTTTTTGACTAAATTAACTTTAAACAATTTGTTAAAACCGATTGAGTATTACAGCTTCATTTGAACTCAATTTAAGCATGGAAATTCTATGGAATTTTTGATCATTAGACTTATACGTGTTGTGGCATACAGAGAGAGAAAGAGTGGGCTATTGTTACGTGTACGTTTGACAAGGTCCCCTGTTGTTTCAACGCTAATACAGTGAACATTAAGTGTCCGCCTTAGAATAGTAGCCGAAACCACCTACACCTCTCGTAAAGACCAGTTAACAATGATAGCTTTTTCAGTTGTTATATTTTAAAAGCTGTCATAGCTGTCATGACAGTATTTGAAGTTGCGGCTGTCGATTTTATTATTGGCCATCTTTTTTTTGACAGCGTTTTTGCTTGAAGTTGTGGACGTATTCTGTTTCATCACTTATATTTGTTTTTTTTCGCTCCAAACAAGAAACATATGTTTTTTTTTTTTTTTTTTTTTGTTTACAAAATGGGACTTGACGATACAAAATGACATAAAGAATCGACGACACAAGCAGTCGTGAGATAGAATCTATTCATTTTTGACAGCACGATTGGCATATAAAAAACACTAATTATTGGTGCATTACGACAATCGTGTGATTCTATCTTTAGTATCGATTGCCACTTTAATTTAAGCCCATCAGCTTCTGCTTATTTTTAAAAGGACGTGGTCCAGCTCTGCACTTCAAGAATTAGGAACAATTTTATTTAAATAAGAGAACCGGTTAACCGGTTATTTGAATTATTATTAACCGAAAACCGGGTTTTTTTAAGTGCTACTTTTTGAATTATTCGAAAACCGGTTTTTTATTAGAGTCGAATAATCGATCCCCCTACTAAATATAAAGGCTTTCATAAAAAGTCTTTTAATTAAAAACCGAATTTTTATTTATAACACTTAAGCTTTAAACGTAAAGCATAAAGTTTTTAGAGCACTCTATAGTTAAGTTAAAAAAAATTATTAGATTTCAAAAAACACTTGATACTTTTTCCAGATAAAATTCAAAAATTAATTCATACTAATAAAGGCCTCAAAAAAATAGTTGGTTTTTTAACAAATATTGTAATCAAATATCAGCATTTTTTAAACGATGCTGGTCAAAAACAAAAATAAAACGAAGAACAAATTAATCGAATGTGACAGATTTTAAACGAAAAAAAAACAAAAAAAAACTGGTAAAATTCAAACACAGCATGATACATAAGCAGACATATTCTATTAAAATTTAAAAAAAATATACGAATTTAACCCTTTTTTCAAAATAAAAATAAACCTTTTTTTCAAAAGCTTAATAAACAGAGAAGCTGTGAGATGAATGGGATCGATATATGGTTTTGGTTTAGAAGAGGTTCTTGCGTTAAGGGTTGTGTATGAAAGTGTATTATGAAAAGAGATTGAGAAGAAAAAAAAACTATAAATGATTGACTGTCCCTTGTCCGTTTATTATTACTCTCCTCCTCTTTTATTATTTTTTGGTTTTTAAATAAATTCTTAATTTCAATATTAAAACACATACGAGGTTCGTAATTGCTGTAAACATAGCATCGTTCCTTTGGTCTACAGTCCTAGGTAGGTAAATTCCTTCACTACCTCGACGTTTGCGTGAACTTATATTAGGCAACTCGATTGGTATTATTATGCAGCAATAAGCCTGGTCGAATGGAAGATCTTGACTATGCTGTGTGATTTTTTACTGCTGACGCATAACTTTACCGATATATCAGCCTAATTGGATAAGTTAAATCAGGTAGCATTTGGTGTTGATCTTCATATTAACATCGAAAAAACTAAGGTTCTCTTGAAATCAAAAATCAACAACGTGAGGCTCTAAGATGTGCAATCATTTTGTTACTTAAGCAGCATAACATCTACCACGGGGGCCATGATGACATTATAAATCGGATAGGAAAGGCAAAGCAGTCATTTGGAGTATTGCAAAGAATATGAAAATCACCGCAATTTTATACGAAAACTAAGCTGTTCCTCTTCCCCTGAAATGTTCGCTTTACCCTGTTATTCGGATGCGAATACTAGAACACTACTGTGGGCGACTTACTTGAAGAGACCCCAAGATGATATCTCGAAGATGGCAATTGACTGGAACCCTCATGGCAGCAGAAGGTCGGGTCAAAACCTAAAGAAATTCTTTAGGACCCGCTCTAGACAACTCGATCTTAAATTTCGAAAAAATTCCAGTTACATGTCGAGGATATAACCCTTGGTGTTAATAGTCCCCGCTTTATTAACCACTGCGTTTTCCAAAAATGTCTCCAACGAGATGTTAAAGATGTTGCACGATAAGTCGTCCGCTTGACTGAGACCTTTTGTAGTGGGGAATAGGCAAAAGGGGTCATTTACTATTTTAACTATATATTTCAGTGTTATGCTACCTAACCATAGACATGGTTTTGAAATGTTTTTCCCTTATCAGAGTTTGAGAACAACCTTATAATCGATGAAGAGGTAGTATGTAGCGATATATTTTTGGTCTTAGTATTTAACATAAGATTGTTTTGCCTTATTTCTTGAATAATTTTGCGTTGATCCACTCATATTTCATGCAGTACTAAGGGGATTTTTCCTTAAAGTATGGCAGATACATCTCCACCTTCTTTGCCTTATCTGCTTTAGTATACGCTCTTCAGTTGCCAAATTCCATAGTTCTATGTTGCTTATGGTGTTACGCCAGTATATCTTGCATATGAATCTAAGGCACTTGTTGGTGAATACCTGCAAATTTTGCGTGATGATGTTAGACACAAGCCAGGTCTCAGTGCCGTACAACAGAATTGACTTTACACATCAGTGAAATATTCTGAGCTTGGTGTGCCAAGATATATATGAGCTTCTCCATACTGTCTGCAATCGCCCGCAGCTCTTACTTGTTGAGCTTGTTGTTAACGTCTACACCGCCGCTTGTTGCAAATAGCAGAAGCTATCTACTAGGTACATACTCAATTGGTTGTCCCTGTAGCATGATGTTTTCTGTGTTATTGTTGCTAAATCTTACGGCTTTAGTTTTCTTTCCAGATCTTCTAGTTTTGACTGCATGTTGGAGACCTTGTGTGAGAGTAGAAAAATAAGGTTGGGCGCCCCTGTCGTTTAACACATCGCTAAAATCAAAATAAAACAAAAGCAGCAAAAACAACTATACGTGCTGTTTGTAAATAACCAAATCGACAGCAACAAATATTAGCAGGAATAAAGCAAATAGAAATAGAACGGCAACAACAACAATTAGGCAGAAAAGAAAAACAAGTAACAGTCAATAACATGCAACAACAAATAATAAGACCTGAAAGAAGTATACGTTTACATTTGCATGACGTCATAAGAACTAAAAAGAAAATAAAGGAATGAATGGAATCTACCTGAAATATCGAGAGGTTCGAGAGCCTTCGAAGTGTTGTTTACTCAGCCATAGAAAACGCACAATTAGTTTATTTGGTGTAAACTCAGCAAATATGTTATTGGTTTGAGCTCAGTGTGAAGAGAGGTTATAAGCAGTAAACTCGTGGAGTGAATCGTGAAGTAAAAACCAGTTTAGTTGGAACTAACTCAGTAAAGAGAGTTAAGTGTGGATAAGCTCTGGTTGAAAAGGTTGTGATTGAACCTAAGTTGTACCTACGATTGGGTTGGAAGATCTGTCGAGTAATTGTTCTTGTTTACAAAATTGTAAACAGAAGGAGTAATTAAAAATAGAAATTATTATTGCTTGTGAAGAGGTTATAAGCAGTGAAACACAAAACTGTGCTTAATAAAGGATAGTAATTAAAAACCAAACACAACATTTATTTAATTTTAACTTTTTCTACGAACTCATTAAATAAGAGTTTTTAAAAGGTAAAAACGTTACAATATCATCTCCATAATCCAGGTCATCGAGTTGTCGTGCATGTCATACTTCTTCTCTGTGAACAGACTTCTCTCATGATCTCATCCATTACGATGGTCATTCTTGCTTTACTTCAGCGTTAGTTTAGAATGGTTAACTGATACTCCAGTTGTGAAGAACAGAGAGTTCTTCATCCTCATAAATTGCTGATATTATTCGAATTATTTTCTGGGGCACTCCTTTTTTTCTCAATACTTTTTATATGGTAGTCCGTTTGATGATATCAAAGGCTTTCTTGAAGTCGACGAACAGTAGCTACAGGGGATATGCCATTCTCGAGACTGTTCTATTATGATGCTTCTATTTGACCATAAGTCTGCGTATTCGTTTCGTAATATGTTCTCTATTTTGCTCTGAAGTCTTCCCAGCATTATGACTGCTGGTATCTTGTATATGGTGTGAAGAGGAGCGATTCCTGTCCAGTGATGGCAATCATTCAAGTCGTCACTTTTCGATAGCTTCATAATGATGCCTTTCTTCCAAGGTTCTTTCGTGAAGGCAGCCTCCCTTCCTCACATTCTGATGTGATATGAGGACGTAGTAATTCTGCTGGCGTTGTAATGCCAGCTCGGCCCTCGTAAATGTACTAATATTTTTATCTCTATGTGGTGGTCGATAATTGCTTATTTAAGCGTATACGTTCTTTTTTGGGATAATATTAAACAACAACAACACCAACAACATAATCATGAACTAAGATTACAAAGACAACAACAACAATAACTATAAAACAAGCAAAACTCTAAAACGGACAACAAAACAAAGAATCTAAAAATGAAATACAAAAAAAAACAAAAACACTGATTGTGTTCATTGTGCATAATTATGAAAAAATCGTTCGTATGCAAATGAAAGGAGTAAAAAGAAAGAAAAGAATTTGAGAAAAAAGGGTTAAATTGGGTACTCATACTACACACACACATGCACACAAAAAGGAACAAATATAGAAAACAATGAAAATAAAAAATTCTGTTTGCCACTCACTAAGCTACTCGCTTAACTCTCTATATATGGCCAGTGCTTTTTTTATTATCCTTTTTGAAGCAGTATTTTTAAAAATAATATACGAGTATGTATGCGTTTATGTATTTATGTAGGTAAGTGTTTAACATGCAATATTGCATACGTGTACGATCCTAGTATAAAAACAGCAACAACAATAACAATAAGAATAGCAAACAAACAGCATCCGAGCAGATGTTAGCTCTCTATACATTTGATGGATGTTTTATTGACCCATCGACGGACAACGGACGGATTTTTAGTACCCGGTGAACAAAAACAACCGTATCTCAATAAAACTGAGCTCAATAAAATATTAAAATAAAGGATTTTGGTTTTATTCGTTTTTTGTTTTAATTTAATCCGTTTTTTTTTTTTCTTTATATATGTATGTAGTTGCAGGGTTGAATAAGTTCACAATTCCACCTTTAATTAATAGCGTTTTAAACTGCATCTGTGTGTATAATATTGAGTAATTTTGTTTGCAGCGTTCTTGTACATACTTAATAAGATGAATTCAATGCATGGTCAAGTGGCCTATTTCATGTTTTTATAAGAAAAAGAAAAACATAAAATTTTCTGTAAAAATCAAAGTTTAGATGAAAAATTAGAGAGAAGAAAATTTTTCTAGTGATGGCCTATTTTGTATGCATACAAGCTAAAACTCGGCCTGCTTCGCTATCCCCATCTTCATTATTATCCTAAATGTCATTTTAGTCAAATTGTTAGCTTGTTACACTGTAGAATCTGCCGTCTAGCTGTATACAATCTTCAAACAAGCACACTTTCATTTTTGTATATAAGATACATATCGCTCTTAATCAACAAGAGGGTATTAACTCAAAATTTTACAATTTTCAGTAGTAAATGTTGTTCCAGCAACGAAGCATGCGAAGTAAAGTTTTTACACAAGAAAATTAATTTAAAAAAAAAAAATTAAGATATTTAATCATACTTGGTCCAAAGGACAAAAAATAATTCAATTCAAAAGGAAATACTTCGAAATTTTTCGGCAAAGTAAGCAAACTTAGTCCGCAACGGTTGACGCACTGGGAGCCAATATTGAAGATATGTTAGAGAGAGTATGTCAAAATTGGATCCAGCGTATGAACCATTTGAGGTGTGGCCGCGGTCAACATTAAAATGAAATCATTTTTAAACATTGAATTATATGGACTGTTCTATCGACTCAAATTAATATTCCATACATTTTTCTAAATTTTATGTGCTTTTTTAAATCAAATCCGAAAAAATCACTCGAAATTAAGCTTTCGATAATGTATCTGAGTGAGTACTACTCATTTATAAATTCAAAGAGTGTTTCCTCAAAGACTTTCTCAAAAGTTTTGTTTAGTTCAACAGTTAGGTTAGGTTAAGTTACGAAGGGTGTTGCGGCAATCACGCCTCCACTCAGAGATCGATCGGTCTATTGTGGATCACCTCAGAAGGAAGAAAGATAAAGAAAGAACAAATATTATAGATAAACAGAAGTATTTAAGGGCCAGTAATTCAAGGGTGTCACAATGCGCTCACACACCAACTCTTCTCAGAAGTGAACAGGAACAAATACATATGTACCATTTAATAAGTTTACTTATTTTTAAATACTTTACTATTCTTTAAATGGCTTTCTTAATTATAACATATTGTTACGTTTTAACCTTTTTAAAACGTTTTAGTTCTTTTCAATTGCATTAAAATAAAAATGAACACCACTTTGTTGTTGTTTTACTGTTTTTATTTTCTCACTTTATATTTATACAGATTATCTTAATACAGCAACTTAATATTCGTTTATACAACACTTTTATTTACGCCTAAGCACGACTTTATTTTATGACAGCAAAACGATGACTATCTTGACGTAGATAAATCAGCCTCCTTATATACCTAATTGCCTACAGTTTGGAAATCTTCGGAAATATCTCAAGCGCTCTCATAGTCTCTATTTTATATCCGTTAATTTTGAACATGTAAGATTGTGTTACCCAAAGATGGTCGACTTGGCAATACCGTAAAAGACATATACCAGTACGGTAATACAGAGTAACAAATTATCAACCTTTACACAAACCAATAGACAAAAATCCCACAAAAAAGTCCCAAAGTCACTAATGTGGTGTATTTTCTTTTCTACGTACTGTTATATTATTTTATTAATTATACTGCAAGCTTTTTCCACTTAAATAAATTTTGACAAATTATAAAGGCTGACAATTAATTTAATCCTTTGCAAGGATTTAAATATTACTGCTACACATACGAGCGTATCTACGTATGTATATGAGTAGACAGATACATCTGCATGCAGGATTACGGCATAGGAATACGAAGAAGGGCAACAACAAATAACATTTTACAATAAATATCTGAGAACTGGTATTTCAAGACTGACCGATGGTTATATTTTCGTGCTACTTGTTGTAGTTGTTTTTGTCCTAAGTGCATTAAACTGTGTCAATGTGAAGGACAATAACATGATTATCATCATTGTCATCGTTACCATCATCATCATCATCACTACCATGGTTGTTAACATCTCCTGGTCATCCTTTTAGAACATACGAGTTGAACAACAAAAAATCAAGAGACAGGCTGTTGTTTAATGGATGGGGGATACTATATAATAACAATAACAACAACAAACACAACAACATGATTTTATTTCAACGAATTGTATGTTTTCACATTAAAATTGAATTGAAAAATAAAAAACAAACAAAAAAAATACCGACGGGAAATACAAAACAGCTGTTAATTTTAACCAGTTTTTGAAATTTAAATCTCATATACGCGAAGTACACAATACAACACTCATATACGAAAGGCAAGGTATGCATAGTGTGGGAATATAAATCCTTTTCATTGTTTTAACATTTTTTGACCAATTCAATGCTGACCATGTTGGGAAGGCTCATGATTTTTACATTTTTTTTCTTTCATTCGCTATATTTGTTATTTGTGTATGTCGTTGTTACCAACAACGAGTAGTTCTTTAAAAATATCGATTTTATTTCACTTTAAAGTTCGGTTGTGTGTGTTTTCCCTCCCACTCAGTAATTAAGCGCCAAAAAAGGGGTCAATTGTCAGTTGGTTGGTTGTTGGCACAGTCGTTTTTAATTAAAAACAAGAAATCTTTCCAAAAAGGTCAGGGTCATTAACAAAAAGAGAAAAGAAAAACGCCAAATACAGATATAAATACCACCCGCACTTATAACCACTTTAAAACCATTTGTTATCAGCAGCAACATACACATTTTCTCCTCTTACTTACTGGACATGCTACACACCAGGCCTGTGTCTGAGATACTTTAAAAGTCATTACCCTTTCTCCCTCACACATACTTACGTAAACATATATACACATGCATATTCATACATATTCGTTTATATACATAGAAAGCCTTATTTAGAATTTGTGCACCACAATTTGTGTCCTTTTTTAATTATTCAAAAGTTCACACTTTCACCAGTGTTTTTCAAATGAAACTTCCCCATCTATTCAAATGTGCTCGTTTTAGAACTGTCATGGTCAGAAAAGAAATATAATCGGTTACTACACAAGTTTAAAATGCAAAAAAAATAAAAAATCAGACAAAGTTTATGGAAAAAGAGGTGATAAGACTGAACGTTTATCGTTTATGGGCCCTGACATCAAGAGTAACCGCATCAAGACTGGTCGTAATGTGCAGAGAGACGCTGAGATGCATAAATAATCTTGTTCTCGTTTCTGAGGAATGCGGAATGTAGATGAAGAGAAATGTTCACATGCACCATTTCTAGGAAAACTTGGCTATTCTATGATAGCCGAAATACCGACACTCTAATGGGACTTACGTTTCTTGGTTTGTAGCAGACAGATTTGAACAGTGGCCTTTGTAAAACGTGTCAGGTATTTCAGAATAGACAGCAATATTCTTTGTAGAAGCTGTTGAGGAATCAATAACTCATCAGAAGCAGACTTAGAATATTGAGCGCTTCGGACATTAATATTATTAACTTGAGTCGGAGAGGCCCAAATGGCCATGGCACTGCGACCTAAAACACTTCGTGGTCCAAACTCGTCAGCTTAATGGCCCAAGCGATAGAAATCCCATCGAATCAATACCCTTGGGTGGAAGCGCCAATCGGTGCAGTCTCCAGAAGAATACCCTCTACCATGTCTATGAAGTAAGCAATTTCTTAAATGGGTAGCCAACGAACCTCTTTAGGCCCAATAAAAAGCTCCATAAAAGTTAATCTCCCAATGTTTGCCAAAGCAACACATTCAGAGAGAATATGCTCTGTCGTCTCCTCCTCCTACCTACACAGGCCGAAGAGGTGATATCTGAGACAGCGTCAGTAAGTTAATAAGTCTCCTAATAGTTGTCTTTCCCATGTTGCGCAACTCCCTATTATAGGTGAAGGGTCTCATTAGCTACATCACCTGCCTCAGACCCGTGAATTGTACCCAGTATGCCGAGCGTAGCCCAAGCTCCCATTTGTTGATTTTCCCCTTGACCGAGGACCGGCTAATATCACAGTACGTTTCTAGTTCTACTAAACCAGTGGCCGAGCCCGTCTTGCCAGTTCATCAGCTAACCTGTTTCCCATAACACCAATGTGTTGAGGGATCCAACAAAACGTTACTCTGTACCTCAATGCCAGTTTGTTGGCATTCGTGTAGCAAGTGAGTACCAGTCTCAAGTCTAAATACTCCGAAGAAAGGGCCCTTAGTGCCGCTTGACAATCAGAGTATACATACATTAATAGAAGAGCTCCTGATCTCACGCTCTATATTAATACGTGCAGAGGTGGAAATAGCTTGGATCTCTGCCTGGAAAACACTGGGCCATTTGCCTAGTCGTTCCCAGACTTTGGTATTGCGTCCGAAAATCCCGGCACCCACACCACCATTCATTTTAGATCCATCTGTGTAGCACTGCAAACAGCCGGGGTTGACCTTAGGGACACCATGGTCTAACTCCCCATGATCATGTTAGCGACTTCGAAATTGCGACCAAGAGTAGCTCAAAGGCAGGGATATGCACCAGGATGCTTATTTGACCCTAATGGTCCACTGAGTTAAGACCGTCACGTGCCAACAACTTGAAGGCCACCAGAGTAGTAGATTTCATAATGAAGATAGGCAGTGGGCTTAGACCAATGAAAACTTCCATGGCCACAGTAGGACAAGTTCCCATTACACCCGTTAAGGCCAATCAGGCCTGCTTCAGATGCCTCATGCATCTATTTATGAAAAGCCTCTGTTCAGCCTTCGGCCACCATGTAATCGATGCATAAGAAACTATTGGTCTAACGATCATGGAATACAACCAATAGATGATCCTATGGATAAGACCCCAGATCTTGCCGATAAGCCCACGACAAGCCCACATTCCCCTTGTAGCCTTACCTAGAACGGATTAGGGTTTCTTTTTCTGAATTAAGATTTTACATTTTCTGAACATTCCTGGCTAAATATAGGCGAGCAGGTTATTCCCATTTTCCTCTTCATAAGCTGATACTAGCTGTCGACGTTAAATGTGGCACTCCCTATTCTTTATTTTGCAAGTTTCTAGTATCCAAACGTCACAATGGTGCTAATTGACTCTCTGCTTTCGATAAAAATTTTAATTTTTTAGTTTTAACAAGAGAACAGTCCGTTGCAAAGGCAGATCAATGTTAAACTCGCTAAGGTATCTACACTTCTGTAGAAAGCTCTTTAAGTAGCGATAAGATCCACTTTAAGACAGCTTGCAATTTTGTAGTTGATTTCTATAAATCGCTTAGCGAACTCTTCTATATTTGATAACTTCAGTGCCGATTAGAACCCAGCATAAAGGAAATATCACAAGTCGTAAAAATGGGCTTTATTTGTATGTAAATCGAATAAAAATTTTATTTCAATTTGAGCCATTTCACAAAGTATAAATTTATTTTTAGCTCTCGAACGATACCTACAAAGAGTCGAATAATTACTAACACTAATTTCTTTTATAGCTCTAAAGTGTAAATGAGTGCGTATGTATATTTCGGTATTAAGTTGAGAAAAATTAGGTCATTCGCCCGTTGAATCATTGCAAAACGACAGACTGAAAGACAAGACAACAACACAAAAAAGGGTTAAAATTTTAATGAGTTTTTCATGGCGTCAACAGTGCCGTCTCGTCGGTTTTGCTTTTGTTTCTCTATATTTTCCTTTTTTATTTTTCTTTTAATTACAAATTTCATTGACCTTTTTTTAATGAATTGCAAAAGGACATAAGAACTACGCAATTAGTTTTTCATAAAGTAAAAATGATTTTAAATAATGTTTGGAAGAGCGTCCTACCCCCACTCTTTTGGCCGCACTAAGCGTTTAATCAATTTCCTATAAAGGAAATGAAAATTTTTTATTATACAAATGAAATAAGGCTTCTACAGCATTGCTTGTTTAAGTCAGAGGAAGAATCTTATCAGATAATCAATTTTCGATTTATACAAAATATTTGATCTAAGCTATCACCAAGCTTATCTTGCCTTATTGTAGATAAGATATGTGAATGAGATATGATTAACTGCTGTACTTTGCTATATATTAATAGTAATTAATAAGAAGAAATTTTCTATATTGGTGGCATTTAGTTTAGGGAAAACACCATGTATAGCAATTAGTTCGGGAACCAGAGTTGAATACAGCTTTTAGTCGTTTAGGTTAAATCTATGCAGTTTATTAAAACGTCAGAATCCTACAGTGTAGTGTACTTAGGTAGTGACAAAGGTCTGAATACCTAATAAAGTTTAAAGGATTAATTAGACTTAATATAACAACATAGCCATAGCCTTTTTGGGAACACACAATCCGAGGCTACGAATAAAGCCTCGGTGGCGTAGCTTAGTGGTTAAAACTCAGGCATAAAACATAAACGGCCCAGCAGAGGTTATGACGAACAAAAATTTAATTACGGTTTCGATATTTAATAAACAGACTTCAACTAAAGAAATCCCCCTGACCTTCCAGCTTACCTCTGACGTTGATGACAAACATCAGATGCATCAAGAAAACGGGAAAAAATTTACAAAGCTAAGTAATGATTATCACCACCTACACTTGGCAAGGATCTTCACCATTACAGGCGGAGAAAAAAATCGCACTTGGTGAGAGTTAAATTTCCTATTCGCTGTCATTATTGCATCCCTCAGGTACTTTATGCTCCGGGGCGATCATCCTCAACATTCCTTAAGATATGCTAATAGTATCTAAGAACACAATTCCCGGTAAATAGATCTGTTAGTAATCTAAGTTAAGCAATAATAATCTATTGGATCTAGCAGGAGAATGGGAGACAAACTTCTTTGCATGTCTCATAGCGTAGGCACTTGCCAAAGCTGAGCGAATTTTTTCTCAACCCTGGAACCAATTCTCTCCCTTCAGAATCCAACAGAATCACCAAGAAATGCCTCAGGCCGTTGAAATCCTCTGTTCGCTATGCATTCAAATCTCTCGTTTCCATTATGGCCAACTCTCGCACCCAACATAGCGCAACCCTGTGTAAACACTTACTTCATTTAGAGATATAATACAGTCCATAACAACCCCTGACTTTTCCTCGCATGGTGACAAAGCCTTTAAGAACTCCCTAACATAGGAAACGTCCTTTGGAAGTTAGAACCAACCACCACAGCTTTAGTTTCGCTGCAAGTATGTACAAATCCATCCTGATCCTCGGCATTAAGCCACAAAGAATGATCCAACCATAAATTATTTCTTTCATGTGTAAAGACACTAAAACTAATGGCCAACAAAGCACTTTTACAAGCCTCTTCAAATAAATAAATACGTAATGAAGGATTGGATATGATAATCCCCAATGCAAGAGTGGGACAGGCTATAGACCCCACTCAGTACAGCCAGCGCATTATCCTGTTTTGTCCTAGTCCACCACTAATAAAACACTAGTAGATTATGCATGGTTTTAGACTCCAAGGAGTGGTGACATACCATAATTTCATAGCAACAACCGTAACTGTATGTATATCAATTTAATTTATTTTGTATAGATATCAATTGTTCACAAACTGTTTAATACGTATGCCACATAAATGTTGCCCCGCTGGCTAGCATTTGTCTTTGTTGACTTATTACTTCTCAGTTATAAATTACCCGGTTAGAAAAGAATCCTCGTTATCTAATAAGAGACTAAATACTCAGACCAAGGGTACTAGGAACACTAGGATGTTATATTCTTATCCAATGACCAGAAGCAGCCCTTCGGGGACAGTATACTATCAGGCTGATTGTGGGTTATTGTAAGGATAGGCTATTTCATACTCGATTTGGTGTTGTATTGCAACCAATACTGCCAATAATGCAGTGAAGATTTAGCTTTCTATACTGCCAGATGCAAGAAACACTATATGGAACGATGGGTACGTTAATCACATGGCTCATGCTAAGAAAATTTATCAAACAAGCAGAGACTACTACTGCAAGAGCTGCGATAATAGGATAAGAAAGATTAACATGAACTGAATTTTGTATATGAACAAGTTTCTTGTATTCAGATATGAAAACTTTTTGATCATCAATCCAAACTTAATGAGTTTCTTAGCCAAATTAATCTATGTGAACTAGTTCACTAGTTCAATTTTGAAAATTTGTGAAAAAATAAAAAAGGGTAAATAAAAATCCAGCTCAACTTCATAAATTTAAGTAGAGCTACAAAAGAATTAATTACTGAACTGTAAGTAAGTGTAAACTGGTTAAAATTAGTGAATGGAACTTTAATGAGCGCATAAGCTGTTAGCAGCTTTGTGTAAATGGCTGGGCATTGAAAATTTTAACGAAAAATTTGTCTAATCTTCGAAACTTTTAAAGCTTTGAAGACATAACAACAACTTCATCCTAAAGCCCTTAAGTTCGAACTAAGAAACAATTCTTAGAAGACAATACTAAAGGGAATTAACACGACCAAAGCCATATTTTAAATGCACAACTAAAACAAATAGTAGTTCTGTAAATGTTGGTAACAGAATGGACAATGCGCGGAAAGCTATATGTATAACCTAATAAATATTGATAAGATGTCAAATGACTTATCAGCTGACTTGAAGTTAAGTGTATTTGACACCTGTGTCAAATCAGTTCTTCTTTACGGCTAAGAGACATCGGCTTGGACATAACTTACCGACATGGACTTCAAAAATTTGCAAATCGATGCTATGGATGGATAAGGCATATCTTAAGATCTGAAAACAATATCGCCAAGATTGCTCTAACCTATGTATAAACCACAGATTTTGAGCCGAAGTTTCGTCGAAAATAACATGGCGTATAACAACTGTAAAACATTTAGCCATGGTTGCATATACATGGAATGGGACAAATCAAATAGCACGAGACAGTAAATGTTGGAAGAATCTAATCCCATTTGTCCCAAGCTAGATAATAGCGGAATATCATTATTAAGCTTTATGTAACTACACATTTTGACCTACAAGGTACCCAGGTACCTTCATATAATTATCATAGAAAATACACATTTTTCGAAAAAAAATTTAGAAAAATTTCAATTTAAAAATACAAAATGCCCTCTTTAAAAACTTAACCGATAAAAACTATATATTTAGGACTTTCGCAGCGGGTGAACTAAATTCAATTTTTGGTATTTCAATATATGCTGGTGTTCATAAGTCAAATAGAGACGAATAATTTGAGTTGTGGATACTCATTGATATGTCATTAATTGTGACTATTAATACGATAATTATGAAACTCATTCATCACGTGTCAAATCCGATATAACCGCAGCATTTCGTGTTGTTTGGTTTGCTAACTTACCTCGAAGTTACTATCGCGGAAGTGTAGACTATAAATGAGCAATTATACGCTCACCAATAAAAAGCGAACGTCAGATAAATATAGAAAAAAGAACGGTTTTATATTTTGTCAGTCCCTAAAGAAACTCTGGAAGAAATATTTTAATCGATAACTATTTTTTTACATCGCTCTTGTGTGTGGAATGTAGATTAAAATAAGTTCGTGGAATCTAACCCTCGTTGAACAGTTAGAAAAAACAAATGTTAACAATTTTAGAATTTTGCGAAAAAGGCGACTTTATGTTCGTATTTGCCAAAAAAGAAAAAACCGTAATAATGATGTCTACCATGCATTCTACACCGTCTGTAGAAAACACTTTGACGGCTAAGTCAGAAATTATAAGCTATTGTAATAAAACTATAGGAGATGTTGACAAAATGGAGGAGTTATTGGACGAATGTACTTGTCAACGGTCACCGCTTTCCTTTTTTTATATCGCTGTAGGTGTAGGGCAGTTCCTGGAAAAATGTAACGTCACGCCATATTTTTTTACTGAATACAGTAATGCAGTAATATTATATTCAGTAAAAAAATAGAACAATTGAGTCAAAGGCTTTGTAGATATAAGCAAAAAATGGAATATTTCTAGACAAAGGTTTCGAAGATATAAGCAAAAAAAAGGCGTGACGTTGAATGACCATATATGGAACACAATGCACAATTTACTTTCAAAGACCACCGTAGACAATTTTGAAAAGACCTTATCTCACAATTATCTACTGAAAGCTAAAGCAGCAACTAAAACTTGCACTTGAAATCCAATAGAGATTATACTCTAAAAAGAGTTTATAGCAAGTTTAAAACCTAATATCTCCGAAATTTATAATAATTCTCCCATTCAAGTTTGAAAGTCGTGTGGGTAAATTTATTTTTGTTACCTTTTTCCAATATAATTTATAATAAAATAGAGAAATACTACGTGACACTAGAATATTTTCATAGAAATACATAAATTTACCCGCGAACCTTGTCGGGCAGTTAAGGGTATTTGAAGAAAGTCGACATATTGCGTCTATATGAATGTATTAATTATTCGTAAAGCTGTGAAAACTAGTGAAATATTAAAAGTTAGGAGCTCTACCAATTTCTACAAAAATATCCGCTTTAAAAACGGAATAGGTACCCGGTAAAGGTACCTAAAGTTCAAGCTAAAAATGTACAATATTTCACACATTAAGTTTCTATAAAAGATTTTGGTCTCCTACAAACAGTACATTTGTTATTCTGCTGTACTAACAGTCTAAGAAAAGGTCTCCTTTTGGTCTCCCTGTGTTTTATTGTTTTTTTTGTCATAAATTAAATGGCATAAAAACACATGTTCTTTCGTGCTATCCAAAAATGATATTGTTTTTCGTTAACACCGATCAATGGTATCTTAAAGCAAAGCCTGAATAAATGGCCATGACGCGTGCCAACAGCAACAATAAGAAAAAAGAAACAAAAACAATAGATGGAATGAAAACAAATGTTAAAAAGCTCTAAATGTTTTCTAATCGCTAATCGAAAAATGTCACCTTTATCATTGGATGGTCATCATCATCATCATCGTTGTCGTCATCAGAGTCATCAATATTATTACGGTGGTTATAGTCCATGTACTCTCCACTAATCCAGCATGTTTCAAAGCAGATGTTTCTCAAATGGTGTCTCACGATCATAGCCACCGTGTTCTTTTAACAAAAGAATAACAAAAAAACACACAAAAAAAGGCCAAAAGCAATAAAAATGCAAAAATAAATTTGCCATACGAACGAATGGGGTACAAGTGGTTCTAAGCATTTCATGGATTCTTCTCCTATAATGTCAGTTCAATTTAGCTTATGTTGTTGCCATTTTCATCTTTTTTTAATGTTTCTGCTTTGTCTTGTTATTCTTCTTCTTTTGGCGCTTGTTGCCTGTCGTATTGTATTTAAATCGAAAATAAAACTTGATTTATGGCCTCCTTTGAATATTAGATGGGTAGACGGTCGTAAATTAAACCAAAAAAGTGAATTTTTTTTTTGTCGGTCAGGTATTGTTTTCATTTCAAATTCTTGTTTTTGGCAACATTCCACATACGTTGAACTTTTCAAATGAAAATGAAGTTTTTTTTTTGTCAGGTTTTTGGCGGACAATGTCATTCAGTCAGTGAGTCAACTAGTCGGTTATCCAATCATTCCGTTATGTTGTCCAAAAACAAGAATTTAATTTGGCAAACACCTGCATTAGGTAAAAATATTTTCGGTTTTCAATTAAAGCAAAACACAATCTTTTTATAAGACTCAGAATTGCTGTTCATTAGTAGCGATATTTAATATGAAATTCTAAATTAAGAAATTAAGCCCGAGATTTTTCTTGGACCTTATGATTAACCATGGAAGCTTTAAATGTAATCTGACTGAATAATTTGGAAACCATTGCCATGCAATTCTACGCAAATTGCAGATGATTTTTCTGCACAAAACAAATACTACTGGAAGTTTGCCGCAACTCAAATAAGGTGAGCCACTTGCCTTCTTAATGCCACCACAACTTAAAATCAAACCGATTTCCTAGATTTCTGTGACTGAGGCATACATATTGGCAAACTAGTTCATTGTCTATTGCCAAACTCCATGCATCTTTTGTTATTCTGTATTATTGCTACTTGTGCAATAGTTTCAAAGAGACCCATAAAGAGTGGATTAAACTTCTCAAACTTATTTCAGATCTATGACAATCTCGAGCAGTGTACATATATATAACTGGACTTCGCCGGAGAGCAGACGCACTCCAAGAAGGGAAATTTTGACCGCTTCCCTAACATTCTTCGAAATACTATGCACACTGTCCAATCTTAAGAAATTGAGGACTCCCGGTCACGATAACATTCTGTTAGAATTTTAAAATACGGTGGCGAGCCTATTGCTATAACAACCATAATCAGAAAAGTATGGAACAGAGCAAACAGAAAGAAACAGACAGAATTTAAGCCGGGAAGGTATTGTGTAGATCACATAAATACGACGCGAATCATCATTGTGCAATCCATTGAATACAACAGCAGCTTATACCTTTTGTTTGTTAATTTTAAACGCGCCTTTGATACCCTATCCAGACCAGCACTGTGATATACGCTAAGCAGCAAGGGCATGCCGCCAAAAATTATAAACCTAATTCGTGAGCTATATATGGATGCAAAGAGCAGAGTACGATATAGAGAAGATGAATGTACCCTCTTTTCGAAAAGAGCACAGGAGTGAAACAGGGCTGTGTTGTGTTTTCCACACTATTATTATTGCTTTTGGACTGTGTGGTACAGAAGGCAATTGCCGAAGCACCATATGGCATCCGCTAGAACATGAGGGAACTACTGTATGATATAGACTACGCAGATGATATTTGCTTGTTCGCTCATCGTTTTGAGTATATTCGGAGAAAACTTTCCGAAAATGCCAAAAAAGTCGGTCTGAAAATTAACGCCGTAAAATCCAAGTTAATGGGTATTGCCACTAGCAATACCTCACTACTCACACTTAAGCGGCAGACAATCCAGGATGTAGAAGCTTTCTCATATCCTGGCAGTACCATATGTAAAGACGGTGTTTTTAATGAGGCTATTACGGTCCGAATATTACGGCCCGAAAAGCATTTCAATCTCTGCACAGAATACAAAACTGAAGATCTTTGATAGCAGCTTCAAATCAATACTTCTATATGGTTGTACCACTTGGAGCTCTACTCAAAATACCCGGACAAGACTGTATACGTTCCACAAAAAGTGCTTGAAGCAAATTCTATACATCTTTTGCCCGAATTGGGTCGTTGGCTAACAGTAGGCCATAAAGATTGATATGGATTGGACACACATTGAAAATGCCATCTAGTGATATTGAGAGATAATCACTAGACTGGAATCCGCAGGGCGATAGAAATCTTGATAGGTCGCATAATGCATGGGTACGAAAATGAATGCTCATTTCGTCACATGACAAGAGATCTCGACAAATGATCGATTTCAGTGGAGAGAAGAAGTTGATGATATTGATGTATATACATATCTATGTTCCGAAACGTGTCCACTTCTTCGAGCTATGTAAGAGTCATCATTGAGTGGTTAGTTGTTTGCTTTGAATTTGTTCTGGTTTTGTTTATCTCGAACTCCAGCCAGACCTTCGTATGCTCACAAAGGTCGTCGGCTGCCCTTTGAGTTCCATTGAAGTGATTATTATATTGCTCAGTGATTTCCTCAATGTATGACCTATCCATCGCTACTTATTGCTTTTAATCTCATTATACATTGGCATTTGCTTGCCTATTATAGGTGTTGGAGAGTAGGTTCGAAATGTTTCCTAAATTCTGTCAATGACCACGTTTTGCAAAATTAACACAGAGCATCAAGAACCCACCTTGTCTCATTTATCGGGGAACACATCTTTGAAAGGTGAGTTTAAATTCTTGGTAAAAATAGTTCTTTACTACGGTGCACATTGCAACTCGCTGTGTCCAGTCGGTCTTAGTGGTCGCGAAAAACCAAAAGCTATTAGCAAATCCCGAAAGCACTCAACACAGATCACATGACAGTTTAAAAAGCTTTAAAAAATTGCTGCTTGGCTTAAGAACGCTCCATGTTTAGAAGCCATATGAATTTTAGCAAAGAAACTTGATTGGCCGTTACTCCTTTTGAACAATCCTTGTTTCAGTTTCTTTGTAATCATTTGCCATGTAACTTGTTTTCCACCTAGGCAGGTAAACAGTCTACTGTATTAAGTCCAGGATGAATAATGATGCTGCCATCTGTCGTTGCCTAGAAAAAGCAGGTGTAACAGTATCATTGCTTGTCATAGACTTCTAACTTTTTCCTTTTTTCCGAAAGTTGGCATCGACTGGTCTTCTTATGATGTTTCTTTGTAGTTGATGTTGTTCTTTTTCCTTTACAGTGTTGAAGACTCTTAATTACGTTCAAAACCATGATAAAGAAACGTTTTCTTGTCATAGTCGGTAATAAAATCTAGGCTGCTGCAAACACTTTGTGAAATGAAACGCTGCTAAAACGCAACAAAATCTAACCATTTCTAAAATGAAAAAATACGGTCCGGTGACCCTCCACAAGCCATTTTAAAACCAGAAATGACTGCCAACAAGGTTATACTGAGTATTTGATGATATTGAAATGGAGTTAGCTACTATGGGCTTCTATAGCCAAGCAAAACAATTAATGTGCTTATAACATTGTCTACTGTCATACCAAGCCACACATACACTGTCATATACTGTCATACACGTCAAAAACTGTCTAACCAAAGAGCTGCTGAAAATCACTTTGCCATTAAACCACAGAAGTTATACAGTGACAAAATTATTATGCTACCCAGAAGGCGGATAAAGGTTACAGATAATAATGGCAAATATATACAGGGTGTTCTCAAGACATTTTTTATTATAATCTTTTATTATTTTGATTATAATTACATGGCATTTATTTTTTAAATATGATATCCGGCATAGGTCCGTTAAGGTTACGAGTTACATAGTCCTTTCGATCAGTTCAATTTTTCACAACTTTTGCCAGTAAATCTGGTCGCTTGGCATTAATGGTGACTTGAATATTGGCTTGCAGTACTACAAGAGTTGCTGGTTTGTCGGCATAAACCAATTACTTAACATAGCCTCATAAAAAGTATTCCAGAGGCGTTAAATTTCACGGATGAGGAGCTAGTGAACAGAAGCAATTCTGGAAATAAAGTTGTCGTCAAATTGATTTGGAAATTAATCGATTGTTAGGCGTGCTCTATGGCACCTAGCGCCGTTTTATTGAAACCAAATGTCGTTAATGCTTAGCTGATTAATTTTTGAAAACAAAAATTCAGTCAGCATGGCTCCTTAGCGCTAATCATTCACCGTAACGCCAGCTTCTTGCTCATTTCGAAAGAAATAAGAACCGGTGTAAAACGTACCAAACAGTCAATTTTAATAGGTGTAATGATGAGTAGTTAACGACTTAAGGATTATTATTATCGCTCAAAATTTTTCTTATTAAAGTAGCCATTTAACCAGAAATAAGCTTCATCACCAAACATAATTCTTTGGTATAAACGTTACGAACGGATTCATTTTTTTTAAAGAAAATTTCCACAATTTGATAGCGTGGTTTTGCGTTGGCTTGCCAAGTCTTACAGATTAATCTAAATTAGAACGTTGAGCGTTACGTTGACTAGCACTTAGCGTTGACGCCGAGGTGATATACCTAAATGAAAGCGTTAACTGTTAACTTAACTTTTCAACCAAAAATCACTGAATTTAAATTTAAGAAAATACTAAATTCGACGTGAAAACAGCTAAAATGGCACTACTTTTTTATTTTATTTTCTTTTATTTTTTCTTTGCAGTCAACTTCACTTTCTAACGCGTTGTCGAAATTGGATTTTCCAATTGCAAAGTGTTGACGCCGAGCTATTATGATTTATTTCATACAAATTGTATGAGTATGAGAATTTTTGACAGCTAGACAACACCGAGCGCTCTTATTTAGGTTTGGCTGTTATTAAAAACAAACGTCATCTCAGTGTGACATTGTCAGCTGTCAAACAATAGTTATCGATATCGTTAGTTCTGCATGCAGCTAAAAAAGGAAAATACTCTATACTTAATGAATATTTTATTTTCAATAACAAAACTTTTATTTAAAAAATTTACTAAATGAACCGTAATATTATTTTTATTAAAAAAAAAACACAAAAATATATTTTTACTTTGAAATAATTTATTCTTCTTAATTCTTAAGTCCTATTCGATCCTTTTCATTGATGATACATACATACATAATTACCATTGTCCATCAGGTCTAATGCCCACACAGCCAAGAATAGAAATCTCAACTTACAAATCCAATACTTTTTACATTAGCAACTCAGAGAAAATTAAATAAAAACTTTTTCAGAAAACGAAACAAAAACACAAGAAACGAAAAGAATTCAAATACTTTTAAAGTTTGTTTTCAACAAATAATTAGAAAAAATAGATTTGAAATTCGAAAATGATGGTACAGAAAATTAAAAAAAAAGTTGAAGAAGAAGGACTAATTAAATTCTTATAGTACGCAGCTGCAAAATAAAATTAAAGGAAAAATAAAAAACTTTGTTTAAAAAAAATCCGTCATTTACAAATATTAACAACGTTTTTTTATTATTTTTAAATTGAAAAAAAGTTGTTCTTTAAGCCAAAGAAAAAAAAGGTAAAAAGAAAATTTAAAAAATCCTCAACTACAAAAGATAAAAAAACAATACCCAGGAATAAATCGGAAACAAGAAAAATACGTTTTGAAACTAAAGGCATTACAAACGGACAAATAAGACAGAGGACAAATAACGAAATTCAGCACAGAAACTCCAAGTAAAACGAAATAAAACATATTCTATTAAACAAAGAAACGGGTATAGTCCCAGTAATAGGGAGGCGGCAAACAATATTGAGAGAAAAAAAAACGGAATTTTACTTAAAGGAGGTCTTTTAACAAGAACTCATTTTTTGTGCCTCATACCTTTACACTGTACACATACTTTAGTTTGCCTTTGCTTTAACTACCTTGTTTGAGGACAATTTAAAAGAAAAATTGAAGTGCTTTAACACAAGGTCGACTAGCTCAGAAACCCTATAATTTAAATGAAAAATATTTTATTCTCTTAATGGGTTAAACTATAGAAAAACTAAATTTAGGTATTGAAAATCAACAGAATATTCCCATCGTAGGTATCGCTCCGTTAGAGTTCTGCACGATTTCTAAGGCACCGATACATACTATGCGTCGACTAGTTCCCCAACGTATGATGCCGCAACCATATATTGTAATGGATGTTCTCTGAAATGCACCGACCGACCAAACCCCCTTAAACGAAAGGTGAAGTCAATACCAAGGTTTTTTATAGATCCATTGGTTAGCGAGTTATTGACGTTACAGTAAACCCCTTTGTTTGCATAAGTTTTACTTGAAAACGAAATTTGTTACAGCATTTAAACTTTGTGTGGGTTAGAAAATATTTTTAAAACTTTGTATATAAAAATCACATGTGGAAAGCATTCATTAGGTGTGTGTCTTCACTATTATTCCAGTGGCCCAAGCTCATAAGAAATTTGTAATTATATGTCTTTATCTTTAAGACGGTAATAGTGGAAGATTGTGAATTTTATCTAAATAACTTGGTAGTTAGTACACATCATCAGTGGAAATATGGGAAAAATTGAATAAGTGGGTGTGGCATCACCCATACAAATTAAATATTGATTTTTGAACACCTAGAGAACGATTAGAATGGAAGGTTCTGAATTTGGTCAAATGACTCCTTAGATAGTACATCAGTTAAAAAGTTGGCGGAATCCGATAGGTGAGCATGGTACTTCCCATACAAAATAATGATTTTTGTATATCTTGAGGATAGTTAGAGTTGAAGTTTCTAAATTTGGTCTAAATAAAATACAAAAAATCATTTTAAAAAAATATAGAATTTTGCATGCGTAGAGAACGATAACAGTTAAAGCAGGTACAACGCCAAGGTTCTCAGCAACGCGGAAGGGATTATTCCAGGAAGTATATAAAAATTAATTGTGATTGGTTCGAATGCTTAAAACTTGAAAACTATTAGATCAAATTGGCTACTTCCTTCTACGATTTTGTTGGTAATGGCTACGCAAAGGTTTAAGAAAAAAGAAAAGTCGAAAAATTCTCGACAAATGGCGCTGGGCACGGCCATTCCCTTATCCCTGCTCCTGTTAAAGGTATTTGAATAAAACTTGATACGTCGATTCAGTGCACTTATTCTAAGCTCTGCAGCAAATATGAACTGGATTGTATATAAAATTTTGTGTATTTTGAGAACGATTATAGTGAAAGTTTCTGAATTTATTCAATACAGTCAATACTAATTACCATCATTTTAAATTGGACGCAATTAGATAAGTGGGCGTGGCATCTCTGATACATAGTAACTACTAATTTATATATATCTGGAGAATGGTAATAGTAAAAATTGCTAAATTTGGTTTAAACAACTTCTAGGGCGGGACACATCATAACAAACCTTTAGTTCCCTTCTCTAGCAAATAACACAACAACAAAAACAAAATTAGCTCCTTGGGTAGCTATTCGTAACTTAAGCTACTTTCTGTACTTTGTGTAATAACCTTTGTTTTTTATGGCCGTCATACACCGTTTTGTCATAGTTTTTTATGAGATTTGTTAGAATTATTGTTAGTATTGATTGCTATTTTAATTTTAAGCTCTGCTTCAGCTTCTGCTTATTTTCAAAACGACGTGGTCAAGCTCTGAGCTTCAAGAATTAAGAACAATTTTATTTAAATAAAATAAAAGGTTAACCCGTTATTTGAAACCGGTTATTCAAAAACCGGTTTTTGAAAAAAGTCGAATAATCGATCTCCCTAGTTATCATGGTGCGATAGGTGTCTCCATTGACCGTAATCGTTGCGCCGTCCTCGTTTTCAAAGAAATATTGGCCAATGATGCCTCCGCTCCACAAACCGCACCAAACAGTCACTCGTAATAGGTGCATTCGCTTCTGTAAGACCACGTTTGGGGTTCTGAGCCCCAAATACGACAGTTTTGCTTATCAACGTACCCACCAAGATTAAAATTAGCTTCATCCGAAAAGATGATTTTTGCAATTTCCAACCAATTGTCTTTATTTTGGAAATAAATTTCCAATAAATCCCAACATTGCTCACGTGTAAATCGATTCATTTCGTTCAGTGGAGGTAATTTACTGAATTTTGTGACAGAATAGAACGACATAAATATTTCCAGATTCGAAATAACCACGGGTTCAAATTTAAACCGATGGATGGCCAACCCGATATAAAAATCAGTTCTCCTTTTGTAATGGTGCGTTTTTCCCATATAAAATGTATGCATTCCTTTAAATTTCGCGTCTGAAAAATACATTTTATAGGTATACAACACAAGCTCCCAGCAACGCGGGAGCTAGTAAATTATATAATACAATTCTACATAGCAAAGCGGAAACTAAGTTTCCTGGTGCTCCCGACAACCGTAATACCAAGAATAAGCCTCCTAACAAACCTTACAGGCTATAAGCCAAAGCCATAGCCAACAACTGAATTCCGAATAATTCGGGACTGGTGACACACACAAATTGAGTATGAGATATGAACAATTTTGTAAATGAATTCAATACGTGCAACTTTTAATGACAGTTTGAAATAAATCGTTGTCTCTTAAGATGCCATTAGCGGATTTCGAATGTGAAACTCGAATTTGTACAAAGCGTTTAATTTCTTAATTTGATACTGCGACCCTACCACAGTTAGAGCGACATAATACCGTCATGCGCCAAGTCACACCCAATGCCTCACCTAACATATACAGCTTAGATGACTTCAACCCCATCTTTGAGAAAGTCTGAGCCCAGATAACATAATGGAAGACATGCTAAACAAAGTAAAGCAGAGGAAATTATTACCTATGATTGTTCAGTCTAGTAAGAGGTATTGAGGAAGGAAAAGTATAGGAATATCCTTTTTAAAGTTCAGAGATGTGCTCCGATTTGCATCACGGGTGCAATGATAGCGCTGGACACTATCCTCTACCTTCTTCCAATAGACCAGTTAATGAGAGGAATGGCTGAGCAGGGCCTCTTTAAAATGGATAAACTGGGATTGTTGGAGAGTTTCCGGACGGTAGCGCAGTATTCTTAATGAGGTCAAGTTTAAGGATCGGGCATTGTGTTCAAATTCTCTGTTGGGACTGTGATCAACTTTAGGGCTATACCTCTAATTGAAATTCCTAATAGGGACCTCTGGGCTTCATGGGCCGTTTTTACGAGCGTCTCGAAAATAGAGGTAAGCACAGGGATGAGCGTCTACTTCTTGGGAACAGATATCAGGGATATCAGTATCAGACTACATGATAGTTTTCCAGGCTAAAATTCTTGGCTTTCTCAAGGCCTTAGTTCTGTTTGTGGAGCAAATGAAAAGCATTCTATCTGGATAGTCAGTCGGCACTCTTGGCGTTGCAAGGTCTAGGATGGTGATTAAGTATATAATAGAGCTAAGAAGACTAATGGATTCTTACAGTATCAGGCTCTACAGGGTACCTGGGTACTGCGGTATTGCGACAATGAGATAACTGACGGTTTAGCTCGCAGTGGCTTGGAGCTGAACTAAACTCTGATGAAGGCATTCATTGGAATCCCCATAGGATCTTATTTTAGGACGATTAAGGATACAAACGTTGTTCTGCGTATGAGTCGAAAATGTCTAAGAATCATGGTGGGGAAAATTATTGGGCACTCCTTGATAAGGAGGGTGATGATCCGGCACGGAAGATTTTTTTAGGTTGTGCGAGGTTGCCGAGGAGGTAGAAACTGACGATGGAGCACTTACTGTGCCTCTGCCCAGGTCTTCAGCGCAAAAGACTAAGATGTTTGGATGCTACAAAATGAACAAACTAAATGAGCTTACTGACAAGGGGCTTGATAACCCGTTGATTCGCAACTGAGGTTCGCCGGCATAGAGACCGGCACCTATGATTGCGGTCCCACACCGGTTAAATGCAATCTAAACATGCGTTAAGCCGTTTAATATAAAGATTGAGATTCAACTTCACTGTGTGTCAATAACCTCTCTACTTGATTTAAGTCCAAGCCAAATACCATATATTTATTTCTCGGATGGCCACATATAACTACCAGACGGAACCTAGATTCCTAGATCAAACGTGTTTGCGGGGCCATAATTAAGATTAATCAAACTTTCTTATATACTATGACAATTTTTGAAATAAAGACAATAATTGAAAAAACCATTATTCAACTCTGGCCACCCGATATTTAACAAAATTTGCATTAACATTTTCAAAATATAATTTCATAATTTTCCGTCGGAAATTTTCAACGTCGCCCTTATCGTTTCATATATAAAATGGCTGATTAAACTTTGAACTTTCTAGCAGACGTCAACCAATATCACATCAAATCCAATATATCAATTGAGGCCTATAGAGGAGAGTACGCTTTCAACCAGAAAGGGAGAAAGGAAAAGGTATACATTTCCTACTCCTCTTTCACTATTTTTTCTTTTTTGCTTTTTATTTTTGCTTTGCTTTAGTGTTGGTAATTACTGACTTATTCTTGTACTCATACTCACTCTTGTCCTGTGTATTCATAATGCTCGTTAGTCAGAGAAGTTTTTTTCAAACGTCCCTTCATTTATTTGTTCCTTCTTTGTTTTTTGCAGAGATGAGGGGTGGATTTTTTCCACAATTTGTTTTTTTTTTTTTCTTTCCTCTTTTTTTCTACTTCAACTTTAATACAATGTCCTGAATGAGGGTAAACCCATACTCTTATGAGGGTGTTTTGCGTGCTGAATACAAACACACACAGTTGCACACATATACCCACATACTTGTGCAAAGTGTAGAGTTTTAAATATTTTTTTTTAATACTTTGGCTGTCATTGCTAACCCCTGCCCTTTAAAATAGATATGCGAGTTTCTTTCGTTTTTTGCCTCTCATTCGTTTCTCTTAAAACCGCCGGAAACCGCCATTTTTTTCTATACAACAATTTTTTTTAATTTCTCTAACAAGGAAAAAAACGAAGCAATTTTTTTTCTACCGCCATGAATGAGCAAGTGGGCGTCATTTGCCAATGTGGGTGACGACGAAGAGGGTGAGTTTTGAACCCATAGCGATTTTTTTGTATTTTCTCAATATAGCTGTTATGGTAGTTTTATACCCCCCTCACCATGGTTAATTTTGTTTTCAATTTTCATAGACAGAAAATGAATGAATGTTTGTTTTCAGAGAAAAATATAAAAATTCTTTTATTTTTTCCCATTCTTTGTTTTTTTTTTTTTCTTCGTTTTTGAATAGAAAATGGTGGTTTTATGGTAAATTAGTAACATTAATGTAGATTTTCTATGAAATAAATCCTCCTATTTTTTCTTTCGAATTTCGATTTAATTTCTATTTAATTTAAATGCTTTTTATTTCTATAAAAAAGGTACTTTTTTAAGTACTATTGCGATTTGTTAAGTGCCAATTTATAAAAGTAATTCGCATATAATTACTAATGTTTTTAATTAAGTTTTATTTTAAAAGAAGTTTTTAAATTGCTTTCAATTTACATAAAAATTGAATTTTTAAATGGTCACACCTTTCAGTGTCCCACTTTTTGAACTCCTGAAAAAGGTATCGCTTTAGTACAGTGAGATAAGTTTTTATACAAAAATGTATTTGTATTTAAAAGGTAAAGGGCTGTGAGAAGAAAGCATATTCCTTCGTTCAGCTGTCTTTCTATGTTTTTCTGTCTTTATAATAATAGGACAGATCATTATTTTGAGAGCTAAGTAGTCATATGTAATGTGCCTATCGAACAGTCACTGGTGACCTGTAACTGAGGCAGGGGAGACTGTAGGATCTCTAGGCTGCTTTGACCTAAACTTGACTACTCGAAGATGGAATGGGGTAAGGTGCGTAAGCATGCCTTTTCAACCTAACCTAACGGAGTACAAGTTTGGAAATACTAGTGGTGTTTGTGACTGTGACCTATACCTTCAAATGACATGATTTAATATTCTGTCTGAACTTACATAGCAATTTATGATGTAATGGTGCAGTGAAAGGTTAAATAGCCCTTGACTCTAGACAGTTTATACCTAAACAGGAAATCTAGTCTTGCCCGTGGTAGATGTGCCAAGACACTTAATACACCTTGTACACGGGACAATACGTCCGCTAATAATATGATCGGGATGTACGATTTCAATAAGAGGCCCTCGATTGAATTTATCGATTGGGGGCGATAGCAAGGTGTGGATATGTTGATTGATAGCCACGCTATTCTCACTTATGGCTTGAAATCAGAGGCAGGCAGTGGAACGGGAGACTTTATGCTGTATAGTGGTTTAAAGCCATTTTATAGACTTCCGAATGAGTTCAGTGCCTTTCAGGCTGCAGCCCAAGGTTATTTGCATCATGCAGGAAGGCGCTCACATCACACCTGAACTGTGTTGGTTCCGGACTGATATGACATAGTGGGGAACGAGACTGCTGATGAGCTGGCGAGGAGCGTACGACGAGTAGGACGGGTCTGTAAGACCCCATTTTGTACCTTCGTTGGTTGAGTGGACCTATGGGCTCGTCGTAGAGTGGAAGGGTCATGGAGGGGTAAGGTGGACTGCATGATCTCCATAGTACTATGGCCCAGACTTGACCACTCGAGGGCGGAACGGGTCCTGAATTTAAATATGGAGCCCCTTGGGACTCTGACAGGTTTTATGACTGAGTTTTGAGATACAGGTACCCCTGAATTTTTGATTTGGTGATTCCTTGGATGATGGCTATCTATAAGGCATGCTTGACATGGTCTTATATTCCTGAGCCTTGAACAGTGAGCAGGATGGTATTTATTCCGAAGGGTAATAAAAACTCCCACACGAGTCCAAAGGAATTCAGATCCATCAGCTTAGATTACTGCACACCCAAACCCTTCCTGAATAGAATGTTCTCCATGTCCATCTCAACAGAACCAGTAATTGGACACGGTAGGATCTGTACACACAGTCAGGCTGCGATCAGGACGCTCTCTGGTGTCTACTTGACATCGCGACTGATGTGTGAATGCCGGGCATCTCTAAACGAGATGGCGAGACATTCAGACCTAGAGATTATCTGAGTAAGGTGTCTCTCGGACACCCAGGAAAACTGTGTGGCAGATGGAATTGCGATAGCTGACTCTCTCCTCAGAAATGAAGAGATTGACCACTCAGTTGGGATGCCACTCTCCTCTTGCAGACTTATGGTCATGCGGTACATGTTGGGCATGTACCGTAGCTAGGATAATGAACCCACGTGCTCTGTATCGAGGCAAGTCTGGCCCCTATATGATCGGGCTCGTTCGGAGTCTATTATAGGAATGCCGCGACTTAGGCTGCGAACATTTGTGGCTGTGATTACTGGGCACTGGGTGGCTGGTGCGCACGCTAGGAGATTGGGTCTGCCGTTCAATGACAATTGTAGGGGTTGTCAGGATGAGGATTAAGAGGAGACTGTCGAGTACTTCCTATGCCAGTGCCCGAGTCTTTCGGACATTAGGACTGCTTTCCTTGGCAGTCCGTTTCTGGATGCCTTATCGGATCTGGCCGGTGTGAATATCGGCAGGGCCTCTTCATTTGTACATGCGTGTGGTTCGTTCGTATCGGACCGGGAAGCGGACATATAGGTTGTTCATTTTCTGGATTACTGATGGGTATCACAGTGGGATCAATATTGGACCCAGGTGGGCTGGACGTGTCTGGCTACCCGTCGTAACTGACTAACTACCCCTGATTTTTGCTGAGTGTGGAAATGAAGGTGAGCCTGAGACAGTGAAATACATTCTATGTCTTTGCCATACACTTGGAAAACGCCAGCTTAGGTTGCTGGGCCGGGCTTTTTCAGTGGCATTAGCGAGGTTACGTCTGCAGGCTTTTCATCATCAGCTGGTGAGGTGACTACCAGTATTAGGGGAGATTGATTTTGTATCTTGTTTCTTTTCCTTTTCTTATTTTCTTCAGCCTCTATCCCTTGTTGCTTATTTTCTACATTATTTCTACTTTATTTTTCTCTGGGTGGGGTGCGCGAGCACCTCCTTTTCTACTCAACTACCTATCTTACACACGATGTATATTTTTAAAGCACCGTAGCAATCGCGAACGTACAGGACGTCAATCATATGATTCAAGTCAATCATATGATTCAGAGGCAGATTTTAACCAAAATCGGTATTATGAAATATAAGACATTTGATTTTACATACATATGATTGTGTGCCGCTGTGGTATGGTAAGTAAGACAGCCGCCTACCAACCAGAAGGTCGTCGGTTCAATACAAGACCAAGACCATCTTAAAAAAGAAAACAGTTTTTCGACAGCGGTATCACCTCATAACACTAGCTAGTTAATAACTGGTTATGAGTATTACTACTATTGAAAACTTCTCTAAATGCATTTGCCGCTCGGAGCCGGCGTTAAACTGTAGGTCCCTTTTAATAAGCTTAAAAATAGAATCGGGTACAGCTCATTGACTGAGAGAAGTCCCCATGTTCCTTCATGGAATGCTATGCGAATTAATAATACGTTTGATAAGATACGTATAATGACTTACATATTTGTCCTGAACAAATTCAAAATCATAATAAATAAAGCATATGGACTTATTTATAACAAATTGTTGCTTTAAAACAACATTCAAGAAGTTATATAAGTAAACCGGTTTAGTGAATAAACACGAGTGGATAGGGTTATTGCTTTTGATATAATAATTTTTTGTTTTTTATATTTATCTTTCAATATTTTGGATTACGAAAATAAAAACAAAGCCCCAATTAACCGTATTACCTAAAAATATAACGAACTACGACTAAACACCACCCACCACCCAATATTTTTTAGGCCAATAATTTTTATTCAAGCCACATCATGACAAGAATTGTGAGTATTTAAAAACAATAGCCGGGACAGGAATCTACTTTAATTAATAGGTTTGTATCTCAGATGCAAAATTTTATCTTGCTAGTCGACATACAAAAATCAATAAATTATGGTGTATGTCTAGAATAAAAAACTATAAAATTCTTTTCATTCCTTCTTTCTCCCACATTTTCAGTAAATTTAAGGTATTGCCAGATTTAAATCTTAGGGTTAAAGAAACTCAGTTTTTAGACTACTTTTTCTCTACTTTTAAGCCACTCTTGCATTCTGTTAGTGAATTTTAAGATTTAGCGTTAAGATAGAACGAACCGCATTCAGAAACAAATTTTTAAGTCCCTCTATATAACACTCGTGCCTATTTAAGCGTATTTTTTAATCAACAACTGTATGGCATCTCTTTAGTTTTTTATTTTACTTTTGTTTTGATTTTCCTTCTAACGGCAGTCAGCTGAGTGTCATTGTTGTTGTTTTTTTAACTGTCAATTTGCTTAAACAAAATTTTTGTAGCCGTCATTAGCAGTCGCAAAAACGAAAGAAAAGTCGTGTTTTATTTAATTAAATAAAAATTGTAAACAATTATTAATTTTTTTGTTTAATTATTTAATAGTTTACGTTCACTACATACTTTCTCTATTTTCAATGAAAGTCTAAAGAGAAACTTAATAAATTAAATAGAGAATACCAAGAACAAAAGCTATCGGTTTTTTTGCTTCTCACTCACTGCGACTATTGAAGGCTGTGCCGTTTTCATCATCGTATTAAAAAAACTACTGAAAACTTGTCAACAAAATTTTAGAGTTAATCTGCTTAGAGTTAATCTGGTTGTTGTTGTTGTTGCAGAATTGAGAGGTGTTCATTTATTATTGTTATTGAAGTTGTTGATATTCCAATAAGAACAAAAAATCTGGTAGTGTAGTGACTAACCATCGACGACCAAACATATATGCTAATATGAGTATAGAATCTACAGCATTACCTTCTGAGCTATTAGTGGCTCCACAGCCTTTAATTGGTTTTTGTGGTCTGGAGATAAACCGTAATGCAGTACACAAAACAATATGGGATGCATTTAGTAATAATCGCAAAGCAGACAGGTACAAGAGGAAGACATCTTTTTCTATAAATACGTTTATAATTTTTTAACCCATCTGCCAATTACAGAGCTGCTGTACAATTTAAATTACTTCCAAATAATTACGATTTTCCCGTGGCCAAACCGAAAAGAAATTCCTATGAATGGTATCATCCCAAGGGTATATTAAAACGAAATTGGATGTTAAAACATTTGCATGTTTTGCCAGCTGTAGTGGTACTATTTCAAGATATGGAATGGAATGATGTCCACTGGACAGAAAAGCAAATGCAATGCGCTGCCACTATACAATCACTTAAGAACTCTTTACAAGAACGTAACACTCGCATTTGCTTGGTATTGTTACAAAAAGCTGCACCATTGCCGCCAGGCGAAGATATGTTGGCTTCCGAAAGGGCAACTAGTCTGACTACAGCATGCGGACTTAATAGTAAAATGTTATTTGTTTTACCTCATACAGATCATTTAATGGGTAAGTGAGGCTTTATTGTGATAATGTTATGAATATCTTTCGGTGTCGTTAGTCATATTGTGTTTTTTTAAATAAGACTTCAGTTTTGTTTGTTATAACGGCTGAATCGTGACATGTAGCAGTGTCAAAAATTCTCACTAAGGTTTGGTGTGGTTTGTGGATCAGCGGCATCATTGCACCGCTGGGACGATCAAATTTTCAACACTACGGTCAATCGTGCAAATTTCTATAACACGATTACCGACTTCTTTTTGCCAAAAATTGAAGTATTGAATTTGGTGGATATATGGTTTCGACATATGCCACACCGCACGTGATACCATGAACCAACCTATTAAGAGACAAGTTTTGTGAGCATTTAATCACAATTTTAGAGGGTCCTTTGGCGTCCAAGGTCATGCAATTTGACCCCACTAGCCCATTTTTTGTTGGAATACATGAAGTCTCTCGTGTATAGGGACAAACCAGCAGCAATTCTAATCCTGGAAGACAACATATCAGCTGCCATTGGTGAAATACCGACTGATTCTAATTTATGATAGCTGGGAATTCAACTGTATTGATTCATTAAAATATTGCTCTATCTATACTGCAACTGAACGTTCTAATAAAATAGATTTGTACTCCATAATAGCATATTTGAACTAGATATTGTCTTCCTTTTTTTAATAGATCTAAATTCATTAAGATCCATACAAATTATTACTACTACACATGTACTAGCTTTCTTTCCAAATCCAAAAACTGTGTGTTTTCTATAGATTATGTACGTACTGCATTGTAAGGGGCCAACATCTGAGTGATAGTTGCGTAAAAACAAGTTATTTAGGTTAAATTTAAAACATTAGAATTTAAAATTGAATTTATAAAGAACTTTTTCTTAATTCAAATTTATCATTCATTCTGTAATTCAATATTTTCAGGTTATACTTTCCGTCTAGAATCTGCATTCTTGGATTTGGCACAATCCTATTATACTCTTATGGCAAAACGTATACGTACCCATAGAGATCAATTAACTGCTGCTCATACTACTTTAAAAATAAGGCATCAATTTAAATTGGGTTTTGTTTCCGAAATGCGCCAAGACTTTAGTACTGCTTTAAAGTAAAAAATTGACAAAAAGAAAACAACCGTAGAATAATAAAAATTAAAATTTTTTAATTTCAATTACAGGCATTATACACAATCGTATACAACCTTAGATGAGATACGTATTAATGATGCAAATTGTTTGGAAATAAAGACAGTTGCCGGTTTCCTAAACTATAAAATATGTCGTTTAATGTTTAAACTAAAAGTACCAAGAGATTCAATTAATCAATTTATAAGTCATATAGATAAATTTAAAAATCGTGTTGGCTATAAAGACTTAATATTTGAGCATTATGCATGGTTAAGTAAACAGTAAGTTATTCCTTAAAGACTAATAAAGACTGCCAAAAGTTTTGAATATTGAATTATTAATATACTTGCAGGCATAGTGTTTTTGCTGAACTATTTTGTGAGGCCATCAAAAATGGTTTACCTGCTTTGCAAACTCAACATCCTGGTATATATTTTCACAAAGCTGCAGAATATGTGCAAAAACGTAAAGAAGCTTTTATGCAATGCAATGGTAAGATTTGTTGATTTATGTTTTGCATAAAACAAATAAATATTTTTTTGCTTTTTTATTTAAATAGTACCTTCAAGTCCAACGGAACCACAGATTAATAGCCAATTAAATAATATCTCTTCCCTATATAACGAATATTTTGGTATTATATCGTCAACTTCGGGTGAACCTATAAATGAACAGCAAATAAGCATGATGATACGAGAAAATGAAAAATTATTTAACCATTCGGTACACTATTACTGAACTATTTAATAGAAGTTGTTTTTTAAACATTAATATTTTGATTCTTATCTCCAGGCGACCATAATAAACCTTTTAAGTTTGGCTATGGCCCAATTTAAAATCTACAAGTGCTTAAGATTTCGAAAAAAATTAGCCATCGATATGGCTGATGAATATTTTAAGAGTGGCGATCATAGTAAGGCTTTAACGTAAGTTTTCTTTTTTTAATTGTTACAATAAATTCAAGTCTGCACTTAAATGTTTTTAGTCTTTATTCATTAATGCTACCTGACTACCGTCACGATAAATGGCCTTCATTGTTTTCCGATGTTTTATTGAAAACTATGCGCTGTGCTTTACTCTCAGCCTCTGTTACAGATTTTATTTGCTGCAGCTTAGAAGCCTTATCATTGAAGATCAATTATACACCAAATGAAAGAGTTATTGTATTGGAGAATTTATGGAAAGTATTTCAGGTAAATAAAAATGATAAAAAGTAAAAAAAAAATTATTTGAAAAATATATATTTTTAGTGTCAACCACCTGTACCACTAAATCAAAATGCCCCTGAAGTTCGTTCCCTTTGGGATGATGCTTTGTCCAGTATTAAGTCACCTTTACAAATCGATCTTGACAAGTTAACGGAGTTAATAGAATTTTGTACAACTTTTGAAAAATTCGAATTGAAAAACGATGATATTATTAAGCTTAATCTAGTTATAAGGTAATATAATCGAGCAAAATTCAAAGGATTTATTTAATATCAATAATCTCTATACAGACTACAAACCGATGTTCCGCTGAAAATACGCAATTTACAAATTATTATCACAGATGGTTCGAATAATTATAAATTACAAGCCTCTCAGTATACGAAGCTTAATGATCTCCTCGCCTTAAGGGAACATTTTAAGGATGATTCAACGGATTCTACTCGCTACAACCTACAACAGTTTGAACAGAATTTCAAACTTGAACCTACATTCTATTATCGGTTTCTTTTTACCACAGAGGCTCAACAGTTTTTAGAAAATACTCAATTACGTGTAGTGCGTATAGAAGCAGTTATAGGCACTGAAAAATTTTCTGTATTGCTGTGTAAAAGTTCACCATTTGAGATGAAGGCTTTTCGTTATTATAGTCGTACTCGTGATTTAGATGACAATATCATAATTAATCCTATTTGTTATATTACTCCCACGTAAGTTTTGAATTATTTCATTTTAAAAAAATTTGTAGAAAATTAATAGAGAAAAATAAATTTGTTATAGATAGGGCAGGTAGGGGATAAATATATAAGGAAGTGTAATAGTGTAGCTTTAAGAGAGTTATTATTGCATTAAATATATTTATTTTGTTTTTTTTTATTAATTATTTACATATATATTTTTTTGTTACAGATTCCATTTAGTCACGCAATGTAATTTAGGCACTGAAACGATGCTAGTTAATGAATTTTATCCCGTTACAACGACTATTAATAATCCCTACAATGTTTTTCTAACTGGTATTGCCTTAAATATAAGTGTACCTAATAATTTAAAGAACAAAGGTAAGTAAAATTATTAAAAATTCAATTATGTATTAAACTTACAAACGGTGGATGCCCTTTAAGTTTTGCATACCAAAAAAGACCTCAAGAAGCCATGTATGCAATATTTTTACTCAAATACTTCTTAAGAAAAACATATAACTTTGGTATACATAAGAGTTTGAAAGTATTTATTCATTGATATTGATATATTTCTTACTTACGTCGTAAGACAAATCGTATTCTACCCCAATATCTTAATGCCTGTTGTAAAAATTGTTTAGCCACTTTAATATTGGTATAAACGCCAGGAAAACTCTTGCGAGCACAACCCAAGCGAAATGTAACAACACCGCATAACTGGCCACGATATATAAGTGGTCCACCGGAATCACCAGTACAAGTATCACGTTTATTCGAACCCGTAGCACACATCATGCTTTGCGTAATTCTGAAAAAAGGGGTGTATTTCCTTTGACATGTTCCATGTGCCTTCTTGCGTACAGTAACCGTACGTAAATTATTTGAAGGCCATACTGTGTTTTCATGTCGTAAACCCCAACCATAAACTTGAATGCTAGTGTTCTAATATTTCTCCCTCTCAGGGGTCTTTTCAGTTTTAAAACTACAATATTCGTATTAAAAGTTTTCATGTTCAAAAGTCTTGGCAGAATAACTTTAATAACCGAACGTCTTATGCCCCTTTGAAGTAAACAAGTAACTCCAGCATGTACATAAACATCTCTAGCTCTTAGACCATCTACACATTGTGCTGCAGTAACAACTTATCGAGCCTTAACTAGGCTACCACCGCAAAAGAAAATATAATTTCTATCACGTAACGTTACCATATATTTGGCTTTAGCTATTGCTATTGGTCTAACCTCAACAATGCGATTCTGGTCTGCTTGTATTGTCGAAATGTGATAAAATAATACAATAATTATCAATATTTTTTTATGAAAAATTGTGAGGTATTTAAACATTTTATTGAAATTTCTGTTCAAAATCTTAATTGCAATTAACAAGATCATTTAAAATGTATATCTATTTAATGATTTATAAGAATTATTATGATAAGCACCTTAGTATTACATTGAAAGTTTAAATTTCTATTGAAACAAGTGGCTTATAAGTAAAGGGTTGAAAAAGGTTAACAATATTTACTAGTTTATATAATAAATATGATACTTAATGGAATTCTGTATAATATTGATACATATGTAGGTACATATCATAGCTTCCATGGTGGTGTAAGCACTAATAAGCTTTATTTTTATTGAATTTTCATATTTCCATCCAAATGTAAGAGCACCAAGAGAAACCATTTAAAGTATTTTTTCAGTTAATTATGTTCAGAATAATAAAATATATAAAACCGTATGGGCTTAATTGCACTAGGCCACAAAAAACTGGAATGCTTCCAACAATAAAAGAGAATCAAAAATTTTAAGAAATCCCTAGAAGGTTTCCTAATACAATAGGCCCTGTCGAAGTTCAGAGCAGTTATCGCATAATCTGTCTGACGTGCCAAGATTAGTCCGCCCACTTTCTGTAGCATGGTGTCGTGTCCTATGCGAACGTGTTTCAGTCCGCCCGACTCTCTGAGCCTAACGCAGACTTCGCAGAGCCACATTTAAACAAGATATTTAGGACGAGGTATAGACTCTATTCAAAATGGCCAATTGTGACCGAATATCCACCGCTTTCCACCATACAAGAGCGCCATAAGGAAGGATTGGTCTTATGACCGCGTTGTATATCCAATGCAGGACGTATGGTCTATGACCCCATTTTCTAACAAAGGCCTTCATACAAATATAGAAGGCACATAATGCCTCATCCGACTCTCAGCATTACGCCTTCATGACTGTTTCGAGTTCAAAACCACGTCCAGATACTTAGCCTTCTTCAATGTTTTTAGAGTAATACCATCCAATTTTGCTGGCCTAACTTCGGTATCTTATACCGCCTAGTAAAGAGAACCAGCTTGGTCTTCGCCGGGTCAAGAGCCAAGCCATTCTACTTTGCGTAATTTAAAAGAGTGCCAAGTAATGATTCCATCAGCTAGCTTAAAGTGAGAACAAATTTTGCCCTGACAAGCAGCACGATATCACTAGCATGCGCGACCGCCTTAGAACGTGTAACGAGGAGGGAAAAAATTTAGGCGGTAGTAGAAAAATTATGATATTTTTCAGAGGTGTTGACACCTACTAAACGCAATAAGCGTCTCTTGTTGCCTAAGTATCTGTGAATAACTACATATAAGGCTTCCAAAGCTTCTTCTTCTTTTCCTTCAAAACTATGTTAAAAATAGATCTTTGCCATTCCTCATTCCTACTTAAATACTTAAAGGCAGGAAAAGCCTTAGAATACATACATACATACTTTTGTCATCTGAATTGTATCAAAACGAAATCAGTTGGTCAATACCCTTTCGGTGCAACTTCGTTGTCATAAAAAAAAAAAAAAAATTAAAAGTTAGACTACAGTTGCATATTGATGCATGCTACACTACTCTTAAAACTCATAATTTTCTGTTCTAAATTTGTTGTATAGTTGTAGGTGGTTGATCTTTGGATTCAGTATTTAAAAAAAATTAGAATAAGTTTGTTTTGAGCCCAAAGCATTCTTATTATCGGCCAGTGTAGTTCTTAAAAATGTATTGTTAATTTTTTTCGGTGCAATTTTAAAAGCACTCAATCATTTAAATTACGAAAAACAAATGTAGAAAATAATTTCTTGTTTTGTATTTTAAATTCAATTCAAAAAACATTCAAAATATTTGTTTCCTTCTATATTTAAACAGTTGCTTAAAACATTTCAATAGATGTTAATAATTTTAAAACTTTGACCCAGAAATGCAGAGTTACGTTACAAAAATATATTTATTTATTATATTTTTTCATTGCAATTACTTATTGTTAAATACAAATGTGTTTGGAGTTATGGTTTTTTTATATTAAATTTAAATTTAATGTTTGTTTGGCATTATTTAGAAAATTACAATAATAACTAAAGTTTCAAAGCACGATCAATAAAATTACGCACATTCTTTATATTCGTATAGACACCAGGAAAATTAGTTCTTGCACATCCTTCACCCCACGAAACAACACCACATAGTTGCTTTTGAAATATGGCCGGTCCACCGGAATCGCCAAAACAGGCATCTTTACCATTTAAATCACCAGCACAAAACATTGTCTTTGTTATACTATTGCCTTCACGTTTATACATATCGGAACATTTCTTACGTGCCACTAAGGGTACCCGCACTGTACGCAATTGATTCGACTCTCGATTATTTTTTTCTGTCAATGCACCCCAACCATACACATCTATAGAATCACCAAGTTTCCAATTTGCTGAGCACAATTCAATGGTTTCTATGTTATTACCACTCAAATCGCCAGTTAGTTTAAGTACTGCAATATCTGTATGATAACTTCTTGAATTGTACTCTTTGGGTGTTATTATCTTACTAACACTACGCCGTACGCCCGTCTCTGAGAGTAACGTTGCGCCGCCCACCACTGTTAATTGGGAAGGACTTGCATTTTTAACACAATGGGCTGCTGTAACAACATGTTGTGCGGTTATTAATGAACCGCCACATATAAATTTACCATTGAGACGCAAGTAAACCATAAATTTGGCATTTCTAATATTGGTTGTTGAACCGTTAACAATACGTGCTTTGGTATCTTCTTCCCCATTAACGTATATAGAAGGGCTTATATACGTTATTTCCTTTAGAATAAGATACGTACATAATAATTTGATAAACGTTGCCTTAACAAATAAATAATTCTTCATTTATTTCGTATTTTATTTTCACAGATAATACAATAACGGTAGACTATTTAATTATCGTATTTTTTCATATCATTTACTGTACTATACCCAACCGTTTTAATTCATAATTTAGATTATTTATTTCGACATTGAATTTAACTCAGGAACTCAACTAATGACTGGTGTTATTTATATACATACAGCGAATTCTGAATTTGTAATAAAAAGTAAAATTAAAAAAAATTGTAAAGATCTTGATCTCTATTCAAAATAATAATAATATTTACAGTTATATATTTAAAATAGGGCATATGCAAATAAATAATTTTTTTTTTGTTTTTTGCATTAATTCTCTAATATTGTTATTAATTATTTATTTCTGAAGCACTCTTAACTTGTAAGACTAATTAACTCTTTTTGTCTTAGGAATAAAAATATTATAATTCTCCTTTCTTAATTCAAAAAAAATTGCCAATTCTTTTTTGCTTCTATTAACCCCTTGTGTCATTGTAAACTTTGATCTCCCAAAAGTTTTTTAATCGCTACAGTTCTACCATAATCATGTTTTGTTTAAAATGTTTTGCCGCAGGCAATAGTACCATCGTTAAACAAAATCAAATCGGCAATTCTTGGTACGCGTTGACGTTTATTTTATTTGGTTTGCAAGGGGTTAATTTGTAATTTTAGTATTAAAAAATAATGTCCAGCTTATGGGTTAAATATATGATTATTATAAAAAATTGTTTGCAATACAATAGATAACTAATTAGCAATCTGTTTCTACAATTAATTAATTGCATCAATTTAGAATTTTGTTAATTATGCAATAATTTGTACGTAGGCAGTTTGGTAAACTCGTGACATTTCGTTGGGCAAAAATCGTTAATATTTCTCAACGTAGTCCTCCTTATAAGACAATCTAAATTAGCTCATCAATTGTTATCTATCTGTCATGCCAATACAAAAAAGTATGAGTTATCTCATCCTTAGATAACTAACTCACTAAGGCTGTACATAAGTAGTTACCAAGATATCTTTTCCTCTTCACAGCTGGGGCCGGGTATTCGCATAGACTGTTCCCCCTTTTCTTTGTTTCTGTAGCTGCGACAAAAATCTTTGGATTGGTGTCCAAGTCGAATCGCATGCTAACCTAGCACCTAATGTCAGTTGTTACTGCTAACAACCTTGCTATATCCCATTTGTTATGATCCATAAGGGCCACATTAACCTAGCCACCCTACAAGTGTCTAAGTTACGTCATCTGTTCTCAGCTTTCTGAACAAAGAGTCTTTATTTTACAAACTCCAGCAAAACTGCGACTGAAACTGCGTTGGAAATATTCTGGCAGATCCCATTCTGGCTGACTCGACTGCCCGTTAATTACCATAGCGCTTTGATCCAAATTGGGGTAACGGCCGACAGACGGTTCAGCCTTAACAGCTCATTCGCTTCTTTGATATTACCAAAAATTACAATATTGTCACGAATTTTAAAGTCTTATAGTAACATATCTCACATTCGTCTATTAAGTTATCCCTATACCATTCCCTTCAGGAGGGAATTCTAGCTTTGGACATACTACCAAAATCCGTAAAATATTCCTGTCTTTTAGTAGTGACTTAATCTGGAGAGTATGCTAGATAGGTAGCAGTTTGTAACCCAATTAATGGCATTCTCTTACTTCAAATCATAGTTCTGAGAACATGCGCCGGTAACCGTCTTGACCTTTTCAATGTAATTGACCAAAATTTTCTGTATTGATTGCAATTTGGTCTGCGATTAATCATGCGAGTAATCTCAGTACATATCCGAATGATCATGCAAAATGTAATGTTGGAATGTCTATAATCTCAACTATCTAATTCACTTTCATTCTGCGATCGTCTAATATTATTCTATGGATTTTATCGACGTCTTGAACAAACTTCCGTGAGAAGTCTTTACACAGTGAATGATGTCCATTAACAACGAGTTAATGTTATCACTTTATTTCTTATTCATACTTTTATCAATAAAATTTCTAACGTACATAACATTTGTGTATACACCAGGATATTTACTTTGAGCACATCCTATACCCCAAGATACAACACCACATAATTGATTTTGAATAACAGCCGGTCCACCAGAATCACCAGTACAAGCATCTTTGCCTTTTAAATCACCAGCACAAAACATTGAACGCGTTACTTTACCTTGACCTCTGTACATGTTGCTACATTTGGTATTGCCTATAATAGGTACCTTAACAGTTCGCAATTGATTAGAACTTTTATCGATGTCCTCGGCAATTTGACCCCAACCATAAACAGTAATAATATCATTAGTTTTCCATGATGATTTACACAGTTGAATGGGAGATATGTTAGGACCTGTCATATCATTGGATAATTCCAATACAGCTATATCCATATGCATATCTCTGGAACTGTATTCTTTGGGCACCATTACCTTTTTTACACTTCTCTTGATGCCCTTCTCAGAGAGATAAGTTGCTCCGCCTATTACAGTCAAATCTGAACTTTTAACACCATCCATACAATGGGCAGCAGTAATGACATATTTTGTTGAGGCCAAACTACCGCCACAAATAAATTTTCCCTTTACGCGTAGATTTACAATAAATTTAGCTTTACTAATAGTGGTGGTAGTACCACCAACGATGCGTGAACTTTCTTTAGTTTGATTGTATGGAAAACCATTTATTTGATTTTGTAATAAAATTAATGAAAAATAAAAAAGTCTTCCAAAGATTTTCAACATTATTTGCTGTACTTCCAAAGCCGTTAATGTTACACTGAACTATTTGATTATATCTATTTTGCTTAAATAATTTTTTTACTTATAATATTTATTATATTTTTTTATATAATTTATCTATTTTGCAAAGCCCGTGGCATAATTGCGTTACAAATATTTTAAATTTTTTTCGATAATCCACAACCTTTAGTGAAGGTTTTTCTAGTAACCAACCTTAATGTGTTAAATGTATTTGTTTTGTTTGAGGAAAACTTAAACAAATATTCTATATTATTAATAATTACATATACGATGTCCGCTCAAAAAATAAAGTTAATTTTTCTTGTAAAGTGTATTATATCAGCTCTTTTGTCTCCTTCCTTGCATGTGTTTTTTTTTTTAATTTTGCGAATGGGAAAAAGTCGCAGTTTGCCAAAATCCATTCATTCTTGTGGTATGAACAAAGGCATAATGATGGCTTTGTTTCTGGCAGCAAGTGCGTTATCCATAGGAATGGTTCCATAGGAATTTGGGTTCCAGTGGAGTTGGGTTTGTCCTGCAGTAGAACAGGTGGTCCACATCCAGGACACAGGCCAGGTATAGTGTCGTTTATCCTCGACCAGTATAAATTTAGTCAAGAGCACCTTCCTGACCTGAGTTAAGCCAATACCACTCTAATCTGACGTGGTAGAAATCGTTCCTCGTCTGCAATAGATAGTTTTTGAGAGCTGTCTTCTATGAGGTTAGGTCTGAAGTGGAAACCAGGTATTGTTGGTTTTGCTCTTAAATATGTGATGGTCTTTCCTGATATAACTCCGTTAAATGGTGGTTCGGAAAGATACTGCTTCTAGATCATGGTGTTGTGTGCTCGGCCCGTCATCATCTTTGCTTCCGCAAGCAAGTATTTAATAGATGTCATTTGAACACAGACCGTTACGGTCCTAAGGACAGCATTTTGGCAGGTCTGCAATTGCTTCCATTTCACTTAGCTGATCCTTGGTGACCACACACACAGGCGCAGAGTATTTCACCACTGACCGGCCAATCGTTTTATATTTAGTCAATAAGGTTTCTTTATTCATACTCTAAGAGCTGCCGCCTAGGGACTTGAGGACTATGTTTCTACTCCGCATCCAATCGCAATTTGCAGTGACGTGGGCAGAGGATCCAAAGAGGCTGTCGAATGTGTTTCCTTTGATCTTTGGATGCTTAACCTTCCGAATTTGAGCGAGTTGGGAGCCTCAGAGACCTAGGTCCCTGCCTGACTATGGTGAGGCGCATTTATGAGAGCAACGTAGTGGCTGTGGTTTATACTCAAATCGAGGGGAGAGCGCTAGCTCGGTGTGGTGTTACATTCTTAACCGGGTGCCTTGACCCATAGAGTGGTAAGAGTTCAGATAGTATCCGACACTTTACCCAGGCGAAAGTCATGTCCAAATAATATGTCTCGAATTTGGTACTCACATGTGGTTTTTATCATGTGTGGGGGCGTTGGTGGACGCATTGTATTAACTCGTGCTTTAAGTAACCGTGGAGTGCCAGCGTGACGATACTCACGTTAAACTTGTAACATACTTGTCACATTCAATTCTAGCCCTACTTCTTTGACCAAATTCTGAAGATGGTAGCTTAGGATCTTTATGGGGAGATTTTAAGAGTCCTCATTTGGAAGAAGTCTGCGAAATCACTTAGATAGCTGTTTACCAAGCCGCATAGGTCATCAATATTGTTGCCTGTCGCTAATATCGATCAGTTATTCAGCATAAGGGACGATTTCTATACCTTCAGATGGTGCCGGGAGTTTAGAAAGGTATACACTAATCAAGATCGATGAAAGAACTAAATCTTAAGGTACTCCTTGTTTCATCTTATGTGGTTTCAATTTGTTGTTTCTAAACTCTATAAACGACTGCCTGCCATGTAATTTACAATCCATATCTTCGTGTTGTCGGAAAGATCAGAATTCGCAATGTCTCTTAAATAGATAGCTAAGAGAGCAACTTTAGCAAGCCAACAGTGGAACGAATCTTGCAGCAACCGCATTGATGCTTACTTAGCTTAGTTGTTAGACTTTAACTATTGCACACGGTTGTGGTTAGAGATTTAACAATTCACCGAGACCATTTATCCCTTCTTCAACTGTTGACGTGAATGGATATCTAGTGCAAATTTCGTCAACTGTTTTTTCTCAGTCTTTTTAATAAATTTTTTTACTCAGTGTAGACCGACCTTAAGCCGGTCAACTTTGCATATTTTGTAAATCTTAATTCTAATTTTTAGACAATGTTTGATGCAAATTCTTTGCTTCTTTTGTTCAAATCGATTCTAGCCTTTTTGCTTATCAAAAACAAACAAGGAACAACGTGCGAATAAACACAAGTTAAATAAAAAAAATCGACCATAGGTATCCAAATTCACCATTCTTTTCATTTCTTTAAAATATTTTCATTAAAAATTTTAAATTTTATTTAAACTACATACAGTTTTGCATAACAATCGTTTTTACAAAAGCATTTATACGTAAACTAGCCACACTTGTATAGACGCCAGGAAATTCACGTCTACCGCAACCAAACCCCCATGAAACTATACCGCAAACTTGACCATTATAGACGACAGGACCACCGGAATCACCCGAACAAGAATCCCGTTCACCGGGTACAGAAGCACAAAACATTGTACTCGTTATTATAGCTTTACCAGCATACGCCATCACACAGCCTTCTTTCGAAACAACCTGAACACTTACGGTACGTACTTGATTCGAAGGCAATTGACTATTTTCACTTGTTATACCCCAACCGGAGACTCTTACAAATTCATTATTGCTCGGTCGATTTGTGCAAAGTGGTATAGTGGCAATGTTTGGCCCCATTAAAGGCGCATTTAATTTTAGAACAGCTACATCCATATCTAGCGTCGATGGTGAATAAAACGTTGATACAAATGATTGTTGTACTTGACGCATTTCACCTGGATCGGTTAACTTAGAAGTGCCAGCATTAATGGTTAACGTTGATGGTGGTATTCCATAGACGCAGTGAGCTGCGGTTAAAACACATTTAGTGGTAATTAAAGAACCACCACAAGAGAATTGACCATTTTGGCGTAAATTTATGAGATAAGGCACTCTATCGATAGTTGTCTCAGCTCCTCCAACTATACGAGGATCCGTAGGGCGGCGTAAATTGACTTTAGGAAAAAATATTATTATCAAGAGTACTACTAGATGTCTGAATTCTATGTGAAATAACATCTTTAATTTACAAAAGTTAAACTAATACTATTCGAAAAATATCTAAAAATAAAAAAACGTATGATGCAGTTTCAAATGGAAGCTATTGTTACGTTAATCACTTCTCGCTGACCTATAACAATGAATTGCGTTAAAACGAAATCATTTTTTTTTTTTGTTTTTTGTTTTGTAAATTAAACATGAAATAACAGTGAAAAAGAAGACAATTTCTAAAGTTATTAATAAATATAAATAATCGGAAGTATTATTTGTTTTTAATTCATATTCTTATAATAGGCTTCCTGTTGAACCGTGTTTTTTGTCTTTCAGTGCCAAAGATGGAAAAGGAAGACATTCCTGCAATCTCATTTGCCTTTCTTTACTCTTTCTTATCTCTTCAACTTCTGGATTGACTGACCATTTAAAAAGTTATTGGCAAAATTAAAAATAAACGTTTTCCTGAAGCTTTTACTTCGGTGCTTCTTAACGAAGAAGCAGGCTTCCGTTTACACAGAACATCTATGCTTCACATAGTACCTTGACCAAGAAGTTGCCGGAGTTTATGCAGAAAATTAAAAATACAAGTTTATTCATCTTAATCTTTATTGTTTATTTCAAAGTAATCCCCATCGACTGCAACAGACTTTAGTCAGCGCTTGATCCAATCCTCGAAACATTTTTTATATTCAGTTTTCGGTATGTACAGCAGTGCTTCCTGCGATTTTTCCATTACTCTCGGCTGCTGAAACGTATTTCCCGATTAAACAGAAAGAAGTCACAGCGAGCTAAATCAGGTGAATTCGGTGGATGTTGGATGGTATTTGTTCTATTTTTCGTCAAAAAATTTCGAATAATGATGGCACTGTCCTATGGTGCATTATCATGGTGCAAAATCCACGAATTTTCTGCCCACAATTCTGGTCTCTTTCGGCCAATTGCTTCACGCAAACGTCTCATAATGCCCAAATAATACTCTCTCTTCTATGAAAACAGTGAGCATTGCCTTCTTTTTTGATTGAATACAACGTGGTTATTTTGCTCTAGGCTCATTTGGTGAACGTCATTCACTTGACTGTTGTCTGGACTGCGTGTCGTACTCATAAACCCACATCTCGTCTCCAGTAATGAACATTTATCAAAAGGAATGTGGGATCGGATTCAGCCTCGCATTTCATGACTTTTGCGACCTCAACACGGTCTCTTTTTTGCATGAAATTCAGGTGTTTTGGCACCAACTTTGCTGCTACACAATAGAATCCGAAATCATTAAACAAAATATCTTGGACGGATCCATAAGCAAGATTCAGGTCCTCCGCTATCTTTCTGATGGTTAATTTGAGGCTATTGACCAATCTTTCTTTTACTTTATCAATGTTTTCGTCGGTTTTCGATGTCGATGGTCTGCCACTGCGTTCATCACTTTTGAACCACTCGTGCACTGGTAAACGATCGTTTTCTTAGGAGATTCGTTGCTGAAACACTTTTCCAACATTTCCAACGTTCGCGCACCGTTAAATCCGTTTTTACGCAAAATTTAGTAAAGGGTCCGCCAAATAATTTTTTTTTTTTTTTTGAAAATGCTATAAAAAAAAAACTACTGAATATTCTCTCTTTTTTTATTTGAAAGTACAATCCTTCCGGTTAATAATGGAAAATAATTTCATTCAAATGGCTGCCTCGGCTGGCCATGCTTTAGCCTACATGATCGGTCCAATTTTTAAGCACATTATCGATTATGTGCAGCTGTATTTCACCAATGGCTTCACGAATATTGTCCTTTAAAGCGTCAATTGCCTCTGGCTTGTAGGCATAACACTTATCTTTGACAGCACCCCACAAATAATAGTCCAACGGTCTCAAATCGCAGTTCCGAGGTGGCCAAACGACATCAGCTCTGCAGCTGATAATGCCATCTTCAAAAACAGGGAGCAAAACATCGAGTGTAGCTTCGGCTGTGTAACGCGTAGCGCCGTCCTGTTGAAACTAAATGTTGCTAATATCCTCCTCTTCAATTTTTGTGAACAAAAATTCGTTCAACATGGCCCGATAACGATCGCCATTGACTGTAACGGCCACTCCTTGCTCATTTTCGAAGAAAAATGGCCCAATTATACCTCTGGACCAAAATCCGCACCAAACAGTGACTCGTCTTGGATGTATCGGCTTTTCAATGTATGCGTGCAAGTTTTCTGTGCCCCAAATGCGACAATTTTGCTTGTTTGCATACCCGCCAAGATCAAAATTAGCTTCATCTGCAACATTACCAAGAAATTCAAAGTAATGTCGCAATATTTCCCAGCGTTGTTCAAGCGTATGCACAACCATATTTGTTCAGCGGAAGGATAAAACTAAATATCTGTCAAATCAGACATGAACTAAGTGTTACCATTCACTAAATAAGCACTAGTTGAAAAAAAAAACGTTAGATGGCGGACCCATTACAATTTCTTTGTTGTAAATTTCAATCTATTTCTAAAATTGTAAAAAATCGCCAACACACATAGAGATAGATGTACTCTTGGCTACTTAGCTTTTGCAAATGACGCTAGGATTAAACGTTAATATCAATAACACATATACCAACTTAACAAAATAAAAACTCAAATCGGAACGATGGGGCCACCACACGGTGGTTATTCCGGGAACTTTTTCATCAAGGTGGTAAGCAGTCTACAAAACATTGAGTGGCGTTCTCCGCTTTACCTTGCTTTTGACAACCTTGCACACTCGCTGATTTAAAATCCACTCGGCTAGAGAGAAACTGCTAAGAAACGCATTGACATCATTGAGGTACAAAAGTACTGCGACCTCTCGATCTATTGTACAGCCATCCATCTATATAGAGTTTCCCTATAATATCTCCCCCAACTTCATATACCTTACGAAATTCAGTATTTCGGTTGATACCAACCGCGATCACTCCTTACCTAGTATCTGATAGGCGCCTAGATGCTTCCTCCTAGAATGCATCAATACATCACATGTACTCAGTATAAGCTTATATTGTCTACCGCTGTCCGAGACTGCAGAACTTGCGATTTTGATAGTTAGATAGTCGATTCAACGATGGAGTCTCAGTGTCATCCCGGCCCTTCCTCTGAGTAACATGATTAGGATTATCAGAGAAATTCAGTGGCTAAGGGAAGCTTTTTAAGAATAGAATTAGGAAGGGGAAAAATTGTTAGATGGAAATTTCTTAGAAGAGATTCAAAATGAGCTTATAGTCTCCGAGTGAAGATGCCGTCTGTCATCTGCTTTGATTTACAGGTCATGTTTACCCTCAGTACCAACCCACATGGTCAAAATGTCCTTTCCCGGCGGTCACGGATGTGGATGTTTTCACACTGTGCTCATAGCCGTCAGATACAGCGGAACATATATTGAGTGAATGTGAAGTTCTTGATAAGTTTAGATGGAAATGTTAAGGTCTTATTATGGTTTCAGATCTGCTGATGTTCATTACGAAGGCAGCAGATCTGCTGAACAAACTCTAGAGAGGAAGGTGCTTAATAGATCCCATGGGCTGCAGTGTCCTGCAATAGTGCCTAGTCAGAATGATGATAATGATAATGCTAATAATTTCTCATCCGACCAGCTTATCTGATCCAATTTTTTTTTTTACCCATTTGTCTTTAAAGGATAATTTTTTATTTAAACTACAAATAAAACTGCGATATACTTTCTTAACAATGATTGTCTTTCAAAAATGATAAAAATCTTTTTATATTCGTACTACTTAATCTCGTATATACGCCTGGATAATCCTTTGAACCGCAACGATAACCCCACGATACAATACCAACTTGTTTACCCTCACGTATAGCCGGTCCACCAGAATCACCCTGACAAGCATCACTACCCCAACGCCCGATGGCACAAAACATATTCTGCGTTATATTATTATGCGGCATATAGGCTTTTGCGCACTCATTAAACGGTGTTAGAGTAACAGCAACAGCTTGTAATTCATTTGAGAGTTTCGACAATGGATATTGATCCTTAAGACCCCAACCAGCAACAATTATATCTTCATTTTCAGACAACGGTGTGTAGTCGATCTCTATTGATTTTACGTTTCTGGAGCGTATTGGCTTATCTAATTCCACTACGGCTATATCCATATCGATCGTAAAGAAATTAAAATCAGCCGGCATCATCCATTTACGTACCTTTCTTACTATACCTCTAGATTTTATATACGTTGTTCCAGCATGTATTTCCCAAACTCCGGGCGTTTCTATTACAGAGCAATGGGCTGCTGTTAGCATACATTTTGATGAAATCATCGTACCGCCACATATAAAATGATTCCGTATTCGTATACTAACCATATACGGATGTTCAGCTATATTGGTAGCATGGCCGCCTATAATACGCATTGCTCGAGAAAAATTATTATATTTGTCAGCATCACAACACACAATAAATATTTGTAATAAGTAGAATATAAAATAAAAAATATTTATCATTTTCTTGTTTTTGAAAATAAATACAATTATTTTCAAAAAATACAATAATTGATAGACAGAAAATTAGAAGAAAAAAACAAATGAAAATAATGGGGTGGTTCATATTGTTCGATAACAAATGTATGAAAATTAGTGTGATCTGCTATATGTCGATTTTATATTCTGTCAATTTAACTATGGTGACATTTATAATTTATGCTGCACAGTCAAAAAAATAAATCGCCATTGAAATATATTTAATTGGACTTAGGCCACTTTCAAAATAAACGGCTCATATAAAGTCGAAAACGTAATGTTTTTAAGGTCAGGGAGTTCTGAGCTGAAAACTAAGCTCAGCGTTGATAGTTGTAACAAAAAGTAGGATACAAATTTGACAACCGATGTTGACTTTGGCTTTATTTCATGTTGACAGTGCAAATGACAAAAGTCTTAATATCTACTCGTATAACTAATACCAAAGGCACCTAGAGCCGACAGAAGTTAAGTAGTTGGTGTGGGTTTGAATCTAAATCCCAGAGAAAGGCTTTAGATTATTGTAACCGCTAAGTAAACAATCAAACAGTCTTTGATTCTGAGGTTATTGCTAACCATGCGAACAACTTCTGCCACTACTAGAAGATTTTTGCGAAACTGAGCGCTTTCCACAAGAACTAAATGAAGGCATCATAGTGAAAATTTCAAAGAAAGTCAACCTGTCAGAGGGCACAAACTGAAAAGGAATATATTTACTAAGTATGGGTAATATAATAATAGCGCATGTAATAACAAACCGTATCACAAACGCGCTGGAACATGACCTTAGGCCATAACAGGCTAGATTCCGTCCCCATAAATAGTGCATTAATCAAGTCAAAAGCCTGAGATTGATAGTGTAGAGCAGTCTGCTAAAGGGTGATCTCTCCTATACATGATATTCATAGACTTCGATGCCATTGACTACAAAACTTTCTAGAAAGTAAATGGAAAGAAAATAGCATGGAGTGTGCCAGGACAACTTGATGACTTGGAAAATGCCAACGAAATCTCTTTGGGCCACAGGTACACTGAATGTGAGAAATAATCAATCTGCTAGAGGCATCTGCGGCAGAAGCTATTTTGAGAAATAAACTACATCGATGTTGTGATGGGTGATTTTTTTATGAGCTTTCGGATTTGATTTAAAAAAAAAAACATAAAATTTAATGAAATGTGTCAAATCTTAATTTGAGTCAATAGAACGATCTATATAATTCAATGTTTAAAGATGATTTCATGTAAATGTTGACAGCGACTACGTTTTGTTTTGCGTGCTGTGTGGCATGTGGCACCGTCTAGTTGAAACCACATGTCAGCCAAGTCCACTCCATTTCATTTTAGGCCAAAATAAATTTGTAATCATCGCACATTAACGTTACTGGCTTCGTCGTCTTCCAAAAAGTACGGTCCAATGTAGCCACTTGCCCATAATACACAATAAATAGTGCATTTCTCGGGATGCATCAGTAGTTCTTGCAATGTTTCTGGCTACTTTTACATCAAATACGGCAATTTTGCTTGTTCACGTATTCATTGAACCAGAAATGAGCTTCGTCGCTGAACTCAATTTTACGATAAAAAAGCATGAATTTTGATAATAAAATTCAATAATCTGCAAGCGTTGTTCGTTTCTAAGTCGATTCATTGTTAAATTATAGACAAATCTTAACATGTTTGAAAGTAATATGTTAAACGAAAACAGCTAAACTGTCAAAAACAGTGTTGCCAAAAAGAAAGATGCTAAAAAAATCAACCGATAGATGCCGAAATCACGAAAATGGAAAAAAAACCTGGAGTGAGATAAAATCGCTAGCACTTAGCAAACATGATTGGAATTTACTTGTTATGGCCCTATGCTCCAGATGGGAACGATAGGAACGAATATATACATATGCATCTAAACTGTTTCATGCACTATTTTCTACTGTTGGCGGAAAGGCATCAAAATAGTTTCAACAAATTTCTCATCAACAATTTTATGAAATGCACCAAAACACTTGAAATGTTGAGAATGAGTGGCATATGATGAATCTCAAGAATTTTTTTTTATAAAGGTTTTAATCAAATACCCAAGTTATACTTAAATTTTTTTTAATATCGTGACCTAGTTCATTAGGACTACTTATTGACTAAATATAAATTCTAGCAGAGTATTACTTTTATTTGCTGTTTGCTAGAAGCAGTACTAAAACAACTCCCAGAATTGTGGAAAAACGATTCATTTGTGGATATTGTTTTTCTGTAACTTTTTTCTATTCCTAAAATTAAAGATTTCCATTAAAAGATATTTTTTTTCTTTTAAGAATAGTGTAAACAGTGTTTGAATAACCTTTTCTATCAAACAAAACAATAACATCTGTTTTGTTTTTTCATAAAGAATTACAATAATTTACCTAATTTACTAGTGAAACGTAGACATTAAGGTCATATTAACCCTAACCTTCATAAAAATATCAACTGCTTAAAGATCTTGAAAGTATATGTGAAACAACGTCTAAGATCAACAATCTTTATAAAAGAAAAATTCATTTCTTAACTACATTTAGTCATTAATCACCAATTGAGAATGAATCTTGTACTTCTATTGGTTACAACGTTTGTTTTCCAATTCCTGCCCGGAACAGTGCAGACATGGACTGCTCGCATAGTGGGCGGTAGACGAGTGTTTATCGAGCAAATACCTTATATGATAAATGTGCGCAGGAATGGCTTATTTCATTGTGGTGGTTCGTTAATAACTCCCAAATGTGTTTTAACTGCGGCTCATTGTGTGCGTAACAGGAAACCTAAGGATATGGAAGTTTTAGGTGGCATAACATTTTTAAATGAGAATTTCAATAGACGAGCTGTTAAGAATATCTTCATACCAGACACATTTAATACAAGTAATTTGGATAATGATGCGGCCATATTTGAATTATATACACCTCTTAGAGGGTATCCTTTGCAAGTAATAGAATTGGCCGATGAAACACCTGAAGCAGGAGATTTTGTCAAGGTATCTGGTTGGGGTTTTACAAGTGAAAATGGTACGGCTTCGCAGCAATTGAGATCAGTTTATGTAGCAGTTGAATCTCAAGAGAAATGTCGGCTTTTATATCAGGATTTTCGCCCCATAACTGAAAATATGTTTTGTGCTTCTATACCCGGTCGTAAGGATGCTTGTTTAGCCGATTCCGGTGGTCCAGTTGTATACGATAATCAATTAGTTGGCATTGTTTCCTGGGGCAGACGTTATGAATGCGCTCGCAGAAATTCACCGGGTGTTTATGTAAATATACCAGCTTTAAGGCCGTGGATTGATAAAATAATGGAGCAGCATTGTTATTAGGATAGCATTCTCGTAAAAATATTAAGCTAAATTTCAGTTTTAATGTGTAACCATAGTTATACTCATATTTATTTTGTATTCCGATTATGCACAGATAAAAGTTAATCCAAAATTAGAACTAAAAATTATTATATTTCTTTGAAAGTGATTTTATTTGAAACTGAACACGCCGATCGAGATCTATTATTTTGACTCTGGTGGACTTAATGTATGCCATGTTAGCACTTTTACGTTGCTCAAAGCTCAAGAGAATACAACCCATTAGCCAGTGCCTCTATATGATATTGCAACCATATTATACCACACGTGAGTTCGAATTCAAGCTCTTAACGCAATTTGTCTAGGTTAGGTTATCACAGATATTGGAAAATTTCAAAATGCCCGTCTAAACTTGTAAATTCAGTTAATGAGGCCCTCATGTAAGCCAACTGGCGCCGGTTTTTGCTTTGAGCAAATTCGACGGCGATACAGCCCTAAGATAGTCCAGGGAATGTCTGGTTGCATCATGTAAGAAGGCCATCACGTCACTCCTACATTGTCAAATTATATTGGGTTCAAGGTCACTGTGGCATAGTGGAAATGAAACTACTAATAAGCTGGCGAGAGAGGAAGCGAGGAAAAGTGTGGATCTATAAGACCACAGTTGAGTTTCTTCGTTGGTTTGGCAGTTCTATGGGTTCATGGAATGGCCATGAAGGGGCTACTATGGCTCAGACTTGACCACTCGAAGACGGAATGGGTTAGGAGCCACTTGTGATTTTGATAGGTTTTCTGACTGGACACTGGGCCATATGAGTCGATGACGAGGTTGTGGGACGCAGATATTACTGATTTCTACAGAGTGTGTGGCAATGAAAGGCAGCCTGAGATAGGAAACACATCCTGCGCCTTGATCCTGCGCATGCTCAGATTGTTGGGTCGGGGCTTTAGTGAGGTTGTGTCTGCCAGGATTTCCGTCCTGGAGGAATTTATGTCAGCCATCAGCAGACTGGTGAGTGACTCCAGGTGGCAGAGAAGTTCGATTTTGTTTCTTTTATATTATCCTTATTGCTTTTCCTTGCGTTTCTATCCTCTTTTTCCTGTTTACTACATTCTTACTATTTTCTTCCTCTTTTTCTGGAAGGCTTCCGCAATGTACCTTTTTCTGTTCTCTGCGTGAGGTGTGCGAACACCGCCTTCTCTACCAACCTGGCTGGTCTTATTTTTAATACTTCTCCTAAGCCAGCGTTCGGCAAAGTAATATTAATGCATTTTATAATTGTGGTAGTAATTGATAGTCTCTCACTCTGCGTTTTTCACTTGTTTTCTCTTTGCTTCTCTTTGTTTATTTTTTGCCTATGCGTGTGACTACGTACGTTTGAAAACAGAAGAGAAGAGTAGATCTTTGCCGAAATCTATTATAAGCCTTTTTTATACTGAGTTAATATAATTTTTTCAATATAGAACCTTAAACACCTTTTATCCATATGGGTTTTCAAATAAAGAAGAGTAAAAGTTCACGACCCAAGCCTAGGTTTAAGTTCTCACTAATAAGTAAATTTATAATTAATGATACAGTGTTTCATCTGAACCACAATGATCAAATACTAGAATTGTGGGAATTGAATTTATTGATGGCATTTACTTCTGTATCATTTCAGTATTCCTTACCACAGACATCTCACCTACAAAACAAAAACTCCACTCAAGTATACAAATCGACATCGGAGAGTTGTCAATGCAAAGTTCCAATACAGCCTCATTCTATATATTTAGTATAATCGAAGCTAATATAACGTTGCAACAAAAAATTTGCTATACAACCGATGTCCTAAAACCTAAAGTAACCACAGCCATAGTGATAAATGACTCAACAACACCCAATAGTACGGATGAATCGCCAGAAGCGACGTTGGCTGCAAAAAATTTAACATCAAATCAAACAATTCTCACAACATTGCCCATCCTCACAACACCTATTCATCTAGAATTTCTAGATGAGAATAGTTTACGGAAAACTCAGGACGTTATACTAAGTGTACGCTGTGAAGCGGAATTTAAATTCAAGGGACAGTTTTACACATTGAATCGTATGCCTTTGACTAAAATCTATAGAGGAGAGAATTTTTTGTTTCGGTCTGGTGTTGTGGTGGAGACGGATGTGGAATTAGATATTTTAGAAACTTATTTTATATGTGTAAGTATTTTAATTTAAACTGTAATAAGCTTAGTTCTTTTTTTATTCCTTTTCTTCTTTCTATTTTTGAAGGATCATAACTTAGTGCAATCGACGTATAGTTTTAAACGCAAGAAATTTACCAACACTTATAGGCGTGGCGAAAAACTGGAAGATGTTATAGTTTTGCGTACGAATAACACTAGCGAAGAATGGTTAAATGCTAAGGATTATGAGCGTACAAAAAACGAGCTGCAACCAAATATCTTTAATCGCTTAAGAAGTTCCAGAAAACATTCACTAAAAAGCGATGCTATTGGCCTCAGTATGATGATGAGCTCAAATCATATGAATAACAAAAGTTTTATGGGAAAACTCTCAACGAATATGACAATAATAAATAATACTGCCTCCACAAATGCTCTTATGGTGTCTAGCCAAAATTCCAATATGAGTTCGTCAACATTATCGGATGATGGCAAATCGACTGCTAATTTAGCAACTATCTATAATAACAACAACAATATTAATAGTACTGTAGATGAAAATGTGGCACTAGCGTCTAAACAAAATTTACATACTCGCTTAATCTACAATAAAACATTGGACGCTATACAGGCCACCGGTCATTTAAGAGGTTTTCTTAAAGGTTCTCTCCTTTTGGACTCAACAACTCAGCAGCAACAGCAATCTACTCCTGCACTTAGTAATCAAGTTATTTTCGGTTTCTATTGTATAAAATGGCGTCGTACAGGTGGTAAAGAAGAAAATGAATCGAAATTTCTTATAACTGGTTTACCGATTGTTGAGCCACCGCTAAATATCTATTGTACCGTAGAGGAGAAAATGTTTGTTAAAATGCCCATGATATTTAAAGTTGTTTTGAAAAATCCTACGCCCAAAGTTGTTCATCTCATTGCAACATTGAGCATAAGTAATACGGATAATTTTATATGTTCGGGGCATAAACAAGTGAGTATATGAATTAATTTTGTAGGTAAGGTTTGTATATAGCAAGCTGTAAAAGCGTTTCTAGGTGGCATCTGAGATCCAGGCGATTTCCAACTGTGCGCGGTTTATTATAGAGCGTGGAATCAGGTGCGCTTATCTCATAGTTAAACGTGGCTGACGACCCTTTCTTCGGAGTATATAGACTCGAAATTGGTACACGAATGCTATACCAATGTCTACACTCTGGTAAATATTGTGTTATGGATCGAAATTAAGACCTTTGCACGTCCTTTTGGGCAAAATGCCCAAACCTTTACCTATAATGGGAGCTCCGCCACATGAGCAAGGTAATTATGAGAAAACTTGTTGGTTACCTGACGGATAACTGCTCCTGCTATCTGAAATATCACCTCTTCAGCTTCAATGTGGTTCCTGACACCGAGTACCGCGTGTGAAAGAGAAGACGATAGAGCATATTCTCTCCCTTTATTTGGGCTAAGTAGGTTTGTCGGCTACCCATTGGAGATATTGTAGCCTTCACACAAAAAATTAAGGGTATTCATTGGGAAATTGTTACGAGTTGTGTTTCTGAGAGATTGGCACTCATTGCAGCTTGTACAATAGAGGATCTGACCCCGGAGTGCTTTGCACAATAGTTCTGTTAGATCCCATGGCAAGTTGAGCCTCTTCGTCCCTGACAATAATAATGAGGCATCGGAATCTCAGTCTTCTTTTTCTGTTTTTCCTTGCACCTTACGCCTTTTTAACTGAAGCGTTTGTTTCTATTCAACCGGCGAGCCCTTGCTAATGCAGCCGCCGTATTCCTAAGCGCTTTACTACATTTATATTATAACCCATGCATTTCACGCTTCGTTCATCGTATATACTCTCCGTTTACACAGATTGGGTCACGACAACGTTCGGTGATCTATGTGCTTCAGAGACGAATCTTTCCACAAATTATGCTTTATCGTTGGCGAAGCAAAAAAAAACCTTTCTTGTGTATACTGAAGGCAGTCGAGCATATTGTCTGGATAGACGTTCAATTTCACGATGGCACCCCGTTTGAGTAATTTAGTGGCTAAGAGAAGCACAATAGGCGAGATAAGCATTCTGAAAATAGGATTAGAACGGAAAAAGTTTTCTTAGAAGGGATATACGATGACTTAATTCTGGTTCCCTATGGAAGACGTATATCCTTTGATATCTAGGCCATCTCTACTATCCTTACTACACACTATTTCGTACAATCACTGAGAATGACAGATATTTACTATGTTTAAAAGAATCGCCGTTTGTTGCAAATCGCTCATTTTTAAGTTATATACCCAATATAACTTTCTAAGTTGTACACCCAATATAATCATAATAAATTGTAACAGAATCTTAAAAAAATATTTTTTTAATACTTCTCTTTATTTGCATTTAGACAATTAGCAAATTAAGAGTTTAAGAAAAAAATGAATTCTATAAGGTATTGCAATAATTTATCATGTTTAACTTGCCTTTAGCTGGACATTTCGATATTTGCTTTTGGCGAAAAGGAACTTGTCTATAATCTCTATCCACTGTATGTGGGTTGGCAAAATTTACCTGAACTTACGTTGTCATACAATACACAAGCTGATCCTACGAAAGACGAAACACAAAATATATTGCTTGGAGAACTGGTACAACGGTCAATACCCAAAAAAGTATTTGTGTTGGTAAGTATTTGTTTTGTTTTTTTTTATTATTAATGTATAAATTTTATTTTTTTATAAATTTTATTACAATACTACTTATAATCTTATTGCAAAACACTATTAAAAAGTATTCTTTTTTTTCTTTATTTTCGTTTTTAGCCACCTTTAAAGCAACAAAATAAATAAGATGCTTTCTGAATGGAAAGATTAATAACAACAAAAGCAGTTCCCCGGAAGCTTTTAAATAAAATTAGCAATATTTATATGATTTCTTGAGGTTTTTTTATATAAGTAGAGTGTAAATTAAAATAATTAACCCAATTTTACACATTTGAAGTTTCTCTATTTGAAATAAACTTTAACTAATTTTATAAATCTATATTTACTTAGATATTTTGAATATAATTCATAAGTTGTGTATGCATTGTTAAAAACGCTGAAGTTTCGACAATGTTTCTGTTTTCCATAAAAACACATATTAAAATTTGTTTTTTTTTTATAAGCTGTTAAGATAATTTTGTTGTAATTGATTTGATAAGTAGTTAAAATATTTGATATAAAAAGAATATTGGGTTTGACTCTTTTTCTTTTTTCAATATTTGATTTAAGTTTCAGTTTTCTTTTCCACTTTTTTTAATATCCAGTTTTGTTCTTCTCTCTATTCTTAAAATCGTATTTTTAACAGAAGTTAATATCATTCAAATAAATTAAATAGTGTAGTAACGTTTAATAATAATTATAATAATATATTGTACATGTATTTAAAATAAAATTATTTAGAAAAAGTGTAGTAGCGTTTTAAACAAAAAAGAACAGAAAACAGAAAACTTTTCATTTTAACTCTAAATCACACAAACACAAGGAGGGTGTATTTTTAATAAAACAAAAAAAAAAAACAAAGTTGATAAATAAATTGAAATTAATTTAAGAAATTATTAATAACTTCTTATATTTATTTACTCTGACTTAATACTTTTCATTTAAAATAAGCAAAATTTTTATTTATTGCTTGAAGAAAATTTAAAAACTCCTTTACGTTGGCTACGATTTTCGCCCTGAAAAAAGAAATACAAATAATTTGTTCAACTGTCCAAAAAAACCATTCAAAATATACTTCATCTTACCGCTAAACGATTGCCAAATAACATTATTGCTTTATCCTCTTCTGGTGGTGAGGAGAATTCACTTTGGTTTGTAGTTGGTGGTCTACGGTGTATTTGTAGTTTTTGTTTAATGGCCTGTGACAGTATAACCTTGCGGCTGACGGACTTCATGGCCAATAACAAATCTAACCAAGTCCAGGTTACATTATGATATTCCAATGTTGGTATAACCAAAGAAAAATCTGTAATATCTTCTAGATTTTTCTCTTTATTACCCTTATAGCTCACACGCACAGGTACCTCTGGAATTTTGATATAAATAAAGAGTTTATTCTTTTCAGCTCGCTCTTTCATTTTCTCTACATCGTCCTTTTCGATTTTAACATAAAATTCAGAATCCTTGGAGGATTTTTTTGATTTTGAAGGCTTTTTCGAAGATTTCGTTTGTAGATTCGAGGAAGATGATGAACTTGAGGAATTTTCTTCAATATCATCTACAGCTTCGGTTTCGGAAGCATCACGATCAGGGAAACAGAATTTTAACATGGTGGAATAGAATTTTTTGGTAATGGCTATAGTTATTGGCGCCACATTAATTTCAAAATGTTCCTTAACCGAAATACCACCCACTGGTGGCTTTTCGCGACAAAACACTCTTAGCACACGTTTGTGGGTATCAACAGGCATATCTTTCTGTATCTCGGTAGGTACTAAAACCTCTCGATATATTTCTCTTGGTATTAAGTTATTCATTCGTATGTTACCCAGTTCCAAAAGATGCTCTACGGAATCATCACTTTTTGACTTTTTCGTGTATAAGAAAGCGCTTAGCACCAAATCAGCAATACCAATTTGACCATCGGTTTCGGTTAGACGCCATTGGGCTCGTTTAAAACAAATTTCATTGGCTCGTACTATGCTAACAGTCTTATCTGAGCGTACATTGGAAATTTTACTTAATTGAGAAAGTTGTTTCTCTTTATAGCACAGCAGCATCATATCAAGTTCTTCACTCAAAGTATTTAACTCTTCCTTACTCTCTCTTATATGCTTCTGTACACGATCGTATTCTAATTTCCATTCCATGGTATCACTTTCATCGGCCCTTTGACTTATAAAGTGTATATCCTTCTCGAGGGAACGTATTTTCATTAGTAAACTTCTTATAAGTGTTTGTTTCTGTTGTATGGGACGTTTTTGATCTTCGGTAGAATGCAATTGCAGTTGGAAACGCATTCTGGCTAATTTTTCCAAAGCTTGTTTTCTTTGTGGCTCTACGTACAGCAATAGATTATTGACTATATCTAAAATCATAGCGTACTGTAGAGAATTGGTGCAAACATCTAAATCATGATGCATTAAAGTAAAGGCATCAACGGGATCATCTTGCCTCTCCCAAGGCGACAGAGTTTCCTCTGAAGGAGGTGGCGGCATGTCAGTAATAGTATTCGGATCAATTGTATCGCCATAGCTTACATAGAAAAATTCACATTTACAACGCGATACAATGCGTTGTAACTGTATAGGCTGATTTTCACCAGCATTTTCACTGGAAGAGGCTCCTACAGTTTCAGAGACAACACCACCCACGCTACGGCCACTGCCCACCAAATGTGGTATATCGGGTAAATCACATATAACAGCATCATCCTTATCTTGTATGTTGTCTACAGTTAACCACATTATTTCGCGTTCCAAAAGGGAATCGTGCTCCCCTGCACTAACGGTGGCATAGTACTGCATGCATTCCAACAAACCTTTCCAAGTAGTTTTCGATACTAAGGAACGATCACGCCAAACAGGACGATGTACTCGCTGCAATATTTCGGCTTTGGCCGCACTTATAATAACATAACCCGAAGTTTCCGAACCCTTTAGTAGCACTTGTGAATTAACCAAAGAAATCGACCAATTTTCGTGTATAACATCTTGAGCCGAACAGGCTTGCAAACCCTGTAATTGAAGTTCCCTAGATTGGGTACTTTGATCATCACTGTACACATTGAACTTATGATCCGCTTCAGCTATGAGTTGTTGCAGCATAGCTGTTGCATGACTAGCCGGTTGGGATTTCTTAATATTTGTATTAGCATTTGCAACTGAAATTAAAAAAATGGTAAAATTTTTAATTTTAATCGTAAATGAAATTTATAGTGATTTTAAAAACATACTTGGCAACACTTCAGCAGAGTTAGTTGTTAAGGCTATTGTATTATCACTGCGTTTATTTTTCATTAGACTAGAATTACCCTCTTTGCGATAACTTTTCACAGCCTCAGTTGAGAGATTATTTTTTAATTTTTGTGATTTCATAAATGAATCGAATAAGGCAAAAGCCACATCACGATTATTTTTTGTCCAAGCACCTTTCAAATCATACACAACCAATTTGTGAGTGGGTGTAGTCGATTTAGTTTTATTTGTTTCCTCTTCATTACCGGTCTGTATAAGAGCCTCACGCCCATAAGACACACGTCCCACACTCAAAAAATAAAAGCGCACTTTGTTGCAATTGTCGGCGTTGGCTATATTCTCCGAGGAACTGTCGAATTTCTCAGGTTCAACACTTTTCAGCCAAATTTCAGCATCATTTAGTTCACAATTCATATAAATCGTTGACCAATCAGCACGTGGCCTATGTATGAGACCATCATCTATAGGCGATAGCGATAGTAAATATTCGGAGCAAAAGGAAACACGGCCGCCATTCAATTGAAAACCTTTGTGTCTGGCATGAGACATCCAGTAAAGTACCTGGAAACGATGTAAGCTCATCTGTAAATTGGCTTTTTTGTAGTGACGACTCAATTGTTTTTTACGTGGCCGAACATTATTAAATACTGGTCCTCTACGTGTAGGTCTTGTTACGCCCGAGAGTATAAGTTTTAAGCTTTCAAACCATCTTAAAGTACTGCCATATAAAACCAAACTTGGTATATCATTTTCAATTTCCAAACCCGGTTTCGATTTCGTTTCAAAAGAAATCCATATATTCAAATTAATAGAACGAAAAGCTCTAAACGAGTCATGTACCTGATTGGAAGAGTATTCGGGTAATTTATCTGGAGCACATGGCATAACAGCATGATGGTCATTCGGATTAGCCAAACAAACCCAATTCAGTTTGAAAGTTAATTTCAAATGAGGAAAATGTAAAAGACGACAATCATCGTAACGTGATGCTGTACGTACAGTAACATTCAGTTCTCCTTTAAACATAATTTTGGCATTTGTCCATACAATGCCAGCATTATTCCAGGTTAATTCCATTTCTTCGGTAGTATTGTAGGGATCTAGCGAAGCATGCAAGAGAACAGTAAACTGTTTAACTATCATAGTTAGGCGGCCATGGAATAGAAGACGCATTTTATCCCAAAATGGCAGAGGCGGACTGGGATCTTTGGAAGGAGCTGATATTTTTTCAAAACTCAAATTACATTGAGCCATCACCGGTTCCCAGCAAGGCCCGAAAGCATAACTACAAAACTCCAAGTCACAATTGAAGTCATGATAAAATTTCAAAGCCGTCATGCTGCGTTGTACAACATCCGTGCCAAATGGTTCCCCCACTTCAATGTATACATCACGTTTAGCTCGCTTTGAAGCAGCCTGTTCAGCACCACACAATATACCAAATAAACGCATTGTCTTCACATAAAACATGGGCTGAGGAAAATCTCTCAACATAAACTTCCATTCCGAACAACTAACATGTACGTTGCGACACCATAAAGTAGTAAATTCCAAACCCTCTTCTGGCCAAGGACTTTCCGAATCAATTTCCCTCATTATGCGCGTTACATTAGCGGTACCGTGTATAGAAGGATCGGCCATGGCCATAATCTCAACATCTGTCATAATCCAAGCCAACAGACGTGTACGCACCGGGCCACTTTCACGTATTTTCTTGGAACGTTGTATATAAATTTCAGAGTTTTTCTTAACCAAAGTGGCATGTAGAGTTTCTATAGTGCCTGCTGGTACCAATAACGTTTTCGAACATATCTCAGCAATCTTTTTATCAAAAAGGGTCTTGCGTTTAAGACCCTCTAGATATTCATCGACTAGCAAAACATAATTATCACGTAGTTTAACTTCGAAAGGATCATCGCTGATTTCCAACAAAAACTCTTTGATCTTAAATAAAAAAGAAACAAATAAAATACTGATTTGTTAAACTCAAAATAACACTTACCTGTATTACAATATCACTGGGTAAAGGAGAACTGGCGGTAAAAGGTTTCTTTTTATAATTATGCACCAATTTAAGCCATTTAAAATGTGAAACAAATTGATTTTGGACAGCATCATAGAAATCATGATCATAAGGAAAAATAGCCTGGAAAAATGTAATTTTTAATAAAATAAAGAAATATAGAAAAAACTAATCGTTATACTCTCTTCACCTTAAAAGCACCTATAGTTGTAACCCATACTTTGTTGGTGGGCAAAAGGAAGCCCTCACAATTGGCCCGTTCATGAGTCAGCATATCGAGTTTCGCCAACGAATGAACATCAACATCTTTTAAAGTAAATATATGTTCATCGTCGATTTTAATAAAAATATTCTCAGCCGATATGAAACTGCCCTCCTTATGACTGTAGAAGAGGTTCTCCACAAACCATTGCATGGAATGTCGATCAGAAAGTTTAATTTCAAAAACTGTGCTACGCTCAGCTGACAGTTCAATAATTAGTCTCTTGCTATTCGGATCCGTGAGTGTTGTCGCGGCAGGTGTAGGTGATTTTTCTCTATGAGGTAAAGCCAATGCACATTTAAGTTCCTGCATATCACGACATAAAGTTAAAATATGCATGTGTAAGTTTGAATTCCATATGGCCTCTGTATTGCCAGGTATATAAACCGATAGTTTGGGTCTTTTATTTTCAAATTTCTCATATTCCAAACGTATCAATTTACAATTGGCAAATATGTCAGTAAAATCCGTTAGACATAACGATGATGAAGTCATAGAACGCATTATAGCCATTTGAAATTCTTCCAATTTCAAGTGGGAAATTTGATGCGTTCTGGTGAGTGTAATTTCAGAAAAACTTAAAAGCAAACAAGCTTTATGATGGTTTACAAAATAAGCGGTAATATCTTTGATTTTAGCTGAGACCAACAGAGTTATGGGCGTATCTACACTTTGGACACTTTGTTGTTTTATAGCACTGACTTCGTCCACTTTAAGGCCTCCATATTGTTTAATGCAATTCACCGTTTTTATAACAAAATTGGCTAAAGTCATGCTATATTCAGTACGTAAAGTATGTATAGATACCTCGAATTTCGTAGCATTTGAATAGGAACTTAATTTGACTAAACTAACACCCAAAAAGAAAGGTGAGCCTGGTGAGTGAGATTTCTTTAGATTATTGGTATCATTTATGGAATTGCCTAAAGACCACCATAACGATTCAATCATTAGCTCAACACTCCAGTGACGTTGATTTAAAAGTAAATTGAATATTTTTGTTTTATACATTGAACTGCGTTTATCCTCGATCTGTTCTAATACTAAACGAGTATGACTAACACTCATGCCAGCATGTTCATCATCGTCCAGTTTCATTAACATGGAAACATTCCACAGCTCGGCACAACCTTTAACAACTACATGTTTCATTATGGACTCAAATAGACCATTATGGCTTTCACAAGCACCAGCCATTACATCTTCTGTGTTATTGGCGCTATAATCGCGTAAACATTGTTTCTGCAAAGTGTACCCCAAATGATCGGGCAAAGATTTTTGTTTATATTGCAGTAGCATGGGTTGTTGCTGTTTTTGGCGTTTATTCGATAGGAAATTATTGTGGACCCAATCGTAAATTTCACAATGATTATATATGATTTGGAACGTCTTTAATTTAACGTACAAATTTAAAATATCATTTTGTAACTAAAAAATTTAGAAAAAAGTAAAATATTTTTATAATTTTTATACTGAATTATAAAGTTTACCATCGAATCTATTGTAAACTGTTCGATAAATAATAATTTCTCATATTTGGTATCAATATCTAAATGTTGCAACATCAACTTGGTAAACACTGTAGGCAAATGGGCATTTTCATTTAAAGATTTCGAATTAAATTCGCCAGTAATCTGCAAGAAAAAATAACCAATTTTCAAATTGCTTTTATATTGAACTCAAGCCAACACTTACGCTAAATAATTGCATTTTTGCACTAAAATCATTTTGTGAATTTTCCTTGACGGCAGTAAATGTTGCTGCTTTAATAATAAAATTAAAATTCTTTGGTATTATAGGAGCAATTTTTTGATATGATTCGTTATTGTAATTTTGGCGAGAAGACTTTTTAAACGATGATGACGCTGATATCGATGTTGATGATGATATGAAATCTTCTTGGCTAATATCCTGAGGAAGTGTACGTTTTTTAGCTTCCCTGAGGAAATCATAAAGACCACCATATATGGTAGATTTTGCATTATTCATGGCTAACGATAATTTCTATTAAATATTGAATAAAAACTACTTAAAACAAATTCTTTTGTTTAATTACATTACTAACTTACATCTACCGACAAGGGACCTTGTGCAAATAATGTAGCATCTAAGGCTATGTCAAAACTTATTTCACCCAAACATGGTCGTATTTTATTTAGATTTTCCAAAGATTGCCTTCGTGTCGGGCAATGTCTTAACATTTTAGCCTGAATTAAGAGAAATTAAGAAAATTGTCTATTATTAATTAATTCAATTAAATTTTCTATTCAAATTTCATTTACCTGCGCTTCATTTAGGGCAGCATTAACCAATAAGGTTTTAGCATTATGCACAATACTCCCATCTAAGTGTAATTCTTTAGCAAGTGCATGTATATACCAACCAGGTTCAAAATCATTAAACATTACCAATACAGATATATTATTGATATGTACGGCCATAAACTGAGCAAATGTTAATATACTCGGTGGTACTTTTGCTTGCCTAAAATCAGGCATATTCTCAACACTTGCCTCACGTGACAAACGTGTATAACGTTTTTGTTTTTCTTTAGCACTATCGCTATCATTGTTTGATTTTATATCCTTATTGATTTGTATGTCACGTATATAAATTGATAATAATTTTGTTACCTCGGTGTTGAAGAAACTGCTACGTAAACAAATTTCTTCAATTTGCTGTTGTAAAATTAAAAAAAAAATAATAATAATGATACAATTGTAAAGAGATGTTGTGTGGTACCAAATTATCAATATAAATATCTTGACTTCAAACTATTCGCAAAAAATCCAAAGCTAAGTGGAGTTGCCGAAAATTTTATGTGAAAAAGAAATTACTTTGCGTATTTTTCATCTTTACGTTATTTGTATGTAAACCTCTCTGTATGCGTTTGTGCTGTAAGTTAGGAAATAGATGTCGTCAGCGTCGTTGATGTCATTCAGCCTTGTGTTACATCTTTGACGTAGGTAAGGCTTGTTGTGACAAACACTCATCCTAGTCTAAACCCAACTTTAATAAGGATTGGTTGACTGACACTATCATCATGCGGAATACGATATCTCGCGTTTGTCTTTAAAAATGCTGATAAACATCTTTGCTTTGTTTCAACTTCTTTATAATCAGCTATAACCTTTCAGCTAACGATGTGATCAGAGTACTGTGGCATGTCTAGGACGGATGATGTTGCTACCATCTGTAGTTGCTTAGAGACATAGCTCTCTGTGTATCTCTCTTACTATCTTTTTTTATTTATTTTTTATTTTCCTAAGAGGTGACATTACTCGCACTTCTTACGATATTTGTAGTTGTTCTTTTTCCTTTAGGGGGGTTCAGGGGACTTTAATAATTAATCTGGAGGGAATCGAAGCTTCTTAATTATTTACATTTAGAAACAATGATGGGAATTGACCTTATCATCGCTAAGACACGAACCTGGGCTGTTAAGTTTTGTACTTGAGGTCTATTAAAACAAGGTAAACTTGCAAACACCACCCTACGGCTCCCAATAATGATTTATGGGGAGTTTTCGAGATCCTTACATTGCCTGTGTGGACGCAACCCGTGTTTTGTTCCGGTGCTTAGCATCAGTGAAAAGACGATTATTATGATTCGGATAATGCACTTATTAGTGATATTGATTAACGTTATTTTGTACTCCCTTTTTCCAATCGGTCTTAATTCAATGAGCCTACAAACACGCGTACAAAGCAGAACGAAAATCGATCACCACATTTATGCTAAATGGTCACAGAAAATTTTTTAAAAAAAAGATGGCATGTGACATCATAGCCATAGAATTCATCTTACCTATGTGTTATTTAAAATAACAATCAAAAAAGTACACTTCATTTAATTCAAATCTTAATTTACTTCTGGGATACTCTTTACTTAGTTATCCTGTTCCAAGTCGTCTGTATGCACACACACTTGCATATACAATAAATCTTAATACCTACGCTTAGATAAATGATGTTATTCAACTGCAACTATTTAGTACGCCTCCTTTAAGAAACCTGGTGCCCATTTTAATCTTATGATTCATTTTTTCATATGCTTACGTATGTGTTAAAAGTGAATAATTAAACAAGAAAAGTTCTTCCTCTTTTACATCATATGAAAGAGAAGAAATGATTTCAACTTACCACCGAAAATCCACTCTTGCTGACGTTCACATTTCTCAAGGCCAAATACGGTAAATTTATGCGTCCAATGCGTACTTTGACTTTAAATTTCTTAACCAAAAACCAACTTATAGCTTTCGGAAGGATCCTAAAAAACAGAGTAGTTATTTGTATAAATATTTAGAAAACATAATTAAATTTAGTGTAAATTCCGTACACACAAACTAACAATAATATTATTCATAATTGATTATAATCGTTTTGTAAAAAATAGAAGAGCAGCAACACCCATTATTGTTTTTCCGAAAAATAAAACTTACCAATATATTAATACAAAAAGTATTAAGCCAAAAATAAACAATTTTAATAGCATTTTTTCTTGTTTTCTGTTTTCCAAAAAAATTTACGGTCGCAACATGTTTTTTATTTAATTTCTTTACAAAAAGTTTGCAAAAAGATGCTCATCAAAAAGAAACTAACACAATTTCAAAATAAAAAGATATTTAATGAGTCCTCTTCATTCTACGTTATTCTTAAGAAAAACAAGATCACAACAAAAGCAATAAAGTAATTAAACAAAAGAAAAATTAACAATAATTAGTGATGCCATTTAGGAAAATTATTGCCAGATTCCCAATTTATAGCATTGCCATATGCAAATTGTATCTTTCAGTAATGTTTTTTCAACTGTTTCCAATACGCAATTTTGCAACTGTGTAACCAAACGAAGAAGAAGAAGAAGACAAATATTTTACTTTTTCTCAGCGATTAGAGATATTTTTTCCCATTTTAACAAAATTTTAAATCATATATTCACTAATTAAATACAAACGTTCTCGCATAAAACGTTTTAAAATGCATAAAACAATAGTTAGTGGTTAATAAAAAGTACAAAATTTAAGTGAAAATTGCATGTCTAGTAAAAACAAATTATTTTATTGAAAGTGAAATTTTTCCAAAAAGAGTGGTGGCGGTGCTGGCCTTAGTGCTCGCTAAGGTATCACATAAAAAGTTTTGTGTGTAGTAGCAGCAGCAGCAAACGGCATAGTTTGTTTGTTAAATTTGGTTATAATTGCAGTCGGAGGCGGTGGTGGCGGTCATCATCATCATCAGCAGCTATATTAGAAGAAGCATAAAAGGAACCAGCCTTACAAGACGTCTGTCTACCCAATCAAACAAAATAAAAAATAGCCATCTCTTGGGTACGTATGTATATATGGATGTGTGTGTGTGTTTGTAGTTTATCAAATACTTAAAACAAAAACAAAATTTTGTCATTAATAAAATACATAAAGAATTAATTTATTTGTACAGATATTACAACATACAACAACAACACCTACAACAGTTGCTTTTTTAAAAATGATACTTCAAGAACCCGTGCAGGTAACAATTTTTTCATATTATGAAAAAAGGTTTCCAATTAAAAACTAAGACTTGGTATTTTCTAGGCAGCCATATGGCATTGTCTTAATCATTACGATCACAAGGATGCGGTATTTCTAGCTGAACGTTTATGTTCTGAAGGTAATATGAACACATTTAAAATTCAATATTCCACTCGTATTGTGGGGTTAGTCTTTAAAGCATAAAATGTTACAAAAAATTTTCCTATAAGAACAATAGTTTTGTAATGTTTTGCGACCGAGCCCAAGAGCTCGTTATCTGAGTGGTAGTCGCCTAGTTGCTCATGCAAGTAATATTAATGGAGATATTAAAGTATAGTATATCCGAGACATTTTGTACTCGATACAAGAGATTTGTGTCTATTTTACGTCACCTCATCATTATTATCAAATTGATAATGCACCTTCCTATCTAATGTGACGCACCATAGCCACTGTTACAATCTCTGTGAAAGACAATATGGTGTAAATTCCAAATTTACCAGGAAGTTATTTTTATTTTTTTGTTCATCCACATTGACCAAACGTTCTAGATCCAGCGTGGTTCCAATTTAAATTAGCAATATGAATCACAAATTTTTTTTTTAATAATTTGTTTTATCTATTTCAATTTTAGTTGAGACTGATGAAACCATTTTTATTTTGGCCACGAGCTATTATCGTTCTAATCTTATACATCAAACTTATTGGCTACTACGTGAGAAATCGCGACGTTCACCTCAATGTCGTTTCTTGCAGGCAAAATGCGCTTACCAACTAAAAAAATATTCAGAAGCAGAATGTGCTCTGACCATTAATGGTTTTGGTGATCTGAAAAATTGCTTTGACGATATAATCAAGGAATTCGGTGAAATTGCATGTTTCGTACTACAGTTAATAGCGCAAATATGCGTCAAAACGGAACGTAACAAAATTGCTTCAATTGCTCTGCGCAAAGCATTGAAATTGAATCCCTTTATGTGGCAAGCTTTCGCTGATCTTTGTCAGTTGGGTGAACATCCAGATGCAAATAATATATTTCATATTTCGAACACAGATGTATTCAATACATGCCAAGGCAATCAAAACACTAATTCAATGATATTATTCGGTGGCTGCGGAATAACTAATAATCTTAACTCGGGTAATTTTAATGATGGAGTTGGTAACATAAATTATACAAATTTTAGTACAGCCAATACAAATATCTCTATGGATGGTGGTTTTATTAGTCAATTGAGTAATAGTTCAAATTATATACTCTCAACTCCTATAGAACAACAAATACAGCCACATTCAAATAACAACGGCTTAGGCGCGTTACAAACATTGACAACACCAAATAATAATAACCACAATAGTTCCATATCAATGCTAAGGGGTACAATATTCGGACAAAGTAACGGAGGCAACGTTGGTCAACAAAACTCTAGCATGATGATGTTGGACGATACTCCTGTAGGTTATACAACCAATTCCGATCAAACTAGCGTTACAGCACAAGGTCAATTATTTGATGGAGGTGCTGGTACGCCATTCCGCAAACAATTCAAATATTTGTCTACAATGTCTCCAACAACTCCAAGTTTCGGTATATTGCCAATAAATAGTCCTTGCGGTGGAGATGCTTCTTTTTTGAGCAGTCTTGGTGCAGGTCACACGCAAACAAATCTCAATATAACGAATTCCCCCATGCCACAGACATTGGCCGAAGTAAATCAGGAACAAAAAGTTATCGGCAAAAAAATGAAAGGTCATGTTAGTTCTTTAATAAATCGCAAAGAAACAACCACAATTTCTGGTGGCAATAGTAAACCCTCAGTTTTCACTCAAACTGGTAATATAACTCCACGTACGCCCAACAACAGTGGAAACGTTTCAAATGGTAAGTGTGTTATACATTTTATATTCAGAAAAAGAGCATAGTTTTAAAGTTTTTTTTTATTTAAATTTATTCCCGTAGTTCCTAATAATCCTAATGCTGCTGTTCGACGAAGTTCAAGACTATTTAGTAATAGTGCTTATTCAGTGAAAGAAAATAACAAATCGCCTAATATATCAAATAAATTTGTGCAGCCTCGTTCACCGCCTCGAAAAACTAAAACTCGTATGGGTAAAATTTGTTTAAATAATGAACTAATCGAGGACAAATCAAATGCGAACCAATCAAATACCGACAAAGTAAGCGAAAAGAATACGCGGAAAGAAAAGGAAAAAGTTGAAACTATTACATCTGCACAGACTGTTAATAACCGTGCCTCAGAAGATGCCAAAGTTCAACTAAATAATAGTTTAAATAGTGCCCAAACTATGGCGCACCACCTGCTTGCTCTAAAAAAACAATCCGCCGACGGTCTAATGACACTACTGCGTGATCTCGGAGAAGGCTATAAGCTGTTAGCACATTTTCAATGTAAAGGCGCCATTAAACATTTAGAGGCTACGATACCAAAGCATCACTTTTCTTCCAGCTGGGTGCAATCGCTGATAGGCATGTGCCACTACGAACTGAGAGAGTATGAAAATGCTGTGGCGATATTTAAACGTATACATGAACAAGAACCCTATCGTCTGGAGTATATGGAAATATATTCTTCGTCGTTGTGGCACTTGCAAAAAGAAGTAAGTCTCTCAGCCTTAGCACAGGATCTAATAAATCAAGACAAAACATCACCCATTACATGGTGTGTAGCTGGAAATTGCTTCTCCCTACATAAAGAGCACGAAACGGCTATTAAATTCTTTAAAAGAGCTGTGCAAGTAGATCCAGAATTCGTGTATAGCTATACCCTGTTGGGGCATGAGCTTGTGCTTACCGAAGAACTAGATCGAGCTATGGACTATTTCCGTTCAGCTGTGGTGCGAGATCCACGACATTATAATGCTTGGTTTGGCATTGGCACAATTTACTCAAAACAAGAAAAATATGAATTAGCTGAGCTGCACTACATAAAGGCTTTAAAAATCAATCCTCAGAATTCCGTTATTCTCGTGCATATAGGTGCTATGCAATATTTCATGCAAAAGAAAGAACAGGCCTTGCAAACACTTAACATAGCTGCAACACTAGATCCTAAAAATCCGTTAGCACGTTTTCATCGTGGCTCAATATACTTTTCATTGGGTAAACATCAGGAGGCTTTAAAAGAGCTCGAAGAACTTAAAGAAATCGTACCCAAAGAATCTGTTGTGTTCTATTTAATAGGAAAAATCCATAAGACTTTAGGTAATGTCGACTCGGCTCTAATGCACTTTAGTTGGGCCACCGATTTGGATCCCAAGGGCGCCAATAATCAAATTAAAGATGCCTTCGATTCTATGTCACACCCCTGCTGTCCAACTTCAATGAATGATCCCGGATTAGATGCCGATTTAGAGCCAATATCGGAACGATCTGATGAATCAACACAAGCCCAAGACGTCAACTATGATAGTGATTTCTAAACCACCTCGTAAATGTTTTTATCTACGATATTCGACTGATATTAAATTTAAATAAAGGTGGTCGGTCCAAAATGTAACAATGGCGGTTGAATAGCAAATTTATAACATTTTTGTAAAATTTTGTTTATTTTATTATTTTTTTTTTATTTACCATCTCTTCCTATTTTCCTTCCATTCTTTCTATTTATGTTTGTAAAGCTGCAAGCTGTATACTATCTTTTTCTTTTGTAAAGCATGTTACATTTGGAGTTACATTGTATTTTTTTCGAGTCTAAACTACTTTAAAGGCTTAAATTTTGTATAAACAAGTGATGTTTGTGGTTATGACCATCTCAAAACTACCGAATTATCGATATTTTATATTGATTTTATTTTACTTAATACTTTGTAAATGTGTATAGTTATAAATGGAATACACTATGGAAAACATTTCAAGACCAATTACATTTTTTATCATTTAGTCTCAAAAAGTAAGACAACATGTAACTCCAATATTATTATTAATTCTTTTATATTTAATTTAATAATATGTTGAACACCATTTAATAATAAAGAATAGAATAACTCCTTACTAAAAATTTACCTTTTATGCTTATTGTCCTCAAATATTTCTGAAAAAGTATAAAGAAACAAGTCAAACAATAACGGTTTAAGGACTACAGAATTAGGAACAACAAAACATATAACATAATGTAACGTACCATACAATACTTTAAGCCTACATGGACATTTTATAAATTTAATTTGCAAATAAATTACAATTTGAATTAGTAGAGTGTATAACTTTAAAATAATAATGAAAGATAATACAAAAGAAACAAAAAAAGAGAGAAATAACAAATAATTATTATTATGGAATTATAAATACAAAAACCTGATGTTTTATTTAATAAAGAAAAAAAAACGAAGAAAATATTTATAGAGAATGGTTTTTTCTTCTTCTTTACTTTGCAAATTATTTCTAGTGCTTTTGTGCTGATTTGGCAAGAGATTTAAAAATTATGGTTGTGTATTTTTCTTTTCTAGTTATTTAATAAAGTAAAAATTTATGTGAAAAAGATATTTTTAGAAAACTTTTGGAATCATTGCAAAAGTACCTTTACAAAAAATAATTGTGAGAACTGTGCTGTGAACTGCTCAGCACTGATTTGCGAAATTAATGCTCGAATTCTCCGTCCTCTATTCAAAAATACGTCGGAGAGAGAAATTTTCTCGACCGAGGGGATGCAAAACACCCAGATTGTCATGGATAAATTAGTTCATCTTATACCAACCCAGTATAAGTGTTACAGAAACCCTGTATGTGTATGCTATATACACATATGTATATATATGGCTTTAATCGAATCAGTATTTTGAAAAACTATCGCTTATTTACTTGAATAGTGTCATAACTCAAAAACCACGATTTTTTAGTTAAATATCAAAAAATATGCGAAGTATTATAATCTATATTGTGTACAAAATTCTTTCTGTTTCGCACAAAATAAAGACCAGAGTTCCATTTGCCAAACGTTTTTAGGTTAAAAAAAAACGGTTGGAAAAAATAATAGGACGTTTGGCTTCAGCAAATAATCGGACAAGAATTTTTCTCATAGATAAGTCCTCTAAATATATAAGAAATATATTAAGTATTCATATATATTTTTAGGAGTCTTGTAGATACTTCGATTTTTATACATTTTATCCAATAATGACTAAGTTTTAACTGAAAAACAAATAACTTCATTTTTTGAACTCAATGCATAAACGGACAAAGCAACGTATGGATAAACACTTAAAAAGCAATAATCAAATAATCAGAAATATTTTGCATATTATTTGTAATCCAGAACAGGCAGTAAGCGCTTTAAATTTAATTTATAATTTTTGGCATACTCCCGACTCTATGGAGTTTCATACTTCTAATAATTTCACCTTAAGCTGATAAGCTATCACAGCTAATTCTTTCAAAACATGTTCAATAACCTAATGTATTGGCTTTTTTCAGGTGTTTCTGTATGTTTGGGACAGTTGCGGATCAACCAAAGTCTTGCAACACCCGGTTTTTGTTAGAATTGTTGCCTTGGTAAAAGGCGGAATTGTTTGCAATACCCAATTATTCTACACTTTACTTAACATTTATTTACTTTTCGGATGTGAAGATAAAAAAATTTTCCGAGATACAGCCTCAAACTATCCTTCGTGCTTAACAATAGCTTTTCTATGTTTTGATAAATTCAATTTGGTTTATGAATCAGCTGGTAAATCACATTAACATACCTTTCGATTGAAAACTTTCATTACATTAAGGCCTGGAACAGAATTAAGAAGTTGTAGTCGCAGCTGAAGCTGACGACCTAATGAGTAGTTAGCCAGACACATCCAGCCTACCTGGGTCCAATATTGAACCCACTGTGATACCCATCAGTAATCCAGAAAATGAACATCGACCAGATCCGACAAAAGCATCCAGAAACGGACTGCCAAGGAAAGACCGAAAGACTCGGGCACTGGCATAGGAAGTGCTCAACAGTCTCCTCTTCCTCCTCAACCTGACAACCCCTACATGACAGACCCAATAGCCTAGCGTGTGCATCAGCCACCCAGTGCCCAGTAATCAGCCACAAGAGTTCGCAGCCTAAGTCGCGGAATCCTAATAATAGACTCCGAGCAAGCCCGATCATATAGGGGCCAGATTTGCCTCTATACAGAGCACGTGGGTTCATCATTCCACCGTAGCTGTGCCCTAGTCAACATGTACCACAGGACCACAAGGAGAGTGGCATCCCAACTGAGTGGTCTCCTCATTTCTGAGGAGAGAGCCAACCCTCGCAAGTCAATTCCCCCGGGTGTCCGAGTGACCCCTTACCAAGATAATCTCTAAGTCTGAATGTCTCGCCATTCGTTAAGGGCTGCCCGGCATTCACACACCAGAGAGCGCCCTAATCGCAGCCTTACTGTCCGTAAAGGTTTAGATATCACTGTCATATACCCCGTAGTACATCAAACAGTCCGCTGCCCTCTTTATCGCCGAGACCTCCGCCTGTAAGACACTGCAGTGGTCCGACAGTTTAAAGGATTCCCTCACCTCGTATACAGGAATAAAGATGCCGCCCCCAACCCATTCCGAGGATTTTGATCCATCCGTGTAAATCTCAACAATACCGTGTTCAATTACCGGTTCTGGTGAGATGCACACGGAGAACATTCTATCCAAGAAGGGTTTGGGTGTGTAGTAATCTATCCCCTCAGGGATCGTACCCAAATACCTAAAGATGGCCGCATGCCCGTAGTCCCGCCATCTGCCTAGCAATCAGGTCCGCTGGAAGCCAGTTCAGTAGTACAAACAAGGCCTTCGAAGAAGTAGACCTGAACGCACCTGAAATCATCAGTGCTGCATTCCGCAGAACCCTATCAAAGATCCTACAATATGTGGATTTCTCCAGAGACCTCCACCATACAACCGCACCATACATAAGTATAGGCTTGATCACCGTGTTGGATATCCAATTGGAACACTTAGGATTTAGACCCCAGGACTTTCCAACGCACCTACGACAGGCACACAGCGCAACAATCGCCTTCGCCGCCCTCGCACGTGTATCTAGAGGCAAGATATCTTGGAATCCAGGATTATCCCAAGAAACTTCGCGCTATCCGACAGCCACAGCTGAACGCCATGCAGACGCGGTAGGGAAAACGACGGAATAGTACCAATTCCGTCTTTCCCGGGTTAACGTTCAGCCCACTGTCAGTACTCCACCGACTGAGAAGGCCCAGAAATGTCTAAAGGCGCTGCGACATTGTGTCAAGAAATTTTCCCGACACAGCCACAGCAACATTATCCGCATACGCTACAGTCTTAAATCTATTAGAATCAAGCCTCACTGCCAAATTCCACAGGAGAGGGGAAAGAACCACCCTGTGGAGTGCCCCTTTCAGCCACCCTGTAGAAGGTAGTTGATCCCATAGTGGTGACAATGACCCTGTTGGTCAGGAGTCTACCTAATCGCCTCCGGTGTCACATTGTTAAAGGCCCCCTCTATATCCAAGAATGCCACTAGAGCATAGGGCATTTTCAATATACCCCACAAGCGAATGAAGCGCAGTCTCAACAGATCTGCCCCTAGTGTAGGCATGTTGGGACGCAGATAATAGGTCAGGTTCTATCGTACTGCGAAGATGCAAGTCGACCAACCTTTCCAGAGTCTTCAGAATAAAAGAAGATAGTCTGATTGGTCTGAAGTCCTTTGTACCCATGTGGGAGGATTACTCCCCTTGAAAATAAATACCACCCTGCCGGTCCAAGGCTCAGGAATATAAGACTATGTCAAGCATGCCTTATGAATAGCCATCAGCCAAGGAATCACCAAATCAACGTTATTCTGAAGATCGGCAGCCATCCGGGCCAGGAGATTTGTACGGGGCAAAGCTGCACAACGCCTACCTCAGCCCACTTTCTGTAATTGGAACGTGGGACTAGGTGTGATCGTGTGAGTTGTCCACGTAACGCTCCCCCATAGGAAAACTGCACGGAAAGTGCACGTCCAGCAAGACATTCAAGGTCTCCTGTCCGCTTTGTGTCCAGTTTCCATATAGTTTTTGAATAAAACCAGGGATCGTCGTTGATGATGCCAAGATTTTTCGCAACCGGCTCGTCTCGGAGTGTCTTTCCACACTGCTGCAGAAGGATCTCCAAGATTTTCGCTTCTAATCTGGTTTTTAAATCTATTCCATGAGGATCTATAAGTGGATCAGTCACCCCCCCTCGTAGTCTCATTAAATAGCCGACTACATTCCCTGCGGGTGTTGCCTAAATCGGAATTCCACCATGATGGTTGTTTCCTACCCTTACAGACCTTTGGTCTGCATGCTTCACCCGTTGCCCTATCGAAAGCTTCCGTCGAGGTCTTAACAGAAGCTTCGATTTCGCGGCAGTTATTTATATTCGGAGGATCCGGAAGAGTCCGGAACAGGATGTTGCGATGCTCAACCAAATCCGTTTTCCTCCTGTTCTGAAAAACCCTAGTCCCAGGCGACTTGGCCGCAATTTCGAGATCAATATACAGATGGTCAGAGAAGGAACATTCCCCAGAAACCCTCCATCCACTAACCAAATCTGATTGTTTGGAACTTGCCAAGTCACATCAAGAACCTCCCTTCTAATATTATTCAGCAACAAATTTTGTTTTTTCGTTTTCCATTTTGATGAAAATTTATATGTTGTCGCGCTACAAAGTTCAAGTTTTCGAATTTTGCGCTTCTGTTTCTACTACAGCGTCTACTACAACTACATATTCTGTTCGCTCTACTCTACGCTGCGCTACTCGTTAAGTTGTACTTCAGCTACAATTCTGTTCCCTACTTAAGGCTTTGTAAGGGTTAGGTCATTCACCCCCATTTTGAGATTCGATTTGAATCGAAATTTTCGACGTTGGACATATTTGATATTTTGAGTTTTTATTCCGTTTTGTTTTTTTCATTTGCATGTATGTCAGAGTTCCCTTTTTTTTGTTATTTTTAACCAAAATTGTTTTTTTTTACGATGTGTAGATGTGTACTTTTTTTCTATTTTGGTTACTTTTTTTCCTCAAAATAGTAGATTTATTTTTGCGTTAAATGGTTGGTGGTAATAAAATTTGTTTCTTTTAAAATTAGAGAAAACATATTTTTGAAGAAGCTGCAAAATTAACATTTCGAAATTCACCTGATTAGAAACATTTACATAAATGTGCGTCATTTGTTTGCTAATTTTTAAATTTTCTGTGATTCATACTATGAGCTATTAGTATAAACTAGTATCTAGCTTCTAAGAAGTGTAGATTATTGAAAATAGGAACGTAGACAAGAAGTCTATATGTCTTATCTGCTATCGCACAGATTTCGGTAAAACTTCACGTATGTACCTGTCATGTATGAGATCTCAGCGAGAAGCTTTTTTGTTTAAGTTTTGTTACTTGAATAAGAAATTCTTAAGAGAGCTCTCTAATTCATACTATTTCTTAGACCAGGAATAAAGGCGGCAACATGCATACTTTACAAACTATGTACGAGGGCGGATTGATATTGAAGCTACCTAAGTAGGAAAAACACATTTTTTTTTCTTAACCATTCATTTCTCAACATAGTCTCCTTTTGGCTCAATACACTTAGTAAGACGATTTTCCAACTTGTTTATACCATCTGAATAATACGATTTTGGGAACTCCTCAAAACACGCATTAGTTTCGGTAATCACTTCTTCGTTTGAGATGAATCTTTTTCCTGCGAGCCATTTTTTCACGTTTGGAAACAGGAAATAGTCACTAGGGGCTAAATCTGGACTATAAGGTGAATGATCAACCAATTCGAAGTGGATTTCTCGTAGTTTTAGCATCGTATCTAATGCTGTGTGAACCGGTGCGTTGTCTTGAAGAAAGAGCACTTTTTCTTGTTTAAATGTGGTCGCTTTTCCTTGATTGCATCAACCAATTGATCTAATAATGCACGATAATACTCTCCTGTGATTGTGGATCCCGTTTTCAAGATAATCGATGAGCAATATTCCGAGTGCATCCCAAAATACAGTGGCCATAACCTTGTCAGCTGATTTCGCTGTCTTCACCTTCTTCAAAGCACCAGCTTCCACCCATTGCTTCGATTGGTTTTTGGTTTCACGTGTGTAGTAGTGGACCCACGTTTCATCAACAGTTATTAATCTACGCCAAAAATCAGCAGGATTATGCTTTATCATGTCCAAACACCGCTGTGAAGTGATCTGTCGAACTCGTTTTTGTTCAACACTGAGCAAACGCGGCACCCATCTTGCCGATAGCTTTTTCATATGCAAATGTTCATGCAAAATGTTGAATATACGTTCATATGATATGTTTACTATTTCATCAATCTCACGGATTTTGACCCGGCGATCATTCATAACGATATCGAGGATTTTCTTGATATTTTCTTCAGTAACCACCTTTTTTGGCCTTCCTGTTGATGGTATTGTTGCAGTGCTTGTTAGGCCCTGTTTAAATTCAGCAATCCAATATTTTCCCATATAATCTGACGGAGCAGATTCGCCGTAATGTTTATCAAGCTTTTCTTTTGTCTCTTTCGCCGTTTTGCCTTTCAAATAATAGTATTTAATCACTAAAAAAAAAATTCACTTTTTTCCATTTTCCAAGAAACACAAAAGTTGCTTACTTCAAACGACTACAACAAATAAACTAATCGATGAATTTGGCTAAAATTTTAACAGCTGACGTTTGACAGATCGTAATTTCTAAGAAAGAAAAAGTTTTTGTGTTTGTGCTGCCATCTAGCGCTTGGTAGCTTCAATGTCAATCCGCCCTCGTAGATGGCCGATTTCATAATGATATTTTTGATCTTCTTTTTGTAGAAAATTTTCATTTCAGTTTGTTTCGCCTGACATATGCAATATTTTTCAAATAAATTTTAAATTATAGCACTATAAACTTTGCCATCTATCATTTTAAGTCTCAAATTATGTTAAATATATATTTAGTAGATTTCTTCATCTTCCAATCTTTGTTCTCCCTAAACAGTTTGGCACTGCATTACTAAGCTTTAGTAAATCTTTCCTCTTAACGTTAAATAAAACCAAAAGTAAAATTTGTAAAAAAGCTCACTTTCACACTGTTGGTGTCATTAAGGGTTTGTCACAAGAGTTAAACTCAAATAATTGATCAATCAATTGATCGAATCAATTGAATTGTACATTCCTTAATCCGAAACAAAAGTTTGGGTTATTTTGACCCAATTTGGTTACTTTTTTTATTAAAATTTGGTTACAAAAAATCGCGAGCTGTGACAACACTGATGTATTTTGCATTATGATCGTAGCTACCTACGTTTTTCTAAGTTGTTAAAGCTGCGACGGAGAAACTTTCGTTTTTTTTTTTTTTTTTTGTCCAAAATGTATTATTTGGCTAACAGTTTTTATTATATAGGGTGGGCAATTTAAAAGTTTAAATTTAAAAATGCAATAAAACAAAAACGGTTTGAAATTTTGCCAAATTTATTTTTTTGTTGTGGAGTACAATTGTTTCGGTTAGAAATGAAAAAATTCATTCATATGGCTGCTGGTCTCACAGTACCTCATTCGATCGTACCAATTTCCAAGAACTTTTTCAAGTGTACGCAGTCGTATCTGGGCAATGGCATTACAAATGTTGGGCCTCAAATGCTTAATTGTCTCCGGTTTGTCGGCATAATACTTGTCTTTATCGGCGCTCCACAGAAAATAGTCCAACGGTGTCAAATCACCATTTCGGTTAATTAAACGGCCATCAAACGTTTAACGCAATATGTCGATTGTGGCGTGAGATGTGTGGCAAGTTGCACCATCCTGTTAAAACCAAACATCGTTCACATCAATACCATGAAGAGCGGGCAAAAAAAAGTTGGTTATCATGGTGCGATAGGCGTCTCCATTAACCGTAATGGTTGCGAAATATGAAACATGAACCAATGATGCCTCCGCTTCATAAGCTGCACCAAACAGTCACTCGTAATGGGTGCATTGGTTTCCATAAGACCACGTATAGGTTTTCTGAGCCCCAAATACGGCAATTTTGGTTATTAACGTACCCACCAAGATGAAAATGAGCTTCATCCGAAAATATAATTTTAAATCAATGCTGTGCAAAATTAAAAATGCATTTGTGTTGGTAAGAAAATAAGAAATGCACTGTAAGAAATTTTTGCGGGCTAAAAGTTGTATTAAGTTTTCTAAGAATTTATTATAAATTCAAAAAAAAATTTTTTTTGTGTAAAATTTATAATGCATTGGGAATACCAAATGCATTAATAATCGTAAAATATTCGTTGCACATTGTTTATAATTTTAATCAGTACATTTAGTGGAAAATAAAAAAATCCACAAACAGCCCCTCCACATGTTGATTCATTGCTATTTCGACTAAAAGCAAATTTCTTCCAGTGCTTTTGAAAACAAAAAAAAAAAAAAAAACAGACAAAGAGAGAACGTGTGAGTTGAGCGTAAGCAATTGCTCTATGAAATGAACACCATTGTTTTAAATGATGATATATTTTCAATAAATCTCAACGTTGCTCAAGCGTAAATCGCTTCATTTCGTTCAGTGGAGATAATACATATACTGAATGATTTAAATTTTTAAATTGCCCACCCTATATAATGTTTTTTAATTAAATAAAAAATTATAATATACAAAATGTAAAACAATTTATACAAATATAAATTTACGCTTGTCCATTCGCATGAAAAAGACAAACAAGAAGTGAGTATTTTCTTTTTCAATCACTTTGCGTATGCACTACATTTTGAGTTTTTAATACAATTATCTTGGTTTTCTGTTTCTATTTCATACGTTTCTATGCTTTTGGGAAAATTATTGTCTTCTTCTTTTTCTTTCGATTCAGTTTTTTTTTGGGATACCAATTTTCGATCAAAATTTAACTGAATCCGGAGACGTAATCGAAACGCAGAATAGGGGTGTATATTTTTTATGATGAGAAGACTTGGTCGACTGTTCGTAAATGCATCAGTGTCCTGTATCACCACGGCAAACTTCCAACACCATTAATATAGCACGCTATTTGTTCAATAAATATGGTGATGTTGGATCGCAGTTAATATTACTATATTGAACATGAGAGCAGTGTCCTTTGCATGAATTCTTGTTTGAGGTCTATAGATGGCTAAGCGGATGAACCAATTTTCTTTAAATTTTTACATTGTCTTCCTGAAAGCAACTATAGGTTATTCTTCAATGTTTTTGAACGTGGACCGGAAATATGGGAAAGTGGTAAAAGTTTATAATAGAGATAATAATCATGATAGGATTTTATTGTTGCAACAGCTCGACTTGTATTGTTGTTGTTGTTGGATTGGCAGTCTCTGGCTGAAGAGCGTTGCGTAGAGCCGACCGCCGTAGACAAATAAAATAGGGGCATGCCGTGTTTTAGATAGTTTTTTACAAAACACTATTAAAGTCTATTAAATTAGTAATCCATTATAAACACAAACAACAGTCGAAAATATTTGGAAAATGTTTGTTTTTTATTTTCATTTATTTGCTTTCAAAAAAATGCTAACTTAGAACTAAATTTACAATCAAATTATACATTTTTTTTTGCATTTCCTTGTGTTTTGAATATATACTTTATATAGTATTAAATTAGTTTCTTAAATTAATTTTAATGTTTATGTATAATTTACTAAAACAACATTTTTAATTTAATGGGTATTTGGGTTACCATTCTATGTTCATTTATTACTGATGACAGATGATGTCTATTTTGTTTTTAAACCATTTTTAACTTAATGGAATAAGTATAGAAATGTTTTTATTTGTATGTTTGCCGTTTTATAATAATTTTTTTATCTTTTATTAAAATTACAGATTTTTTTCCACTTTGCGTTTCTTTTACTGTTCAATAAAATGGTATAACTATGAGTTATCTTGCTCTTTCTACTTATGAGAGTTTTTTTTTTAATAATTTGGCCTACATAATAAATATATTTGTATGTATGTATATTAAGTATTAAGATAGTTAATTTAAAATTATGTTTAATTTTGTTATAATCAATGTATATGATACAATTCTTTTTTGACCAACTTATATATTATTTAAATTTTTTTAGCCTAATCATTTTTCGTTTCGCTTTACATTGAAAGTAAGATATTAATGTGTTATCTGTGTGTAATTTTAAAAATTGAAATTAGAATATTTTAATTTTTATGTAATTATATTTTCAAGTAGAAGCCAAGCTTCCTTTAATATTCAACGATATACAATATATATATATATATATATATATATATATATATATATATATATATATATATATATATATATATATATATATATTTATATATATATATATATGTAGTAGCAAATCTTTTTTATTGTGTTTCTGCTTTAGATATATGTGTGTTTTTTATTTTTTAATTTTAAGTTATATGTGTAAAACCTTAACTTTATTTTTTTATATACATTTTTTTTTTTGTATATTGGTATATATAAAATTAAAAAATCTGTTCCCTTTTTTATATAAATATTTTTTATAATTAATATTAATCTATTTTTACATTTTAATACAATAACATAAATAGTTGTTGTGTGCAACAAACGAGTTAGAGTTATTAAAATAGGTAGTCTTTTTACATGCATGTATAAAAGTAAGTCGAAACTTAACTAAACCAGAACTGTGATTGAAAGCGATTATGTTTTCATTGCATTTATTCGTAATAGGCTGAGTAAAATGATTTTTTTTTTACAAAGCATTTGAATTAATCAGGTATGTCACAGAATTCAAATCCGATCGAAAGTGTAATTGATTCTGTAGTTAGCTTTCCCAGGGAACGTAAAACGAACATTATCTTCGGAATGAAATCACTTTTAAAATTACAAGTGTTTTTACTTTTTTATAATTTTTGTGTTTTGATTTTTAACAATTTTTGAAGTCTACGTCTACGACAAAATATAACACATATCAACAAAAATTGGTACAAATACAAAGCAGCCCGGAGACGATCAAATAATTTCAAAAACAATTGCATATGTATGTATATGTATTAGTGTCGTGTGCTTTACGTTTAAAAGGTGACGTACAAATAAATTCATCAATCATCATTTGCATTTTAATTTTGTAGTGTTTGTTTGCTAAAATGTCTTCATCGTCATTTTCGAATGACAATTTATTGCTTTTAACATTGTGTAGGAAAATTTGCTTTGCTTTAGTTGATTAGACTTAAAAAAACACTGTTTAATTTAATTTTTACTTTTATTTACTGCCTTCTCGCTTATAGTGTTATTGAACAACTAAATTCTTTAATATACTTTAAGCATAATCAAACATAGCAAACATTTTAACATCTTTTGATTTTCTACCTGCTTATATGATTTAGTACACTTGATCATCAAAATATGCTCTCTTTTACTTGTTGGGTAAGAATATGGCAATTTGTATAAGTACAGTTAGATTAGTATAATTTAAATTTAATAACAATAGGTAAATAGCAAATAGCACAAAAATAGAGAAAATGTAATAATTAAGTTTTTGTACTTATTGTTTTCAATGTAGGGTTTCCCATAAAGTTTCTTGTTTGGGAAAAATACCAAATCAAAACCAAATACCAATAATTTTATTAAGGAAAAAATAGAAAAATATGAACAGAAGAAAATTTAGCAAACATAATTTAACTTGTAAAAAATACAATAACAAATAAAATATACACACACAATATTCACAATAAAACAATTATTATTATTTTTTATCAACGCTTGACGCTTGTCACTCAAAATTGGAGAAATTTTTGATTTTCATCAATCAAGGTTCATCATATAAGGCGTTGATGAGTTTATTTGATCGGCTCCAGCAGCTTTATTTTATTTCTCCGAAAAATTTACTTTACAATTTTTGGGAACAAACAAAATCGTTCGAAATTTTTAGAACAAAAAACTACAGCGATGGAAATTGCAACTACGGAATCAAAACCATTTCGATCGGAATGTGTGATATACCCGAATGTTTAACACTCTTTTTATGTCCCTATCTTTTATCGTTTTCAAAATGCAATAAAAAAATTTTGTCTGAACAAATTTTTTGTCCGAACCGAATGGGCTTAGATGACCAAGCTGAGTTGAGTTGTGAACTACAACAGGGTCATTAAATTCTGCTAGCTTTTAAAAGGAAAAATGTTTGAAGTATAAAACTGGTAATTGTTTAATTTCAGACGAAATATTTCCATCTGCCTTTTTAACATTTTAACGTAATGGGGGTTTATCGGCTTTGGCGTATTTTTAGTAGGTATTTCGATATTTATGTAATAGATTAAAGGAACATTCTTGTTCACACTTCCTATGTTCTTTTCTATTTACCTCCTATACTTCATTAAATGTCTATGCATTGTCTTCTTATTATATATCCGCTTAATTCTTATTCATACATACATTCTTCTTCTATTCAGATTCTGTTTTAAGCCACTGCGCTGCGTCACGACAACAAACTTTTACCACAGAAAAACAACTGATTTCATAAACGCAGTATGCAAGGCAATACTGCAGACAAATGCTTTAACAATGGAAAGCAATACTTAAGGGCAGCATTGCTTTGCCAAATAATGCGATAACATTTTGAAACGTTCATAAACGCCAATACTGCTCTTCGTTTGGTTGAAGAGAAATGTGCTATTAACCTCCTTAGTACTTTTTTTGCGCTGAGGTCTGGCTAATATAGAAGTTTCTGCATATGTACGTACATACATACATATGGACATACATTAAAAAAACCAAAAATAATTATATTTCATAAACATTATGCCATTAATCACAAATCATACGCCCCTATGATGTGTTTCGATACGAATCAAAATTTTCTCCGTTTTGCAAATTTGGTATTCTTAGTTTCGATTCTGTTCAGTTTGTTGAGATCAATGCTGTACAAAATTAAAAATGTATTTGTGTTGGTGAGAAAATAAGAAATGCACTGTAAGAAATTTTCAGCGGGCTAAAAGTAGTATTAAGTTTTCCAAGAATTTATTTTAAATTCAAAATATAAAAATGTAAATGTTTTGTGCAAAATTTAAAATGCATTGAGGATTACCAAATGCATTAATAATCATAAAATATTCGTTGCACATTGTTAATAATTTGAATCAGGACATTTTGTTAAAAATAAAAGAAAATTCCACATATACATACTTCACATGTTAATTCGTCGCTGTTGCAGTGACGACTAAAAGCATATTTCTTCCAGTGCTTTTGAAAAGAAACACCGACAAAGAGAGGACAAAAACCAAGAGCGTAAGAATACGTGTGAGTTGAGCGTAAACAAATGCTCTGTAAAATAAACACCATTGTTTTAGATTGTATGTATTCTACACTACTATCGTAGCTACGTTTTTCTAAATAGGTAAAGTTATGACGGGGGAGAATCTTTCGATTTTCGTTTTTTTTAAGGCAAAATTTACTATTTGGTTAAAATTTTTTATTGTATATTTATTTTTATTAAAAACGAAATGAAAATATAATAGAAATATAAACAAACGCTAGTCCATTTTCACAAAAAAAGAGAAACACAAATTGTGTGTTTTCTTATTGCGCCCCTTTGAGTATACACTACATATTGAGTTTTTATTAAAATACTTATTTTGTGTTTTAATTTCAAACGTCCTTATGCATTTGAGAACATTGTTGTCTTTTTCTTTTTCTTTCGATCCTGTTTTTGTTCGGAATACCAATTTTCGATCGAAACGTAAGTGAATACGGAGACGTTATCGAAACGCAAAATAGGCGTAATTATAAACATCTGAAAAGAGTTGGCCGGTAATGCGTTTATAAACACAAGGTCATCCAATATTGCTTTAGAAACTACTTTCATGAAATCAGCTAAAATGATGCACTATTTTGCGGTAGCACTGCCTTTTATTTCCATAAACAAAGTTTGGAGTCAAATAGTGAAGTTAGGTTGTTTAAAAGCGCTAAACATAAATATGCTATTTACGAACAGAATCTATGTTTTTATATATTTAAAATTTAAACATTTATGTACCAGAGAGATGCAATTCGAATCAAACAATTACTATTATCATAGTTGGCGTAGTTGTTGTAGTATATCGATATTTTTAAATTAGATGAAAGAAAATAAGCAAAATGTTTTGCTTAATGTATTATATAAATTAGAAAATTTCGTAATAATTAGTGCGTCCTGAATTCTACTACTCCTTGTAAGGTCTTTTTCCATTTAATACGAAAAATGTCTCTTATAATTTTGGTGGTTCTATTCTAACCGTCTCGCAAATATGTACAACGATATATATCACCCAGATTTTCATAATTAGTTTGCGGAATATTATTTAAGCGTAGATCTTCTACAACCATAGCATTTACTTTTATTTCAATATATTGTTTTAATTCATCAATTTCTTTTATAATTTTTTTATTTTCGTTTTGTTGTGCTACTTTTTTACCGACGCTGTTTTTTTATATCTTGCACTGAGAACTGAAAACTTTAAAGAAAAAAACTGATTTTCACATACCTAAAAAAGTACAGAAATATACATTTACTGGTATGTTCTGTAAACGATATCAATTTCAGTCGATTTCGGCTTACAGAACATACCCGGTATTTTTTACAACAAATTAAATGTGAAATACATACATATGTATGTATGTTATATAATATGATATGATATAATTACACCGTGCTCGAATTTGACACTTATTGTCGACCATCAGGGCACCCGGCGGTTAAGCCGGATTCGAGTACGCTGAATCCAGTGGTGCTAACCGTCTTTTTAGATTAGCTCTTGTTTTCGAGATATACCGTTATTTCGAAAATGGAGGAGGTTGTACAACATATATTCGCATAACTCCTAAACGGTTTAGTTTGTTGAATAAACCAAAAAACAAAAATTCCGCAATAAAATTACCTTTAGGTTAAGAGAAAACTTTTTTTTAATCTGCGAGGTCGTTTTAGAAATATAACTTTTTAGCAAAAGTGGAATCACATTACTACTTACATTAGTACGTCCATATGAGTGTTATTTTATTAGTGAAGCAAATCTATCATATATATACGTACGTACTTGCGCAGTGTATAATGTGATCCCACTGTTCTTTTGCCAAAAAAATATATATATTTCTAAAACGACTGCGTAGAAAAACGCAATTTTCTTAGACATAAATATGAGTATCACGCACAGTTTTAAATCTTTTTTGCGATCAGTGGCCAAAGGATAAAAAGGATAGTTACATTATCGAATTAAAAAAGTTATATTAAGCAAATAGGGTGAAATTCTTAATTCAGAAATTATAATTAAAATAACAAAATTAAAAGTAAAAAATGTTAAAAACTGCATAATCTACACAATTTATAGAAAACCTTGTTTTTTAAACAAAAAACTTCAAAACTGCTCAATGCTATAAAAAATTGCAAAATACAATTTGGCAACGCTGCTTGCACAATATAATCAAGACAAATTGATTACCTCACTCCATATTATAGTTAATTTTTTATCAATCTTACTCATTAATCGCTCTTCATATTGGCTGAACATTTTAGTAGTTGTTTGCAAATTGCAATTGTTCACTTAATTTACAAAATCTCTTAAGTACCTAACTTTATATACTTTTACCGACTTAAGCTACTGTCAAAAACTCAACGAAAAGTCTGTGAAATACTTAACGTTTTGGTGGCGATAGTGAACTTTTTGAACAGTTGTGTTAGTGAGAATATGAAAATTGGTAACTGAGATTTGAATTGAATGGGTAATTAGCATTGTAAGTATTTGAATGAATTTATTTTTGATTAAAAATATGTATAAAAATTTTTATATTTTGTGTACAAATTTAAGTATTATCAGAAAAATAACACAAAATAAAAATTTAAAAAATCTGCATACCGGCAGCTACTCATGTTTAATCGTCCCCATATCATAGACGAAATTCGTCTATGTCGTCTTTATTCGTCTGACGCATAAAAGCAGGAGCATCCATTGCTCAACGTGTTTCTTTTGTTATTGTTATGCATTTAACACACATACAGCCGTTAACGTACATAAAGTGCGTTTATTATTTTATTTATTTATTCGTTTATTTAATCTTAAGGAACTTAATTCTAAGACTAAATTATAGTCAAAGAGCACTGGCTGTTATGGCCATCAGCTCTTAAAGTGCGTTTAGTTTCGTTCAAAACGTAAGCAAATGAAGCTGAACAAAACTTGTGGAAAAGTTTGTTAAGTACATTATTGTTATACACATTTGATTGTATGTATTCGAACAGTCGTTTAAGCTAGCCTGCGCCTATTATGTTTGGGCCTTTATCCATTACTTTTACGAATCTTAAGGGAGAATTTGTATTATTCATGTAGATATTCTTGCTCACGGCATAATTTCGGAGTATTCTTAACTATAAAAATCTTACTGACTTCTCTTAAACGTTTCGGAAAAGGAGAGCTCGATTTATCCATTATATTGAAAACGGGTTGTTGTTTGCTGTTTTCGTTTTGTTGGTATTTTTTTTTTTTTTTTAGTTTTGAATTATACATTGAGTTCACTTTTTGAATTTATTTTGTTTACTTTTTTCTTTGCAAATAGTTTTTTTTATATTAATTCTATAAGATTAAGATTATTTGTTTTTGCTTAAATTTTTTTTTTTTTTTTTTTTTTTTTTTTTTGGAAAATTACAGTCTTTGAACAAAAATACAAATAAGGATATTAACAATTACAGCGAAGCTTAAATACAACACGTCTGGTTCAGCACAAGAGACAATATAATTAGTAAGACGCAAAATTTTTCCCTAATCTATTACAAATTTAAAAAGCCAAATGTAACTATTCAAAATATATTTTCTTTTTAACGTTTCTTTTTATTATGTATACAGCATGTATAGTATTGAGCTTTTAAGTTTATTCACTGAGATTTTCAAAGGAATAAAAAAAAAATTCTTGTTAAAAAAATAAAACAATGAAGCAAGTGTTTAAATATATGATATATAATTTTTGTTTTTTATTTGTAATTAATACAATAATAATAATAATAATATAATTTTTATTTATTCTATTTAGTTTTTTTTCAAATGTGTGCTGTGTGGCATATAAAATAAAAACTATAAAATTTATGTATGCTGGGATGATAAATGTTAAAAAGAGTGTAAGTGATTGATTAACTATATACTCGTATTAAAGTAGAGTATATGATAATTATGTACAAAAATTTCATTTATCTGTATATATATATATATATATATATATATATATATATATATATATATATATATATATATATATGTATGTATATGTATATAAATAAAGTTTAGTCGTAATTATTTATATAAAAAAAACTTATTTTAAGATTTTAGATGTTAATGTGGTGATTTTGTTTTTTTTTTTCAAATATTTTTTTCTTTTCTTTTTATATTAATTATAACTTAAATAATATTTTTTTTTTTTAAAGGAAAACAATTTTTTCCCAATTAAATATACTTTTCAAATTTTTAATACAATAATGTTAAATTTAAACATTGTTTTTTTATATATAAGCTTTGTTTTCTTTTATTTCTGTTTTGTTAACTGGCTTGCTTAGACAAGTAAACCGTTAATGTTTTTTATGTTTTATTTATTTTATTCAAAAATATTTATATAAAATGTATATTAAATATACAACGATGCTTGGCTTAATACAGAAAACTAAAATAAGCAAAACAAAAATAGATTGCTTATAAAATATATAAAAAAAAAAAATTTGCTGAAAATTAATTTAAAATAAAAAATAATAAATTTAAAATATAGTAGTAGTAGTAAAAATTACTTTGTATGTATATGTAACAAAATAATAATTTAAAAAGAAAACTTAATAAATGATTAAAGTAGTAGTTTTTATTAAAATTATACTCGTATTTATCATTTTTTATTGTTTGATTTGAAATTTTATTAAATATTTTTAAGTATTCTCTTTTTTTTATGTGTATGTATGTGTATATTTATAAAAAACTTACAACTAAAATTTAATCTTTTTTGTAATTCATACTGCATATATATAAAAACAAGAATGGTATAAGAAAGTGTTTCAATTACTTTTTATAGGATGGTATTTCCTTATGAAACATATATATGTATATATATATATATATATATATATATATATATATATATATATATATATATATATATATATATATATATATATATATATATTTATTTATTTATTAAATAGTTTTTTAGCGAACTTTTTTAATTAATATTTGAAACTATTTTGAAATAAACTTAAAATTATACTAAATTTTGTTTTATATTTTATTTTTATTTAAAATGTTAACAATTATTGTTAGCACTAAGTATAAATAATATTATTATAATTGTTTTTTTAATTTATTTTTAAGTTTGTATATCATAGTTTACAATTGTGGTATTTTTTTCAATTATTTTTAAAATATAACCTAAAATTACATAAAATTGTGTTTTTTTTCACTTAATTGTTCTAAATTGTTTATTAAACGCTTAATGTTATTTTTTTAATATGTAATTGCATTCTTTAGGTTTTTTTTTAATGTATAATTGATTTTTTTCCTTTAATTTTTACATTTAATCTATAATGTAACATGTTTTATATCAAATATTTAGTAAGTGGACATAAGTTGACTTTTTTTTTGCTTTTTATCCATATATCAATGAAAGGGATTTTGTTCTTGTTTTTGTTGTTGTTTTTTAATATATGTAAATTCTTAAATAATACCTAATAACTAAAACATACCTTTTTATTAACAGTTTTATTTACAATTTTTTGATTCACAAAATTACAACGATTTAAATCTTCAATAGCGGTAAGTCATATAAATATTAGACGGCTTATGCTTAATACATAATAGCCCTTATTTTGTTTGGAGTAGTTGTCGTATTTCAACGTTTTTGTCCTAGATTAAAGATAACAAGCAATCTAGTCCTTTAATCTATTAGAGAATTGTAGAAACACGACAACGACTATGCCAAACACGATAAGAAAGAATAAATAATAGACTTAGTCGTTGTCGTATAATCGACAATTTCGTTTGTTTTGTTAGATTAAATAAAAGTCTTACTTGTTCTCTTGTCTAAGATAAGAAAACTTTGTAATGCAACAACCACCAAGCCAGACGCGATAAGGGTAAATGGACTTTACACAGTTTAACGTAATTATTCTTTTATATTACTACATCTTGTAAAAAAAAAAAAATATTGAAATACGACAATAACTACGCCAAGTACAATAAGGATGAATAAAAAAAAACTAACAGTCGGTTTTCTTGTTTTGATATTTTTTAATAAATTAAAGATAAAAGTTGAAGTAGCACAATGACTACGATAAACGCAATAAGGCTGAATATTCCATCCTAATCATATTTGATATCGTTGTAAAATTTCAACATTTTTGTAATAGCCTAAAATGTTAAAATACAATAAGTCTTAGTCAAGTACAATCACCTTTACCATGGTTAGCGATTGTATTGTTATAAAAATTTTGCTTGTTTTATTTAATCCATTACAAAAATTTTGAAATACGACAACGAATATACGCCAATCATGATAAAGGTAACAAGTATAAATACAAAATAAACATTGGTCTTTATTATGGTTGGCGTATTCGCTGTCTATTTCGACATTTTTGCCATTTGAACAAAGAAAACAAGCAAAATTTTTCTTCAATCTATTACAATAATTTCACAAAACGACTAAGACTCGCCAATCTTGATAAGGCTAAATAACTCTTCTTTTACTGTGTTTGCCGTAGTCGATTATATTTTCACAGTTTTCTACTACAAAAATATAAACTACACCAAACATAAAAAGGATGATTCAGATAAGGAAAACTATTCCAATTGTTAAATTTTCGTTTAAAATCTTAAGTCTTTTTTTAATAAAGAATATATTTTTCTATTTTAAACATAATGTAACTTACAAAAAATATATATTGTATTGCCCGAGGATTGTAAAATATTGTAATAGACTAAAATAAAAACGAGTATATAAATATAGTGGTAAATGCTTTAAAAAATAAATGGGATTTATTTAGTTAATATAATATAAGCTTTCAATTTAAATCGTTATACTTTATGACAAATACTCAGTGTTTTAAATTTGTTAGTGTTTTATTTTTCCTAAATATCTGTAGTTAACAAAAAAAAAAAAAAAAAATATAATTTAAAAAATAATTTACAAATGTTTAACAAACAACAAATTTTAGGTTTTTTTTACTGACAAAAGAGAAATACGTAGTTAAAAGCAGGAATAATTTTACAATTTAACAATTTATTTCGGAAAAAATGTATTAAAACATAACACGTCATAATTATGCCAATATGTTCAAATATTTAATTCAATTTTTATACTTTTTAATGCTAAAATATTTATGTATATATATTTGTTTGTTTGTTGTAGGTTGTTTGAAGCCTCGATTGGAAGTCCGAAAACAAAAATAACGGAAGCATAATTTTACTTTTTAGTTTTACACAATTCTATACGTATTTAGTATATATTTATAACTTATGTTTGTATGTGTTTCAATCTATACATAGATATATATCTTTTTTAAATATTTAATAAACTGAAACATATGGTGTTTAAGAGTATATGAAGTTGAAAAAAGAAACTTTTCATTAAAAAATCGTAATTTTTTAGTTTTTCTGAATATCACAGAAATGAAAAAATTAAAAAAAAACTAGCAAATATATTTATATATAGAAGAAAATAAAAATAAAAAACATGCACATGATAAGTGTAAAAATTAAAATTTAAAAATAAATAATTTTAAAAGAATTATAAATACAAAACAGTGATAAACATAATTTTATATAGATTTTCAACATTTATTCCATATTATGTTCTCTCTATCATTGTGTATATGTGAGAGAGTTGATTTTTTGTTTGTTTGTTTAATTTTAAGTAATTGCAGCTGTCAAATAATAGAGATCCATAAGGGTCTGTACATTGATTGGTAAACATGATAAACGATCATGAGTATTCGAGTCTAATGCTAACCATGATAGAGCATTATAACCTTCAAGTACATAACGTAATACATCAGCTGTTAATATAGAGTCCAAAGGATGATCGGTAGCTGAAGAGTGGGCATTTGTTGAATTGAGTATGTCATCGGTGGTTTGTATGTTCGGTACGTGTATGTGCAAAGCAGTTTTCAAAAATACCGGACAAACATCTTCTAAATGTGGACAGGCTGACCAAAACCATGAAGGCATACGACCAGTGGGTGCTGTCGATACCATATAACCAACTGCTAAGGGTTGTTGATTTATTTGGCCGACCTATAGAATATAATTAAAGAAAGACAAGATTTACTAATAAAGATTTACAAAAAGTCAAATTATTTTAAACTACCTCCTCAATGTCTTGATGTTGAGTTGAGTTGAAATTATTACCACCTACACTTTGCCAACTTCTATTGTCCTCTATACGATCAGGACTGTTATGATTGGACGTACCGCGACCTTGAATAGAGAATAATTTTTATGCAAAAACAAAATTTCAATTTAAATTCAATTTACTATGTTTTACCTGTGGCTCCACCATTATCCCATTGTCCTAATAAATCATCCATTAAATCGGCATCTTTAAAAACATCATTTTCATCTTCATCGTTGCCGAAATTAATAAAATCTTCATCAATATCACCTTGCGTTTCGTTTTGGAATTGACGGGTAAAAGACTGCAAGTGCAAGGGGAAAATATAAAAATTGAACAGTACAAATTTTAAACACAAACTTACTACACATATAGCACTAGTGGGAAATACTAAGATATGAGTACATGTAACATCCTGTGGTGTTGACAATGGATTTTGAATGGATATCTGTGAAAAACGTTCATCCGGTGTAAATTGATCTGGCATAACACGCAGCTTTGCATCTGGCTCTAATGTTACTAAGCAGGCACTCAATATTGAGGGTGGATACATTAGCTGACACTGTTTACACATATCCTTCAGTTGTTTGGTAGCCTTTTGCAAATTAGATTTTCCCAATAAGTATGACCAAGACTTCAATTCATTGTGACCAATACGACCTATACGACCCACAACCAAACGCCATGTTTGTGTGGTCTGTGAAATAAGACCTAAAATGTAGTCCATTAATTTATTAAGGCCAATTCTGCGAGCGGGTGCACGACGACGACGCGTACGATTTGGTACATCGATATTAATGCAGACTTTTTCTAACATTTCACCGCGATCATCTGTGACTGTAGCCAGCAGCCAAGATTGATCTTCACTTAGGCAATAATTACAATACATAACAGAGTATTTTTGATCATTCGGATTTCCACGCATACCACCCCAAGCGGACCGAGAGAAATCCGTTTTATCGTTTTTCTCATGCATAGGCGCCAGTATATATGGTGGTGTATACATCTTATATGGCTTCCGATTCTTGTCATCTTTCGTCTTAAGGAATGCTTCTACATTGGCGGCTGTACCAAAACCGGTAAGACTTTTGACGGCTTGAGCATGTACCATATGTCGCTTGCACTGTGAGAATATATTTAAAGCTAAACATTTAATTTCATCCGAAAAACGTTTACGATTTCGAGATCTTCCAAGCTCTAGTATTGACTCTAATGAAATAATCTGTATGTTTATATGTGACCTTACTGAATCGGGAATGGATTTTAAGAGTTCTGAATACATTCTCAATAAGGCAATGCATGCTATTCTTTCCAACTCAGGCGAGTCGGACCCATAGGTAAATGGTTCAACTACATAGAGTACTATCGCAGAGGGATTAACTTCCTCCAAACATTCAGCAACACCAAGAGGATCACCCAACACAAGTGGTGGCTTAACGTCTGGCTTGACATCAGTTGTTGGTTTATTTTCATTTGGATTGACTTGGTTAGTGTCTGCACCACCACCACCGGGTTGGGAATGATCTCCGCTATGATCCATACTTGTGGGATGATCTGTTACCAGACTTCCGCGTTGTTCACTATTATCCTGGTTTATACTAGAACCTCCGTTACCCGACAGCGATGATGATGCCGATGATGTCGAAGAAGAATTGCTTGTTGCTGCATTTCGAATATTATTATCTACAGGATTGAGAAGAGTTTTATCATTGGGTACACGATTTAGATAAGGCGCTAATTGATGTTGGAAAGCATAGGCATATAAACGTAATTTTTCCGCTAATGTTGTATCTTCTAATGTGCGCAACCAGTTGTCCACAGTTGTCGTGAAAGGCTTTTCAGTTGATGGTTTTTGTTGCACCGTTAGTAAGCCATTCCAGCCACAAATTGGCGTATGCTTGCCAAGTTTACACATTTCGTATGTTGTGCTTAATTCTTTGAAATAGGATTTCGTTTTACTCAACACATAGTCATTGTCAGGTGCCATTACCAGGTAAACTACATCTCTGGCATAAGAATAGGGCTCTAGGAGGAATTTGTCCCAGTAATGTATAGCTAAAGGAGCTACCGAAATCCAATCTTTATCGTGACCTACTATTACCGAAGGTATGGGTTGAGGTTCACATTGCCCTGAAGCTCGACCAGCGAGACGATGAAATTGCCGCCATGTCAATGGTCCACTTACGATATATGTGGCATCCTTAGCTCCAGCAGCGTTGCGAGATTTCGAATGGAATGCATTTTGTAGCATAGGTTGTATGGACTTCATGGTTGACACAATATCTTTGTTGCTGCGTGAAAAACCCACTGGTATATAAGGCCATTTGTGAACATTAATGCGCCCCGTTAATGACAAGGCTAATTGGGTATTTCCTGATTGTTTCCGGTGCGATGAAAATGGTACTATTTGTTGTTCCATAATATCCATGCGGGAGCTGTCAAATGCTAATCGGGCTTGTTCTAAAGCCAAGGCTATTATATCATTGGCATCTATATACTCTAAAACATTGGCAATTGCTGCAACCGATTGAGGTTTCTGAGACTTTTTCGCCAGTCTTCGCCGATGACGTTGCAAGGAACGATGTATAGCACTACTGGACGTTTGTATAATGGAACACTGTTCCAGCAGTAAATCGAATATTGAAAATGCCAATTGTTCCACAGATTTGTCTACAACGCCATTATTATTATTATTACTTGTGGCTGCTTTTGATGCCAGTGTTGTAATTAAGGTCAAGAGGGAATGTTTTTTATGACGTCCAGGATCTTCTGCAATGCCTGTTATTTCCATTTCATCTTCATAAAACAGGCCCGCCTTACATGCTAAGCGCCGATTAATGACAGCACTGAAACCACACGTGCACTCGACCGCATCTTCATCCACATAGCCAGTGATATATTGTTGTGCGTTATTGGCTGGCGTTGTTGTTGAGGGTGTGGTAGATGAACTGGAGCCTGCTCCAGCCAACGAGGCAGGTGAGTCTAAAGAATTGGCAATGCCTCCACCCAATCCTCCTCCTGCGCCTAAGCCGCTCATTCCCACCGAACCAAAGGCACTTAGAGAACGTAATGCATTAGATGATGATGGAGTTGTCGGATTAAAAGTGGTACCCGGCAATGGTACATATACACCCGAATCTGAACCACGTATGTTACCGAAATGTTGATTATCTGCATTACAAACACATACCGTACTACTATCGAAGTTGTGATCGCGGAAAACATTTAATGCTGTATCGTAAAGAAGAATATTAACCATGACAGAACTAACTTCTGGCAATTCGTGTGTAATGAGATTGCTGTTATTGTTATTACCCCCGCTGTTTGCAAAGTAACCCATACTGGACGACTCTCGATGACCACCTGATACACTAGGTGGTCCTCCTATTGTTTGCATATGGTTGTTAACGCTTTGCGGTGTTTGTGGAGGTTCTTGCGAATGATACGGTTTATTAAGATATGCTGGAGTCGAAGAAGCAGTGGATAAGGCAGGACTGGTGACGGCAACTTCGTATGGTGGTGGCGGATGTATGGGTGTTTGTCTTTGTTGTTGCTGCTGCTGCAACATCGGACTCGTATGGGGGAACGGTACATGTGTGGCTGGTGAAATGGGAGACATACCCGTCCGTTGCATAAGTTGTTGCATGGTTGGGGGCGTATTTGTTAGAGCTGCTTGAGGACAATTGAGTTGATTTAGCAATAAGCTACCACTTCCTCCTCCGCCACTACTTAGAGGTGTTGGTACAGTATTATGCATAGGCGATGAAGACATAGGTCCGAGTGGAGTTCGAGGTTGTTGTAGAGGTGTTCTTGGCGCTGCTGATAGTAACTCATGCAACTGCTGGTGTTGTTGATGCTGCTGCTGTTGCTGCAGTTGGTGTTGGTGCTGCTGTTGCTGCAATTGTTGTTGTTGCTGCTGCTGCTGCTGTTGTTGTTGCTGTTGTTGGTGGGTATTACGAGGCTGTTGCCATGATGGTTTATATCTACAGTTTGGAGGTATGACCAAAGGCGGCATTGTTAGGCTTGGTAAGTTAGTTAATGGTGCGTAGTTGGAAGAGCCCACCATCATTGCCTGTTGTGGTGGCCGAAAAACATACGAATAATCTTCTATGGGTTCCTCCACTAGACTTCCCAGTTCAATGGAATATTCCTGTTTGATTTTTAGCATACCACTTATACCTAAACCAGTATCTAAAGTTTGACCCATCATAGCTGATGATGTTATAATACTCAAATCAGTCATTTGTATATCCATTTGACAAGGACTTGAGTTCGGATGATGTTGTTCATGTGAAGGTGGTGTAGGAAACATTTTCGTCAAATCCTCAGCTTGAATGCTGTTTGCTCCACCGGCACCGCCACCACCGCCAACCCCACTTGTCAAACTACTCCCACTGTTGTTTAATGATGTCAGAGCCGATGACGATGTAGTGGTATTATTACAATTTTGTAATGCTGCCATAACTGCGGCATTGGCTGCTGCACTATTACTTTGAACATTTGTAGTACTACCTACCACCATAGAGGCATTTGTGGAGCGTTTTAATTCATCTATAGTGTTAGTGGTGATAGCGCAGCCATTCGAAGGATTATTAGAATCTGGTGGGGTGTGTATTTGTACACTGCCACATTCGTCATTCGATGACGTTTCAAATAATTGTTCCAAATCATTTGGTGAGGGATTTAAACCCTCAACCGTAAAAAGATTTCCACCAATTCCACTTTTTGAGTCTTTACAAGGTGATGTCGATGATGAACCACCCGCCACACTTATGCCAGACATTATTTCGGTTTTTATGTCAAGTTCTTCAAAATAGTTTCCTTTAGTTGCAGCATTAACGCCAACAATACTACTATCCATTACATTATTAACCATGGATCCATCACTATTTTTTAAGTTCATTTGATTGTTGGCCATAGAATTACCACTACCACCTGCTGCTGCTGCTATACCAACTAAACCAGTACCCATATTAACTGATGTTAGAACATTACTACAAGCGAATGAAGCGGTGGATGATGGATCAATCGATAGCAGTTGAGATCCATAAACAGAACGCGGTGAGGGCATTAAAGGTTTTGTATGTGTGTGACCTTCGTACAACTTTTTTGTGCACATTACGCGACATTGTTTCGAATTTTCGTTGGGTTTAAAACGTTTGACTGGATGATTTGCCCTAAAATAAAAACAAAAAACAAATAAAATATATTTGATTCAAGTCTTCAGAGCCGACATGTGGCTTTGAATTATTGAAAGCATACATTTTTCCCTTCATATGCATACAATTTCAAATCTAAACCCTTTTAAATGATGTTTTTATAAGAGCCAAAGATGATATCATCTAATTTTCTAATAGAAAATATCCCTTTTAAAAGCTCTACAATACTTTTTAAGTAAAATAAATAGTAATAAATATAAAACTTACCAAGCATCCTGTGCGGTAAAATCATAGAGTACATCTAGTTTGAGACAATCCTCATTAGCGAATGAATCAATATCTTTGACATTGACTTTTGGCGGTTTATATAAATTAAAAAAATCTTGCATTGCGTTTGTGGCTGAGGACAATGACAATTCATTTCTACTAATATTGTTATTGGGCAGAACTGAACTGTTTATGATGCAATTTTGAGGGGGATTACTCATTATTGGCTCCATTGTAATGTTGTTGTTGGTGGTGGTTATACAACTTCCACCTGAATTTCCTCCTACCATGTGCATGGTGGAAGCATTGTTGTTTATAGATGTTAGAGATGCAGGTTGTATTTCGAATTTTTTCACAGATATGGTACCACATTGCTGCTGTTGTTGTATCTGTTGATGTTGTTGCTGCGGTGTAGGGGTACAACGACCAACACTCGATGGTGGTGGCACACTGCCTGGGCCCATATTACCACCACCGCCACCTATTGTATTGTGAATACCTTCTACTGAAGGAGGAGGTTCGACACTTGGCGCTGGATGTACATATGGTGATGCTGTTATACTTTTATTATCATGCTGATCTGTTGGTGTAGGTGCTGGAGTATTTTTATCTAATAAATGATCTATTGGTGTGGGCGGTTGTTGCAAATTCGATACTGATGTGGGACCACGTGGACTCATTGATAAAAGCTATACACACAGAAAAAAAATTAACAACAAAAATTAAAACATTAAAAAAAGTCTACATTAGAATTAAAACTCACTTGATCGGCTGGTGGTACTGAAGTTGGTTGAGATAATGCTGAATTTGGATGTGGTGAAGCGGCAGGTGTACCTGGTGAGCCCACAGACGGAATCGGCATACAATCGATTAAAGAATTGCGGGAATAACTAGATATACCACCACTACCACCACTTTGTAAAGGTGTACCATGGCCAGGTGTTTGCCCAGGAGGTGATTGTGATGATAAAGTCAATGGCCTAAAAAATATATATTCATATTTTATTTATTTTTTAAATTAAATTGTATTTTTTTATTGTATTTAAACTTGTTTAATTATTTTCTAATGCTTAGAGACATTTAAAAGTTTAAATGTGCAGCTTGTTGTCGATGAGTTTAAAAATGCTAAACAAAACGAATTCGTTTTTAAATTTAACCACATCCACATTAAAATAAAATTTAAAGTAAAGCAGAATCAAATTAAAAACCATGCAAAATAAATTCCAAAACCTTATTTTGAATTAAAAATATTTCGATTCTAGTTCTATATACATATGTATGTATATACATGTATATGGAAATGAGTAACTTTTAATATTATTAAGGAAAATTGAGAGGGACAAGATAATTCCACAAGGGAACACAGCTAATTAGACATCTGTGTTATTCGATCTTATCTTTCAGTTTAAAAATTTTAAATTAAATTTATATAAATTTTTTTTCTACTTCGGCAAGATAAAAATGGGAAATCAATCGGCGCTTTAAAATAATGTTGTTTTAAACTATATATATTCCTTTATTAGAAACAACTTATACTCCTTCCAATGTTGTATACTTTTTTTAAATACAGTTACAGTTTTCATGCAATCTATTAAAAAAAAATAATTTTTCGACTTTTGCTATTCTATCAGAAGGTCCTCGGTTCAATACCAGGCCAGACCATCTGAAAAAGAAATATTTTCAACAGCGATAGCACCTCATAATTAGATAGTAAGTATGAGTAATTACTGTTACTGAAATCTTCTCTAATGCACTTGCCGTTCGGTGCCGCCGTTAAACTGTAGGTCGCTTTCAATGAGTCTGTAAATAGAATCGGGTGCAGCTCATTGACCAAGAGTAGTCGTCGAGTTCCTTCATGGAATGTTATGGGAAGGAATAATAATAACACATACCTACTTCTTATGTATTTCTTGACTATCAACTTCATATCATGCACACTGTAGGCATCCCAACCGAGTGTACATCTCATTTTGCACGAATGTTTCGATAGTAAAAAGATAATTGCTCATGCACCCACAATTTTACCGTATTATCACTTCAAAAACAGATCGACGATATTCAAACTCAGCCCGATAAAGTTTGTTTTTCATTTTGTAATTGTGGAGTAAATATGCATGCATTAGAAACACATTGGAGACCAAAGAATAAACAAAACAGTGAGTCTCTTTAGATGAACGTGCAGCAATAGTATGTTTCAACGAATAAACGAATTATTAGATTTGCTCTCCTAATAACGATTGCCAATCAAAGTGTTTACATGACACATACGTATGTTAATTTTTTGTTCGCTCACAGTTTCTTTAGATAAAATTTCGATTTAAAAAATAAAATAAAAATAAAAACAGAGAAGATATTAAATTCAATACTGAAACAACTTAAATTAAGTGTTAAACATGTTGTTCCAATAGTGTTTTAAGGTATGAACAACGAATTAGAGCGCGAATTGTGAATATATTTAGTTTTTTTGCCCTTGCTCCGTTATGTGTATACTGGCCTTCATAAAGTTTAAAAATGTTGCATATTATTATTGTCCTGGAATTTTTTAATGCAAAGAATTTGGGATGTAAGCATGTAGACAGGCGCCGAATATCTACCCTTATCATGGTTCTCGAATTGTGGTCATTTTTCGACATTTTTGTAATAGATTAAAGAAAAATTTCGATTGTTTTCTGTAAAAGAATAAATAAAAATTTTGATTGTCTTTTGTAATAGATAAAATTGCAACAGATTAAAGAAAAATGTCGATTGTTGTCATTAATCTATTACAAAAATGTCGAAAAACTAATACGACTCATAAACCATGATAAAGGTGATTATTTCAAGTTTTCTGATAGATTAGTCCATTAAGCAAAGAAAAGATTTGTCCAATAGACATGACACATGAATGCACACAAATGTAGTCACTATAGCAATAATCAGACTATTGAGTGTTGCAAACTACTAACCTATAAACGCTAATGTTGAGAACCTTAAAAATTGTATCCGAAAACAAAAATTTTAAAAACGCTGGACTAAAGACTAACTTGAGAAATGAAACACTTTTTGCAAAAAAAAAGACACTTAAAAAAAACACTTATCTGAAGAGTTTCGTAATTTTGATTGATTGCAAGATTTTAATGTAAAAGTATATATTTTATTAAAAGAAAAATAATCACATATTGAAATTTGTTTAAAATACAGAAAAATTTTGTTCATCAATTTTTGGTTTTCGAAGAGATGAATAGGTATTCGAAAAACGAATAAAATTTGAAAACCTAGTTGTGCTACAATTCATATATTAAGTACTTTCAAATAAGTTGCAATGATCTTTTTATTTTTATATAATTTTATATGTATATATATATATACATATATACCTCAAAAGATATAGATGTTACAATAAAAGTTTATGCGTATATACATATTATGAATGTATATTAATAGAGCAAAGCATGCAAGCATTTTAATAAATTTTAAATTTTACATTTTTAGTCTAACCAAACACCATTCCTTATAATGATTATATGTATATGTTTGTATGTTCATACAATAAATAACTACTTGCAAAAAATAACAAAAAATTAAATTCTGTAAAAATCTAAAGGCTAAAATGTTGCAAAAAAAATTATGACCAAAATTCCCGATAAAAAAAAGAAATAACTTATTACAGATTACAGGGTAAAAATTCTGACATATGTAAATACTCATTTTTTTTATTTTTGCGATTTATTATTATGGTAAATATTATGTTGTTGCTATTTTAGATTATTGTTGGCGATTTAAATATGGTGAATAAATAAAACAATTGGTTGTAATGACTTTATTTTTGAATTATACACAATTGATTGATGTTGATTGTTGTTCAAAAGACCCAGCCATACACTCTCTACATTATTACAAAAATAAATGTTTAGTAAATATACATATGTTGTATGTAATTTGCATATTTTCGGGAAAAAATGCGAAATTAGTTGAATCGAGAAAAATGTTTGGGGAAGAAAAGAAGGATCATGTTTTATTTTTTAATATACAAAAATGGTGAATAAATACATAATTGATTAATATGGCTGATTATTTTCTGCGCTATTTATATATGTATGTATATTTTTTTAATAAAATTAACTGATATTGATATTGAGTTGATTGTTTCATTGATTTGTTGACCAGAGCACAATATATAAAGAGAAAGACAGATCGAGTGAGTGTAAAAGAAGTTAAATAAGACAACACAAACCTTTGTTTTGGTATGGTGTCTGAAGAGTTGGAAGAAAAACTTTGACTAAATGTTGTTGAATAACAAGCGGCAGGAGGATTATTAGATTTATTTAGAGTAGTAATAGTAGTAATAGTTTTCAAGAAGGAAGAAGAACTCTTAATATTTGTACTACTATTATTAAGATTGTGGCTGCTGGTAGTAGTAATGTTGGTAGTTTGAGATTGTATCCAATCGATATCATCATCATCAATATCAACTTCATCCAGATGACGCTTATGAAATGGAATTCTTTGTAAACGTAATGAATTGTTCACTTTTAAATCGCCATGATAATTGTATGGTGTAAAAGGTCGTTGATGATGTGTACTGCTGCCAATGCCAATGCCATTGCTGCCGCTACTATTATAATGTGCTGTCGAATTGTGTTGTTGATGCATTATGTTAGGCGAACCATATAAATGTGTTTTAGTCAAAGCCATTGATATAGAACTACTGCTTCCTAAACGCATAGCTGCCATACAAGATGATGTTGAGGGAGGACTTAAAGCATTCGCAGTGCCTGCATTGGGTGAGGTTACCATTCCATTGCCATTCGAACATGGGTAATTATTTGCTGCTGATTTTGAGCTAAATTGAAAACTAAAATTTGTTTTGTATTTGTTTTCGTTTAAATAACACACCAATAGTAGTTAAATTTTCTTTAAATTTTTCTTTCGTTTAATTGCTATCATTTTTTTTAATATTAAACAACCTCGTTAAAAAAAAAAAGATTTGCGAGGCATGGAATGCAGTTTAGGCAAAGACGATTAAAGTATTTATTAATATAAACAAATTTCATTTTTTAAACTATTTTTCTTTTTATTTTGTAAAGAATTTCATTGAATACACAAGACATGCATTAAAGTTTGAACTAAAACAAAAACAATATTTTTGTTTAATAAAAAAAAAATTTAAATTAAGATCTGAATTGCATGCCTGATATTACAAAAAAAAAAATTGAAAACATTTTGTCAAATCAAGCTACTAAGTAAAAAAAAACTATGCATTTAAATGTAATCAAAGCGTGTTATATAGAAATGGCATTGAAACATAAACAATTGCAAACATAATTCTATATATTGGTTTACTATATGCTGTGTTAGAGTAGAAAAAATCATAGAAACGATCTTTTCGTCGTTTCGTTGAATTCATTTTCTTAAGAATCTTTCTAAAGTCTTTCAGTAAGTAATAAATTTAAATATCGCTTTGTGCAATAATGCATAAATTCAAGCTTTTCATGGTATTTTGCCATACCAAAATCCAGATCATTTTTATTTGTGAATCTTTGCCAGTGATTTATAGTTTAAACTTTGTTTAAGTCTCTTTATCCTTATCATTCTTGACCATAGCGCACAGCTACACGTTCAATATATATTGAATGCAATCCAGTATCATTATATTTATTAAACGTTTAGTAGGCAATATTGAAGGATTGCGATCAACATTGCAGAATAACCCAATATTTTTGATCTGAATCACGTGATAAATATTGAACTTGTTACAGTGTCTTTAGCGCGATTACGTGATTTGTGCCAACTATCACAAGAGGAGAGATAATAGATATTTCATCTAGCCATTAATGTCGTAGTTGTCGTAATGTTAAGGAAGAGGAGGTGGCAATCAATCACCTGTTGTTCTACAGTCCTTCACGGGGGTATGTATATCGTCTCCGACCTTTCGCAGCTTACTATTAAAAAAATGGGAGACATTGACTAGAACGGGCTGTTGCGCTTTGTCATTCGTATTACCGTTATTACATGATTTTGATCTTTAATTTTCTGGCATACAACACCCATATGATTGTAGCATAGATAGATCCCCTTGGTGACCCATCACACCTTAAATTTGAGCTTTCTTGCAAAGATTAGTGCTACATAGTAGTCTAGTGCCCCAATAAGTAAATGATTTTCGACGTCTCAAAAACAAAATTAATTCTGCTATCACATGCACAGCAAGCCCTAAGAATTTCGGTTCCTGCCCAGTAAACTTGGTGTGGCCCTTCGTGTAGTACACATGGTTAAATGTGGCTGGTTTATATAGTACTCAATATCTAAATAAGAAGAGGGAACTACACACCCAGAGTAGTACTAAATAGCAACTTAAATGTCTTTTATGTGAACTGTACACGTGAAACATGTGTAATTTAATTGAAGCAGATTGTAAACGAGATTGTAATGTTAGTGGTATTGTTCAATCAAGTTTTTGCTTCGGACTCTTGGATGCTATGCTTACCTTACTTTACTTATCTTGTGTTGAGCCAGCGACCTACCAACATAACCTAAATAATTTCATATCTTTGATATTTTTCCCAATACTTGTTTCATTTAAATCAAGCGCGACACACCGAAACATTTTAAAAACTATTAATTTTTTGCTCTAATAATTTACTTTATAACTTTAAAGTTGTCTATTTTTGAAACAAAATGTTTTATGTTACTTTCATTGATCCTTTTAATTTTTATCATACTTAACCATTTATCATATTTGGGTTTTTTCAAAAATTTGTTAATTTTTACAAAGAGTAAACTACACACATATGCTACGGATAGATTATATACAATAAGTTGAAAATAAGAAGAAAATCGATGTTTATTGAAAAATAAAGAAAATAGATAACAAAGTGAGAAATAATTTTTAAAGTTAAATTAAAAAAAATACAAGTAAAATTTAAAAAACAGCATATTCGAAAGAAAAAAAAACGGGAAAAACATCTGCTCAGACATATTTATGTTTCAAATACCACCAAAATATACTATATAACAGAGCTAGGAAAATATATTTTGAAACACTTTTGGTAGAACAAGGCAATCTCTTACAAATAATACATAAAAAGTGTAATAAAGTTTAAAAAGAAATAATTATATAAAAAGAAAAAGAAACTTGACTTACTTTGTGCATATACAAGGAGCTTTTTGCGTCGGATCGACAAAACCCCATATTTGTTGTTGTTGCTGATGTTGAGATAAAGTCGTAGTATTTGGTTTAACGTCAACACTATCTGTTTGATCCATACCATCATTTGATGTGGTGTTAATGATGTTAGCATTTTCATTATTATTACTAATGCCACCACCAGATAATGATGACGTCGATGACGTCGTCGTCGTCGTCGTCGTCGTTGTTGAAGATGATGACGATGAGTTTGAGGAAGAATTTGCATTAGAGGTGGATGAGGAATTGGTAGTGTTGGTGTTGTTGTTAAATGAAATTGTGCCAGTCAAACTATGTTGTACATGCAAAACATTTGTGACACAATCTTGCCACACTCTTTCAGGCATCTCACAAGCAGCCTGAGGTGGAGTATGAGTATTTGTTGTATTACAGGTAAAATTCCGTGCTTGTGTGTCATAATATGGTTGAACTTTTGTACGATCGATTTTTAAACGTTCCACCATATGGGCTAAAGATGATTTTGTACCATTTATGGCGGTTGTTGCTGCTGATGTCGACGACGCCGCTGTTGCAGTTGCTGCTGATGGTAATTTGTTATTGGAGAAATTCTCCATAAAAGGTTTTCTAGTATCTGCAATGACACCGCAGCCATTAGGAGTAGTTGATGTTTGATTGGCTGAGGAGAGTGCTGCCAATGCTGCTGCTTCGGCTGACGATGATGTACCTAAAGCACATTTTTGAGATGCAGCTGCTTCCATTTCTTCCATATCATCCAAATCAGTGACTAGTACATAAATTGATGGATGATACATTTTATGGCCGCCTAAGTTCAAAAACAATAATAGAAATTGAAAAATTTTAAAAGATAATTGAACTAAACATGTAAAGATACCTGCTATAACTTCTACAACCGGTGGTACATCACTGTTCTCTTTATTGCACAATGGGAAAAAAGAAGCCCAGTCTTCAAGTATTTTCTCAGCCATTGGATCGTTGGCTTTATAACTATTGCCCGTTAGTGTGGCAGCCATACCAAATGGTGCTAATATCACTTTACGTGGCTTTGGACTAACGCTACTGTTACTATTGTTACTATTACCGATGTTGTTATTGTTGCTGCTGTTGTTGCTATTACTATTATTATTGTTGTTGCTGTTTGCATTCGCTGAAGCTGAAAAATGTTCATTTTTTATAACATCGCCTCCGGCAATATTGGGTGAATTTGGTGATGTTTGTTGTTGCTCATGAGAATTTGCATTAGATGCTGCAGCAGTAAATGCGGCCGATGCTTCATTTAAATGTTCTTTGGTTAATGGACGCACTGCTGGATGTTCTCTCAAGTCAATAGACGCACATACAGTATCACCATGTACAAAGAATGTAAATGAGAACGACAGATGTTGAGAGCTGTAAAAAATAGGCATTTGTGCGTCATTAAAATAAATAATTTTTCAGTTAAAGATATATTCCCATAGGCTAAAATAAGTGTTACAAGTTGAACGATGAACTAATTTTTACTTCATAATTGGTTCACAGAGATCTTGCTATTTATTCTTGGATTTATCTTTATACTTGGTTTTCTTTATTTTTATTTAAAAACCAATATATATATATTTTTTTATTAAATCCTTGTTGTAAATTTATTGTGCAATAATAATGACTTTTACATATGCTATTAATGTACACAAACCTTTTTCCAAATATTCGTTCATTTGATGTACAGGGTTGAACAAACCATTTTCCAAAACGTACAATATCTTTCGTTAGCACAAATCTAAAAATATATAATAAAAAAATTGAACATATGTTTAATATAATATTGTAATAAAAATGTTGAACTTACCTTTCGATAAGGTTATGAAGTGCTTTAAAGAGTAAAGAACGACATTCGTAAGTAAGACCTCTTTCCCAAGTGCCATTCCATGTCATTTGATTTCCTAAAAGAAAAAGAAATAAATTAATTAATTTAGTTTAAAAATATACTAAAATTATAAAAATGTTCTATTTTAATGCCTTTATTTTAGCAAGTTATTCGGAGTAAATTTTAAAAGGTCTACCTACTACAAAATACTGGGCTATTATTTATTTACATACATATATACTAACCATATTGATCTGTCAACAGTAATAAAGAGATTCTGTATATAAAACAATACCTAATTGATAGATTTATTATCTCACAGTTCAAGCGGTTGAGAGACTAAAGAAATTAAGTTTTTACTGTTGATTTGGAAAATTGCAGTAATTATAGCGTTAATTTGCATAATTCTCTTCTTGGCAATGTTATTTTGCAGGCTTATAAAGGATTGCGGTATGCTTCTGCTTGTATAAAATCCATCTTGCCCTGCATATTATAATATCTGTAGGAGGTAGAGTAAGTAACTAAGGTCGGCATGTATCAGTAGTTGGCAATTTTTATATTTATACTTAAATAACTAAGAAAGAAATGAAATTTGTAAATATTCTTAGCTTTCTATATGTTAAGAACAATTTGAGCTTAGATAAGTATTTTTGTCAGTTTATTTCCGTTACTCCTCTTGGGAGCATATAGCTTCCACAAAGCATCTCCATCTAACACTGTTTACCGCTGTTGACTTTGCCTCCTGCCATGTGAGGTTGCTCTGTCTCAGTTCTTGGATAATCGTGCGTGTCCAGGTGTTTCTTTGTCGACCACGATTTCTTGAGCCTTGAGGATTGATATTTATCTCAAGTCCAATACTACGAGCCAATCTTTCTAGATCCTCCAGTTTAGACTGAATATGGTAAATCTTATGTGAGAGTAGACAAATGTCATCTGCATAGTCCAAATCATCGAGTTGGCGTGAGAGACTCCATGTTATCCCTCTTCTTTTTGAACAGACTTTGCTCATTATGTTCTCCAGCACGATGGTGAATAGCTGGGTGATACGAGTAGTGGGCATCTTTTTTTAACTGTAGCATTGGTGTGGAATGGTTGGCTAATATTCCCGTTATGAAGAACTAAAAGTTCTGCATTCTCATACATCGCTCTGATTCGAATTATTCGAATTATTTTTTGTGGTACTCCTTTTGTTCTTAGTGCTTTCCATATTGCCGTTCGTCTGATGGTATCAAACGCTTTCTTGAAATCGACGAACAGTAGATACAGAGGGGTACGTCTTTCTATAGACTGTTCAATGATTATCCGTAAAGTATAGGCCTGATCTACGCAGCTTCTATTCGGTCTGAAGCCTACTTGTTTGTCTCGAAATATGTTGTCTATTTTGCTCTGAAGCCTTACCTGTATTATGATCGCAAGTATATTATATATGGTATTAAGTAGAGTAATTCCTCTTCAATTATTACAGCCTTTTAAGTCTACACTTTTTGGTAACTTTAGAATTATGCCTTTCTACCACGTATGAGGCAGCCTCTCTTCCTCCCATACTAATGTGATGTGTAACAGTAGAAGTTCAGCTGTGATTTGGATGTCAACCCGTAGAATTTACGCTGGTAGTCCATCTTCGCCTGCCGCATCATTATATTTTAATTTACTAATCGCCTCTTTTATCTCATTCAGACTGTGGAGGTTGCATGGTATTCTTAGACTGTTTTCCTCATCTATGTTCTCAACCGTTTCGTTGTCCTCAGTAGTGTTTGTGACGTTACTAATTTCATTAAAATGTTCTCTCCATCTCCGTATTTGGCATCATAGTTCGCTATTAGTGTACCATTTCGATCAGCGACAGCTTGGTTCCTATTACACTTTCGATTATTGAGATAGTTAATCGTCTGGTTAATTTTCTCAGACAACTCAAACAACCCAGATTCGAGTCTCAGCAGAAGATTTGAAGGAGAAAATTTATGAGAGTTTTTTCCCCTAATTAGTAAGCGTCTTTCAGTTTTTGCCAAAATGCTTGTTTTCTTTACAAAAATTAGCGGGAAGCCGAATTTACAACGTCAATAATTATTTTAAAATTATAAATTTTCAATCGCAAATATTTTCTAAAGGTAAAAAATTGTTGAAATATGGCTTTAAAAGTGTGAGTTATTTTTACTAATTTTAAGCGATGCTCGCAATAAGAACGAAAAAATTTGTAAATGTTTCAGTAGTCGGCATTGGAGTGCTGACTACTAGAACACCACTGAAAACCACTTGTTCCTATGGTCGACAGTGGCTTTTACTACTAGTTTTGATTTCAACCACGTCTTAAGCTCTGGCCTATTATCAAGAATTGTACGCTCGCCAGCCTTGAATGAAGTCTTAAAAAAATTAATGTTAGGCTTCATTTTGTAGCAAAATATGACCACTAAAGGGGTTAATTTTTAATACAGCGGGTCCAGATCAGGGCTACCACAGTTGGAAAATTTTTGGGAGCCACGTTTGCGTCATTTTAGCCTTATGAGCAGTCTCAAAATTCTGTTGCAAAATCTACAGCTGTTTTTGGAACAGGGAATGATTAAGTGGCTTCACCGCTTTCAAAACGGATTTCTGGTAAACATTGTTTGATGTTTTGATACCTTGAACACATAAATGCAAGTCGGCGACCTCATAGTAAACTGGATTACCTTTTCGACGCTTGGAGTGAGCTCAGATACTTCTCTAGACTACTGTGCTTACCATCTTGTCATTTCGTTTATTATACTTCTTTGGTTCGGTAAACATTCTTCATCCGTAAACAAAGTTTTTCTGACCAAATTATCATCGTACTTCTCCACACGACGTTTAGATTTTTCTGTCCCATTTTCTTTAAGTTGCAGCCAACAAGTGTTCGGTATTACGTCCTAAAGCCTCATGAACTTTTGCGTGATGACAAGGCAGAGTTCTTTATTTAACGGCTTTAATGACATGTTATGTTCGAACTGTATCTGAGCGGCTTGAGAGAATGCTGATTATGTGACCGGTCTATGGTAAGAGCTGATACATTTTGAAATACCAGTTATAGACATATAACATATAATACAAATAATATAATTCCATATAATATATTCCTTTGTGACCTACTCTTTTTCGTTTTTAGCTTTAAGATGTAACCTATCCAAAAAATCTGAATTATACACAAATAATATTCATGATTTTCTAATATAAGCTTATCTTTCGTGTCTGCTTGATCTTATTGAACATATAGATATATGAAAAACATTTCTTTTTATTAAGTAACAGTTTGAAATCAATCTCGATTTATTATTTTCTGCACTAAAATATGATATGCCGACAATAGGAACATTGTATGCCGAAAACTGAAAAATTAGTGCCGACTACTGACAAATTTGGTGTTTTTGACAAAAACAGTAAATTTATCAATTTCAATAAAAATATATAAATTTAACATATTAATCTGAAACAAAGCAAATTAATAAATTGTAATAACTAGTCATCAATTCTATACCGGATTCACACGCGTAAAGGCAGTAGCTTGAAATAAACAAAAGTCTTATACTGCCGCCTATTGGCACACTCACCCTATATCCTTCATTCTTCCGGCAATTATGTATTTTTAGCAAACCTCCTATAAAACTAGAAAAAAACATCAGCGCTGTTCACAACTCTTCATTATCTACTGTTAGGTATACCACACATATGTACATATTTTTATTTTTCAATTTTTACTTAAACACAATAAGCATCATTTTTACATTTTCATCATCATTTTTACATAATTTTTCACATTTTTCAGTTTTCTTTATTTATGGTAAAGTTTTGTTTAAAAAATTATAAAAAAAACTTACGCTACGTGTTTCTTAACTTTTATTAAAAGCTAAACAGGTCAAAAAGAAGACAAAAGCAAAACAAATACAAGAAAATAACACGATAAAACAATAGGTATAAAATTTATAATAGATAAAAATGAGTAAGAGCGGCATATATACATATAAGAGAAATTTGTGTATAAGGGAAATTAAGAGCAAGAAAGAATATACAAATCAACAATCACAATCGCACACTTATAAAAACAGAGATAATTTTAATGACGTTTAAAACAAATAAAAGTAAACAAGAGGTGCTGTTGTTGTTATTGCTGTTGCTGTTGCCTTTACTGATAAGCTTGTGACAAGCAGCAGCGGCGCATTGTTTAGTTTATACTTCTTTTTCTTGCATTATTGCGCTATATTTATACAAATGTGTAAAATAAATGATGACGACATATTGGTATAGACTAAGAACACATAAACTACTGGCAGAAAAAATATTATTTTTATTCTTTTTTTTAAATTTAATTATTCACGTAAAATGGAAAATAACGTTATTAATATAACAATTTTTACAATTAACACAACAATACACACACAGTAGCTTATCCATATGCTAACAAAAAGCATGAGAAAACAGCTTCTTAAAAAAAGCTGATAGGTACGTATGTTGAAGCAAAAATAATAAAACAAAACACAATTAATCATGTTCTTTTTTATTTTGTTCTTGAATACTAAGCATGCATTAATGCAAATGTATGTAGACTATGGGTATAATAAACAAATTGTTTAGACCAGCAGCAGCAGCAATAACAACAAAAACAACAGCAGCACGCAATAAAAGCTATATAAACCGAATAGCAGGGTGATAAATTAATAAAATAAAGGGGGAAGGAGTCCCATTCAAAAGAATTAAAACATCAACTGTAAGTTTTTCCAATAAAAAGAAAATAAAGAAACCCATGAGAGTGTTCAAGCCGATATTATCTTTAAGAACGATTACTTTAAAACAAACATAGCAGGTAGTTATTAGTGAAAAATATATTTTTCAATAGCCCTTAAAAAGTAGATACCCAGTTTAAAAAAAATTTATCACTATAAAATATAGCACAAATATCCAACTTTTAACATAACGTCAATATTTCGAATATTTGGATAGAATAAAGAAATGTTCTTATAGTTTTTTTCCGTCACTGTAACTACAAATTTATAAATATCTCGTTTGCATCTCTTCTTCTTCTTCTACATTCGTTTATATTTAATATCAATAGATATTACTTAAGTGTTTTCAAATGAACAACAATTTTTCAAACCAAAAATACCAATACCCACAACAACAAAATAAGCGAACCTGAAAAAAACAAAGAAATAGGTAATAAAAATAAAACAAATTAAAAAAAAAACATGAATGAATGATTTACAACAAGGTCATGGAGAGAGGTAATAGTTAAAATAACTCAAAACAAATAAAGCGAAGAAAGAGAAAAAAAAACATAAACATCAAAAGAGAACTGATAAAATAAAATTAAAGTACCGTTTGAAATTTACACAGTATTTGTAAATTAAAATTAATGAAAGAGTAACTTACAAAGTACATACATGAATACAAACATATACATAAGTGAAAAAACTATGAATACAGCATAACAAGTAGAAATTTTTTTAATCGCTTAATATATTTCCATATGTACTTCTAAATACAGTGGTAAAGAAAACTATTCAACATCTCATATCATTTTCGAAAATCTTCCTCAAATGTTGATATAATTACAAAGTATGCTTGCAATATTTTACTGTATTTTGTTACTTTGTAACGATTATTTGGTTTGCAGTCAACCCTTTTTTCTAACATTGTCTACTCTAAAACGTCAACTAAACCACAAAGCTCTAAAACATCAACTCGAAATAAAATAAAAATTTAGCTTCAGTAATAGCTAAAAAACATACATATGTATGTACGTACATATGTTTGTGCGTACATATGTATGTACATTTATTTTACGAAATTAGTTCCGAATTGGAAAATTCCCTTATAATTATTGTAGAAATGAAGTTACAATGTATTTATTGTCTTTCTTTGTTCGGATGATTTTTGTTCTCGTTGGAAGCCCTTTTTTTGATTTATTTTTGTTCGGTTTTAGTTTATAAACAACGAAAACGCTTTAAACTACACTATCAATATGTTTTTATATTAAATTACATTCATAAACGTCAACACCCGCGGTTTTAAATAGTTGACATTATCCCGAGTGCACTGGGCTAGACGGGGTCGTCCTCGAAGACTTACAGAAGCAAATGAACGACGAATCGTAATCCCAAAATTAATACATCTACACTAGCCAAAAGTACCAAGGCGGACTTAGGCATTTTAGAACACCCCAGACGAATAGAAATAAAACAAACACGATTTTCATTCTAGATTCGCTAGTAAGAAGTCCTACATTTCCAAGAAAAATAGGAATATTAGATTACATTTCGCTTAATAGTACGTGTCCAAGCCTCCTAAGTTCTGGATGGATGTTATTTTTCCTGATGAAAGCAAATATAATCTTTTTGGCTGTGATGAGAAGGTTTTAGTATATCGGAAACCCAATACAGAGTTTAAAGAGAGAAATATTATACCAATTGTAAAACACGCCGAGGCTGAGATTTTTTATTTATGTTTTAAACAATAAGTTTTTTGCATTAGTTCCTTTTGTAGTCACGAGCTTTTTACTGAATGAAGTTCTTTGCTCCTCAATTAGGTTCTTTCTAAATTAATTGTTTTTTTTAATTGCACGTTATATTGTTTTTTTATTGACTACTAAATGAATTTGTAAGCCAATGTCGAATAGTTTTTTTTGGCCACTGAATAGCTGATTTGTTTTAAAAATCTGTGCACATACCTATAGTAATGTCGAGGTATAATAAAAACACAATAGGCGATTTGTTAAAAAATAATAGGTATTATATGGATAGCTCCATGGCAACACTGATCACTATTCTCATCACTGAGCTTTATTACCATTAAAACACACTGTAGGTTTTGCGTTGCCAACTGTTTCGTACAATTATTTTAAAAATTGTTACACACAAATGAAACCTAAATAGGTACGTGTTGTATGTAGTGAACTGAAAATAACAGTCGATCAGAACACGGAATAAGGGGTTTATTGTTAGTTGAAGTCATTTAGTTTATTTTTATTAACCTTTCTACTATACCTAGTAAGAAAGTATGAGGTAATCCGCTACAGCCGCCACCAACCTACTTATCATATACCAAAAACAACAAACGTTAAAATATACCACAAATTAAAACAAGAAAAAGTAAACATAAAACAAAACTTAAACCAAAATATAGAGTAACAAAAGGAGCAAAAAAAATCAATACAATGCACAATTAAAAACATCAAAGACAATATTAACCGATGGATGATAAGAGCAACAATACCAGCAGCAACAAACCATGCTGAAAAAACTGAACGTAACTCAACTATACAGCCAAAATCAGCTTAACGGCAAAAACCGAATGAACAGGGCTACCACCGCAGCCGACCAACGTAGCGCAATAAATTTTTAGGCAACATAGAGCAAGATACTATAGTTGGATAGTTCACGAACAACATACTACAATTGAACTACTCACAGAAGTGAGTTAAGAGAGTCGGTCACTACAATGAGTCTTTTTAGCACCGTAATTCGTTCGGTCGTTTGTTCTTTCATATTTCTTTTTCGTACATGATTCTTTTTCGTTCTTGATTCTCTTTAGTTCGTGTGTCTTTTTTCATGTTATATAAAAAGAACATACGTTGGTAGTGCTACTCTGAAAATAACATGTACAATCAGTGTTGCCAGACAATGAGTTCTATTGGCTCCGTAGTTCATGTTATTTTTCGTTTATGTTTCTTCTTCATTCATACTTGTTTCATTGATATGTTTGGCACTTAATTTAGAAAATAAATAATTTGCAAATAATATACATAATTAGTTTGCCACAATCTTAATATGTAAAATTTAGCAAAAGAAATATGAATATATTATGTTAAAAAGTATATTATCAATTTTTTTTTTTTGTAAATAAACAATTGAAAACTCGTATGAAAAAGTTATAAAACGAACACAATTGATTTTGCTCTGTTTTCTCTTTTTTCGTTTAAAATATGTCTTTTGTCTCGCTGACTTTAATTTTCTAACGGTCTAATTCATTCAAACGAATATAAAATGTGGAAATACGAGTTTGCATAGAGAATAATTTCACATTAATTTTGAGCCTCACTTAAAGAAATAAATAATCCAATGACATTTATGTAGAAATCAGTTAAAACCCCGGCAATAAAATAATAAAAACTGCCTGAAATGCTAGTGTACATTTACTAATTTTGGGACAAATAACCTTTTAATATGTACATATGTACCTGCGATAACATGTTGTTGCAAATTCTTAATTATTAATACCTTTAAAACTAACCGGAATAAAATGTTATTTTAAAAATTATCTGCAAAAAAATTCTATTGTATACATATGCACTATATGTGTGTATTTTTGAAAAATCTATTATCAGCCAAAAGTTGTGGCAGCGGTTTTATTAAAAAGAATAATCCAAGGATATCGTTAAACTATATCTTATTGCAAAAAGCATACTGTAAAACGCATTAAAATATAATTATATTTTTTAATTATGTCTCAATATTCAATGTTTATAACTGAAAAACGTCCACAAAACGAAATATTTGGAAATAAAATTTTCAACATAATAATAATAATTTATGTGAAATCAAGTGAGTACTGAACTAAGTGAATGACCTAGTTCATTTAAATGAGCTAAACTAAAAAGAGCGATCACTGAAAAGAGCTAACGAACCCTACAAGACTACAAGACATTTCAAACTAAAAAACATAACTGTATCGACAAACAATACAAATTATAATTTTTATGTAAAACACTGAATGAACAATAAAAGAGAAAACATATGAGGACGGAACTTTATTACATGGTTGCAACAAATGTATTCTAACACAATCTCACACATTACTAAGAGGTGTTACCATGTAACAAATATAATAATAATAATGCTAATAATGTTGTTGGGTTTCCCCTTTAATAAAAATCCAACATCAACAACACAGTATACTCTTTTTCCTCGTCACCGCAAAGCGACGATACTCATTCGTCAATGTATTTATTTCAAATAGTTCTTGTTGTATTTACTTTTTATATTATAAAATTTATACACAATGAGTGAGTGTTTTTCATTTTTGTCTTCCCTTAGCTTCCCGAACAAAACAAAAAACCTAAAAAAAGCAAGTACAATACAAAGCAAGACACAAAATAGAAATAAAAAACGCAAGCATTACTTGTTTTTTATGATAGTGTATCGTGGTTTGTGTAGCACGTGTGGTCGTGCACATGTTGCTGTAAATATCATACATAGAAACAGGAGAAAGAGATTAATAAACCCGAAGAGAGCGACAACAGCAAGAAAAACAAGAGACAAAACGCAAAGTTAAATGACCAGAAAATGAGAGTAAAGATTCTGCTAAGGTCATACTTTCTCAAAAAAATAAAACTAGTGTTGCCATTTTACTATTTACACAAAGTTATGTACATATACTAAATTGATATACAGCGCCTTATTGATATGTATGTATGTACAGTGGCTCACAGCTTATTTCGTGTGCATTGAAAATATAACTTTGAACGTTTGCAGCATCAAAAATAAGGATGATATAAAAAAGATTTAAACGCACAATTTTTATAAAAATACTTATTTATTTAAATAAAATTGTGTTCATGTTTTTAAATATTTGTAAAAATAATTTTAACGAAATAAGCTTTGTGCCATTGTGAATAGATTGCTGTAAATTAATAGAAGTAAAAATAAATAAATAAATAAATATTTGATAAGTAATAAGCATTAATTGTTTTAAGCTACATACATTTAAAAAATTAATTACTATTAAGTTTAAGTACCTATAAGCAATAATTTTTTAAACTACTTACACATTTTTACACTAAACTAACAAGACGGCAACACTTTTTAAGAGCTAAATATTTGATGGTGGTAAATAAGATTGCTTGCGTATTGGAGTGAGAGAAGTCATTATTATTTTTTTTCAAATAGTGGGACATTACCAGTGTTGTCATATTGCAAGGATTATCTTGTTTTGCTGTTTTTTTAAGATGCATAAAAGTTTTTTTTTTTTTTTTTTGGAAATAAAAAAGTTATCCAAAATCTATGTAATTTTAATAAATTTATGTATTTATTTGCTTAAATCAGAAACGTAGTTACAAAAGCTTCGGAAATTTACTTTATTAATAGTTAATATTGACTAAAGACAATGTTTCGGCAAGGCATGTTAGGCGTATGGGGCTATATACAACGTTTTAAGCATTCCAGCACATCTGCGACAATCGCCAGATCTAAGTCCGATAAATAATGTGGGAAGATTTGGATAGTACAAATATTAAGATATTTGTAAAAGTAATTTAAAGAAAACTTAAAATATATGTATTGTAAACGTGTATTGTCAGCAGTCTTATAAAAAAAACCTACATGGAACATAGTTTACTATTTGGAGTGACCTTTTTGCTTAATTACATCTTTGAGACGTTTTTCCGTCGGTGCAACAAGTTTTTATGTAGTTTCAGGTGGAGACTTAGTTTTGATGCTGTATGCATTCAGTTATATTTTGTAACACACGAAATAAGCTATGAGCCACTGTATATGTATTAAATACATACCAATAAGTGTTCTTTGTTTACGTTTTTAAATTAAAAAAAAGGTTTCTTAACCAGTTTTTTTTAATTGAGAGAATTAAAAAAAAATATGACAACACTGGGCATTACTCATGTTCTCGTTAAAAAAAACACTCTCTACACCACCAACCACAATATAGAAAAATTTGCAAAGGTTTTATTTTTATAATTAATATGTGAAACAGTATGTGTTTTATTTAATATATCGTGTCTGTGTGATAACACAAAAAGTGGACACTGTAGTCAAAATAGAAATGTTTTTATCAAAAAATCATTAAAGACAAAGTATGATGGCAGAGTGGTTTCTTTTTGAATATCAATGTGCGGTTAATGAACTTAATAAAAGAAAAATTAGAGATAAATTAGGTACAACATTAAAAATGTTTATTAGAATTAATTTTTGTTATAGTGAAATTTTTTATGTAAAGAATATTTTAAAGTTAAAATAATAGATAACCAAGGTTATCTTGCTTTTTATACATTATACAAAAATGTTTTTTTTTTTGTTTTTAGTTTTGGTGAATATAAAATATTTAACACAATTATTATTCATCCAACTGGTTAGTTATAGTGGTTTCAAATTCCGGCAATGCTTGACATGATATAGAAAAAAATAAAAAACAACATTTAAAAACTAAAAAAAAAACAGCAGCACCAACAGCAGAACGAGAAATCAAAACAAAATAATGAATAGACAGACGACTATGTATTTGTATGTGTACAAAACATGCATAAAAACTATATCACATTATGCTCAGAAATTGACAAAAACAAAATAGTTGGTGTATCTATTATATAAATATAAATAATAATTAAAACAAAAAATTACTATTATAAAAAGATTTCTCTATATGGGGTATTTCTTATTTATTCTTTCTCTGTCTCTCCTCTCTTGGGTCAAAATTGTATCTCTCTCAATTTCAGTACAAAAACAAAATATAAACTAAAAAGACATTTTCGCATAAGGGAGAAAAGAAAGAAAAAATCAAATTGAAAAGAAACAACAACTAAAAGCCACTGACAGCTGTTTGTTTTTGTCTTGCATATGTATATACATTTAGCATTACCGCAGCTTTAGGTACAGTGGTGTGTATGCAAGTGTGCGTGGATGGTGTGATATTTTGTGTGTTGAAATTCATATACTAACGACTACCACCACTGCCTGGCTAAATGGCAGACTGACTACTTTGCTGACTTCTTTCAAAAGTGTTCAGTTTTTTTTACTATATTGAAAAAGCAGGGTGTATGTAACAAAAGCAACACCACCGTGCAAGCATATAAAAGTTTAACAATAATAAACACTAACTCTCTTAGTAAATGTTAAAACGACAAAACAAAACACAAGTACTGCAAAATTAACGAAACACGCACGCAACAATAAAGGCCAGGTTGCCACATTTCTTCTCTAATATTCCTCTATTTACAACTACTTTATATTTCATCCGAATTGTAAACAAAAAATTATTATTCTTATTATTATTGGTTTTTCCTTACTAATAACAAAAAGAATTACAAACGATTTTGTGTCTCCATATAAAGGTAAGAGAAACAACAGTTTTCTTTTGTTCTCTTAAATAGTAACAAGAACACAGAGTTGCATTCGGAGCTGTATTTAAAAGAATGGGAAATTGAAGTTTCGAATATGTATTACCCATTGAAACAAGTATGAGTGCACATAAAAAACCAATAATTTGTATTTATGCTTTTTCAATACATCAACTTAGATGATGGGGGCCTATAAACAGTGTAAATTTATAGACAGAGATTTCTTTAAGTCATTACTAGATCCATTGAAAGCAATCGGTATAGACATCAATAATATGAATTGATCTGCTTGTTTATGTTAATAATCCTGATAGTTAATTACCATTGTTTTGTATTAAAAGGAATTGTAGTATATTAATTTGAGATTTTTCATTTTCTCATCACCTGGTTGCTGCTGCCTTTTTTATTTAAAAATGTTAATACAATATGTACTCGTAGTATATGTGAAGACAATGCAAAACAGGTTGAATAACCTCAAAAAATATAAATTAAAAATATTTTTATATTTTTATATTCCACTACATGTTTAGAGTAGACCGAGAGCAAGCAAACAGAAAAGAGAGTGGAAGTCAGATATACACTCCAAGCAAATGTTATTTATTATCCAACACGCAGAAATAAAGAAACGAAGCGATCATCAGATACATTTTATACATTTGTTTAGTGCATTTTAGTTTCATACAACAACAAAAGTTAAAGTTAATTATTTTAAAATTTCCAAGGTAATTGCAATTTAAAAAAATGCATGTTTAGTAAACGAGAGCACACATAAAACGTTATTTTTCTGTAAAATATTTAGAGAAATTTGTTGTTTTTACTTTAATGACAATAATTTTATTATTAATAAGATTTGAAAAAATTACTTGTAATAACATAAATGTATTATAAATGTATGTATAAACTGACAAAATTTCGTGATAAAATATCTTTAAAAAAATTCACGAATTTATTTCAAAATTATAAAAGCCTATCCAAGTCGACCTGGCACTAAAGCGAAGGAAAAGATTGTATTTCTTTTTTTTTGAAATTTTTCTTTACAATTTTAAACGACTGGAAAAATACGTGGGACGAAACAATCAAAAAAGAGTGTACAATTCATAGATTTTTTGCCATATTTACTACGCCTTAAGGTGAACTCTTTCTTTTTGCTCAAATCAAAAACAAATCCAATGTAATTTTAAAGCAATAAATAAACTTGAATATTATAAAACAATAATTTGTAAGAAGGATCTATGCAGTTAGTGTTAAATGACTCCTTTATATTTCAACAGATTAATGACTTGAAACATGCGGTTCTTCTCGTCAAGGAATGGTTATAGTATTACACTATACAATTGAAAACTTCTTCTTAGTTAACTGATCTTAGCCCAAGAGTATTTTTGTTACCATCTAGGCCGCAAAATACGAAAACTAGGGGTAAGAGAACTAAATAAATATTATAGTGGAAAAATGGTTAACAATTCCCAGCTCTGTGATGCAAGACTTGGTGGATTCGATGCATTTACGACTTAAAGAAGGTATAACATATAGAGTTGACCGACCCTATCAAATAATAAATTGACTACATTTTTTCTAATTTTTTTTGATAAAAACCAAAATTTATTTACTGCATACTTACTTTAGTGATGTTAATTTAGGGAATTTTATTGTTTTCTTGCACAAATTAAACAAATGCCAGAATATTGATAATTTTTTATTAATATTGTTAACTGCCTTTAACTCTACTAAACTGAAATAAAACTTTTTTGTGTGAATTAATTTATAGGCTTTTATTTAAATAAAATATATAGATTGAATAGCTGCATACTCATTTTAGTGATATACTGTATATATATCATTCAACAAGACGTGTAAATAGTAAAACTGTTTTATCAAAATTTTCATAAAAAATCATCTGCAACGAAACGAAATTTATGAATTTGAGATGCTACAAGCCCATATGAGATACAATAGTGTCCATTACATTTCGAAACAGTAACTATTTGGAAAGGACGTTGGTTAGGTAGGTGCTACCAACTTTTTTTGACCTAAGTCGGATGATTTAAACAGCAAAAATATGCTGGTTAAGCAGGACAACCACCTCATCCCACATTAGGCATTCTTCACTAGCGATTTTAGGCAATGTTCATCTAATATTTAGACATTTCGAATGACCTTCATCCATCGAAGCCATACATATTCCCGTCGATATCCCTTTCAAACGAATAAAAAAATTTGGCAAAGATATCGTCACATACTTTGTTTCATTTAAATTAAGAGATAGGCTACGCTTAATGAAAGATCTTTTATAATGCGATGTGCTTGTTTGTTTAAGGTGCCTTAATAACCTTAGTCACCTCAAGCAATTTCACTCCTTGAAAATCTTACATCATTTATTTTTTGATATGTCCGAATGTCGTAACTTTTTTGCTATAAAAATTTATGGTGTAGAGTCCACATATTGCCCTCAAATACAACGCGAATTTGAACACAATGTCAAAACACTGCTTTGAAACATTTTTTTAACTAAAAAAAAAAATACCACAAGTCCTTATTTTTTCAACATAAAGATTTCTTCTGTCTATACGATATCTTATCTACCGTACATTTTGCAATTTACATACATAGGTACTCTTTTAATATTCATGATTTAGTAATTGCTCCCTTTTTTCCACTAGCTTAATTAATTTTTAATAATAATTTTAGTCTGCTTCAAATTTCATCTCCTATATAACATAGTGTGGTGCATATTTAACAATAAAAGTTTTCTTTTTCAACAAATAAGATAATTTAATACAACTTCAAAGAAAATTGTACAATAACAAATATGCATACATACATGCATATATATTCTTTTTTAAAAGAAGACTCTTAAATAAAAACATAATATATATAAATATATAAACTATATATAAGAAGACTCTTAAATGTACACACACACGTACAAATACATAACTCAAAACAATTGGGTTATTTACTTGCAATTTTTTTTCATGACTTGTTTGAACATGTGTTTGCATTTAATACAGGTACTCATGAATCTATTTGAAGTTTGCTTTAAGAGCCGCAAAATAAAAACAAAAACAATAGAAATAACAAATAGCAAGAAGTGTAGAAATAGGAAAATAAAAAACAATTGAAAAATCACGGCAATTCTATGTACTCAAATGCAAGTACTATCAGTGTTGCCGTAGTATTTATGTGAAGGTAAATGCAGTGTTAAATACATTGTTTTACAGTTTTTAGATAAAAATAGCTATTGACCAGTATTAAGCAGATGTTCATACAAGATAGAAATAAGAATGTTAAAGAAAAATAAAATTGTGTACAAATTTAAAAGGACACGTTTCTATCAGAAATTTTAACTAATTTTTTTAATGACGTCTTATTGCCAACTGTGAAATGGGAAAACTAGGTATGTTTTTTATTTTAAATTATTTGAAATTAAGAAAAATAGAAAAAAATAAAGTGTTCAGATACAGATAAATCTTTTCTTCTTAAGCAGTAATTTTGATTTTACATATATGTATATTATTCCGCTGCTACAACCCATGTGGAAGAGGGAATCAATGAACTGCACCCAAGTATATATTTAGACTCTTTGAAAGGGACCTACAATTTAATTAGAAAAGACTCATATCGCAAATACTTGCAACCAGTCACTAACAATGTTATGAGGTTATAACGCTGTTTTTCTTTTTTTAATTATCAGAAGGTCTGGACTGTGATTGAATCTTGTACCTCTTGGTTGGTAGACTTAAACTTAACTTAAATAGCAAAAGAAAACATTTACAAAAACCATATTCTTCATAAAATAAAAAACATAAAAAACGTCATTGACTTTTTTCTAAATTCGCTTTGGGATCAGAATTAAAATTTTCAAAGTGAATAGATAATTTTATATAAGAGAATTGATATCGTGAAGGAATATGAAACAGCTACGGAAGTCATCATCAGAGTTCTTTGTGTTGCGCATATTCATTTTTCGAATATGTCATTCATTTTTTCAATGTCATTCATTTTTTCAATGTCATTCTCTTAAAAATCTTTACTACGACTTTACCTGCATCAGACTGATACCATTTTTACCTTAGCGGAATTATGGGGTTTTTGATTTCATTTGTGCCATGGGAAGTTGAAAATAGCTTTTAAAAATTCTTTCTTAGTGTGAGAGAGTGCAATCGAACTCCAAGCTGGCGCACCATATAAAAGTACAGGTTTAAAAACAGTTTTAAAACATGTAAACATTTTATCTGGTATATTCAGTTTCGATTTTCTGTTTGAGGGAATGCATAAGGCAAATTAAGTGGCTGAATTTGTCTAGAATATTAGTATATGTTCTTTGAATTTCATTTTTGGGTCTAGTGTTAATTTAACATAGTGTGTTTTGTGCCTATGTTAATTTAACATAGTTTAACCCTTTAATTTCGCATTTATTAAAACTTAAGCAGATTTGAGGAATGTAAATTAATTTTCTTGTTTTGGTGAAATATACCTATTGATTTAGTTCTTTTTGTGCGTTGATGTTCATGTTAGAAATATCAGAGTTTGGCAACATTTTTTTTCTTAAGTTATTATTTTGTTTTTCACTTATTTTGCTCTTGTTCTCTTTCTCTCTCTCTTATTTTAACAAATAGAGAAATCAAAACAAAGTGTAGTTGCGTATTTTGCTTTACTAAAATTCGTATTGGAAAAAAACGTGAATGCAAACAAAATTGATGTTTGTATGTATGTACATTGTACATATATGTACTTGCATGTAACTATATAGGATTAAGAATTTGTAACAAAATATGGCTAAGCTGAGGGAGAGCACAAACACAGAGAAGACAACACACTATAGTGTTAAGAAAACGCAAGAGTGTTAACGCAAGTCAGTCACTTTGACGCTTGACTTTATTTCTTTATTGAAAAAGATAATGAAACAAAAATGTATAAAAAAGCCGGCGGTTTATTGTGTACCCACTAAACACTCATACATTTACAAATTTATACAATTTTGAGTAATTGTATGAGTGCATATTTTAAATTTTCTACAACGGCCTTGAAATTTTGCGAATTTATAACACACTTACAGCTTATAAAAGAAAAACTATAGAAAAAGAAAAAATTGTTTTCTTTATTGATAAGAACAAACTTACCTGCTACTTTTAATAAATCACCATCCACCAAATCGGTTAGATCTGGTTCTTCACCATACCAAAATATCCAGAGTTCTTTGGCAGCTGCTAGCGATAGAGGTGGATGCACTTTGACCAAATCAAACATGCCATTTGGTTCAGAAGTATCTTGTCTGGTAGACTGTATACGTCTCCAGACACATAAAATATCAGCTTGCATACATCTTGAATAGGAGCGTAAGATGGGATCATCCAGTGGATCACTAGATGCATTCGGTCGCTCATTATTAACAAACTTGCGCCATTTTATACCGCACAAATCAGTCTGAAATTAAAAATAAGAAGAAAAAATATAAAAAATACCTGTATTTTTTTAAATATAGTCAATAACAGCAACCAAACATTTACCGCTAATTTGTTATTCTCTTTTATTTTATGCTATGAGTCAAAAAGAATTTATATATATTTATCTTTCTTTTCCTACACAATATGATTTTTTTTCTTTTGTATGTTTGCTTAACTTGTTTCTACATCTTTATTATCTATTCATTCATTTGTTTCTTTAATTTTAAAAATTTCTTTTTATATTTACTTACTCTCTCGCATGCTTTTTCTATATGGAATTTACTGTATAACTATATTTCTCTTACTCTCGCTCTTATACACAACAACAAGATAAGAAATTACAAACTAAGGTATGGCAAATATTTTAAAAGAAAAACAAAACCAACACAAACGCACATAGATATGTGTATTATACCAGCTTAAATGCATGTGTATAATAAAAACAAACAAGTTCTCCACTAGCGCATGTATACGAGACGAAATAAGTAACTATGACGTTTACACTAGAATACACCACACACTCTTTTCTCTTTTCCACTAAAGATTCCATAATAAAAATATAAATGAAAATAACTTATTGTCACAATATAAATCTTATGTATATATAAAAATGAATGTATTTGTATGTTTGTTTGAACCTTATGAACAGCTTTACGGCTGAAATGATTTTCTTGAAATTCCAATTGGCGGTGCCACGCCCACACAAAGTAAATATCTATTTTTCTCTATATCCAAAATGGTAACCGAAACGATTCTCTAAATTTAGCCCAAATAGATTCATAGACAACACAAATTAGCAGTCAAAAAGTGGGCGGATTTGGAAGAGTGAGCATTGTATCTTCCATACAAAGTAAATATTGACTTTTACATATCTTAAGAGCGGTAATAATAGAAGTCGTGAACAATACACATCATCAACCAGTAACTGGGTGAATGAGATAAGTGGATGTGCGCTTCCATTCATGCTAAATATAGAATTTTATATACCATATTTGGAGAACGGCAACAATTAAAGCAGCGTTATCTATCCACATTAGCCAAAAGGCGGTTATTGCAGAAAGCACATTGGATAAAAGCTATCTACAACATATATGTATGTATCTTATATACAAAAAAGCATATGAGTTTTTTTGAAGACTGTATGTAGCTAAACGACAGATTCTGCAGTGTCTTTTTGGAAGGAACTATAGGCTATCTCAAATGTTTGGATTTCGACCGAAAGGAACAAAAGGGGAAAAAAAGGCAAAAAATTTTACTAAAATAACATTTAAGATAATTATTAAGATGGGGTAGTGAAGCACTTCGACTAGTAAAATATAATAGGAACAAACACCAATAACACACAAAACAGTGATGCTAACTTTCGTTATTACTAACAATTTTTTAGATGAATTTGTTAATAAGACTTTCTTTTCCTTATTTCAATAAGACCTAATACACAAAATTTACTTAAAAGTATTAATAAGTTTTTATGGTGGGTAGGTAGGAGAGAAGGCCAGAAGCAGAATCTTAAGAACAAAACTTAAATATTTTTTCAAAAAATATATATTCAACAAGGTTTGTACCTATATAAATAAGATACATTTTTATATTTTAATAAGTTTCAAATATTCCTTTTTCGGTAACAGGAAAAATCCTATAGGACCAATAAAGATACTGAGACATACGATATCTGGGTGTAAACTATCTATTAACAGCATTGATCCAAACAGCATTTAATAACAGTCTACGATTATATACCACTTTTAAAGTAGAAAGACCAAATATTCACCGGTAGCTCAAACCAAAAGTGACAGGGTTAAATACATAATTTGGTGTAGAATTTGACCAAAAAAACTACCAAATAACAGAGAGTATGCGGGTGTAGCGCAAAAATCATAAAGCTTCATTAATTTATGCTTTCTCTTCAGTATAATTTTCCCAAAATTCTGACTTGTTTTAAAGCTACATACATAGGTATATTGAAAACTTATAGATTTGGTGCTATTTTTGTTTTGTTTTTTACACAGAGTTGACCCACTGTATGTCACTGTCAAATACTTTGATATTCGTTTCTAAATTCTTATGCATTGAACAAACAACTCTAAAGTATTTGCATTTGTATAGATTTTATTTTCTATTCACTACTTTTTTCCTCGTCTTTCTTTTAATAAACAAAGATATATGTATATATATATATATATATATATATATATATATATATATATATATATATATATATATATATGTGTATGTGTGTTTGTTTGTTTCAAATATTAAAATTCATAACAGTTTTCTAATGCTGCTCTAAATCTCCTAAGGAAAACAAAATATTAAACTTAAAAAAGTTTTTATATTGCTTTCAATAAATACTAACTTTTGTTCACCCGGAAGCTTAACCTTTTTCTATTTAAACGCAGAAAAAAAAACGAAAATATTGAGGAAGTGTAACTTCCATAATATTCAATGCATTGCTCGCTCAACTCTTTAATGTTTTTTGCACTAAAATTAATATCTTCTCTTTGTCTATTAAAAAAAATATCATTTGTTTGCTTTTCCCCAGGTTATTTTTTATGGTTTCCCTTTTTATTATGTTTTCTAAACTAACTTGTTTTATGTTTTTACAGTTTAGAAAAGGCCTGTAATCACACACAATTTCACCTTTGAAACTAGACGGACTGTGTTTATGTACTTTAATAAAAACAGCTACCAAGTTATCGTAAATAGTATATTAAATATGGTTTTATTCACTTTTAAAAGAAAAAGAAAAGTGTTCTAATCTCAAGAATATTTAATGATTAATATTATTTTAAAAATAAAAATTGATAGGTCGAGTGAGATTTAAACAAAGGTATTATAATGACAGACTCCTGTTTGATGGAGTCACATCCACTACTTAAGAGCATTCAGAGCATTCGCCATTGCTTCAAATATTAAATTTCACATTATAATTGCACACGTCTATGCATGCAGGGATGCCAACTCTTAGGATACTTTATACGTGGACATATAGTAGGAGGGACTAAATTTAAAACGATACAATTTTAGTATATTATCTTGCCAATTTATCCAAAAAAAAAAAAAAAAAACGCAAAAAAAGGGCTAAAATATATTTTGTAAAGTAAAACACCAACAATTTTACATAAAGAAATTTATTATAAATATAAGTGAGTATGAGATCACTTTACATTCTATGGAATTAAAGGACAAATGTAGCCTTAAGTAGTATTTACAGTCTTTAAAAGTTGGTCATTGGTAAATAAAATTTGCACTTTTTGGTTATTCTCTTCTTCATTCTTTGTATGTTTCGTTGCTTAAACGACAACGATTATTTTGTTTGAGACTATATTTGATACATATGAATTAGGCTGTTGCATGTATTCATATACAAGAAGAGTGCATAATCCACCTCTTAAAAAGTGAAACCCATGTTTTACGATATATTGGGGTTTAACGCTCCATCTAAAAATTACACAACATATACTTTCAGCACGCATACAAAAGTTAAAAAGATAATATTGCCAAAAAAAAAATAAAAAAAACCATACCGAACGAAAAGTGAAAAGACACCAAAAGGGTTAAATAATATTAACAAAAAGTGATAAATATGCGTTTTTTTTACTTTAGGGCTAAACAATTTTTTTGCGTTTGAGGTACTTAAAAAAGTACTTAACTTTGATGCCAAGTTTTTGAAAAATGTATATGATACTCTTTCTATAGACAGCCACCACCTACAATTAAACTGCTAATTCTGATCCATTTATAGAAATCACAAAAAAGCATTTTTTTTTGTGAATAACAGTAAGCTAAATAGTAAATTTTTTAATGTGTGTAAAGATAAATTTAAAATTAATTAGCAAAGACACTAACCAGGTTTTTTAGCTCAGCCATTTTTTACGTTAACAGAGCACTGGTAAGAGAATTTATTGCCAAAATATATATGACTGGAATATGGAGGCATAGCACATCCTAGTTGGAAAGGTGCACCAAACCTTCTTTCATAGTTCAGCTTTGGAGCTAAAGCTTTAAAAATTGTGGAATAGCAGAAAATATATTTAAGAAAATTAATTTTTAAATTATTCTTCTCTATGGTTATTGGTTATCTCCATTCCATGAGAAACTCAAAAATGGCCGGAATACCACACTATATGGGGAGAGTGGTCTAAGGAGTCCCTAATGAAACTGTGCTAGTGGTATTTCTGAAATAATTTTGCAAGTGAAGAAATTAAAATTTAAAAAATTTTTATTTAACGCATTTTGACTGGAGAGGATGAGTGGATATTCTGGGAAAACTAGAGATGACCGGAATATCACACTATAGTGAGAGAGTAGTCCAAAACGTCCCTAATGAAACTGTGTTAGTGGTATTCCTGAAATAATTTTGGAACCGGAGAAATTTAAATTTGAAAAATTGCATTTTGACTGGAGAGGATGGGTGGTTATTGTGGGAAAACTAGAGATGACCGATATATCACACTATATGTGGAGAGGGGACCAAGAGGTCCCTAATGAAACTCTGCTAGTGTATTCCTGAAATAATTACAAAAATTTTACAGCAGAAGCAAAAAACTTTTTGAATGTGAGAGAAACTAGGCTTAGAATATTGCTGATAAATACTTTGTTTTTAATTGTAAAAGTGTAAAAATTCTTGGGAGTATATATTTCGAAAGCACGCGTCATAATCATACAAAAAGTCAATTTCGAATTTTTTTGTATCTTAGGGTTTTTTGGATTTCATATGACGATTTATATTTAAAAAGAATGTAATTTTACAATGCTTTCACTGTAGGAATTTTTTTTTTTACAGACCAAAAGATGTGTAATCAACAAAGTATACGTGCATGCAACGGGTGGTATATATGGCCTATTAAAAAATGGAGTCACAGGTGATACACATGGCAGACAAAGTGTTAAGATTAATTTACAATCCTCCAAACAAATAAATACCATTCAAACGGGATATTATTTGTTAGCGCATTAAGGTCTACACATGAACTCACCACCTAAATAATCTTAAAGAATTTTTTCGATTAATTTCAAGAGACTGGATGATTGACTGAACTCTGAATTCGTGTGATTATTCACATACTGTGATTTTCTCTTTTCTGTTACTAATTATGTTTCCTACCAATACAGTTATTTAATTTTTTTTTTTTTGTTTTTTAGTCGTCATCTTATTAAAGATGCCAAAATCATTAAAATGTAATTAAATTATATCGTTTCAAGTGATGATGTTCTTCACTAATTAGAGATGAATTCAATATCATCACTAACAACTCATTCAAAAAATACATACACATGACAATAAGCCAATAGCGATAATAAAAAAACCATTCGCTCAAATAAGCCAAAAAGACGGCTTTTATTAAAATCAACAAAACACCTGTTTATTATCTTGTTATTTTCTTTTATTTGTTTACTTAATATGTACCTACTTTTGTTTTTGTGCAACAGATAATTTATTTTGACACAAATTCTCACTCACTCCTCTCAATTAAACAAATACAATGAGTATTATATTTATTTGTAATTATAGGAATGGAATTAAACTTTTTTTCACACATGCCACTGTTTGGGCATTATTTTTCTATAAAAATAAAAAACTAGACAAACAAGTTTTTCAAAAAATAATAATAATATTAATAATACCTTTTAAAAATGGTGAGAGAGAGAGAAATTGGAAAACAACAAAAGAATTGTAAACAAAGCAATATCAATGTATGTATAATAATAACAACAACATACTGCTACTCACCAAGGCAAAAAAGTTTGTATGGCAATCCTCCAAACTAGCGCCGTTAGTCTGATGTGATTGATGCGTCATAGTTCATAGATTTTATTTTTTAAACAACAACAGCTCCTCATTTTCTCAATTGTTGTTGGCGTTAAATTTAATTTCTGTTTTCTTTTTTGTGGTGTGGTTAATGAGTTGTTTTTAAAAATGTTTTTTTTTTAACAATTTGTAAAAATGTTCTGGCTTTATTTGGAAGAAAATTATAACCTTTTTTTCAATTTTACTCAAACATTTGTACTTTTTTTGTATGGTATTATAACTTTTTTTATACACTTTACACTTTTTCTTTTTCATACAAATAGAGGAAAAACACTCTTAGTTTGGTGGATTTTGTACGTGTTTTAAACGATGATGAATGATAACAGCAAGGGAGGGAGGAGTTTGGTAGTTGTTGTGGTCTATACATAAATTTTTGTTATTTATTATTTACTTTAATCTTTGGCTAATTTTTATTAAAATTTTTATTTTCATTTATATTTTACACTGTATAAGCACCAACACACTATATAAATTTAAATAGAAAATAACTCTTAATAAACATAGGTAGGTATATTTTTTTAAAAAAAGCTTACTTAAAAAGCTCACTTATTTCTTTTTATTATAGGTAAAAAAAACTTGCTTATTGTTTATTTATTTTGTATTTTTTTTTTTTTGTATCATACTTTTTTGTTAATGAAAATTTCATCTTTTCCACTTTAGAAATAATTTTTATTTGTACATATTTAATTTTTTTAATGGCAACCTTTATTATTATTATTGCTTATTATTGGAGCATTTGTTTTTTTACATGCCTTGTTTTGTTTTGATTTATATCGTTATAGGTATTATTTATGTTTTTGTTTTGCTCGCAATTATCGCTGATTTGTACACAAACACAAATAAACCTTCTTTATATTTATTTTCTAGAGAGAAAATACAGAGCAAAAAAAGAGTGATAAAAAAAAACACTGAGCGAAAAAATTTATTATGTATTTGAAAATAATGTATTTGCCTGGGTGCTTTAATTAAAATTCATATCTACGTAGACAAAAAAAAAAGAAAAAACAAAACAAAAAACAAAAAAAAACAAATGAAATCAAATAGAGTACATATTACACACTAGTGCTGTATAAAATTATTATAAGCCTGCGTCTGTGTGTGTGTGCGTTAACTATGTTGTGTATAGTTTAATTGTGTGGCTACAGTTTATACAATGCTTTTTTTCTTTTTATTTTTTCTTTTTACTAATTTTTTCTATTCATATGTGAAACGAGCAATCGTTGGTTCAAATAGCAACCAACCAGTAGACTTTGTAAGAGATAAATATGTGTATGGTATATTATGACGTTGAAAAGTTTATAAATATAATCAACTATGTCTTTATTTAAGATTTTTTATAAACTTCAAAACAGTGAAGTTTTCACTTTTTATTAATTTTTTATAACACAATTTAACAAACAAAAAAGAAGTAAATAAATAAATAAAACTGTTTATCTTCTTTAAATATTTCTGCAGCTGATAATAAAATATAAAAAAATGTATGTTATTGTTTTTTTATATAAACACTACATACATACCACATTAATTTGATTTTATATCATTTGTAAAAGAAAATTTATGTATATATTTTGTTCGGTGTTTTCATAAAGAAAAACTTATTTTGCAAAAATTAAAAAATGTAGTGTTTTTTTTAAAATATAAATTATTAACCGTATACTCGACTCGACTACTAACCAACAAACGAATGAAACGACGACAACGATTGTCTACACAATGGAAATTTTGCTTGTTTTGCTTTATTGCCTTTTACGTTTTTTTTAGTAGTAATCAGTGTTGCCATATTGTTATTAGGTTGTAGTGTAATACTAACATAAAGAGAAAACAAAAACAAGTTGAATCACAAGAAGTGTAAAATGCTACTGTAATTATTTTGAAAATAAATTTGAATGTGTGCGTAGGTATGATTATGAATAGAAAATAACAAATCATTTAATCTTACACTTTTATATACATACGTAAATTTGATTATCTACTTCTTTAAATTATCATTAACAAATAGTTAAAAAAAGCTTCTGAAAGCGATTAGTAAAAATATTATAATAAGCAACTAATATAAGTAGTATTATCTCATAAATGTACTTTACACCCATCCAACTTTAACCATAATACTTTTTTATACGACTTTAATTACCTACAACGTTATTAAAACTCTTCTTTTTTAACATTTTATTTAGGTTTATTTTGTATTGTTGTTTTTAGATACATGTTATTTGATGTGAGAATTTTTTTAAATCAAGTCGAGGGCGATGCACGCACACAAGATTTTGACTTTCATATACAAAAGAGTAATATAAACCCCCATACCAAAAAAAAGGAAGATGAAAACCCACATTGTATTGAGTATTTGTAAGAAAAACAAAACATCAAAAAAAAAAAAAACGTACTCAAACATTTATTCATACACATATAGCAAAGACATATAATAATTATTCTCTCCTACATTTTTAAAAGAGAATAAAGTAAAACACAAAAGAAACGCAAACAAAATACAATAAAAGTGTTTATGCATACAATCGTTGTTGTTTGTATATTTGTTTTTATTTATTATTATGGAGCATACAAGCAAACAACAACAATAATGACATTTTTAGGCAAAAGGGAATGACAGTGCTGTATGTGTATAGGAGAAAAGTTAGCAAAGCTTTAAAAAAGGTAGCAGGAAAAAATAAAAACAAAACAATTTGCATGTTTATTCTTTTAAGTTTAAAAAATTACATATTATTTATGAATAAAATGGTAAAACATTTATTTCCATATCTAATATGATTATAATTATGTTAACTAAATATTGCTATAAGATAGATATAGATTTTATGATAAAAAATTTGTTAGTCATACAGTTGTATTCAATACTGTAACCGTCATGCAGAAAATCATTTTTGTTTTCCCAAAGTTCTGTTTTTAAAGTTCATTTAGACTAAAGTTAACATATTGTCATAGCCATAACCTAACCATATATACTTTAATCGATTTCTGTTGCAATAGTCTTAAACAGCAGTTGTTAATGTTTGTATTTGTTGCAAAATGTAAAAAAGTAATAATTACGTTATCGAACTATCAGCTGTTTGTGGTAAAAAAATAATTGGTCCTTTGTGAAAAACCTTATAATTTTTTCTAATATTGTCACTTGAACGAACTGTTTCTCTATCGTCTCTACCTTAGCGAATAAACCTGGATAAAACAATTATTGTTCCCTAGACTATAACTCTGTACGTCATAAACTCTATCGTCAAATCGTCTACTACCATCTATATCGCAAATACTAAAGTATTGGAGTGTGGCAGACGATATGATTGCTTGCCTTCATCTAGCTCACACATACTACAAAAATCCGGTGTACCATTGTCCTATAGTAAGGTTCTATATAGTAAGGGATAAAGTCCCGTTGTGATTCCTAAGTGTTTTCATACTCAATCAGACAGACGGACATTGCCAATCACCCTTTAATGATGGCTTTTGCTATTCGAATGACTTGTCGTTTTCAGCATCTTATACGCCCAGTATCTGATGGGAAACGGATGTCACTTAGATCCCTATGCTTTACCGTTAAGCTTCTTCACACCTGATAAAAAATTCTTTTGACAAACGTTGCTGAAAGGATCTTGTTATGGAAACTCAATGGGCCATAAATCAATACAGATTATTATTGTAAATATATCTAATAAAAATTTTATATAGAAAAACAATTTCTATTTGGCACTGCTTTAATTTTTATTTACTTTGCTTTTCTCCAAATAATTTATTATAAATCTGTATAAATTTTAATAAGAAATAAATTAGTATAATAGCTATATTGTTTTGTGATACCTAAATAAAAATTGTCTAGTTTTTTAATACAATTTTATCTCCAATTTGTTTTCATAATAAAAATTTTATACTTTAGGTTCAGTAGCCAATCTTTTTCTCTCTTCTCTCTCTCTCCTTACCACGTTCGGAGCATTTTATTATTATTTCTACACTTTTTTGTTTTTATACTTTTGCTTAACACAAATATTTCTGTGCAAAGAAAATGAGAACAGAAAAATAAAAACCATTACATACTCTGCTACATCTTCTACTGACATTATTGACTCTGTTGGTGGTGTAAAGCAGTTTGTCTGTGTTGTTTGCTAGTACATATGAAAAAAATTGTTTTTTTGTATTACTGTCGTAGTTATTTTTTTGCAGTGAACTTATTGTACGAAGTTAATAATAATGTACTCTCTATATGCTTCATCCATCCGTTCAACCAACTTACGAATTAACGAACTTATAAGGGTTGCCATTTTTTATATTTTTCTTTAATGCATTAATTTTTGAATAGTAATTTTCGAGAAAATTGGTTAGAAATACCAAAACTTCTACTTATATTTCGACATGTAAACAAAACGTAGATTTCGATGTATTTTTGGAGTTGCATCCTTTAAGTCGTAATCAAATTGCGAGAAATTATTTCATACAGGTAATTGAAATGAGATTACAAATTTCTTTATCTTCTCTTAATCGATTACTTTAATAATTTTTTTTTTGTCTGGTATAATGCTACCTGATGAAGTAAATCGTGTTTTATCCGTAAATTCTCATATATATGATCATTCCATTATTTCGGCTACACAAATTAATATGACAAAAACATCTAACAACTGGGTTAGAATGGCAACACTGAACTGAATTTAAGAAACAACCACAATATCTCACTCACAACGTAACACAAAATCAGAGAGATAAATTAAAAAGCAAAGCAAAAAAGAAACAACAATTGGACTTCTACTTTATGCTGTATAGCTGGCTGCTGCTGCTTCTACTTCTGTTATTGTCTTTACTTTGTTTGTTGTTGTTGCTTTTATTATTGCTTTTTTGTCTTTACGCTCAAAGTAGTCTTCTGCTCTGTGTATTTTTTTATGTTTTTCTTCCCTTTTAACGGAAATAGCAAAAGAGAACATAACAAAAAAAAAAAAAAAAAATGCAAAATTACGCGTCATATAGGAATTTTTTCATTTTGATATTTAAAATCGATAGAATATTTTTCTTCGCGACTATAATTCCTTTTATTTAAGATACTTTACTATATTTTTTATAGCTGCTATTTTACATTCATACATTTTTTTCCTTTATACTCTTTATATGAGATTTTTTTCTGAGTGTATTTTTTTAGTTGCTCATTAACAAATTTTGCTCCACTTTCCATTCACTTGTGATTTTTCTAATCGATATTCTTTTAAATATCTCTTTGTATTGCATTTTCCAACACTTTTTTAAACACTAATCATATTTATTATATATAAACATCTTTAACGGATGTATTATTTGATTTTTCTAATTACCGTAATGAATTATTTTTAAATATTAAATAAAATATGAAACGAAATGGAACCATACATTTTTTTAGTAAAACGCGTAGAGCAACATTGACATGACGTTTACGACTGCGACGGCTATGGAATTGAAAATGGCGTTGGCGAGCAGAATATACAGATTTTTTTTGTATTATACTACCTACAGTCACACAGGGATGTAATTTTTGGTATTGATATTCCAATTAACACACACAAAATTTTAAGATTATTTATAGTATTTTTAATTTCACTTAAAATTCAATTTTTCTTAAGTTATTTTAAAATAAGTTATATTTTTTAGAAGTTAAAAATTGTTCACAATATATTTTAAGTTTTGCAACACTGTCTTATCATTGTTGCCATTTCTTTCAAACACACATTCTACAGTATACACACACGCACACCCTTTCGCACACCGTAAAGCCGTATATATTTTTAACACACACTGTGATAAAAATAATTGATTTTCTCTCACTGCAATAACAAAACAACAAAAAAAACTTTCCCTTACTTTTGATACAACACTATATTTTTGATTCATGAAGTATTATAATACACGGGTTACAATTTGGTTAAAATATATCTTTAAATTTGTTAATTTTTTAAAGCAACAATTAACGCACAAAATTGCGTTTTTTCTTGTTAACAATTCTTTTTATTTTCTGTCGACATGCATCTTCTCTTTTTCACTTCAATGTTTTTGGCAACATAGCCGTAGATATTTGTCACTTTCTTGCAAGTTGTCGGCAAAAATTCACCCACATACACACGCAAATATATAATGTGAAGAGAGCAGGAAAAAAAGTGACTTACACCTATGCACACACACTTGTACACAACATACACACACGTACTGTAGCAACAATGCCAAATATCTGTGTAACCTTGTCGTAAAACCACTATACTTTTATCAACTTTTTCTTTAACTTATTCGTATTTTAACGAAAATGTTTTTTTTTATACATTTCATTTTACTTGTGAAATTATAAATTATTCTGTAGACTGTATTTGCTATTTTCCGTATGAAATTGGTTTTCAAGTTCACAGAAAGTTTGTCTGCTGCAAAGTAAAAACGAAACTGATTTCGATGGCTCTCGCTCTTTATTTATCGAAATGTCAGACAGAACAGAATAAGAAATGGCGATTAAAAATGTGTACTATATTTAACTCCCTCTTTCACTCGCAATTACACAATATGATGGGGTGCAGAAGCAAACAATGCAGTCAATTTTCAATTTCGCTGCTTTTTTAAATAGCGCAAAAATTAAGGATAAGAACGTGTATATTCAAAATATTGAAAGCTTTCAAAAATTCTTATTTATTTGCTTAAGGAAAATTTAAGATTCACGATTAAATAGATAAGCCATGATCATTATTATTCAATTGGAAGCCTCTTAACTGCGTTTTATGTGTCAAACAATCGTTTTTTTATCAGTGTGAATTGATTTGTTAACGGCGAGATTGCTGCCAAGTTTTTAACAAAAACGAACAGCTGGTTTTATTACCGACGTTTTTTCAATGCTATTGACTTTGTTGTCTAATTGGCAAACCGCATTAATTTGGAGATTATTTGAGGGAATATTAAGAAATAAAAATGCAAATAAATTTAAATAAAACTTTAGGTAATTTATTGCAAAAGAGTGTAAGTAATTAAAATGCAACAACGTTTTTTCCCAAATCCATTTTATATCTTCTATATTTTCATTTAGAACATCTGGTCAAGATGTTATTCAACGAAAACCATGGGACAACTAGAGGCCATGGCACAATCCTTAAGTAATAAAGGGTATTATAAACAAGATACACTAATTTAATATAAATTTATTCGAATATATATATATTGTTCTGCATAGATTTTTAAGACCACTAAAGCCTTATGCTCCACCACCCAATGCAGCCGAAAAGGTACGGGCCATCTGCGCAACACTACAAATGTCCGGCAAACAGGATTACAGCTTAAACAACTTAGAAGAGAAATTTAAATTTCTACAAGCTTGCTATGCTGACTTTCAACATAGTGTACCGAATTCACAAGTGCACGAATTGAAGACAGTGGGTACGTGGTTAAATCAGCCATTGCCCTGCTTCCTCATGTCAGATTTAATAAATTCATCCCTTTCTTTCAGGTGATGTTATCAAGTTTTATGAAACTTCCGTTAATACAACAGTGCCTTATGACGCTCTGAAACAAATGCAATTGCCGGAGAATTTACATATTCAATACGACTACGTGCGCTTCAATCCGGAGAATGATACTAAATTCAAGGGTCAAACCGCATTCCCCAAAAGTTCAACTTTGGTTACTGGTCTTAAATATCGCGGAAAGTACGAGGGTCATGAAGCTAAACGTTCTTGGCCTTAAAGTAATTTAAAAAAAAAACCCATACACATACGCACTAGAATGAAAAATATTTATTATCTTTTTGAATAATCTAATTGAAAAATGAACTCAGTAAATTAATGTCAATTCCTATCTAAAATCTCATTAAATTCTCTACAGTGGATACTAGGTTTGAATCCATTAAAGAATCCAAAGCCCTTTGTACCCTCACATCCTTAAGTAATTCTATAACACGTGGATCTTCCTGCACTGCTTCTAATGTTGGATACAATAGGTCATAATGAGTTTCCGCAACTGAAGGTTTATTAAGAATATTTAAGATTTTCTTTTGCAGTTCAATTTCAGGATCTGGTATAGATTTCTCTACTTCATCGGCAGCATCACCTAATTCTACTTTTAGTTGTAACTCTCGTCTCTGTTGTAAATACTTAATAATACGATCATATTGCAAAACAGTTAATGGCATATTTGAGGCTAATAGGTTAAGTAGTGTTTGTATTGCATCTGGGTGTCGTTCTTTTAGCGGAGGTGCCATATAATTCGAAGTGTTTGCAGGTATAATAGGGACCGGGTTAGGTAAATGCTTGGGAACATTCATTCCAGCAGGTGTAAGGTTGCGTTGTTGCGGCATTCCCATTCCAGCAGATTTATCGCGCATAATTTTCTTGCGATAATCGTCATCAATCATTTTAATGGCATCCTCTACGGGCATGTTACGATGCTCGGCCGGTTGTCCATACAGGATATTTACTGTTATGCTGTTGTGCTCCTCATGTTGATTCGTCACAAGAACTGCATACAAACAACCACGTGAAGCTATATTAGAAAGCTAAAACGAAAAAAATAGAAAATACCTGAAATTATTTCATTTATTGATTAAGCGCAAAATTCTGTTTTATAAACGTTTTATAGATGGCGACACGATGAGCTAGTGGCACCTGAACCAAGCATGTGCTTGCTGACGATAGTAGGATTTCAAAATCTATTAATTAATAAAAGGAATACAGGTAGTTTTGAGATGTTCCAAACAATAACCCGTTTTTGGCTTGTTTGCTTTAGCGCTAAAACCCACAATACTTCAACCAAACAATTACATCAACTTACAACTTTGCCGAGAGGAAATTCTTCCTTCGGGAAAAGCACATCAACTCTTAAATTAAGACGCTTTAAACGATCCTCTATCATTTCCGCATATTTCCTTGAAAATAGAACAAAAATTATACGTTATTCGTAGTTACTTTTTAAATACTTACGTATTTTTACGATCCACAACAATTATCTCACAGTCATTATAACTAGATTGGTCTGAATTATCCATACCACCAGGAATCATTGTGTTTGGTTGCATCGTATTGCCAACAGATTGTCCGGGTTGTGGCCAGTTATTGGCATTTACGTTACCAGTTAAATTTTGGTTCTGTTGACTTTTCTTTGAAGTACCAGCGTTACGTACCGTAATAGTATTGCCTTTAAAAGTAGATTTCGTGAGTGCCGATGCTACTTTATTGGCTAATTCCTCTGATTCGAATTGCACAAAACCAAAATTTTTCTGTACTAAAGAGGCCAGCACTTTACCATACGGCAGACAAATGCTTTCCAATTCATCACGCGTACACTGAGGCAAATTGCCTACAAATATACGACAGTTGGCCTTATTTGGATCTCTTATAAGGGCCGTATTTTGCTTGTCATCCGCCATTTTATCACTATTGGTCGCCTTTTTATTGCTCATTTATTACGAAAAATATATTTTAATACACAAGCTGCATAAACAAGTTATTTTTTGCAGAATCACTTCTTCTTTTTTTTGAAGATTAATTCACAAGGTAATGACAATTTGTTTGTTTAGTTTATGACCTAAATCGGTAATAGCGTTCAGTGTTTTTGGAAACATCGCAAACTATTTTTTATACAGACATACTCAAATTGAAATCGTCTTTGAATGTATTAATTGCAAGGCGAATTCAATAAGGTGGCCCTAATTTACTACGTAAGCAACAGCTGATACATTCGCGTATGTCAAAAAACATGAACATTCTGTATTTTGTTGACAACAAATATTTTTGATGCTACAGCTTTTTGCTTACTACAGTGTTGCATTATATTGACATCCGGAAATTTTGTTTTACAGTGTTGTACTCATTTTCAATTTAAGACCACCTTATTAAATTCGCTTTGATTAATGGTTTAGTGAGAATATTACAATCAGTGCACATGAAAATGCCGTGTGACAAGAATGATAACAATTGATGGTAAATGGCAAAAAATTGCAATTAATTAATATATTAATTCGTGGGTAATGCAGTGTTACAAGAGTCACGATCTCACTTTTGTCGATAACGGTTGCAATTAATGATACATCAAGGTAGAAGTATATACCCCGCGTTAGTTTGCGCGTAAGCTCTAGACTTCTGTCAAAAAAGTTGAACTAGTGTATTTGCATTGAACGAGTTACATAAAAAAATTTGGGCGCGTTGGCGTCAGAAAGTTGGTTAACTTTCAACTTTTTAACGCGTAGTGTATTTTTTACAGTTATCAGCTGATAATAGAAAATAAACAAACCAATATGAATCATTTTCCAATGTATTTATAGGAAAACAAAAAAAAAAAAAACAGCTGACAGAGAATGTATTTTTAACGCGTGTTGTGTAACTTGTAATTTTTCATGTGCGTTAATTTTTTAAACCACGATAGTTGACGATACATTAACGCATGCTGTGTACTTTTATATTTATACTTAAAAGATTACAGTTGTTATTTTTCGTTTCTAAAAATCTAAGAAAAAACCGTAATAGATAGTGTTAAATATTAAAGAAAACAATTCCGTTTTTAAATGCACTTCCAACATTAAATGCTCCTCACCTGAACTTCTTACATAATTTCCACATTATTTTATTGCTGAACCATGCTACTTGTCTTTTGTTATAGTGTTACGTTTTTCAAAAAAAAAAAAAAAACGTTTATTTTTTAAATTAATTGATTGCGAAATAAAATAAAAATTCAACCTATATAAAGAAATAATAACTTTAAGAAATTAGGTTTTAGCACCGTCAAGTTGTTTGATTAGTTGTTAATGCTGTTCGTTGATAATGCAGTGTAACTTAATAAATGATCTCATCGCTAATAGCAATATCGATTACAATTGATTGTAAATGACGCAGCAAACAAATTACAGTTAGTTTTATATTTTTAACCATTTTTTAACAGTACATTGAACTTTGTTGAAAAAAAGATTTAGAAAAATTTGCATAAAAATGTGTTCAAAAACTGATAGTGAAGCAACTTATTGTTCAGAAGTGGAAGAATTATTGAAAGGTAAAATAATTTTCCAAAATATGCAAGCTTTTTATGGCACTAAACTTTCTTCAAACACAGCCCCCACTTCCGCTATTAAATCCCCTTCGCTTGAATTTTCAACACTGCCACTACGACGTTCTCAAAGAATTTCAGAAAAATCTAAAACGAAACTAGTGGATCTTAATGATTTTTGCCTTTGCGACTTTATATGTATTGATAGAGTTAATAAAGAAAAGACAAAATATTCAAGTCGAAATAGTGTGAAGACAAAAGCTTCACAAGAAATTTTTTCCACCGAAGATCTGAGAGCAGATCATCGACTGTTTTGCGGTGATAATATTTGCCAAGCTGAGGAACATCCACTTAAAAATAATTTAAAGCCACATGAGAACGTACCTTTAGATTTATCAAAAAAATCAAAAGAGTCAATAAAAGAAACGTTTAAAGAGGGTGAAGTAGTTCCGCCAAAGGGATCAAGAGCTCAAAACAGCAAAGGTATGTTCAAAAGGGACTTTATTGAATTACAGACTACAATAAATACAGAAACATGGCAACGCTTTGAAAACTATTCTATAAAAGAACACTTTTTCCGAATTATTGGAATGTAGCTTAAATAAAAATTAAGGTTATTAATAGGTGGAATGATATATTCTTCCTGATACAAATGTATCCCTCTAAATTCCAAGTGTTATGTGAACATGTTTATACGAAGATTCAACATTGTATATGTACATATATAGTATAGGCGCATAACACCCATTGTGGATTTCCTTTTTATGTTATAACTAGGTAAAACCCGGTAAGCTACGCTAATCCCATCTTAAATACTATCATAGTTACAATTTTTCCCATTTCCCTTATTTTATCCCTTTCTAGTGAAAATCCAATCATTTCTTCATAAAGACACTGTAGGTTCTGATTTATACATAGCTGTATACAGTCTTCAAACAAACACACATTTATTTTTGTACAGTATAGGTATATAGACAGCTTTTATCCAGTGTGAGTTCTGCAATTCCCGCTTTTTGATTGGTGTTGATAGATAACATTGATAGATAAGAATGGAAGGTGACGCGCCCACTTACCAATTTTTTTACTGACTGATGATGTGTATTGTTCATAACATTGTTTAAACCTAATTAAGAAACCTCTACTATTGCCTATATCTGGTATGAATGGAAGGTGACGCGCCCACGTACCAATTTTTTTACTGACTGATGATGTGTATTGTTCATAACATTGCTTAAACTTAATTAAGAAACTTCTACTATTGCCGTTCTCAAGGTATACACAAATTACGCTAGTCTACAAAAAAACAAAAAAATTTCTTGTCTTTAAATAAAACTATATGAAATATAATGATTTTGATGCGCTGAATTCAAATCCGTTTTAAGTTTTTACCATCGGGCTCAAATTTCTTTTTTATGGGTGTGGTAAATTTTTCGCCCAAAATATGGTAGTTATATCAATATATTTCATCATAACTTGAAAACGACTTGACCAATTTTAATGCAAGTACCACCAAACGTTTAGGAACAAAATTTCTTATAAATCGCCAGAACACCATGTTTTTGTATTTTCAACAGTTTCGGAGTTATTTGCAACTTAGCTGTGAAAAAAAGTTTTTTAGCAAAATTAGAGCAATTTTTTTTCAGTCATAAAAAATTTTTCAGAATGAAAATTTTAGATGTTAAGTAAGTTTTGTTTTAAAATCGTATTATTTTAAAATAATTATTATTTTTGTTTGCTAGCAACTTTAAATGCGAATTCAAAATTATTCTTAACACAAATTATAAACTCTGCCGATTGTGTTATAAAAAATTCGAAAAATAACAAAAATGCAAATATTTCGAAACTCCCACTTTTGCCATCATCTGAAATTCTTAAAGAGGTTTCATATAAAACAGTTGGAAAAGATATTGTTAAAAGTTACACATTAAAAAATGATAATAAGCCTTTGATTATAAACACAAATTGTAAATCTACTGATGAAGATACTACATCAAATTGTAAACCTGCTAAAGAATATCTTACAACAGGAGAATGTGTGATAGCTAATGATCTAAAACCTAGTAACTCTAATACACCTGTCTCAGATATCAGTTTGAAGGCTAATGCTATCAACGTTTTAAATAAAGAAAAATTGACTTTTAAAAACTGTTCAACTTTCCAAAATGATAATAAGAATACTAGGACAAGTGAATATAAAGCACTATACAAATCACCGAGCAATGAAAAAATAGAAACCAATTTAAAAACTGGTAAGAAACGAAATGCCGAATTAAAGGATAACGTGACAGCCAAAAAAAGTAAAATTGCTAAATTGCAAACAGATTCTTTAGTCGATAAAGCTAACGCAGCAACTAAAAAAAACAGAAAATCGCAAAGCGCAAATAGTTTTTGTAAAAATTCTGGTTCAATATTAAAAAATTCCAAAAGATGTAAGCAATTACAAAGAAAACAGATTGAAAAACGTAAAAAACCGCCATCTAAAAATAAGGGAATACAAAAAAACATTTGTTCTGATAAAACATTCAAATTCTCAAATGAAAATATACTTACTAAGGATGATAAAAGAAAAATATTTGAAAATATTCGCACCCTGGATGATAGCGAAAAATCTTTAATAGAAGAAAACTATCGAAAAACTCTATTGCAAATAAATTCTGAAGAAATTTCAACGAAAACAAAGGACTGTGGAAAATTCAGACGTAAAAGAAGACTTTCACTGTCACAAAACGCTATAATACCCATAAAACAACTAAGGCGATCGATACCTTCCACAGAAATTTTAAAAAATTTTGCTTCATTTCAAAATCCCCCAACGCCTGCACGATCAACACAAGATGTATTGCCAAAATCAGTGATACCCGATGTCTATCCGCCACATTTTAAATATCAATTACCACCAGAAGCTGCATTCAATCGTTGCTTTTCAGTACAACCTACTTACATTATCACACCAGAAGATACTCCATCTGTTGAATTATTAGACTCTTCATCAAGTTCACCTTCATTACCCGAATCTTTATGTGAACTTTTACAGAAAAATGATATCAAAGATCTATTAAATGTGGATAAAGTGGCTTATCGTCTTTATGATTATCATGTCGGGGCCTTGGCTTTAGTATTGAATTTGAGCCAAGATTATTTACGTAAGATATTGGACAAAATTGTTAACATTCGACCCAATGTTTTAAAAAATATTAATAAGGTTATTAAAGAACCATTTGTTACGGATCAAGATTTATTCACCACGATACCAAGTCAATCTGTGGAAAGTGGTGAAGTAGTGTTTAATAGTCAAAGTCCACAAAACTCAAGAACTTAGAAAATAAAGTTGGTAAGTGATGATTTTTTTTATTTATTAAAAAAAAAGGTTGTATATTACCAATGGTTCCAATTTTAAGGTTTTGCCTTGCTTTCATTTTAAAACGGAATTGTTTTCTCCAAAGAATGGAAATTTATATGAAAATTTCTGCCATTTTGCTTTTTCCGTGATTTCCAATACTAAACTTTTTAGTTTTAAGTACTATTATAACCTACAACCTACCCTACCGTAATTTGTAGCGGTGTTATGTATGTGCTAATGCTTAAATCACTTGAAACTTTTCGCCCTTATCGTGGTAGGCGTATTCGTTGTCGTATTTCGACATTTTTGTTCTAGGAAACTAATAAACAGGCATAATTTTTCTTTAATCTATTACAAAGATGTTGAAAAACGACTACGTCTAGCCAAACTCGATAAGGGTGATTAGTTCTAACCTATTTAGAATAAATATTTGTGTTGAGTTGTTGTCAATGTTGCGATTGTAAAGTGTCTATATTTCATTCTAGTAGCTGTAATACTACAAAATTTTTACCATAAAATTATTGCAAATGAAAAATCATTACGTGGGGCACCTGGTTAGAGGGAATAAAGCCCCAAAAATATTTTTAATTCACTGAGTTTATATATGGTACATTAAAAATTCAACAAGATTTAGTAGTTTCTTAAACTGGAAGTTAGGTTAAGTAGCAAACTGTCTGTAATTGGCTTTCAATACCATAAAAGTTTTTGTCGAAAAATTCGAAAAAGCAGTAATTTTTTTCCAGATTAAGTAAAGACCAAATTAAGTCAAAATATGGTTTTGATCACAGTGCCGAGTTCAGTAAAAGAATGGGTTGTAATTAAGATTAGAAAATTCAAAATTGATTAGGGAGCAGTTGCAGCGATAATTTGATTTCGAACTTATACAGAATTAATTAAAACCCATTGAGTGCTTCACATTAGTGTCACCTTTCTACAAGATATTTATAAAATTTGATAAGTTAAGTTAGGTACAGTTAATTAAGATTATGGTAAGATTATAGTAAGTGAGGTTATTTATTGTTAATATCAGTAGCGGAGAGGCTTAACTAGCCATGGCATTGCGACCAAAAAGATCTTTTGTGGCAAATACGTCGACATCAGACCCGTTGATGCCCAAGCAATATGCAATTTTTTAAATTATATTTATATGTATATGCAAATGAAAATGAAAATCTAGAATGAGTGATAAGCACTTAGAAAAAAGCGTATTCAGTTCTCAATAGAGTCTATACCCAATGGCGGAACACTGCTGTCAATTTTTTCGAATAAGCAGTAATTAAATACTTTATCCTGAGCTATTATAAAGCGGCCCATCTATCTTTCCAACTATCTATCTATCTCTCTATCTATCTGCCAATTTTACCCAAAAGTCTTATCCTGTAGTATATATAGTATAGATTTTGCGTATCTTAACTAGCCTTTCTTTATTAACATGAATTAATTTAAAAATAACGGATTTGGAATTCAAAACTTCGATATCAATTACATATTATTCGTCTGGCAATATTTATCCTACATGTCATGTTGCAAAAGACAGCTGTTCTATTATTTATAATAACAGTGTCTGTTAAGTAACATCAGTTTTTTCTAACAGTATCTCTTAATAGAACAACATTTGCAACAGCTGCACGTGTTACGATTTGTTTATTTTTGTAAGTTTTGTGAAATTTCAAAATAAAAAAGAAGAATAAAAAGATAAAAAAATATAAATAAAAATGCGTATAGAAAATAATGATTTAGAATATGAATTTATCATGAATGAAATAAGTGTTGAGGATCAACCAAAAAATTCCAGAGAAAATGTAAAACGTCGCACGGTAGTGGGCGCATGGAAGAATGTGTAAGTGTTAGTTTTTTAAAATTATAAAATATGATGATTGAAATACTGTTTTATTTTATTAAATTAGAGCGGAATTCAATAAAGTATATGGCTGGCTATTTGGTGAGCAATATAGCCAGGAGACAAGACAGAAAGCCTTAAGTCAAATACGCGTATGGAATTTAAGACGCAGCACCTTATGTCCGGCTGCGGTTTTGGCAACCAGTGTCATCATCGATGTTCAATTGAAGGATATTTCTGAAAGCAAATTTAATACAGAAGAGTTACAAACTCTTTATGCCAATGCATTTACACGTTTTTTCAATTTTATGTCATCCATAATGCAATCGCATAATATGCGTACCATGTATCAGACCGCCAAAGAATTGGGTTTAGAATCATTTGTAGTGGACTTAAGACATATATGTGCTCATGGCCAAGTTTTACCGCCTTTGCAAGTTTTGAGAAATACTGCAGAATATTGTATTGGTTGGCTGCACGATTACTACTGGGCTTCACAACGTCACACCATGTCTGATGTGGATGCAGCTCATATTAGACGCAAAGATAAGACTCAGTTTGATGAAAATATTTCAGAACTTTTTGAAATTTATGATTCAGCTTTAGAGGGTCATGTAAAGGGTGCCACAAATATAAAAACCCTTAAACGTCATGTGCATGGCAGACGTTTTAATGGTCTTAGAGAGTTTTATTTAAAAAATAAATTAACAAACTTGCAAGGTACCTTCGATGTCATAGTCCAGCAACTTTGCCAATTGGTAAAACGTGATGTGTCCATGAAGGACATGACTGAAATCTATGTGGAAGCCTTTCTAAAAATGCGTTTTTTCTTTACCTTGGCCGAAACACATACGACAGATGAAGCTTTAATATCCTTATTAAGTGTTACCCAAACCCTATTCCGTATGATGGCCGTTTATGGTTTCTTAGAAGATCTATTTTCGGCTTTAATTGAAATTGCTGAAAACGCTATAGCTGAACCCAGTAAACGCAAAGGAGCTAGCTTTTGGGCTGTTGAAATAGCAAAAGGTTTTCAGGCATTTCGACAGTGCAAGAAAATGTATAAAGCTGAACTGGATGCGGTAAGTGAAGTTTTTTGTTTTTTTTTGTTTAAAAATTATATCAAAACTTTTAATTAATAGGACACTACCATTAAAGAGGCCCCGTTTGTCAATGCTGATTTAACTCAAATATCGGAGGGTACCAGAGAATTACTTATTTATAGTGGCATCGATATGAAAAGAACCCTAATAATAGGCGATCATTTTCGTAGACCATGGGTATGGATCTTCGAACAAAACTTTATAGAAGATCGTTTGGAGGCCGTTAACGAATATACTGCTCCCATATTGAAGAGGTATGGATTTTTTTTATTACATTTTCAACAAGAATTTTAATTTTGAAAAAGGTTCTTACCAAAATTTCCAGCATTTTACCTTTGATACAACCAGAATTAAATAAAAACGAAATCCACACATTTACTACCTTAATTGATTGTATGTTCGAAACAAATATCGACAGGGAAAGTAGAGATCAAATAGGCAGCAGTAAAGTCTATACAGCACAAGACTTGCTTAAAAAATTAAATAAAAATGGGGACTTGGAATCTATGGATGTTGATGATGAAACTGAAGAATGTGATAAACAACAAAATGATCTTGAAGACCAGATTAATGACGAAGAGACAAAATATGGTATATGGACCTTGATGCCGGGTAATTATATTGATTAGTGAATAAAAATTAAAACAAATTTTTTAATGTAAATTTTTTTTTTTTTAATAGATGATGAAACACACAATTGGAAAACATGCCCGTTGGGTCGTTTACCTTGGGAATAATGGTAAACACTTTTCTCAATTTGATAAAGACTGTATAAAATTATTGTATTCTGTAGCTGCAAATAAAGTTTTTGTTATTATTGTGGAATATTTAAAAAGATTTTTATTTGTGTGTTAAATACCAAGACTTAATTTCAATTATTTCATTATTATGAATTGATAATCTTAATTGAACTCGAGATACTATATATTACGCTTTTATTTTTTATTAATTTGTTTAAATAATTTTCTCATGAGTCATTTTTTTAATTCTATAAAATCAACTTTTACTTGCTGCTTTAATTTATGCATTTTATGCACCATTTTAGTATTTCGTTGCATGTTTGTAACACACCCAAATACAATTTATATATATTCTTGTACCATGCAATGTCATTTTGTTTTGTTTTGACGTTTGTCAATTACAGCAAAGTTGTAACGTTTTGTTCATAGTAAAGTTTTGTTTCATTAAATTAAGATTATCTATCGTTTTGTTAATCAGTTATCAGTTTTCAGATGGACACATATGATTCGATATTTAGCAGACCTAAATCTAATTTGAACAAGTACTTTCTTAATTTGAATGAACCGGTTAATAGTAGTTAGATATAAAGATAGACAATGAGAATGCCTCATATATCCACAGATTTAAAGTTCCTTAAAATTGTAACAATGAAAGACCCCCATATGGGCTTTGAACTATTAACGTCTTAAGTTATACCCACACTAGACTATTTCTTGAGGGGATATCTGAAGTCTCTCATGTATAGGAACAAGCCAGCAACAATTCCAGTCCTAGAAGACTCATTACAGCTTCCATTGGTGAGATACAGGCCAAAATATTGGTAAAAATGCTAATGACCTCGTTTTTTGGCTTCAAAGCAGCATTAGGTTTCTGTTCATTGTACTATGAAATGTTGAGAAATCGTTGCTTGTTGTACTCCTAGTGATATGCGTTTCAAATCCACTTCTAAATCTCTATGTATAAATGGTCCGAGCACCTTACAACAAATTGTCTCAGCTAAATTGTCGTTGAAAATTACGTGTTAAAGAAATTTCCACTAAAAAATTTGGTTATTTTTGTGAAAATAAATAAAAAATATCAAATAATTTATTAATCAAAACAGAAGAACAATAACACCAAATACTTATCGTTTGCTAAGATTACAAATTAAAATTCTTTAAGCGCAAAAGCCATCTCTCTGAGCATTTTCAAACTTGCTCAACAACTGCATTTCTTTGGTGTCCTTAGGTTTTGAATTATCATTCCATTTCTGTAACGTAGAGTCTGCAAATAGGACATATAAAACTCCACAAATAATCAATATGGCAGCACAGATTATAAAAACATTAGTCCAGGCTTGAATAGTTTGCTAAAACGAATTTTAAATATTTAAGAAAAGTTATCCAAATGACTTCTGGAAACTTACATTGTTCAGAGTTAAAACGCCCACTATATAAGGCGATATGAAGGCCGGTAAAATACCTATAGTACCACATAGACCAGATATAATGCCAGCATAATTGGGTGCTATATCGATCATAGAAGATAAAGGACCTGAAGAACCTGCACCTTGTAACATAATGGCTATAGTTATGAAAACTACAGCCCACATGGCACTGCGAGCAAAATAGGCTAAAGCCAATACTGCTATGCCCATACCAATAGAACCTAAAGGCGAATGGATTACGTTATTAAGGTTTAAATTTAAAATTTTCTGTCCGACTTACAAACAGCTGTGGCGAATTTTCTTAAATTGGTTCTTCCCATTTTATTGGTCCTCAGCAAATAGTCGGCATATAACGAAAAGCCATAAGCGAATATCATTCGCATTATGTGTGGTATACCCGATAGAATACCCGTCTGAAACAAATTCGAAATATTTCAAAAGCCCCATACTCAGTACCTTCTTTATCTGTAATTACCGCCCGTATATCGAAAAGATATATAACTTTAAAATATGTAGGTGATTGTGTCATTAGTGTCAATAGGCCCCATACACCAGCCCATTGTCCTATAACATTCATCCATACAGGTCTTGAGGTTAATATAGCCTGCCAGGGTGTACGTGTATTATGATCTTCCTGTTGTACAGCTCCCGCCAAGGATTTTTGTATATAATTCAATTCTGTTTTCGATATTCTTGGATGTGTCGAAGGGCTATCATAGACTAGAACACACCAAGCAAACCACCAAAAAGTACCCGCGATACCACAAAAATCATAAACCCAAGGCCAAGACATATAATGCATGATATAGGCAAATAGGGGATATGAGATTGCTACTCCTATTGAACTACCAAAGTAGGCCGTAACAAATTTACTACGTTCATTTGGTGGTATCCATTTGGCTATTAAAGCATGCATAGCAGGCCAAGTGACACCCTGAAAAGAAGTTTTAATTATAATTTAAAGAATGTTCTTTCTATTCATCAATACTTTACCGCTATTAGTCCCTGTACCACTCTCACTACTATAAGTACTTTGTAATCGTAAGAGGCCGCCATTGGTATGCAGAAACATAACCAACAGCATACGACATTGGATAAGCCAAATACAAGTTTTGTACCATATTTTTTGGCCAAAATACCACCTGGTAATTGTGTAAGCCAATGCAGCCAAAAGAATGAACCCAATATTAGGCCCTGTTGGTATTCAGTCCAATTGTAACGTTTGTTGCTTAAGCTAGTCTGAAAGAAAAAATTAAGAAATTATATATGTATACAATTTAAGAGTTTTTCTTAAGTTCTCTATGCTAAAGTAGTTTCACACCCCTTACCGTATTGCGTTATACCCTTTACAGACTCATCTGTTTTTATGATTAAGAAATCATTAAAATGCTTTACTGGTGTGTCACCCGTTATAATATTTGGTGTCACATCGGTCCCAAATTTAGAAGTTTTTATTACCAACTAGTTAAAGTGTTATCTACAAATCCAATAAAGTGAAAAGGCTTATCGACTTTGGTCTTTTGATCGTCTTTGTCGTGCTTTAACGCTGTACCTTCAATTGTCTTGGATTCTCTTATAATCGCTTTGGTCTTTCATTACGATAGTAAGATCATTGCTTAGAGCAGGCAATGTACACGGTCTATTAGGTAGGCTATATCGCCTTATTTGTGTTGCAATCACGGGTATGAAGGAGACCGGTTCAACACTTACCGTTGGAACCATCTTGCACATACCTCCATTGCACATATCCTCCGGTATGAGACAGGCGAGGAGGCTTAATTCGTTTTCTCTCGGAAGATCCATGCTACTATTGCTGTTCAATAAGAACGAATTCATGGCACTAACGGATCTATTTACCGGACATTGTGGTATTAGATACCATCAGTATATTTTGGAAAATATTCAAGATGTTCGATGTAGGTTCTGTGCGATTTATGTCGAGACATCACGTTCTTTGTGAGTGCACAGCTATTTCGGCCCGGAGGATAAGGTTTCTGGAAGATGTTATGTCGATTGTTGTTGCCTAAAGCGTCCAAAGCAAGGCTCTTCATTATTTCTTTCCAGCTTTTACTCAAAGTACACTTAACCTTTGGTACTGTCAATATTTCAAATGTTTTGAATCACTTTCCCGTCAAATACTTCTTAAAAATAGACCCGTAATACTACGAAGTCACAGTATTTTTTCAACATTTGTTAAAAAAGTTGCATCAGTGCCGTTGTACATTAGAAGCTGCAGATGAAACAAGCGTAAAATGCATCGATGCGTAGAATGCGAAAAATTAACTCAACTGTCGTGTAAAAAGTATAGCAAAAAAGCATAGATTGCGTAGAAGATATGACATGAGTGAAACCCGGATTTTCAGCTTAAAGCCTTTACATATACAAAGTGCTTTACTAAAGAATAAAATACCGCAAGAAGATAAGTGTATAATTTAATACACTATTTATAAAAATAAAATTATTTGCTCATTTTGCTGAACTTGTGGATAGGATACTGAAGGTGTTCTTACTTACAAAAAAAAAAAAAAAAAATTACAATAATTTAGGGCAACCACCTACCTCCGACATTGTATTTGTAAGTGATGCACTCTTATTTAACAACTCAGCTGTATTGGTTGATGACTTTGATTCCACATTCTGTTGCACTTGATCATGTTGGTGTTGTTGTTGTTCAGTTTTAATATTGATCATATCAACAATGGTGATATTTAAATTAATACAAAACATATAATTTATAACAAAACCCCAAAATACTAAATGCCATAATACTGTGCGACATTTTACTGAAAAAAATAAAAAAAAAATTATTTACTAAATATGTTATAATACGATGGAGTTTTGGTATAAAAAAATTGTCTCTGATTTTACTCATTAATATTAGTTGTCATATTGAAATATACTTTAAATGTTTGTTTTTATTAACGAACATTCAATGTTTAAATATATTAAAACTATATTCGAAAAAAAGCACAAACAATTCATTATTAAGCGCTTGAGTACTTTTTTTTTTTTGTTTTCGATAGATTTTTTTTTTAGATTGTAACCCATTCAATTTTTACCATTCATCATTATTATTATTTTTTTATTTTTTAATTATGATAGAAAACGATTCGTTTCATAAATTGCACTTTTTTGTAAATATTTTTCTTTCTTTGCTTTAAATTTAAATAAAATATTTACAATATCCCTATATACATATGTACATAGGCCTCTTTTAATTTATTTTATGAAAATTGCAAAAAATTTACATGTCTACTCTTTGAAGTTCAAATATAATTTGAATCTGCTGGCACTAAATTCTTAGCTAATTTTGATTTCAATTTAAATTTACTAAAAAAAAAATAAACAAAAATGATTAGAAAACAAAGAGAAATATGATAAGAATTAAACATTTTAATATGCCATACTAAATATTATATAGATAGTCAAACATACATACATACAAATATATCTACATACAGCTATAATAGAAGTCGTAAAAAATGTAAAAAGAATGCATTCATTTTCATTAATAAAATTAGCTTAAGCCCGGCGTGCTTCTTTACCCCCATTTTAACTATTATTTTAAATGTTATCTTAGTTAAATTTTCTCCACTTTTTCCCTTATGAGATAGCCTATTGTTCCTCCCAGAAAGACACTGTACAATCTGTCGTTTAGCTATATACAATCCGGGAACAAACACACATTTATTTTTATATATGCATAGTGTATCTTATGTATATACATACATGGATAGCTTTTGTTCCAGTGTGTTTTCTGCAATACCTGCTTTTTGACTGATGTGGATAGATAACCAAGTTCCAATTGTTGTCGTTCTCCACATATAGAAAAATTCAATATTTAGTATGAATATAAGATGGTTAATGGTTGAAGATGTACGTACGAGTATATTGTTCACGACGTTCTTTAAACCTAATATTACCGTTCTCAATATGTACAGAAATCAATATTTAGTTTGTATGGGAGGTATCACGTTCTCTTGCCCAACTTCGCTCAGTTTTTGACTGATGATTTGTATTGATTTTGAAGCTATTTGGAATAAATACTGAAACTTTGGCTTTAACCGTTCCCAAGGTATACAGAAATCAATATTTAGTTTGTATAGGAAATACCACGCCCACTTTTCCAATTCCGCTCAGTTTTTGACTGATGATTTGTATTGACTATGAAGCTATTTGCACCAAATGTAGAGATTGACTGTTACCATTTTGAGGATATTGACAAATAAATATTTACTTTATATGGGCATGGCACCGCCCAGTTGTAGTTTTTGATATTTATATAGCTTATAGTTCCTTCCAGACATACGGAAAGATACTGTAAAAATTTCGAGGAAATCGGTTTAACCACAAACAAAGAAATACACATTCATTTTTATATATGTGTTAAGCTAGGATCACACGATTGTCGCAAATGTACCAATATGACACAATTTCTATTGTGCTTTATTGTCGTAAAATATCAAAATTATCCTAATTTATTCTGCGAAAATAAGTTTCAAAATTTAAATATTGGTACTTACTGTCTACTTAGATTGTTACACAAAAACACAATAAATATTGGTGCAATTTTGTTGCCGCATTATTACTTATTGGGCGGTCACACGATTGCCGTACCAATAATTGATGTATTGCGACAATCGTGTGATCTCAGCTTTAGACTAGACGTTTTTGTGTCAGTTAGAATATTAGGAACATAGTAGGTAGGTAGTGAAGGCGGTGCTAGCACAATCCTAGAGATTAGAAATAGGTTCATTATGGATAAAGAGATAATACAGTAAAAAATAGGTGAATGAGGATAGATACTCTGAGAAACAAAAGGAGAGAGATAAGAAAGAAGGAAAATGTAGAAGTAATAAAATCGGATTCCTCTAACACTTCACTTTGCCTTTGTCATTGAAGTGCAAAACAAAGTCATAGGATGTATTTCACTGTATCCAACAACCTTGTCTTCGCCCTCAGAACAACGTGTCAAGTCAGACACTCATCATATCATTACGAATTTCTTTTCCTGATAAACTTTTTTCATTATAACAAAATTACTGCCATTACTATGTCAGGCAATGAACCTTTCGAACTGCCCTCGTATGCTCTAAATGTAAATACGAAATAGTATCGTAATTACAGTAAAGATCATAAACTTATAATTGAAATAAAGATAACAAACTGTCTATGGTAAAGTTAGTAAGTTTGTTCTAGAGTATTTCCTACCATATGTGATGCATTTGCAAAGTAAATCCATATAATTAACAAACATCTCAATTCTCTGGCAATTAAATATGACCTTCAGACTTTATGTAAATACCGGATGACCGGATAGCAATGTTAGTTTTTTGTCTTAATACACTATATTTTAGTAGCCAACAAAGTTTTTAACAGCATTTACTTGTGAAAATATTTGGTAAGACTTGTAATTTTATTATAATACATCGTTTTATGTTTGTGCAGCGTCTGAAAATTATTTAAAAATACCGAGTTTATAGCTCAGTTCCTAATTTCTTCTCAGACGAGTTTCATTTTTGTACTAGTGAACAACAAAATCGTACAAGTAATAATATATGTATACACAGATGGACAAAAGTCACCGTCATTTCACATTTAGAATGTTTGAAGGACTGCCACGCTAGGAAAATAATTGAAACACAAAATTTTATTTTTTTTAACAACAGCAATAATTCATTTTAATTCTATTTCAGTTAAAACCAGTCATTTTTTCTTAGCCTATTTTACAAAAACAAGTATTAAAGGTTCATATTTTGTGGACAAAAGTTACCGTTAGTTAAAGATATTTTCCATTAAAATATTTCAAAAACATTTGAGTAAGAAGTGTGTTTTTATTACATTTTGCAAACGCTTCTGCATAGAATGTACTAGTTTTTTTGGAATATCTGGTCCAATTTTTTGCGATTTCTCTAGAAGTATCTGTTAAAGCATACTTTACGAAGTAATATGCTGCTCTCGAATTCGTCGATCTAAATGGTCTTCTAACTGTTCGATCCGGTTGAGGTCTGGTGATTATAGGAGATAGCGAACTATTTCTGCTGTATGCTTGAGGTCATTGTCATGCTGGAAGTATTAGTCTTTAAAAATATTAAGATGAAGTGTTTTGTCCATTATTTCTTCGATAAACACGAGCTCCCAGACACCAGCCGCCACTATACACCATACCTTGACTCCTGGACCTCCAATTTAACAGTAAAGCATAGCCCTGCTGCCTCCATGCCTAAACACGTCCGTCCGATTTATAAATACAAAATGAATAGTATAACTTTCTCCCAAAACTGTATGTCCTTGTTTATGTGCTTTTTTGCAAAGGAAAATCGCTTTATTTGTTTCATCTTGCTAATATGTCGTTTTTTTTCTACAAACTCTGGCATTATAACCAGCACCATATAGTGCTCTGCATACAGCATAAGGATAAACAATGATATCAGTGCTTTCCTTCACCATGTCGGAGTTTTAATTGCTTTTTTTAATCATGTTAGTTATTTGTCGCTTTTCAACAACAGATAGTGTCGGCGGTTAGCTACTTCTTTGTTCATATACACACTCTAGGTCCTCTTTAAAGCGTACCAGTAATGGTGGTACGTTGACGATTTACTAATGAGCATATTTCCCGAAAAGATTTATGTTGGTTGTACGCATTCTAAATAATTTTACTTTATTCAATTATCGCGTTTTTCCTTTTTTGACTAATCTTTAGCACTTACGCGGAGTTAGCAAACTTTTTAAAGGAAGTATGTACCGTTATTTAATTTTTACAGATCAATCCCTACATGAATTCATTGGAAAATAGTTTCGACTGATAAAATGGCTTTAATTTAATCAAAAATTTCTATTGGACAACATGCTAGTGATGCAATGACGGTGATTTTTGTCCACAAGAAATATGCACTATGAACATTAACTTTTTTTTTGTATATAAGACTAAGGAAAAAAATTGTTGTTTAAAATGTAATTATATTTAAATATATTATAGTTTTTGTTGAAAATACAAAATTTTGTGTTTCAATTATATTTAAAGCGTGGCAGCCCTTCAAACCTTCTAAAGACGAAATAACGGTGACTTTTGTCCACTTGTGTACATACAAAGACTGGCTTATTTCTTAGCAACTTACGTTATTAGCAACTTCTTTAATAAACATTTTAAGATATTGAACATACTGTGCCGGATGTCCTGTATGAAGTTTGTGGTAAGGATCGCTGATGATTCTTTATTAATTTTGATAAAGAAAATCATTTGCTACTGTCGGCATTTGACAGCATCTACAGGGATTCTATTTGGTATTTCCTACGCACCAGAAATATTTTGACAGAACTAATCAACTTAATTAGAGCCCACTTTAATGATTTCAAATGCCTAAGATTTCACAACAACATGCTGTCATCAGACATGAAAACTAAGACGTGGTGTAAAACAGGGATGTTTAATTCCTCCGCTCCGGTTTCTAGTAGTGCTGAATGACATACTCACTCACAGATAATCGTGGTATTCTCTAGGACATGTTCTGACATCTCCATAAAATAACATTTGCGGATGATATTGTATATTGACAAGGAAATCAAATATGGGAACGGAAGCCGAAATACTGAAAACTGAGGCATACAAATAAATGTCTGGAAAACTGAGTATCTCACAACATCACAGAATGTCCACAACGTCAAAGAGGAATATAATAAATTCTGCTATTTGGGAAGTATGATTACACCAAATGATGCTATTGTAGAGAATTTTGCTTACCGTATAAATAAGGCAAGGAGAACCTTTTCCAAAATCCAGAAAATACGGGCTTCTGATTCAATATCAGTATAATGGGTGGCGTGGTGTAGTGGTTCGACTCAGTAGTAAAGACGACATGAAAAAAAAATTTTATTGCGGTTTCGAGTGTTTAATAAAGAGAACACATAAAACCTTCTTTCAGACATTCTCATTTAAAACAAGCTCCTGACCTTTCAAGATGTGGCGATGATGACAAACATCAGGTGAGTGATCAGGAGAAAAGATGACCTACTGGTGAAAAATTACAGAATCAAGACCATCACTTAGCTACACACAATCAGCGGACTAATCTTCTACTTAGCATGTAATAATCAACTTGATTAAAGAAACTGAAGCAAAGTATGGATGCTTTGTCATAGAGGAGTGTCGAAAAAAAAAAAAAAAAAAATACAACTTCAGTGTAAAGTCGGTCCTGTTTTACGGATGTGAAATTGGAATTTTTCATCAGCCTTAATCAGGAAACTACAAATCTTCATAAGCTGCTGTTTTCGGATAAATCTGTGGTCGGTCTATATTTCAATGACTCTGAGACATGATTGAGGCTCAAAGTCGTTAATGTGGCGAATTACCTCATCTTTCAGCTCTTGAATTGTTCTTGGCTTATTGCCGTATAATTTTTCTTTTAAATATTTTCAAAGAAAGAAGTCCAATGGTGTCAAATCACATGATCGTGGCGGCAAATTAACATCGAAAGGTCATGAGATAGCACAGCCATTGAATTTCTCGAGCAAAAGAGCCATTGTTTCGTTGGATGTGTGACAATCGGCACCATCTTGTTGGAACCACATATCGTTCAGACCCATATCCTCAATTTCTGGCCAAAAGATGTCAGTTATCATCTCGCGATAGCAAACACCATGCACGGCAACTACATGATGACGCCGCCAGCCCATAAACCGCACCAAACAGTCACTTTCTGTGGACGTATCGGCTTTTCAACAATCATTCACGGATTCTTATTTGGCCAAATGAGGCAATTCTGCTAGTTAACGAATTCACTGAAGTGAAAGTGTGCCTCGTCGCTGAAGATGATATTCTTTGTAAAGTTGCCATTCACTTCTGTGTGTTCAACTAACCTTTCGGTTGATTGATGATGCCTGAAATGGTCAGTAGAATTTTGCGCACAATTCTCCCGATTGTGAACACATTTAGTCGATTATGCTGATCAAAAAAATCACGAAGTGCCCGAATTGCATTTTGATTTGAACGCGCAGCTCAATTGTGTACCACTCCACCGTTGAATTGTCAAACACTGGAACAAAGAAAAGTCAAATTCAGTTGGGCAAAAAACTTGACATTAAGGCTTGACTCAAAATTACCATCGTACAATATAGTTGGACCATCCTTTAGGACACCATCATCCATTATCATGTGAGGATGGGTGTACCTCTTACCTCCGTTAAACTGGCGATTAAGCAGAAATATATGTTGGACGCTGAAGGAGTCTGGACAGAAAGTGTCTTTTGTTTTATTTCCAAACTCACCAGAAGCGTACCAATCAACTGTTGAAACTGGATTCGACGGTCCAGTATATCCTCTGTTGTATCCATTTTCAGGAGCCATTGCGTCATGGGTAGGCACGCACAAAGGCTGCGCTTACCTGCAAATGACTTGTCGTGGCTGTGGATTGGCTGAAGAGAAGAAGAGCGTGGTCTACTTTATCTGCCAGTGTTCGGTTCTTGCACGGCGGAGAATTTCCACACTAGGATCTCCCTTTCTCGATGGCTTATCGGAGCTATCGATCCTTGCCATCAGGTTAATAGCCAGGTCCATTAGACTGTCAGGCTGGATTCCGATCTAACTCAGGAAAGTTCTTCTGTGCGGTGCGTCTGCTTGATCGCTATGTGGTATCACAACGGGCTGCTAGGTGTGCTCAAGTGTACTTTGATTAGCGAGGTTGCACCTCCCTTCTATCTACTTACCATAGATCTTTCGTTATGGCCCTACGCTTTACCAGGAGTTATACATTAATCATTTGAGGATCATCATTGACGTTACTCAGTAGTTTCTAAGTGATGTTAATGCAATGCTTTTTCTGGTGAATAAAGTTTCTACATAAACTTCAGTCCACCTACGTTTTATGTCCAAAACATTGGAAAACAAATTGTAGAGCACTGAGATATTAATTAGCAACTTTTTTTTAATGAAATTAAGACGACATAGTTTTTTCACTTGTTGAACGCTTTCATTAGTTGCCAACTTGCAGTGTTTTAGCAGAGAAAAAATATAATAAAATTCAGTGTAGGCGCACTGAGATAGTTTGGATTATAGACAAACTATTATACTTATTATGTGATTTAATAGGAATTCTAAAAGTAAAGCACTTAATGGGTTTATTTTTAAACCATAATGGAATAAACATTACTTCTCTAGTAACCTTTTCAAAATTGCATTCGTCAAGCTTATCATGCTACGCAACTAATTAATGATATATTTACAACAGGAATACATTTTGTAAAAATAAGAGTCTCCTACGCCTTCATACATTCCACACAGACAGAGTAAAGTAAAATTCTTTAGCGGCAATAAATTGGTAAAACTAGAAATACAAACAGCCAGCAAATTGAAATTGCCTTTTACATGCTAGAGACGACCTCGTACAACGAATGAATTATGAAAAGTTAATTGTAAATGTAGCAACAAAAGGGACTGTCTGTCATCAAACTCATGTGTATAGTAGTGGTTGTGTGGCTTTCTGTGTACGTAAGTTGCAAGACTCCTAAAAATTGGAAAAAAAAAAATAATAATGAACTAAAAAAGTCCCATAAAAAATTTGTAACAAATATTAAAAGAAAATGATGGCATTCCATATAGAAAAAAAAAATAAAAAAAAAATTCATAAATACTTCCAATGGAGTAACCACCACAAAGCTAAGAAAACGTAGGTAGGCAGTCAGGCAAAAAGAAAAACTATGAAAAATATTGTAAATTCGCACAAATTGACGGCAACTTACCTTTAATGTTTGCTGACTTTATTTCTTGAACTTGATATGCCATAAACGCAAAAGTTTTATGGATGTTTTACCAAAACCAAAACGATAAAAAAGAGTCTTTAAAAAAGAAAGACTCGAAAAAAATCCCTCCATGGTACTGGACAATTGGTAATGAATGTGGTTTAGTTGTCAACAACATGACTATCTTTTTCTTCTTTTGGTGGCTCTAGAAATGTTAAGAAAAAGAAGAAGGGAAAAAGCCATAAAAATAAAATCGATAGCAAGCGGTCTTTAAAGAGAATTTTAAGAGTTTTTTTCTTAATTTTCATTTTTTTCACTTGTATTTCCTTTTTTCCTTTTGTGTCCAAAAGGTAATTTGTTGTTAAAGACACTTTGGCTTCAAAACTGGTTAAAATAAGGTTTACATACTGAGTACAAGGCATACTTTGTTGTCAACAAGTATAACACTATGGGCCCTTATAGAGAGTGAATTGAAACAGAAATTCTAATCATATTAAAACAGTGAACTAGCTATGACTCTGTCAAATCAGGAATCGAAAAGCTAAAAGATGTAATAGACGAACTATTTTCAAAAATCTTTTCGATTGGCAAATTGAAACATAAATTTATTATTTCAAAATATAACCACCCGTATTATTCAACACATCTTTTGATAGATAAAAGCTTGCTTCTGCAGAATTATGAAAACAGCATTATCGTACCTATATTTAAGACATAATCTGACAAAACCCTTGTTAGATCCTACAGACCAATTTCTCTCAATACCTGCTTCTCAAAAGTTCCAGATAGATTAGTAGCAAATAGACTGTGGTGTGGTTTATGAAAGCGCATAAACTTCTAGATACCTGCCAATTCGGCTTTAGACGAGGAAAATCCATTTTTGATCTGCTACTATACATGGATTACAAAATTTTCAGGGCTATATCATTACGTAAACATATTCTATTGTATCACTAGACATTAAGAGAGAATCTTCTACAGAATTGGCCTACATGTCGTATTAGAACAGCTCATTTCCTGGAAGGTTGGTTCACATATTATAAAACATATTAAACACTTTATGACGAACAAGAAAATTACAGTGAGAGTCGGTAAGTACTATTCTTCTCCACATCCATTGCATAATGGTATTCCATATGACTCGCCCTTATCGGAAATACTCTCCCTAATTGCCTGTAATAAACTGTGTACTATTATATCATTGTACAAGGAACTGGATTTCATCGCTTATACCGATGATCCTAATTTAATAATTAGATCAAACAGGATGAAAACCCCGGTAATTGAGCTTGATCAGTTGTTTTACGATATTGATGAATGATCTTCCTCTTCTGTGGCCTTGCTTTCTATATCTAAATGTCAATACATTCATATATGTAGAAGGAGAAATTGCGCTTGCACTATAAGCTCTTCTAGTACTGATTTAACCCGAGTATATACTATCAGAATCCTCGGATGATGTATCAATTCCAGATATCGTAGGGACAACCACATTAATTATGAAGTTTTATCCTTATCCTGCCGACTTATAATTATGAAGTGTTTATCTTATCCAAGGCTACTAAACTGTAGACCCTACAATATCGTCTCGGTTTTTTTTCTCCGTCACTCTTTGTTGCAGTTTCATTAACCAAGTTGATTTTTCAAGCTGAGCAGATGGAAGATTAATCCTTATATGTAGCGAAAATTGCTCGGACCATGAAGTGCTCCAAAACTAAAGCAATTAATAAGATCCAGTGAAAGAAAACTGCAAAGACTATGGGAAGAAAGCGTAGAACAACTCTTAACTTTTAATTCCTACTTCAGAAATTAATCTCTGCAAGTCATTAAAAACCCTCAAAAATAAAATTATTCTCCTGTTTCAAGTCGCGCAATAAGAAAAAAAACTTATGTAAGCTAGACTTATGGTAAGAGTCCTCGAAATGTATCATTTCTCAGCAAACGGAAGCAGCACCTGCACAGTAATAATTAGAACAACATTATATGGTTTGACGAAACGAAGATTAATTTGTTAGAGTCAAATGCAAAATCGTATGTACGAACATATTTCAGTTACAATTCATACATTATTTGAGATAATAAATAGAATAGAGTAGAACTGTTAAACTACATCCATATGTAGCTATAAAACATTTACAGACGGCTAACAACCTGCGTCGTACAAATTTTTGCAAATGTGGCTTTGACTATATTCAGTGGTCTCCGTACTTACTCTTAGAATTCGATGATAGTATCGATAGTGAAAAAAAACTATCGATGGTGAGCCAAAAACAAAACTATCGATAATATCGATAGTACCTTTGGAAGTACAAACGAAATTACTAACTACAACACTTTTAAAATCCATACCCTTTTGCTTAGACACACCAATTTTTCAATTAATAAGAAAATGTTTAAAACGCAAGAGAATACCGTCTCGACCCTATACCGCTCAACACAAAACTGCGGAAAATTTAATTTTACACTGGAAATTGTAAGACTTAGTTCCAAGTCTCATCAACAATGACTTCTAACCAAGGTTCTATTTATAAAGGGTCCGCCATCTAACGTTTTTTTTCAACTAGTGCTTATTTCGTGAATGGTAACACTTAGCTCATGTCTGATTTGACAGAGAATTAGTTTTATCCTTCCGCTGAACGAATATGTTTGTGTATACGCTTGAACAGCGCTGGGAAATATTGCGACATTACTTTAAAAATCATGGTAATGTTGCAGAGGAAGCTCATTTTGATCTTGGCGGGTATGTAAACAAGCAAAATTGTCGCATTTGGGGCACAGAAAACCCGCACGCATACATTGAAAAGCCGATACACCCAAGACGAGTCACTGTTTGGTGCGGATTTTGGTCCAGAGGCATAATTGGGTCATTTTTCTTCGAAAATGTTATCGGGCCATGTTGAACGAATTTTTGCTCACAAAAATTGTAGAGGAGGATATTAGCAACATATGGTTTCAACAGGACGGTGCTACGTGCCACACAGCCGAAGCTACATTCGATGTTTTGCGCCCTGTTTTTGGAGATCGCATTATCAGCCACAGAGCTGATGTGGTTTGGCCACCTCCGAGCTGCGATTTGACGCCATTGGACTATTATTTGTGGGGTGCCGTCAAAGATAAGTGTTACGCCAACAAGCCAGAGACAATATTCGTGAAGCCATTGGTGAAATACAGCTGCACATAATCGATAATGTGTTTAAAGATAGGACCGATCGTGTAGGCTACTGCATGGTCAGCCGAGGCAGCCATTTAAATGAAATTATTTTCCATTATTAAACGGAAGGATTGTACTTTCAAATAAAAAAAGAAATTTGAGAAAATATTCAGTAGTTTTTTTTATAGCATTTTCACAACAAAAAAAAATTTATTTGGCGGACTCTACGATGAATTTGGCTAAGATTTTAACAGCTGACGTTTGACAGATCGTAATTTCTAAGAAAGAAAAAGTTTTTGTGTTTGTGCTGCCATCTAGTGCTAGGTAGTTTCAATGTCAATCCGCCCTCGTATATTTCGTTTCATCATTTTCCCACATTGCAGAACCATACTTTCTGTATACTGATTGGTCAAAGCATGACAATGCAATAGCATTTAGTATAAAAACAGAGAGTGCAATAGTAAAAACTGCTATTCTTCCTAAGCTTGTACTATATGTTCTGCGGAAATGATAGCTATTCATTAGGCAAATAAACATGCGTACCGTTTTAAAGGAAAATGCGCCATATGTTCTGACCCTCTCTCCACATTATGGGCAACTGAAAATATTAATAATACTAATTATTATCTCACTGAAATCAGAAACCTGTTGATAGAAAAACAACAATGGATAAAATTAATCTGGGTACCAGGTCACAGTGGAGTAAAAAGGAATGAGTTTGCAGACCAGGCTGCCAAGGGAGTTAATTTTTCACCACTAATCACAGTATCTACAATCCCTGGGACTGGCACAATTATGTCGTTTTCTTTTCTAAAAAAAAAAATGTTGCACTTTGTTGACATTACTTTTTTTGTGTTTTTTTTTTTTTTTAAATGTAATACAAGTAAAGGGTGATGTGTTTGCTAAGCTCTAACTATGTTACCTTTAAAAAGCGTTGATTTTTCTTAATTTTTGGTGACGTTTTATGACTAAGAACAGGAGAAGTGCAACATTTTATGTCGGAAAAGAAAACGCCATTAGTGTTCAATTTAGGACGAAACTTGTTAACTCTACATCGGACTGGTATAGGAATTTGGACCATGAAATGACCGATATACGCTTTTAGAAGACCCCTAAGACTAGCTGTAACAGAACTGACACAATTAAATTTGAGAGATTAAGACTTGGACATTGCTTACTAACTGACGGACATTTATTCAACATTAATACTCCATATGTAATTGTATATCACCCTTTCAAAATGCATCTCACATCCTTGTTTACTGCCATAAACTTAATAATATAAGTTTACTGACCCTACTAGAGCCTTATACAACCCTTATCCTAATAATATAAAAGTAATAATTGATTTCCTGAAATCATCTGATTTATATAACTTTATATGACACATAATTAATAACTAAATAATCATATCGTGTAATATTTCCTACATATGTATGTATCTATTAATCTATTAATTAATCTATTTTTAGTGTATTTTAACGAGCTAAAGGCCACAGCTACTATTGCTATTAACTGTACGAGTATATGTAATCTTATAATTTGTAATTATAAGTTAATAAATAAAGCACAACTTATACATATTAACCAAAGAAACCAAAAAATCTCTGAATTAATTGATCTGCCAAACACCAGATGGCGTTGCTATGGTATTTTTCAAAAGTTATTTTTACAGTTGGTGCATACTTTTATACTGCAATATTCCATTAGGCTGATGATTATACATCTTGATTAGCTAGTGAAATATAGGATAAGACGGTTGATAATAAAATTTATTACCAAAGTGTCTTATTTTAAATGGAACAACCGATGGATAGATTAGCGCAGCTCTCAAACTATCAAATGCGATCAATGAAAATCATAATTTATTAACAAAAAGAATCATAACTTGGGACGAAATGACAGCGGAGCCAAAAACCAAATCGTACAAATTATAGAGATTATTGGAATCATCGTTCATATTGAATAATTAAATAACTGCATCGGAAACCACCAGCAGAAATGGTACCAAATGTGTTAACAGGTTGCGGATAGAGGAGCACCTAATAGATATATTGGGTAGCTGCGAACGAAATAAGCAGTAGCGGGCGATTTCAGTAATTTTAAGGGGGAGAGTCTTGGAGGATACTATTTAATGTTCCCATCAAACATCGGAGTTGCCAAAATGATCCTTTAAATGGTGTGTTGGGATGATCCCGAATTAATGATGACTTTTAGCTCTATATCGAGGACACAATTCGGAGCCCACCTTGCTTCAATATGAAATCATAGGAATGAATATACATATATATATTGGTCAACTCAATTCTCATTTTATATGTCCTTTACCGCCTATAAAACTGCCAGCGATAGTTTAGCCTATGATGCATTTGAGCTGCGTTGGGGCAACGGGGTGTGCCTCGTAAATACGTCCGCCTTGTTAGTGCACAATACGAGAACTTCAAATTTTGAGTTCTTCATAACGGCAGGTTTTCTGAAAATCCCAGTTTAATATCCGATGTCAGACAGGACTATATGCTGTCACGTTTCTCATTTTTGATATTCGCTGATGTTCTCGACAATGTTCCTTGTTTGAGCACCTTCGTCATGCTGATATGCAAGTTAAAATTGACGATTTGAATCGTAAGTTCAAAGCAGTGGGTCTAACGATCAACTGTACCAAGACCAAAAGTATGTCTGTGCCAGCGTACAATGTGTGAAACTAGTTTAAGGTACAAAATGGAAACGTATAGTGCACTGACATTTTTTAATACTTGGAAAGTATTGAATGAGTTGCTGAGGATGTGAATAATTACATTAACTTTTGGTCAGCTGGGCACAATCCACGGCAACCAAATTACGAATATTCAGTTCATACGTTAAGTCGATACTGTTCTTGGATAGTAGGCGGCTGTCTTACCTACCATACCACACATAAACCGTTACCTAAGGCAGATATTGAGCATATGGTGGCCTGGAAATATATCGAGCAGGTGCGATGAGGATTCAGTGTCGATCCACTGGATCACTCATATTTTATGTAAGCCCCTAGGCGAGCTCACAAAAGAGGCGTGAATCTGAAACCCTTAGGGTACATGAAGACGCCGACAACCAAGAAGAACATGGCTTCGGACATTGGATGCATAAATTAAAGATTCTGAAAAATAACGGAGGGAGGTAAAATCGATCGCAAAGAACAGAGAGAAATGTAAAAAATTTGCGGAGCTCCTGTTAGAACACACACATATAGGAGTCAAGACCGAAAAGAAGCATGTTAAGATCCATCAAATATCAAAATTTATTTAATAGTTTTCTTCGATTGCCGTGTTTTACAGGCAATATGGAGAATAATCTTGGAGGAAAGTGCTGTTAGCGAGAAAAAGATGTAAAAAAAATCCTTAAAATTTATGTAATCCAGGCTTGTTATTTCTTTTTGATGAAAAACAGCACCACAGTCAGTCCCAGCTACTAGAGATAAAGACCGCATTATTGAAAGAAAGAGCAGAAGAGGGCTACTGAATAAATTAATATTTTTCGAACAAATTTAAAAAATCGCTTAAATTTTGAATAAACCTTAAAACTAAAGATTTCTCCCTAAATTAAATTTCATAAAAATTTTATAAAAAAAGGTTAAAAAATTTTCAAAACAAAAATATACAAGCCCATTGTGCAAATAAAAACTGTGTACGAACGCATAATTTGTTACTTTTCTTTTACAGTTTTGTGTATTGTAGATTCGGCTGCATTAATTACCATTAATGTTTTGATGGAGACACCCCACTAAATCTTTATTTGTGACCAAAACAATGGTTAAAAGCCATAACAGACGTAAGAACATTCATAAAGCTGCTTCTCCAACCAACCATTCAGCCAACCAACTAACGAGAGAGAGTATCATTTATCAACAATTATTTGTGCGAATTTGCAATCAGCAGGATACAAAACATTAAAGCGACTTGTTTGGGTTATAAATTTTCGTTCAATTTTAATTTTGTTATAAATTTTTTTAAATTTTATTTTCTGCCAAAAGTAAAAGATATTCTTAGCCAATTGGATGGCAAGCGATTTTAGCGATGAAATCGTCAGCATCATCAGAGTTGGCTGATTGTCCGTTTAAATAAATTAAAACAGTCAGTCAGTAACAGTATTTGATTGAAAGCCTTAAGGGTTTTAAGTTTTCGTCTCGTTTTTTTTTTTTCGAAATATTTTTTGCATATTAAAAAGCTTCAATAGTTGGACTGACTAATTTGTGCAGTATCCTTTTCATTAAAAAATTACCCCTTTGATTTTTGATTTGTAGTACATAGCTTTAGAAAGAATTATGTAGAAATTAGAGTAATAAACGCAACTTGACTTTGCATGTTTAATTTTACTAAACATTTAATTGCATAAATTATTACTTTTTAGAAAACAAAAGAAAGAAGAAAAAATTGCAATTAATTATTATTTATGAGGGTCTAGAAATGTCAGAGATGGGTCATCTATGGTACATGATAAAAATTTTGAAATTTTCCATTATGAGCAATTATGGATTGACAATCATTTTCCAGACTCTTTCTTTATTAGCAAAGAAATAACATTGTTTTAGATTCAGGTTTGAGTAAAATCGGTATCTTCCGTTATTAGCGATTTGAGCAAGAACTGTGTTTTCATGTTACGATTTGAAACACCAGAGTCAGCCATCGCACAGAAGGCAGCTTCACTGTCAGAGAATATTTTATGGTGTTACCACTATCCAGGTTGATCTCCGCACATACGGCAATGGCAATGATCTTAGCCTGGAAGATACTCAGCGGTCCGGGAATTCAACCCTGAATCTCTTCCAAAGCACGAATCCAAAGGCATAACATGCAGGACCGAAGGTGGTTCTTCTACCACACTGAGTAGAATGAACAGACTTCCCGATTCCTTGGCGAAAAATATTGCCGCCGAACATGCCGCGGTGTCAAACCAATCAAGGCCTTAAGAGCCGCTGCCCCAGAAAGTCCTATGTTAACTTCAAAGAAGTTAAAATTGTCGACATACGTCTGTTATTTTCTAACCTATCTTGGTGTGAAGGGCCGACAACGTCGTTACCTGTGTTGTTAACATATGAAAAAATAAACTCTAAATTGAATTAAAAGGCCTCAGAGCATGTGGTTTTTTGATTGCCATACTTTAGATTCTCGTAAAGCTAAGCCACTTCGATGTATTACATAGACTCTGTGGTAAATGATTGATCTTTTAAGGTACAGAGCCATTAGTTTTATTTGTAGCTTGCAGGCTATTCAGAAGATCCATCAATTAAAACCATAAATGACCTTTATTTTAAAAATTTAAATTTTCGGAACTCGTCAATAATTGTCCAGTATTTACTTTGATATACAATGTTATTATTAAATATTTCGACATTCATATATAGTTTTTGCTGGTTTATAAAAATCATTGGTAGTTTTATCTTTCAAATTTTGTTCATCGACGGCGCCTAACATTTCCCTTTTCAGTTTATTTGTAACACTTATAAATGACCCATAATTTTTTTTGGTAAAATCGAAAAAAAAGAAATTAAATTTAATACAAAATTAATGGACTTGTTTGTGGCACGCAATTTCTAAAATTCCTATAGAATTTCCTTTTTTGCGTTCATTTAGACCATTAGAATTCATCAAACTTGCATGTCAGCTACAGTTACAGCTACAGCCACTCAAGTCAGGCGGCTGATAAAGTGTGCCTGTGCGAACTGAAAAATATAATTTTTTTGGTTGTTTTTTTTCCTTGCATTTCTAAATGAATGTTTTCTAATCACAATGTTTCGATGTCCAGTTAATTTATGGACTTGTTGTAGGAGTTTGATTTTTGTGTGTCTAAAACAACCAACCAACGCCTTTTCTGTTGGTTTCCTGCTAAAATTGATGAAGTGTGTTGTTGTTTTCCAAGATATTTTATTTTATTTTTTATATTGTATTTTATTCGTTATTGTATAGTCGTATTTCATTTGGGGTTTTGTTGTATAGAAAATTAAATCGATTCAAAATAATTTATGTATAGACGGTATTTTATTTTTAAATGAAAATTGTTGTTTCTGTTCAATTTGCAATACGACTTTTTAGGAGTCGCGCAAACATTTTCAACATCCATAATTGTTACAATAACTTAGGAAGTGTCTGACAAATTTTTTATAATTGCAAGTGAACTGAAAGAAATTTTTATTTAAATATGTAAAGAAAAATAAGGAAGATCAACTATATCATAGGAAGGGTCAGATAGGGGTCTGTGATAAGCAAACTCCGAACCACCTCTATACCAAAAATATAGAGGGCGTTGTTTCACCTACTAAGCTGGTAGATAAAATAATAAGTTTGTATAGGATAGGTAGACTATGCCGATAGATAGTATTCTATGGTTAGGTTTTACCTAATCCCAGTCAAATCGAATCGGCATGTTGTTCAGATAGGCCGGCCTTAAAAATCTAGATCTATTCTTCAGTTTATATATTATGCACAGCCTTAAGGTGGTTCATTCATTACACAAGCCCATTTCTTGACCAACACTTTGGTCATTTTATTTCCTTTAGCAGGTGATCGCGCTAAATTCTGGTTTTGGTAAGTCCATCGCTTACTAAGTAAGAGTACTGGAGAGAGTATTAGTTCTGTAAAATAAAATATCAAATTACCGAATGAAAGTTCCTCTTGTTTAAAACTTGAAATAAAGGCTGGTCCAACCAAAACGCACGTTGTTAATTGTAAATAAAACAAAAAGCTTTCAGAGAATTATCTTATTATGCGTGTTGGAATTTCATATGATTCAGGTCCATATCCTTAATTTCTGGCCACAGGAAGTCCGTTGTCATGTCACAATAGCGAACACTATTCACGGTAACTGCTTGGCTGACCTCATTTTAACGCCGCTAGCACATTAAACGCATCAAACAGTTACATTTCCTACAGACACGGCTTGCTGAAATTTGCGCACAATTCTCACGATTTTGGACACATTTGATCGATTATGTTGAACAAAAATTTACGAATTGCATGAAATGCATTTTGATTTGAACTCACATTTCCTTAAATGGCTTCGACAATCTTAAGGTTGAATTTGTCAAACACTGAAACAATGAAATGTTAAATTTAGTTGGGCAAAAAACATCGTGCATTATCGTTGGACCACTCTTCAGCATTGGTATGGCCCACTGAAATTCTAAAATCAGTTACCTCATTATGACATCGGGAAGGAAAGTAAGAAATGATAACAAGGCTCACCTATGATAATGAGCCTCTATTAGGGCGGTCTTTAACGTAAATATGTTATGCGGTGATACCGCTGTTGAAAATTATTTAGAAGGTCTGGCCTGGGATTGATCCGAGGACCTCTTGGTTAGTAGGCAGGTATCTTATCTACCATACCACAGCGGCACCTTTGGTAGTATAATTAATACAGAAAGGGTTAAAGTTAGTTGGTTAGTATTCTAGCGAACCTTCATGTCGGTGACAAAAGAAGATAACCTGTTGACATCCATGTTAACCAGATCAGATATGGAATTCAGCCTTAATATCCGAAAGTTTTGGACAACGACACAGAAAATGTTCCACCGTCTCTTCCTCTTTCTGATTATTGCAACCTTACATGCTTATCATCTAGCTGGTGCCTAGTGATAATAGCCACCAAACTGTGTAGACAATATCGCTGCAGCCCTATAATAGACTCTGATCGAGCCCGATCATACAGGGGCCAGGGTTGCCAGAAAAAGTGCCCTTCTAGACAAGTAATGCAGAATCAGAATCTGCAAGAGGAATGTGGCATTCCGATTAGTTAGACAATCTCTTCAGTTCCTCCGGGTGTCAGAGTGGCTCCTAATTCTAGAAATCTCCCGGTCCGGATATATCGCCATCTTGCTTAAAGATAGAGTAGACACCGAAGATCTAAATGTTCACTTTGAATACCCTGTAGTACTTCATTCTTTAGCGCCAAGGCCACCGCCTGCAAAACTTTGCAGTGGCCCGGAAGTCTAACTGGAATTACCTTGGAACTCCAGGCCTAATGCATGGTTCTGATGCTCATAAAAAAACTTCTGTCCGGGCAGGGTTTGGGTGTACAATAAATAATTCACCCACATCCCGCAGGATGGCCCTGACCTCTGTCAATGTCGCTGCCATCCTCAGCCATATCGTAGACAAAAGGCTCAGAGAAACAGGAACAAAACATTTAAAGAAATTTTTTCGCCATTTCTCACAAATTTTCATACAACTTATGTTTAAAAACCTTTTGTAAATCGCAAATATTTTTATGAATATGAGGGTTAGAAAAGAGCTTAAAGAGCTTAAGATTTAAAAATAATAGTTGCAGTTTTTCTAAAAGTGTATTTATGCAGCAGAAATCTTCACATTCCGCTTTTCAAAAAGAAAAATCTACTCATGAGTTTACAAAAAATTAACCACCATCAGCCACTATAGTTTTAAACAAACGTTACAACATAAGAGCAATTAATTTCAAAAACAAATTCAAATAAAAGAAGACAAAAACAAAACTTAAAATCCATATGAAAAACAAATCTGAGAAAAGTAACAAAATCGCAATTCCACTCCATTTTTCTTGAACAAACATCTTTCAACACAAACTATCCACATCATGCACATTGTGCCCCTTATCTGTTGTAGCCTTTTTTCTATTTGTTCTGTTGAATGCAACAAATGGATGCTCTTCTAGCAATAGTAGTGGTAGTAGTAGAGTAGTAGTCACACCAGCAGCAACAGCAGCAACTGTAACCGAAGAATAATTTGCACTTTTAAGGTGTCTACAGTGTGTTTTCACTAAAATGGTTATTTTTCATTAATATCTCCTGGTTTTTCTTCTACTTTTTTTCTTTTTTTCATTGCCAACACTTTGTCTGTTTGTTTTTTTAACCGGGTTTTGGGCAAAGAAAGAGGAGACATTAAGAAAAATTATCCTCAGGCAGTAAATAATTGAATAGATTGGTGTCATAATTAAGCACATACGGTGGACGTTTTTTTTCTCGTCAAAAGTGTGGTTATTAATTTGAAAGTGCCAGAGAATCTTTAGTTTCGAGGTTGGTTACAATTTACGATGGGTGTTGAAAGAAATAGCCGGGAGAAAAATAATTGGTAGATAGAGAGAGAGAGAGAGATAGAGGGAGAGAAGGAGAGAGTCTTGTAATAGCAACAGCGGGAAATAAGTATTTATTGTGGTCATATATAATTCAAGGAAATATAGAAAATTACAAATAATTTATTTTATAAAGTTTATGAGAAAAGTATTTTATGGCAAAGGACCATAACGCGTAACATACGGCTAATACTTGTTTAGATTTAGAAAGAGAAAAATAGTGGGTAGGCTGGCTAGGTGGCAATAAAGTAACTTAGCCCTAACTGAAGCAAATAAGGTGGTGTGGTGCAGTGGTTAGAGTAAGCGAATACAACACCAGCGCCCCGGGTTCGAATCCCCAGTAGAGGACAAGGTAAAAAATGCAATTTCGGCTTTCTAGTATTTAATTAAGAGACTTCAATCCCCCTCCAGACAAGTTCATCCAAAAGAAGCCCCCCGGATATTCCAGCTTATCTCTGGCAACGATGAGAACATCACACAAATGATCAAGAATAAACGCCACCTACTGGGAAAATGGCAATGCTAAGTAAGGATCACTACCACCACTTAGCAAGGATATTCACTATTAACTACACAATCACATGGTGGCATTGTTTCTAGGCGACGATAAGATGGCAGCCTCATTATCCTGGGACGGGCAACTGATTAATGAAATAAGTCAATGGATGCTTTGTGATAACCATATGCCCATAAAGGAAGTAAGGAAAAAAATAAAAGCTACCAACCATCGACTACACGAGTACAAAAGACGCTGGCTACAAAAGTAGCTAAGTAACCAGCTACTTATTTTAAAGATTACAGCTACAAAATAAACGTAAACAAATGGACATATGATTATTCTTTTTCAGTGGTGCCACATACATTTTTTTCGCGTTTTTAATGTATATATTTCCTGTATTAGGTTGTCGGTAACTCTGTTGCCGCTAAAATAATTATTCTCATATGCGCACATGCATTTTATTTTTGACAGCTTGTAGTCGATAGTCGGTAGCCTTGAATGTGCTTATAGCATAAATGTTCAACGCATTTACCATTTGGTACGGCTTTATTGGTACTGTTGCTCTGAAAAACCGTTTACTAAAAACACTGTTTTGAAAAGTCTAATGATTTAATTGTGCATAGCAAACGATCGACTCTATGTAAAGAAATCAGCTGAAACTGATTAATCGTAGTCGCTATTTAGAATTCATAGTGTGGGACGGTCAAGCTTAGTAGACTTCTAGAAAAGTTCATCATAGTTGTTTGCAAAACATTCGAAAAGTATCACTGAGTAGAGCAGTTACTGCACGGAATTTGTAGCGTAGAGTACCCAAGACTGTCAATTAAAGCCGCTGTTAAAAACACCTAATCGTAGTCGCTGTACGGAATTCCCAGTGTGAAGTACTTAATCAAAGCCAAAATCGTTTCGAAAAACAGCCAATCAGTGGCTCTCATGGTCCTCCAGTCTGTCCTGAAGTTACCGCATCTAACACACAGTTAAAGAGCAATCGCGATAATATACAGCCCTAACGTAGATAATTGTTATTCTGTTGCTCAGTTGTCCCAGTGAAAAAATTGATAAGTAGCGCTCCTATGTAGACCCCCGATAAGTTACATTAGCTTCGCAGGTACATCCCTGAGTTCTAATGCGTATTACATGGCCTCGTAAGTGGGTGCCTCTTAGAAATCTATAAACGTTAGGTACAAAGGCAATCTCCATTCTACAGATTGCTCACTCTTAAGCTGGCGTCACACGATTGTCGCAATCCATCAATTATTGGTACGGCAATCGTGTGAACGCTCAATATATAATAATGCGGCAACAAAACAATTAAAAATGCGACAATATTTATTGTGTTCTTGTGCGACAAAACGTACCAATATTTAAATATTAAAATTTTTTTCGCGGAATAAATTGGGATAATTTTTATATTTTGCGACAATGAAGCACAATTAAGATTGTGTTATATTGGTATATTTGCGACAATCGTGTGAAAGCCTGTTTATATGATCAACACAGGATCTATGAGCATGTTCCATTTTAAATTTAAGGAAGTAAAGAAGCTGACAGTCTTTTATTCAGTAGGTATGCTATCATCCCCTTGTTGATCATACTCAGGAGTATTTTTGTTCTCTGTCACTCTAGGGAGCACTCCAGAAAGCATACACAAAGAATCCATTGTTTCAGTAATCAAATTGATTTTCAAGCTATTTAGATGATTAATCTACAGTGGCTCGCCTCCAAATGATTGAGTAGTGGTTAAAATCCTTGCTGAAAGATAGTGGTAAACCTTACTTAGGGTTGTCATTTTTTCCCAATAGGAGGCGTTTTCTTCTTATCATTCGTCTGATTGCTTGTCGCCAGAGGTAACCTGGATAGTCAGGGGGGCGGGGCTTCTTTAGAGAAATTTGTCTGGAGATAAGTTGAAATCTCTTTATTAAACAATCGAAACTGCAATTAAGTTTTTTTGTCATGTCCTATGCTTTGGATTCGAACCTGTATCGCTTGTATTGTACGCTTGTGCTCTAACCACTACACCACGCCACCCCCCACTCAGAAGTGTAAAGCCCTTTAGAGGGGTAAAGACACTCTAATCTTCACGATTTGTTAGATCCCTTTGTTCTGGTATTTTTACAATAACACCATCAGAAATTTCCCCCGGGTGGAGCTCGGTACGTTCCCTTACAGACTTTAGTAATTGGACACTCGTCATTGTGTCGATTTTGAACAACTCTGGAAAGATATTGTCTAGGCCAGTTTGATTACATGAGCTATTGATCTTCGTGTTACAATCTCGTGATAAAGTCACTTTTTTTCTATTTCGCAGCTTATAAGACGATTCCGAAGAGGAGCATAAAAAATTTCTAATATTTCAATTCTTCAAAAGCTATTTAAAACTCTTAGTTACCAGACTGCTTTTATCATTTAATTGTGTAATTTATTATTCTTTCCCTTTTCCAAAAAAAAAATCAAACGAATTCGGGTGTCAGCATAATAAATAATTTCAAAAAATAAAATGAAAGGACAAATGAAATGAAATGCATTTGATTGAACATTAAATATCCATTACGCCCTACAATCATATGCATTTATTATCTTTTTATGTTCAATTTCAAAAGCAAGCAAAAAGAAAATAAATCTTAAGGGCTACGTAGTCGACATTCAACAACATGCAACATACGGCAACTACAACGTTGCAAAAAAGTAGAAGAAATGAAAGAAAGAACACAATGAAAAAATGTCTTAATTACCTTGAAAAACAATCCTAATCCAAAACTGTGAACATTGTTGAGCTGAAGTCGGAACTTTTAAGTTTTAAATTCTTCATCTTCTTTAGCTTCTTCTTTTTTTGTCATGTTCTGGCCATATCTCTTCTGCAGTGTTATTTGCATTAAAAGAAGAGCAGACAAGTTTACAGTCATTTGTGAACAGTGTAGGTAATGGTTTAATACTGCTGCTCGCTTGGCCACCATTCAGCCACTGTTGCTTAAAAAAAATTAAATTTTTTTTCAGATTTTTTATTTTTATCCGCATTTGTGTCAATTAAAATGCTGAACATGCCCACCAGCAGTGCTGGGATAACAACAAATTCTTCAGCAACACGATATCAATATTGCTGCCACTCAAAATGCTTTTTTTCTTGCACTTGTTTCTGTTCATACTGCTTGTGCTCCTTTCCTCCCCATATCTGTTGTCTTTGCCTGTCCTTTTATCTGGTTGGAGTTCCAACAACTCCAACTAAAAAATAGAAAGGAAGAAGGTTTATTATTACCCAAGTGATTGGGTTAATTCATACTTGGCAAATGCATAAAATTACCAAGTTATTCTTTGGCTGCCATTTCCTTGTATATCTGGATGCAGTTCGTCTGTCTGTTGAGTACTTGTAAGACATTTGTTTACCTATTAAAGCCTTTTAGTTGAGTTGAGAAAAAAAATACTGTGGAGATCAGAACGAATTTTTTTATAGCCAGTCAGTTTTGGTTTTTTAATGTTTTAATTGTTCATTCAAATAGACAGAGTGGTTCAAAATGCAACGCCCTGACGCAAAAATGAGACTTTAGAGGCAAACATAGTCATCAGAAGTGACTAAACTAAATAATTTTGCAACGTTTTTCACTTAAAGTCAACAATTTCAACAGATTTCGTAGAAGCAGCTCCCAGCAAAAATATTGCCCTTAAACCTTAACCTACGGAAACTCCAGAAATATGCAACCGAGCACGCATTAAGCATGATAATTCGTGAACGACTACCAACAAAGCAACATCACTCATGGGATGATATCACAGCAACATAATTCAAGTCGCAGAAGGAACATAGGGTGTAGTGCAACCACATAACAAAATCTTGGATATCAGATGACACTTGGAACTTAATTTTTCAAAGAAGAAAATTGAAACTGCAGCTGAACAACAATAATAGTAATGAGGCCGCAATTCCATCACCTGGCGAAACAAGTAAAGGAAGAAAATTCCTGGAACGGCGCTCACAACAGTAGCAGAAGAAGGAGCTGCACAGAATAACATAAGAAAACTAAACCAGACGATTAACTGTTTTACTAATAGAAAGTGCAACAGGAACCAAGTAGATACTGATCGTAATGGTACCCTAACAACCATGCTGCACAGACGTAGAGATGGCGAAAACATTTCAATGAAATTAGGGTGGCGTGGTGTAGTGGTTAAAGTGCACGCATAACAACACAAACGACCCAGGTTCAAGCCACAGCAGAGGACAAGGCGAAGAGGCTGAAACTATCCATCTAAAAAATAAAAAAGAAGCCCCTCTGACCTTCCCGCATACCTCTGGCGATGATGACAAACATCAGACGAATAATCGGTAGAAAATGCTACCTACTAAGAAAAACTGACAATTCTAAGTAAGGATTACCACTACCAAGAAGAATCATCTTCACTACTACACAATCACAAGGAGGCGAGCTACTGGTTAATGAAACTAATACAAGGCAATGAATTCGATCTTGGCGAAGTAGTAGTGTTTTGAAGCCAAATCTATATGTTATCAGAAAGAGTGAAAAGTTCATAGTTAATGATTGCCACTAAGACTTAAAAATAATTACAACAAACTCCCAAACTTTGCTGAAAACTGCCATTTTTAAGTTATGCACCCAATAAGAACTTGAGTTGGCATATCAAGGATGCTTTGTTTAGATGGATTTGTCTGGAGGTGGGTCGATATTTCCTAATTAAACACTCGAAACTGCAATTAAATTTTGTTTTTTGTCATATATTTGTCGGGGGATTCGAACATGAGCCGCTTGTGTTGCATACGGACACTCTAACCACTACACCTTGCCACCACTCGAAGTGAAGTGTATTCTGACCGAAATAAATGGTGGTCGAACGGGTCAAGGTCTAGAGTCTAAAAGGCTGGGGGCAAAAACTCCAAACTACTATTTACTAAACTGTTTTAGTTTTGAAATATTGCGGCTTTAAGTCTGGTTGCTTATTTTGGGCATTTCAGGCCCAAAGCTTAGTTTACTTACGTTTTTTTTGCGATTGGGTCGGATGCCGCAATAATTTCGGACATGCAAAATCGTCCTTAAGAACCTTTCGGTACTCGTGCGGCACTCAGTTTTTGATGAAATCTGCTGCTTGTAAACGTTTTGAAACTGCTGTTTAAGTGGCTTCCGATAAATTTGCAAATTCTTTTTGAATTTGACAACAGTCTTCAATGAGTAATGCCTTTAATTCATCATCTTCGAACATTTTTGGCTGACCTGGGTGCTCTTTGTTATCCGTGTCAAAATCATTATTTCTGAATCTCTATCTCTATTGCAAAATTCAATATTTTTGAATCAAAAAACTTTCTTGTTCACACATTAGTCATTAAAAATACAAACCACAAAAGATACGCAGTCTAAGCACTTGGTCACTTGGAAGCTTAAACCACCTATGCCCTATGAAAGAGTCAAAAAGTCCTTGAAAGAAGAAACATTTTCACAAATGTACTTTTTTAAGGAGAATTACACTAAATCGATGTTAAAAAATTACCTTATTTTTTGAAAGTACCTCGTTAAAAAATTACCTTATTTTTTTGACGTCCCTCGTACATATTGTTTTTTACTTAAATGTTAAAGTGTTTTTTTATTAGACTTCAGAGCTTTATATAAAAATTAGAGCTGGTACTTTTAATGTTTAATTTCGTAGTACTTTTTTTGGTACTTTTTTGTTCTGTTAAAGCTTTTGAAATTTCAAAATTTGAAGGCTTAAAACCACGAATGTAGAGATTGTTTACACACTGTTTTTATTTTGCTAACAAACATAACTAAAAAAAGTACCAATTTTCTTATTTCTTTAATTTTGCCAACACAATAAACTTCACATATAAATTATGTACATGTATAAAGTATAAAAGAAATTAAATTAACGAAAAAGTACTTCAATGCTTTTACCCTTTTTGTTATTACAGTTTAATTTTAGATCTGAACACGTTAAAAATATTAAAAAAAACTCACCAACTTTATATTTATGAATTTACTTTTAAGTACAATTATAAATGCAAATCTAGGAAAGAAATAATTTTTTATAATTTCTCTTTCTTAATTTGTGTACTTTTTTTATTCTTCTGCAAAATTTCACTTTATTTCAGCACCATCATCATTATCTTCATTATTATTATTGTGATTCATTTACTCATTCCTTGTTTGCTAACCTTGTAATTATTTATTATGAATTATTTAATAAGACGTAAAACCCTTAAAAATTAAAAACGACAAGACTTTTATTAAAACTTATTCATATTCAGCAAATAATTTATTTTTTTACTCATTACCATAAAAAAGTACTTTTACAAGTACTTTGTCTGCTATTAAAAACTTAAAAAGAAATAACGACTTTCATTATAAAGTGCTGGCTACTATTGAAGGTGGTGATTATAATAATGATGTTGATGCTGCCTTTGGTCATGATGTTAAACTATATTTTCATAATGTTATGTTGATTCAAAATTTGTGTGTTTAATTTGTAATTAAATCTGAATTTAAATGTCCGCTGTTTGACGGTACTTTTGGCAAAACAGTTCAACAAAAGAAGAATGTGAATGTGAATGAAAATAATAAAAGTGAAAATGAATGTATTTTTATTGACACTTAACCGTGTAACAACGTTGTTGTTCTTATCATCAACAACATGATCAGCAGCAATTGGTTGCGCTTTCTTTAGTTACGTCTGCGTGCTGACTACTGTTGTATAACACTGCAAAGATGCCAAAATTTTTGGCCTCTTTGGTACTCTTTTTTTTGTGTCAACAAATGAGTACAACACTTAAAACAAATCAGACACTCCTGCTTAATGGTCTTTTATTGTTATACGTCCGTGCTACAAAGCGCAAAGGGCCGTCAGTGTTGGTTGGCTTGTGTAATCAATTTAACTACAAGCGGTACTTTTGCTATAAAATGCTTTAAAGGTACTTATTTGTTAATAAAAGTCGCTTTAAATGCGTTTTTTTAAACCTGTATTACCCATTTTTTAGTATAGTTTTGAGCCAATTCATCGAAACAATATTTTTCTTTTTCACTGCTGCATGGGTCTCTCTTTTTTCTGTGAAAAAAGGTCTTAGTATGATAATTTCGTTAAACATGGTGAATAAGGCTTGATTGGGGTGTTGTTTTTGGTCAATTATTGTTGCTGGTGATCCTCCCTACTTTTTTCTATTTCACTCCTTTTGGATGCACATGGCTTCTACAAGTATCCATTGCCTTGTTTCAGTTTCAGTAAACAGTTGATTTTCAAGCTAAGTAGACGATTAGTCTACTGTATTTCGCGTCTATGTGATTGTGTGGTGGTGAAGATCCGTGATAAGTGGTGGTGGTGTCTCTGACTTAGCATTGCTATTTTTTCCCAGTAGGTGAAGTTTTCCCCTGATCATTAATGTGATGTTTTTCACTGTTGCTAGAGGTAAGCTGAAATATCAGGAGGGACTTTCTTTGGGGGTCTAAATTTCTTATTTAAATACTCGAATATTGCAATGGAGATTCGAACCTGGGCCGTTTGTGTTGTATGCCAGAACTCTAACCACTACACCACGCCAGCCAGCCTTACTTGCTTGCACCTTATCACTCACCTTCACTATTTGGCCAGCTGGTTTTCTCAGCACTGCCATATTTCTGCGTTGAGGCAGTGTGATTTTACTTCTGTAACCGAAAGCTTGGCCTTGCAGTCTGTCTTCTTCTGCTAGTTTAGATGCTGGCAATGCCATCAGGTCCATATTATATTTTAAATTTTTTCTCGCAAGTTCAAGATTTTTAAAAAGTTTGTTTACTCTTGTCTCATCTCTTCCTGAAGGAATTAAAGGGTTGTGAATAATCGCATCGGGTTTTCCTACAATTTCAGGCGATTCTTTTATATTGCTTTAAGTAAACGTATAAGAATTTCTGCTACAGAAATCACCTCGATATTCGATCTAACTTGGAAGTGTTTTTTGGTCTTGGGTTTTTGTCAAGAAGTTAAGGCTTTGGTTTTGAAATAATAACTGTATACCCATCCTATCATTACATAGTTCTCTAGCCAAACGTAGTAAATGGTGTTTCGACAATTTTCACTTTCATCATTTCATATTTTCATCAGTTGCTATACCCAAAGTGAGGTTTTTCAGTGGTATGTTTTTGGTTGTTATAGAGGAAGACTCACCGTAGGTCAGTCTCCATATTTAAAGTTTTTGTATTTTTTTCAGAATGACAAAAAAGGCACAGTTCAAGCAGACTTTCCATTGGCACAGCTTCACAACATCTCTACAATGAACTGCAACCGGTGGTTGAAATAGGCCTTGACAATCTATCAAAAATTGATTTTGAGCTATTGTGGAAGCTTGGTAATGGAGGCCCCGGGGTAGTAGACTCACATTTTAAGTTCTTTGAGGCCGAAGGATTTGTTGTTTTTCGAAACGACAAAAAAGTGACTGAAAATCTGTTTGCCAAAGCTTCACAGCATCTACATATATACCGGGCTTACAACGGTGGTTGGGATAGAAGTTTAGTAGTCTCAAAAAAGGATTACCTAATTCCATGTAGTTTAGTATCCGTAATCTGATCAGAGACTTAACTCTGATGCCATTGGCACTGGCCCGAGAAACATTTGTGACTGGTTGCTGTACTTTGGGGAGTATACATAATGGTTGTGGCCTATAATTAAATTGTAGGAACAGTATTTTTTTGACTCTGTGTGATGTTATGTTGTAATCTATACAGCCAATAGGGGGAATATTAGTTACTCCCACACACTGTAGCTCTAAAAAGCAACTGTGATGTCTGTTTGAGTAGTGGCTTCGAAGGTGCTAGCAGAGGAGTAGTATTTTCCCGTGTTAAGAACAACGTTATTTATGCTCAATAGCGACTATGAGCACGGTAATATAATGGCCACAGGGTCATCTCTAAGCCGCGTGAGACTTGATACTTCTCGAGGAGTTAGGCTAATATTCAAAACAGAATATTTTTATATATATTTTAAGAATCAGAATATTTCAAATCCTTGTCATTTTATTTAAATTAATTTTTTATTGTGATTTTCTGATCACCTTAGTGGTACTTTACTTAGTACCATAGTTTGAGTAGGTGCAAAGAATTTATATTTTATCGAACTTATCTGAAAAATTTTATGTAAATAAAGAAGCTTAACTACGTAACCCATTATTTTATTGCAATAGTCTGATAGCTAAGTACTCATTTGGTACTTTTCACTATTTTTTAAGTACTTTTTCGGTTTTATTTTGTTAAAATGAAGTTTCATATAAATTTTAATCTTTGAAACGTCTTATTAAAAACATATTTTTACAATTTGCTTATTCGTTCACAAAACGAGTTTTTGTAATAAAAGTACCTTTTAGAGTCAAATAGGGCTCTTTTACAATTAATTTTCTTACACTAATTATACCTTAACTGCATATTTAGGTAACGTATACTGTTGTATACCTATAATTATTGATACTTGTACTCGTATGTACATGTGTATTGAAAAGCGAAATTTTTATTTAAATTGGCCATTCAATCAATTTTAACTAACAAGGAGCCGTAGAGCCTGTCCTATGTATAGCAATATAGCCAATCTGTTTAACTAAATGATCGGCATACTTGTAAAGTGGCCATACGCATTGTAAAACTTATTTATTACACAACAATTCGTTTAAAACGAAAACAAAAAGCCCCAAAATTATAATTTTCATTTAAACTTTACGATGCTGTTACTGCTTGACCAGGCGTACAGCCAGCCACCACAAAAAAGTATGAATAACAGTCCAGCACATGGTTCGCACTCACTCTTCTCGTGTTGCTTTATAAGCAGCTTCTGGTTTGTAACTGAATGTCAAAAACAAAAAAGCCCAAAGGGTTTTATTTTGTATGAGTTTATAAAGTAGCGGCTGCTGCTGTATATGATGATGATGCTGTTGTGGCGTAATAAAATGTTTTCTACAGATTGTGGCCTTTAGTTGAAGGTGCGCGCATTCGCATTTTGTGGCATGTCATGTAAGGAATTTTGCTTCTGATTTTATTTCGTTTCGTTTCATTTGCTTTGTGAGTTTTATCTTCGACAGAGTATGTGATAAGATGTTGCCAAATGCTTGTCTACATTTATGTTATTTCTATGTGAGTGAAGCTAAGATGGTGATGAGGCGTTAGGGTAGGTAGATGATGCCACTGTAGCAAATGATATAAAGTCCAGTATTTGGAGTGACCATATGTGACTGAAAGCATGTGAGTTTTCTCGTTTGTGCAAGAAGGTTTAGGTCAATCAAAATTTAGAATATTTTGCAACAACTGATGATACTTTTAAGATATACAAGATTTGTTTAAAAAGAAAAATAAGGTGACTTTATATTACTTGCAATATACCATATTCCATTTCGATCCCCTTTAAGTCAAGTCCCTCGAATGTAAATCGTTTTTTAAATCGTTTCATAAAAGTTTTATTTATTTCCCAATTTTTCTCCTTCATTCCTTTAGGGAGAATATATGCGCTTTCCATAAAGCATCCATTGTTTTGTTTCGGTTTTATTAAACAAGTTGAGTAGATGATTAATCTACTGTAGTTTGCCTCCATATGATCGTGTGTGGAGGGGAAGATACTGGCTAAGTGGTGGTGGTGATCCTCACTTAGCATAATCATTTTTTGCCAATAGGTGGGGTTTTCTCCTGATCATTCGCCTGATATTTGTCATCATCGCCAGAGGTATGCAGGAAGGACAGGCGGCTTTTTCTATATTATTTAGATGGAGTTGTCTGAAGGGAAGTTTAAGCCGCTTTATTAAACATTCGAAGCCGCAAACAAAATTTTTTCTTCGCCATATCCTCTCTGCCGGGGCTCGAACCTGGGTCGTTTGTGTTGTTATGCGTGCGCTCTAACCACTACAACACGCCACCCCCAAACATTTAAACATTAATGTCATATAATTTTCTATCCAACAAAGCCCGTTTCATTAATATTAAAAATCTACTTCTTTTCTTTATTATGATTTAAACTGTAAAAAAACACCCGATATTGCAATATTTATTTAAAAATTAATTTAAGAATAACTGAGACAACAATTCTTGCACACGCTAGGCTTTTTTGCAGAGAATATGTTCAACAAGGTATCTATTATGAAATACATTTTTACATTGTTCTATTCAGAAACATTAAAAAAGAACAAATAAGAAAATTCAGTTTTAGATGTTCAACATTGATTTTAGAAAAATGTACCAAATTTCTTGTTATATTCCTTTTCTAAGAAATAATAAAGAAAACAAAAATGGTCACTCACATACATACATATTATCCTCAGCACCAGGTAACGAAACGAAATACATATTTTATGGCAAATATAACAACAACAAGAGAATAATATTAAAAATATTTCAAGTCAAGTGTTAAAATCAATGGCAGGTCGTCGATTCGTTATGTCAATTCCACACTCAAATGAACATCAGGCGCACCATAAGCAAACTCGATCGTTGTGCGTCTATCCTTTTGCCTTTCAGAAAGCCAGTATAGTAGATGCACCGATTCTTAACTTCTTGGCAACATTTTAAACAAATATTGATAAATTTTTATTTTATTTTGAAGTTAAAGTTAATTTTTAGAGGATTTATCGTGTTTGTTGGTTTATATTTATATTTTATTTAGTAGTAATCATTCGAGAAAAAGAAAAAATAGTTTTTTCATTCAAAATTAAGTAAATAAACAATTAAAGTGCCAAGTAATTGTAATACAAAAGAAAAAAGAAACTTATGTTCAGAAATCAACTGCGTTTGTTTATTTTCGAAATGATTTTTTTCTAAAAAATCCCCAAATAGTAGACAAAGCGGCATAAAAGAAAAAGAGTTAAGCAGTCCATAGAACTTTTTTTAAAGGGCTATAAAATAAGCGTTAATTGGTTCAACAAATGTTTTGTCGTCGCACTTGTTGGTCTTCAATAAAAAACTCTCATTGAATATACTCGTATTTGTTTACTTCTTTGTGTTGGATTTGAATTTGAAATTTATTTTTTTTTAATTTTGTTTGCTCGATATATTAACAAATTTAATTTTGTTTTGAAAAGCGGAGACACTGAGAGAAGAAGAATTTTCTAGTGAAAATGATCAGCGGTTATTTGTTAAGCTTTTCAATGAAAAAAAACTATTATTTTTCCTAATTCCAACGCTGTAGAACGTCTGTAGTTTAAAGGTGAAAAGCTTTTTTTTACCATCAAAAGACAATGAATCAAATGTTAGTCATATATATAGTACCAGGTCCCATAAGTAAACTTTTCAGTTTAGTGCAATCGATTCTTTGGGTGTGTTATCAAAGATATTGGCATGATCGAATGCAATATTTTGTGTGTTAACCAATTTGTGCTGCTTTTTTGATTTCTTCGTTCAAACAGTCAAGTTAACACATGGGCTTAAAATCACGAGCCTAACAAAGAAAACGCTCTATTTTTTGTTCAAAATTAGCTTTTTTCATTAACGTAATGTCCGTCAAGAACAATGCAATCATTCTAGAGTCGCTCTAAAATTTCAATACCACGAAATTTCTTACCGGCGAGCATTCTTTAGGTCTGCGAACAGCCAATAGTCGTGGGTGCCAAACCTGGCGAATACGGTGGATGTACTTGTTTTTGTTCAACAGTGAGCAAACGCGGCACCCACTTTGAACAGAGCTTTCTCATAGTCAAATGCTCATGTAATATAAAGTCAACACGTTCTTTTGATATCTTTATGATGCTTTATGCTAACTCACGCAACTACATTTTTCGATTATTCAAAACGATTTTGTAGATATTTTTGATATTTTCTGGTGTTACCGCCTCAATTGGACCTCCACTGCTTTCTGCATCATCGGTGTCTCTACAACCACGTTTGAAGTCAGCAAAGCAACGTGTTATTATTGTTTCTGATGGAGCGGGGTCCCCATAACACTTTTCCAAGCCATTGCTTCGTTTAAACGGTATTTTTACCCATCAAAATTGAAATTGTTTTTGATTCATTGTTCTGAAAATAACAAAATCAGCGTCACTCTTAGCGCAATAATTCACAAACTAATTAATAAAATATTGTTACTAAAAAAATGCCGAAATTTTTTTATTTGCTAGTTATTTGTCACCCTGTCAATGCCGTACTTATTTGCGTATTTGGCAGCACTGCCAAATCGCCCAGCTTTACGTTACATTTGAGTAGACATTTCTGGAACCTTCCAAACTGTAGGCAATTAGGTATATAAAGAAGCTGCTTTACCTATACGTCAGTTAGTTATCGTTTTGCTGTCGTAAGATAAAGACGTGTTTAAGCGAAAATAAAAGTGTTGTATAAGCGAATATTAGTTGTATGAAAGTTATTGTTTAGCAAAATAAAATATAACTGTAACAACAACAAAGTGGTGTTAATTTTATTTTAACGCAACTTAAACAACCTCAAACGTTTTAAAAAATGTTAGAATGTAACAATATCATTGAATTTGAACAGGCTGGCACTAACTGAAAAAGAGGTAAATGCAATAAAACTAATGCCATCTATGTGCTAGGTCTTTGACTTTTCAGCCCATATGTTAAAAGGAGTAGAGATTAGAACTGATTCCATCGCCGTAGTGTAGCAGAATACAATTTCCTAATTCCACCAAACATATATACATATGTATATACATATATATATTCTTTACTCTCTCAAGTGAAGCATAGGGCTTCAAAAAACAACTTAAAACTAGGCCCATCTAAAGCTAAAACTATAATACTACGCCAAGTGCAATCAGATTTCTGAACCTCAGCTTTTACTGTCTTCGCTAGGTGATGAATAACCCTCTACGTGTACACTTTCTTGATGGTTCTAATCGAGAGCTGTTCTGGCCATGCTGTTCTGCGGTTTACGGGACTTATGGCGAATTTCCTTTAGTATTGACCTCTGATTAGCTGTAGTCCATTATCCAGCATTACTAACGATGCTAAACCAGAACTCACACAGGAGTTTATAGAGTGATCGGTCAATGAAGGCCTGTAGAGAATGTGTATTCCAAGCTGTAGCATTCCAGGATTAGAAATAAAATATATGATCTGCGAACTTTGTCCAGGCGACCGAACACTATACGTGCTTCTGCATCTGCTATTAATTGCCTGTGATGTGATACTACCCAAGTAGCAGAATTTTTCTAAAAGGGAGTACCTCTGATTTGAATTGCTCGCTGCTCTGTGCTAATAAACATAGTCTATGTTCCGCGTATGCTGATTCGGATGCCTGATTGTATTCCCACCTTTCATAGGAGACAGATGTCGCCGCCATAATCCAAGTCTTTAAGGCATACCATTGTGTAGGATTAGGTTGAATAAAAGAGGGGAGAGTACACAATTTTGTCTTAACCATGTTTGAACTTTTTCACAATTACTTACTGCATTTCTCACATTGATTCAACAGCTGCCACCAGTATATAAGGCCTTTACAAGGATTACTCCGGGCGCTCCATGGACCGCTGCCATGTCTAGATATGCTTAATTGAAAATATCGTCGATATTATGATTAAATCCGGAGAAAACTGATATACGGTGAATCAATTTATCGGGATACTGAGCGAAATACTACATAAAGCCGAAGCACAGCGAAAATCTGCTTAGAGTAACAGTTCCAATAGTGAACAGAACTGCGATGTATAGTCATAAAAGGCTCATCGTCTTCATGAAGTAATACTTAAAGGGTGTGTAGAATTTAAAAATCGTACATGCTCTACAGTATGGGCTGTAAATATCTTATGAAGATTCCACACCTCCTGCATGTTGAAAATAAAGTGGTGCTAACGCCTTGTTCAATCTACTTAGTAGCTTGATTTGTTTTCAATTTTTACAATACAAGTAACACTCTAGGGGTGTCGGACAACTGCGAGCGGCAACATCTGCTCGTAATAATTATTATCAACATATATGACAACATATTTTACGGGCCATTAAACCCAACTTAACAAGATCGGTTTATATTTGCATCCAGCTTACTTACACTCTAACGCTGTTGACGAAAAGAGGTATTTATGTACAAATAAGTTAAATCAACTTCCTTTTTTCTTTCAGTGTATATTTCAATAGCCTTTGATTCAGGTGTTTAATCATTAAATAAAAACTTTTTTCTTTGAACAAAATTTCTTAGAAATGTCGTCCATATGAAATCACACTTTTACAATCGTAATGTGCCTTCTTTGAGTGCTACGAGTGTGTATGTGGAACAGTAGTCGGATTTAATGGGCTTTTAAGTACTAAAATCAAATAAAAAAAAAAAAAAAAAACAGAAACAGAAACACTATTAAAGAATTTTATTGTTTTTTATTTCATTTCATTTCATTTCTGGCGTTTTTATTTGTTTAAGATCATTTACGGAAAAATGAAAAAAAATATCGACTTGCCGTCAAAATGCCATGAGATGCGTTGTTTTTTATGGGAATTATTTATTTATTTTTGTTGTTTATTATTTAGTGGGTTAATTAATAATAAAAATACACGAAATATTTGTGGTGTGTGAATTGATAGTATTTGTGGTGATGGAGTTTTATTTAAATTCAGAAATTGACAGACAGACAGACAGACAGAAACTGAAATAAACTGATTTTTTATATTTGAAGAGGTTATTGATCAGATCATTTTTCACCTGTTGATAGCTCTTCATTCTTTATGTGATTTCGTATGAATTGCATTGATTTAGAATATAAAGTTAAGCAGTTATTTGTGAGAAAAGTGTTTTAGATTTTAAATGAAATCTAAGATTTTGTATTTATGATGTTAGTAAATGTGTTTTTGTGAATAAAAGCTGTATTTCTTTTGGAGCACATTTAAGTAACACTTGTTTTTACTATCTAAACAAAAGACCCAATTATTTTTAAATATATGCTTATCATTTGCTGTGATTATGCTGTGAAATCAGCTCATAGGGCGGCCTGAAACGTAAATCTGCCGCAATAGTTTTGTAAATATTTTTATATGAATTGGTTTGTGTTTTGTGCTGATAAGTAAAGCGAAAACAGTTTGATAATTCTGTGATTTTTTGGATTAAAGACATATTTTCGTCAAAGTTACCTTTTATTTCTCCATACAGTCTTCTTTAAAGACGATATATACATTTAGTCCGGAATTTTTATAGCTTTTTGTTTCCTCCAAGCTACATAACATATTAAGGTCCTCAAATTAGATGTTTGTTTTAATAACGACCTGTTTTTCGATCTAAAACTGTTAATAACTAGTCATATCGTTAAATCCGTAGACAGGAAAAGTTGCAAGGTATTAAATCTGAAGAGCATGATTGATGGGGATATCAGTTTCATAGTCCAGTTTATGGATTTTTACCAAAGTGAGTTTTTACCATATATGAGGGGTGACGTTAGCGACCTTGTTATCGTTTCTTCAGACCTCGAGTTATTTCTCTAGTATTCCTCCCAAGTGCGATGCTCTGACGAACTTCAGGATATACATATGTAGGTTGATGTCAGTAGTGGTAGCTGCATACTTCTTACTTGATAGGTGCCTTTAGCTAAAATGCATAGATTTTGCACAATATAAAAATTTGTACTCCGGTAACTTAGCTTCTGCATCGCAGAATCCGCACCTTGGATTTTAATCTATTCCTATTCTATTTAAATGTTCATTGAGCCTGCAATACCCGGTCAAAAGACCGGTTATCATACTCAGACTTTTTTAGAGAGCTTGATAGGAGACTCATATCTCTTGCTATCATAGTAGCCTACCAAAAGAGTGGATTGTCTCAAGCCCATTTTGCTCCAGAAGAGTATACTCCTCTCGTTCTCCTTCTTTTCGCTAAGTAGGCTTCTCCAGACTCCCTTTCTCTTTTCCTCTCTTACTCCTTTATTAATATTAATACTGTCACTTAGTTTATCTTCATGCAATATACGACAGACAGTTCACAATAAAGGGCTTTTATTAAATCAATAAACTCTTTTAGCCAAGAGTGCATTGTGACGTAGCTTATCAAATGCTTTCAGGAAATCAAAAAAAAAAAAGTATAAAGTGAGACCGATATTCAACACTCTTCTCCACTCCACTACTCCACTATTTTGCGCATAATGGTGGCTGTCCAGACACGTTTTATGAGCTTTGAAGCGTGTTTGTTTTTCGTAGAAAAATGCTGGGTTGCAAGTAATCAATGCGCTGTATCCGATTCTATTTTTAGACTCATTGAAAGGGATGTACGGTTTAAAGCCAACACCGAACGGCAGATGCCTTAGTTAGAGAAGTTTTTTCATAGCGTAAATACTCATAACAGTCATAATAGCAATATTATGAGGTGATACCTCTATTGAAAATTGTCAGATGGTCTGGCCTGATATTCAACCGATGACCCCTTGGTTGGTAGCAATATTATGAGGTGATACCTCTATTAAAAATTGTCAGATAGTATGGCCTGATATTGAACCGATGACCCCTTGGTTGGTAGGCGGTTGTCTTACTTACCATACCGCAGCGGCCAATACTGGTGCAGGCTAATTATATTATTAATGCTGTATAGAAGGATTGTAAAGGGGTAAGTTCTTCAAAAGATAGGTGTACCTCATCAACTTATTCGCCTAATGGAATTCCTTTTATAGGCAAAACTCAGCTACAGTCCGAGTCAACAATATTACGTCGTGCCCATTTAAGGCAAATTCTGGTACGCGATAAGGTTGCATACTTTCTCCCACACGGAAGTAATAATCAGACAAGTCCTGGATAAGTAGGAAAATGGCATATCGAATGGTGGAAGCAGTATAAATATCATACGATGTGCTGATGATATGCTTATAATCGGATCGAGCGCAGAAAAACTTGAAATTATAATGTGAAAGCTTGGTATATGCAGCAGAAAATATGGTATTCAAATAAACACATCGAAAACAAAAGTAATGATTGTTGATAGAATAAACAACAATCAATCGGATATAACAACATTGGAAGGATTTGATGTGATGAGCAAATTGAACTGTCTGGGCTTAATAATCCAAAATGACGGAGACTTTTTCCACCTAAAGTTGCAACTACACAGCTCAACAAAATGTGGAGAAATAAGAGTATAACGAAAAACACTAAACTAAGAATTGTAGAAGCCTTAATTTTCTCAATCATCACTTATGCTACAGAAACTTGGACTATAAAGCAAACAGAAGGAAGGAAATTTGGAAAGCTTTGATTTATGGGTATATCGTAGAATTTTTCAAACATTTAGGACTGAGTTTAAAACAAATGCATCAAGAGCTACAAGTAGAAGATAGGCTGATGAAAAAAAACAAGTAGATCCTACCTTGGGTATTTTGAACAGATTGCCAGATGAGAGGGTACCATGGAAAGACTAATGGTTGATGGAAAGGTTGAGGGAACGAGAAGACGAAGGTTTCCAACGCGATGAATAGATCAGCTTAGACTTATATATTTTAATGTATATTTATGGCACTATAAGCTGTCAGGGGATATGGACTAAAGAGCGATAGAAGGCTTCATCGTTCGTGTCCCCGTTAGAGAGGAGTGTTAGTTAGTGTAATGGTATTCTAGAAAAAGTTAAGGAATTTAAGAAAATTCGATTTAAAAATTGGTAATTATGAAATGCCTGGCATATAATACTCTATGGCAGAGTCTGGCGTAACGTGACTCTGAGCAAATTTTGTTTTTTGCTCTCATATGTATGTACTCACAGCCAGCGTTGCCGTTTTGGTTATTTTTTATCAAAATTGGTTATTTTTTTATTTGATGTGTAGATGTGAACTTTTTTCCTTTTTGGCTACTCTTTTATTGAAGTAAAAATTAAGATAATGTCACTTTAAAAACGAGATTTTTGGCAAACTTTGGCTTTTTGTTGTAAGTATGCAATAACATTCTCCATCTTTCTGGTAACATATGGATATCGCGTCAAAATACTGCAATTTCTTATATTCTGGAACAGATTATAATGCGGCTGAAACTATTTTCCAAATAATTTCAACTATTTTCCAAATGGTTTCAACTGATTTTGGAACATTTGGTCGAGAGTTGTCCTAATAGATCTAATTTTCAGCCCCAGTAATGATTGGGATGCCGCTACATTTTTTCCAGCTTGTATAGCTTTTTGAGTTTGAAAATAATCTTCATAGAGTTATGTCTTCAAATCGTCATATCCGAACATTTTGCCTGACCTGAGGTCTTCCTTTTTCATGTAAAAATCATTACTTCTGAACTGCACAAATAATCTCTCGCACGTTGAGATCGGTGGAACATATTCAGGACTAGCTTTGGCAAGCAATCAAAACAATAAAACTGCGTTGTTTATATTATTTCGTTTAGTGGCTAAGTGAGAATAAATATGAGACGTATTTCACTTCAACGCTATTGTTTGGTTCAGGTATTTAGCGATTCATTAAGATATCTGTTAGTAAAGGCTATTGAGCTAAAATTATCCATAAATAAATTTAAAAACCTCTAAAGTTAACATATGAGCCAACGGCATTTTCTATTGTGCGAAGTTTGTTAATATATAATTAAAATGTTTAGAGCAAATAGCATATGCTTCATCAATTGTTGTATCAAGTTTTTTCACCAGTCTATATTTAGCCAACACTGCTATAAATTCCATATATAAAATGATTTTTTAATGTTTTTTGTATTAAAATTATGATTTTATATTTGTGGTTATTAAATGGTTATTTTTATTATTGAAATTTGTATACAAAAAAAGTTGAAGTTGTGGTAACGCTGCTCACAGCCAGGGTTGTCAGATTTGGCGATTTCTCTCCAAACGTGGCGTTTTAAAAGTTATTTGGCGTCCTAATTTTTGGTTTGGCTACATGGCGACTTTTTGGCGATTTGCAAATTAATTGGAGATTTTGTTCGCTATTTTTAATAAAAACAATACTAAAAATTAAATTTATTATTAAATTTATCATTTTAATGTGTCGATTGTAAATGGCAGCTGAATTTCAATTGTGTTCTCGGCAACGAGAAATTTGTAGTTGCCTATATGGACATGAAATTAATAGATTTGTAGGTTCCAGTTTACTTTATGATGCAATTGTCGGCAACTGGTAACGACAGATTTAAATTTAAACTTCTTAACAAATGTGGAAAAAAATTAATGTTTTTGCCTGGAAAATTCTTACATATGCATATCGTCATTTATAAGGTTTACTCTTCCTCTCTATAAATCCACTGAAAAGATTAAAATCGGATAGTATTCTACTAAATTATAAGCCTATAAATATATAAAGTTACGAAAAACCATTTTTTAAAGATTTTTGAGGTGTTTAGAAAATTTCAAAAACTGAATCTTGTTGTACTCGATAGCGTTTATTAGAAAAATAGTATAACTTTTCAGGTATATTATCTTCGTTCTTTTTTGTCGCATACTGTAATTTAATTCCAATACAAGGCAATGTGCAATATGTCGCAGAAAAGGTGTATAACGTTTTAGATATATAACAATAATGAGATTACATATCTCTATCCAAAATGTATTTTATATTACCCAACTATGAACTCTGTTATAGTAAACATTATACACATTTTGTTTTTACTAATATTTCTGCTTAATACAATTAGCAAAATATATATAATGGCGAATTTTTTTTTCCACTTTTGGCGAAATTTTTTTCATTATTAAAAATATATAAATTTGATTGCAAAAATATAATAAAAGATGGTTTGGCGATTTTGGCGATTTTTGGAAATGAATTTGGCGAAAAAGCTTAAAAAAGATCTGGCAACCCTGCTCGCAGCATAGGCAAGAAATAAAAAGAGAGGAATAAAGAGAAAATACACAGAATAATATACAGTGCGTGAAATAATCTTTAATTGATGATGTTATTAAACATTTTATTCAACATTTTTTATTTTATTATTATTTTTTATTTAATTATTTTATTCAATATTTTCTTGCAGTGTGGTCTGAGAGATATACTCTCAAATTGCTACCATAATTCTAAGAAGCACTGGTATTAGTTTGCCTGTCACTGCTCAATAGACAAGTTAGTTCGAAGTGACTATTTCTATAATATAACTGTTCAAAATCCTTTGTTAATTAACTCAAAAATTGATCGTAATAAAAAATATGAAAAAATGGTTTTTGTCTTTGCTAGTTCAATTTACCTTTACACACATTATTTTTTAACCCTTTAAAATTTCGTTTAATTTTTTAGTTTGTAATGATTCCATTGTTAAGCATTATTGTTCTAGATTTTTTTTTAGTTGACTATTAATTTATTTAGTTTTTACTTTCAAATCTGTGCTTAAAATACTTTCAATTTATTTTGTCTTATTTTTTTTTTTAGGAAAATCTAAAAAAAAAATTGTTTCAAGACATGACACGCAGTAAGTACTCTTACACAGTTAAACAGAAACATGGTTATATACGGTGTAAATTAAAAGGCTTCTACATTTCTGACCCCAAGATTGTCGGTCTGCACAATCAATTTAAATTGTAAATTTTTAGTTTTTCATTTAAAAAAATGTGTCTGTTAAAAATGTAAAAATTGAAACATTTTCTTTTTTTCTCTGCTGCCGTATTACACTTTAAAAAATATCCCTTAACATAATTTCATAATTTTTCAAGTTTGAAATTCAACATTGATACATCGTTGAGCTTTACTGCGGCTATTTTTCCATTGTTTCTGTGTTGGATTTTATTAAAAATTATTTTCGTATAAGTTGAGGACCGTAATCCTTCTTATGGTTCACTTGTCTATTTTTTAAAATAATTTATATGAATTCTTAAAATATATTTCCTGCTTGTCTTCCTACGTTCACTAAGGTAACATTAAATGGACTATAAATTTGTCTAAGCCTTTAATTACATTTTTTAAAGTGTAGGTGGTGTTATAAACCACCACACCAATAACCAAATTTAAATCGAAAATTGAAATTTATTTGTTAAAAAAAAAACTCTTAGCATTTGGGCGTTTTAAAGTGTTTCTTTTCCAATTGCATACAAAGAAAAACCAGCAAAGGCAACAGAACTAACTGACTGATTGTGAACAGCAAAGTTTAAGCAGCTGTACACAGCAGAGACACAGACCTTTCAGTTAATCGATCTTATAGTTTAATGATTAAGCACACGCGTATTGCTGCAATACTCTTAGTCACTAACACTCAGTCCGTCAGTTTTTCCTTAAAAAAATAGTTTCGGGTGGGCCATCTATCGGTTTAAATTTGAACCAGCGGTTATTTCGAATCTGGCAATATTTATGTCATCCCCATTGAACGAAATGAATCGATGTACGCTTGAGTAACGTAGGAATTTATTATAAATTTATTTCCAAAACAAACACAATTGGCGAAGAAAGACCATCAGTGCCCGATACACGCAAGTTTATTGCTAAAGTTCGTAAAATTGGTTTCATTGTTGATGCGCCTAGATGTAAGTGTGATCGTACAGTACTACATATCGAAGCTATGGCTGAGCGTGTGCGTGAGAATCCATCAACATCAACCCGTTATCGTTCTCAAGAATTGAACATTTCACGCACCAGTTTACGTCGAATTTTTCGAAAATATCTCGTTATGTCGTCTTACAAAGTTTAATTGGTTTAAGTGTTGAAGCCGCATGACCATAGGCATAGGCCAACGAGAAACTGCACGATGATGTTGATTTTGTCGAAAAAATTATCTTTTCGGATGAAGCTCATTTTCATCTTGGTGGGTATGATAATAAGCAAAATTGGCGTATTTGGGGCTCAGAAAATCCAAACGTGGACTTAAAAAAGTTAATGTACCCTTTACGAGTCACTATTTGGTGCGGCTTTGAGAGTGGAGACATCATTGGCCCATATTTCTTTGAAAATGAGGATGGCTCAAGCATTACGATCAATGAAATCACGTATTGCACCATATTAACCGATTTCTTTGTGCTCGCTCTTCATGGTATTGATGTGAACGATGTTTAGTTTCAACAGGATCGTGCAATTTGCGACACATCTCATTTCACAATCGATTTATTGCATCAAACGTTTGATGGCCGTTTAATTAGCCGAAATGGTTATGTCAGTTGGCCGTCAAAAAGCTGCGACTTGACACCGTTTGACTATTTTCTGTAGGGCGTCGTTAAAGACAAGTGTAATACCAACAAACCAGGCGTAATTGAGCATTCGAAGGCCAATATTCGTGATGACATTGCCAAGATACGACCCCATACACTCGAAAAAGAACTGTGGGGTACTGGACTTCATGTTTTTTTTTTATTGCATTTTTAAATTTAAACTTTTAAAAGGCTCACCCGATACTAAACTATTAACTGTAATCGTATGTGTGCATTGTATTTACCCGTAGTTAAGCATTAGTTGTTAAAGGCTTGTGTAACTAAACCAGCTTAAAAGGCACACTAAAATGCAAAAAAAAAAAAAAAAATAGCACTACTGAAAAATGAAAAAGGAAAAAAACATGACAAAGCCCAGGTGTACGAGAGTACAACGTGGATAGTCCAACATTTATAGAAAATGAATTTAAAAGTTATTTAGAGATACTCAACAAGATTATATGCATGTTTCTTTAGTTTATTTATACCCTACACTACTATAACTGGTAGAGGTAATATATTGCGTTTGTAATGATTTTTGTAAAAGTTAAAAAAAAATGAAACCAAACTCACCTTGAACTCTAACTATACTACAGTACGGCTTACTTCAATTGCCAATGACCGGGAAGATGTACAGTCAATTCCTCTTTATAGTCTTCATTGCAGCTTCACTTTGGATATTCGATTGCAGTTCAATATTGAGATTCATTTTCGAGTTGAACAGAACATATCCGTCCTTGTTATCAAAGGGTGATTTGCAGTTCCGAACATTAAATGAAACATAAATGAAATGGAAAATTGTTTTTATATTTTTAAATAAATATTTTTCAAAGTAATGTCTTTCAAATATAGGGTTTTCCATTCCAGAGAGGTTTTATTTTAATATGTGAAAACCATGAGTATTTTTAAGCGAAATCATCGAATTTATATCTCTAATTGTCCGCTGTTAATGATGAACAATATCAAGCATATGGCCAGCACGGCTATGAATTTTATCAGTAATTAGCACATGTGCAATTGTATGTCCTCGCTGGGTTCACGTTTTCCATCTTAAAGGCCTTGAATCGATTAACGATCCTTGATCCAGTGTTGCTAAAGGCCAATATTGCTGGATGGTCTAAAATTGACCCAGTTTGTTTAAAAATTGCTTTAGAAGGGTTTACTGTACATAACTACATATCAGTTTTTTGTTTAAATTTAGTATTTGCTTTGTTATACCGCAGACAGGCGGCAGCGTGAATGCGCGCGTTAAAAACTCAATAATGCAAATTAAAATTTTACCCTGACAGACGACAGTCTGTGCATTAAGTAAACAGCTGTTTCTTTGTCAACTATTTTTTTTTGCATTTATACCTTAATCAAATGGATAGAAAACAGAAAGTATGATAAGCAGTTATGCTGTCGGCGAAATATCACTATTTATTTTAAGAAAAAGCTAGAATTACTTTACCATTTTAATTTTTGCAATTAAACGTTCATTTACAATAGTGAACAATTTGCTTGATTATCCATAGTATTGCCATATTGAAACAGCTAAATGCAGTTTGGTTTTATGCATTTACTTCAAAATTAATGCTCATTAAGATGGACATAATTCATAAGTTAATTTGCATTAAGGCTGTTAATGCAGATTAATGCCGTCGTCTGTCTACGCTATTATACTGACATATATGAGCAATTACATTCTCGCTCTTTCTATAAAAGTGCAGTCTATTTTAAGCATCATATTTGCGCTGATCTTTATACAAAAAAAAAAAAAAAAAAACAATACATTAAAAGACTTTTTCTTAGTAGTGGATTATGTCAGGCAAATATGGGTTCAATAAAAATGTGAGTGTTAAAAAAAGTGATAGAAAAAGTGTTGTTTGTGTAGTAAATGGTTGATATATTGTTAAATTATTATAACAATATAAATATATATGGGATTCTGGCAGAATCCCATGCGATGTATTGTCACGTATATATCTGTAAAATGTCCACTGTAGACAGAAAATTTTCTTTTTTTGCCGATTTTTAAAGCATTTACAGACAACATACCTATAACTCGAAGAGAGCTTTGTAAAGTGTGGCTTACCGAGACAAAAAGCAATGACAAGACCAACGCTGGTCAATTTTTTTAACACGTATATGTGTATATAATTAACTGAGGAAAGCATTTTTGGTTGTGGTTGGCTTGTCTCCATAGTGTTTTCGAATAATCATTGTGCTAAACTTAAATTTGTTTACGTATTTTTTTTAATATGTGATGTGCCACGCCCACTTCATCAGAGTAACAGAAGATTCTAAAATTTCATGCTCGTAGCTGCTACAAAGTTATGACTTTTCAAAAGATTTCGGTGGTCAACTTTTCGAGAAATCACGCGGTCAGAAAACTTTCCTAGATAAAGAACGATGACTTCGTTACATGTTTTGTTGAGAATAAACGTCGTCCACATCAATATCTTCCAATTCCGGCCATACAATCATTGTTCGATAGCGTATTCCATTCAACGCAACTGTTGCTCTCGCCAGACTAAAAATTGCTGCAAACAGTCACACGTCGAGAGACATTACGAGAGACATTATAACGTTGCGTACTACTGGGTAAAAATGGGCGTCATCACTAAGGAGATCCATTATTCGACTTTTTTCAAAAATCGGTTTTCGAATAATTCGAAAAGTAACAATTAAAAACCGGTTTACGGAGAATAATCAGTGAAATAGCCGGTTAACCGGTTTTTTTTATTAAAATAAATTCTTTTCAATTCTTTTTGCCTTATCAAATAAAAGTGATAAATTTTGTCCTATATTGCAGATTCTAGCAAGTAAATACTAGAATAACATTCAGCTTTTTTAGGGACTTAACGGACATTTTATCCTCGACAACGCAACGTATATTTCATTTTTCATGTAGTCATTCATTTTTTACAGCGTATTTTTTAAGAATGCTATTTGACGTGCTTTGGAACTACTTGGTATATAACCAAGCTTTCCTTGCTACACAATTATGTTAGTTTTATGGACATATTTACCCTTACTGTGAATGAAAGGGTTACAGAATTTTCACGCGAATTTTTTCCCGTGAACGAAAAAAGAGTGACAATTCTACAAAATAGAACAAAAAGACAAAATAAAAAGTTAAAATTCGCGACCAGAATTTCGTAAAAAGGGAACAAATTTCACGTGAATTTTTTTTTCAGGGTAAGAGTGACTTAAGGTGATTAACAAGTCCTGGCGTTGAATAGCCTTTTCAGCTAAGTATTCTAGAATATTTAATTCATCTGCACTTATGCCTTCCATGGCGTTCGAAATATTTCCACATTTCAGAGGATGTTCCAAGGCCAATTGCACAACTGATTATTATTCTCCATATATTAAAAATTGATATTAATTTAGAGAATATGGGAAAACGTTATTTTCGCTCAGGTGGGCATATCTTAATCGTTCTATAATGATTTTGACATATACCCACAAAAATATATAAATTATTCCTGGTTATTCGTGTTAAAACAACCGATTTATTCAATATTCGAAAAATGGCCGTTTAAAAAAAGGCTTTGAGAAAACCAAAAAACATGTAAAGCCGTATAATAACCGTTCGGTTTCTCTAGTTATCACTCAAGATGATTTTTCAATGAAACTCCGCATCAGGACCTAATTAGAAAAGATACAACGTCGTTGATAGTCGGTAGGCGTGATTTTTGTGTTAATTGAACTTTATAGTACAATTCGACAGGCAACAATGTTTTCGATTAGTGGTGACATACCGTAGAGCACGATCAATTCAATTCGGGTGTTTTAGACTATGGTTACGGTTATGACGTTATGTTATCTCAGGTCTAATTGAGCTAAGGTCTACTTCAAAATGATAAGGTCAAAATGATTCATTTATCCAAACTTTTATTTAAATAAGCTTTAATCAATTATTTTTAATTTATGCAGTTCCCATTTCCTTCTGTTGTCTTAAAAATACGGGATGGCACCGCACTTACCAAATTGTCCAGAACGTTGGAGCGAATTTCGCGCCAGCTGTTGCAGATTGTCACTTTTAATTCATCTTTTGCCCGGTACTGTTTGTTGTCTGCATAAATATTACGCACAGGCAATCCCCACAAATTTTCCATGGGGTTTAAGTCGGGGGAACGTGCTGGCCAATCAAGTACTTTAATATTGTGCTCCTCAACCATTGTCTGGTCGAGTTGCGGACATTAATTGCTGCATTATCTTGCTGAAAAATGAAAGTTTTGTCAGCATTTTGGGCAAAATAAGGCAGCCCTGGTACTCTAAACTATCCATTTGAGTTCCAGGGTACCATGTGAGCTAAAGCCAGCCCAAACCATCAACCTGCCACCGCCGAAAGTCCGTTTGGAAAAAAACAAGGGCTCCTTCCTTAAATCTCGCCAATAGCAATTGAAACCATCTGGTCCATCCAGGTTAAATTTTTTTTCATCATAAAAAAATTACCTACAAACCCAAAAATGTATGGAAGATCTTATAACCTTTTTAAAAAAATGTTAACCTAATGCCAATTAGTTGCCATGTTGTTTTTCGCAAACTTCTTACGCTTAACCTAATGCTGCTTAGGGAATTTTTTTAAATTTTGCTCGAATAAGGTTTGGCTGGGCGTTGATAACTCTTAGAATTGTGCTTTTTGAGGCTTGTAATTTCAATTTCTCCTTTATTGTTACCGTAATTTTCATGGAATTCGAGGCCTTTCGTGAAATTAGCCGAGTTTCACGGGCAGTCAGGACCTTTGGACTACCTGTGCTTCTTAATTTTCCATAATTTTCACTGTTTTTGAGAAAATTTTGCACAACACACAAAGATCGTCCCAGTTTTTTCGCCGTGCTCATGAATGCCACAATTTGACCTTGTTCATAAGATGACAAAGGTTTCCCGCGACCCATACCGCACAGATATTATTTAAATTATAAATTATTAAAAAAAATAACAGTTGTGATACCTTCTGATTAAAATAATTGCTTATTAATCACTGACCTTATCATTTTGACGCATTGATTTTGCACTTATTTACATAAATTTAAATAAATGTAATATAAGGGTACATCTCTAAGAGCAAAACCGGCTTATTATTCACTTATTTGAACGTAGAATTTTTTTGAATAAGGTGACCATACATAACATTTTATTGTTTGGATGAATTGAGCAAATATTAAGGTGAGCTTATCATTTTGAAGTACACCTCATTAAAAGCCATACATCTTTATGAAAAATACGGTGTAAAGTCGTTTTTAGAATACCCAATTCGGATTTTCGGCAAGAGGTAAACAAACCTGAATTTTCCTCAACCTGCACGAGTTCGGTTTTTTATATTACAAACTTACCCAGTAGCTCAATTTTTTTTTTTTACCAGTTTTGCAATTGCTGTCAGTGAAGGCAAGAAAAATGCACCATATAAAAGAAATCTGATCCAGTTTTTCTCTTTAATAATTCATGCATATTTTCTTATCACTGCATTACATTTGATCGGTCTCTAATTGCCTGTAGCTTTCAGACAGAAAACTTTATATTGCCAAAAACGTATATTGTATAGAGTAAGGTATCGCATAGTCCATCTTAACCGATTTTAATTTTTTATATTTTTCTTTGTTGCAATTTTAACTTTAGTTATACAATTTTTATTACAATTTTCAATACCCTGTAGTAACACTATTATAGATTGACTTGAAGCCTTTTACATATTGTACAAATAGAGAAAGATGGATTTAAAGGCAAATGGACAGACGGATATGTAGCCTATTATTTTTATTCTTGTTTTTTTATTGTAAATTTTTTAGTTTGGTGTGGCTGTTTTATTTCTAAAGTTTTTAATAACAAATCAAGTTTATAAATTGCTACCAGGCAGGTATAATTGTAATCAAGTTATGCGCAGATGCAAATGAATAAAAAATGTTTCCAGTGGCAGTAACGCTTTAAGTTGGTCACTTTATTATGGATTTCGTTCGATTCACGAAAGCCCTGATAAGTTTTTCAAATGGTTTTAAGACGGCTGATGAGTTCAAAAAGTCGTTCTCTAGCAAATCAATTTGAATGTATGTTTGCACAAGATTAATAGGTATAGCATGAGGAGGAGGTACTAACGGTAGCAGGGATTGAAGTCAGGGTTGGCAGCCCACTAGGTAAACCAAATTAGTAAAGATAATGAATTAACAAATTTATTAACTATCTGCTTACATTTTTGCCCCAATTCTGAGCCAATTCCAAACTCCCGCCTCAGAAAAACTTCTCGCCTTTTGAGGCGCTCCAACTTTGAAGCCGATTTTATATTTTTTTAAGAATAACACGGTGCGGCAAAAATGGACGAAGTCGAAATACTTGGCAAATGATATTATTTTTCTGATAGGCGCTATGGAAAAGGATCTGTTTTTGGAATTTTCGAAGCAGCTCCAAAATCTCGAGTTACGGGTAAAAAACTGGTTTTTGGGACCTTCATGCACTTATAAGTTAATAACTTAGCGGAATAATACTCGATTTTAAGTTTCTTTTCTGATTTGCCGGCGTTTGTCAGCAGCATGACGCTCCTGTAGAAAATAATGCCTAGCACGCAGCCACTTAAAATTTTCATTAGTAAGAGTTTGAAGAGGTCATGCTTGAAACTTTGTTTAGTACCAAACGATGCGGAGAGGTCCATCTTAATTCTAACGGAGCCTTCGGTGTCGCTTAACACCATACTGCATAGCCGTATGAGTTAAGCGGGGATACCGAATTTGGACAAGATGTCGTAGAGGAAATTCCTATCCGTACTGTCAAAGGAGGCTTTAAAATCGAGGAATAGGTGATATGTGTCGATATTCTTTTCATGAGGCTTCTTCATAATTTGACATCAGCTTACTGTCTGTGCAGCATCTGGCTAACATTGCATGTCATTTAAGTCTTCCCTTACCAGCATATACCACCTTTTGAGGCGCGTAACAAACAGTCATGAACGATGCTAAACATTGCTTAGCTAATCGCAGCTTAAATAGAGATTGACTGACTGATTCTGTCATCATTCAGGATACGACAGTTTGTGTAAAGCGCTTTAATGACGATGTATATAATATATAAGTGATAAGTGATGTCTTGGTGGCATGGTGTGTGGTTAAAGTGCTGGCATATAACACAAGTGATCCAGGTTCGAATCTCCAGCAGAGGCCATGACGAAAAAAATTTTAATTGCAGTTTCGATTGTTTATTAAGATTAAAATCTCTCCAGATAAATCCATCTAAAACAAGCCTTCTGATTACCTCTGACGATGATGACAAACATCAAACAAATGATCAAAAAAAAAAAAAAAACGACGTCTACTGAGAAAATATTACAAGAGAACCACCACATGTTAGCAAGGATTTTCACCACTACACCATCATATGGAGTCGAGCTTTAGTAGATTAATCATATAATTAGCTTAAAAAACAGCGTGAGAAGCCCGTATGCTCCCCCGAGGAGTGACAATAAGCAAATAGATATTAAAAGACTACAACCCCCCTCCTGATAAATGCATCCAAGGGAAGCTCAGCTGTCATTCCAGCTTACCCCTTCCATGGATGAAAAACATCACATGAATGATCAAGAGAAAACGCCACCTACAGCTGAAAAATGGCAATGCTAAGTAAGGATCACCACCACTTCTTAGCAGGGATGTACACCACTACACAATCACATGGACTTATCATTTACTTAGCTTGAAATCAACTGGATTAATGAAACTGCAAAAAGGCAATGGAGGCTCTATGAAAAGCCAATATGCTCCCAAGAGGAGTGACGGAGGAAAAGTCAATGCACACACCCAATATTTATTTAAGTAGTTAATCAGATTTGTTAAGGATCATAAATTAAAAAAGAACTTTATTGCGATGTAGGGTAACAGTCGATCTCAAACGACTAAAAACTTCTAACAATATTTATGGCTGTAACCCCTACCCCCTATCATATTATTTTTAAATATTGAAAAAAAAAAGTTATTAAAACGTTTTAGAACTTATTTTGATACAATTTTAGAGCGGGCGATTATAAATTTTTTTTCTATTCAAGACACTGACACACCCCAACACCATTTGTGCAATGCCTGGCCTATTATAGTCGTTGCTTTTGGTGATTGTATCAGTGCGGCTGCTGTTGTGTTTTGTAGTTTTTTTTTAAATTTTAATATGAGACTTTAAATTGCATTTTATTGTTACTAAACGTTCTTTTTCCAGTTCAGTTTAATTAAAAATAATTGTTACGAAAAACAAGAAAAAAACTTGTTTTCAAATTCTATAGGAAAAAAAGAAAAAGAAATAAAAACAATAAAATCACGTTATAGATTAACAACAATCGCACAATTAAATCATAATTTTATTGTGATTAAATTCAAATTGAAAAGAAACTTTCGAATTTGAATTCAAACAGCGAATTAAATGAAAAATTTCAAGTAATTAAGAGAGATAATAAAGAATCTAATAAATGTTAAAAATAAAAACTGTTTTTAAATTAATAATTCCTGTTTAAAAAAAATATGTAAACCATATACATGTACTTATGGTTATTAAGTTTAATCAAAGACCCTCTAGGAGACTTTTATTTATTTTTTTTGAAAAATTTGTTCTTTTAAAAGAGACGACCAGATAAGCTAATTGTCTTGGAATTGTTAACAGAATTTGTTTATTTAACTTTCAATACTTTGTTATCGGTTACAGACAAAAATTAATTGCTTTTAAGCCGTTTCAACAACAACTCAACCTGGCTTCTTTTTGAGTCTTTGTTTGGTGGCCATCGATTCTTTTTTTTTCAATTTCATTTTGAAAGTGTTGAAATTATGATGATGAGGCAGAAAATCTTTACGTTTATTCACAATGAAATTTTTGTTAATTTTTTGATTTTTTGTTTCTATTTCTTCAATTTTTTTACTTTTGTTGTGTCTTTTTCTATATAAAATGCCATGAAATAATATTTTGGAAAAGTAGAAAAAAAATCACCATGAATTTTTTAATTTTTTTGTGGCTTCAACATAAATTTTTTTTTGGGATTTCACTTGGTGGTGGTTTATTGAACTTTTTTTATGCTGTTGTTGTTGTTGTTGTTGTTGTTACTGTTGTTTCTATTAACAATTTATTGATTGATCATTGTTTGTCAGTTGTTCACAGTTGGATTTCCTCAAAAACGTTATTAGTTTTCGTTAATAGGTTAAGATTGTTTGCACAATAATGCTCATCAGTGAGCGTGTTTAGAGGAATATAGGGGAAGGCAATAGTCAAAACGGAATTGCTGTCAATATATGAATATGATTTCGGGCTTCTCATAAGCTTAGTTTCATAGTCACGTCCATGATTTAATTTGTTTTTTATTTACAATTAGAGCATAGTTGGGTGCCGCTGTGGTGTGGTAGTTTAGGCACCCGCCTCTGAACCAAGAGGTTTTCGGCTCAGTCCCAGGCCAGAACATCTGACAGTCCTAATATCCATCGGATGAACCTACATGTCCGAGTCACGGTCCGAATTTAACCAACTAGATGCATCTGATGGCAGCAGGCTGTCATATTTTGTGCATGCGTCTGGTTGGCTTATTTCGGGCCTGGCGCAGACCACCTGAACACTACTTTCTATTGGCACTACAGTGGGATCAGTATTGTATCCGAATGAGCTGGATTCGTGTCTGGTTACCCTTTGTAATATGGCTTATAATCGGTCAGTGCCCAATAATCACAGTTGTCAGTCTAGACACACCTTTTCTGTTATGACTAATAAGCGGTCGAGTGCGCATCACATCATACTCACGGCAAGTCAACTTCGTGGTTCTGTAGGACCCGATAGCCTTTCACCTACTGTCCGCGTGATCCGCGCACAAATGAAGAAAAGCTCCCTTCAGTGACGAAGCCGGCCCTTGTTCATTAGATACCGATCCCGCGTTAGCCAACTCTTCCGCCCGCTCATTCCCATAAAAGTCACAGTGTTGCGGAATCCAAACAGACTCAGAGGAGAGACTGAGTGTGTTCAATAAGTCCCAGCAATAGAGATATGGTAGAATGTAAAGCTGTAATGCTATATTCCTACAAAAGACATAAATATTCTCCAAAAACTTTTTTAAAAAAAATATACTGTGAGTGTCAAAATAAAGCGTACAACCTTATTATCTCGAATTTAGAGGTTTTTCTTGCCTTTACCATATAGGCTTTAGCTAAATGGAGCTATAACTCCGTCAATTTTATTTTATTTATTTTAATTCTCATCTGATTTAAAAAAATGGTTATCATCTTATTCATAACTAAACGTACTTTAAAAAAATCCAAAGCTAGTACGGTTCCTAATAAAATAGCGTGTATAAACGTCTCTAAGCTTAGAAAATTTTGAATGAATTAAACAAAAAATGTGTTTGTTGGAAAGATATACACGGATTCCTAAGTTTATTTAACTAAAGTACTCGTGTACACAATTTAATAGATCTGTTTCTCTTCTTTTAAAATCCTCCAAGATTTTTAAAATCGATTGACATTTAACTAAGTTATTAGCTTATAAGTGCATAAAGGTACGAAAAACCGGTTTTGTACCCGTAACTCGAGAGTTTTGAGCCGTTACAAAAATTCAAAAATATGATTTTTATTGTACTGCACAGCACATTCAAAAAAATGGTATCACTTCCAAAATATTTCAACGTCATTCTTTTTTGTGGTTTAGTTTTTTTCTTGTACACTTTATTTTGACGCGTAAAAATAGAGTAAATTTTGTATCTGTTGTATAACTTTAGTTGGAAGAATTTTGTTGTTGTTTTTATGGATTTTATAAAGCTTTAAATACTGCCTTAGAAAAATATAAAATGTTTAAATACATCGTATTTTAAAATACATAAATAAAAACTTAATTCTAAATAATAAGACGACTGTACACTTTATTTTGACACTCACAGTATACTTCTCGCAGAACAGTTTCGATATAAAACGAAAACTCTTAAATTTCAAGTCTCCGTAGTATCAGAATCAAGTGTCTAGCAAGACTTATTAGGGCACCAGACTACTCACGATAGATAACCAGATTTTCCTCTGGTAGTCCAATGAGAGGTGTCAAGTCGTATGATTTACACACATAATTCACACGACATCCTAAATAGAACAAGGGGACTCTTAATCCATGAGCTGCATTCGATTCTATTTTTAAACTCACTGATGCATTAGTTATGGAAGTTTTGCATAAAGTAAATACTGATAAACAGTCGTTAGCAAAGTTATTGGGTGATATCGCTGTTAAAAATTGCCAAATTATCTGGCCTAGAATTAGACCGAGGACCTCTTTGCTTGGTAGCTGCCTGTCTTACGCACCATACCACAGCGGTACAACATGGAGATGACTCAATGATCACATCATCACAACGGTAGATAACTATATGCTCTTATACCTTCCTTAGAAGTGTGTATCTCGCACAGATCCCGTTCGGTCAGGGGGGTGGGGGTTTCTAGCAATACCTGCACCGTTTTAAGCTAGCAGATAGTACTGTTTATCCAAGCTTTTCGGATGAACTCGAAACAGCGGAACATTCAACTTTCGAGTGCAGCGGATTCCCTGAAAAACTTCGTAAACTAGAGGCATGTTTTTGGCTGCAGACCGATAGTTGAAATCCTGATTGACAAGATGTCCTTATGGACTACAAAGTGAAATGTCGGTCAATTCTTCGCCGGACAAGTTTTACGCGGACTCGGCATTATCGAGAGAGAATGCAAGGCGTACAGAGACAACTGAATTGTAACGAATATGCCTTTTGAGCTTAAAGCTCTAGACGGTCTCTTGATGTATTACCTAATCGCCGGTTCTGAGAGTAGGTATCCTCTGTCGGACACCAGGGTGATATTAGTGGAATCATAGGTTTCTATTATTAAAAAATTCAGTCTTATTGATATATATTGATATAGTAACTAAGTTTAGTCTTCTGTTTATTCTAAAAGGTTATCTTACACACCATCAAATGCTTCACCCTTTCCTAATGCCTTTTCTATGCTGTACGCATTTATTCGCCGCTTAATTCTTTCATTACTCTTGTGATCGATACCAAGAAAAATGATGTTACGATTGGCTATATGATTGGGGTACATGTTACAAATTGGAATTCTTTTCTTTCTCATGTTTTTAATTAAAAATTAATTATTTTCAAAAGTCATGATCCGTTACATGTGTGTTTCATTAAAAAATAAAAAATGAAACATTTTTTTTTTTTTTTAAATGAAAGTCGATTTATAGAATTTTTTATTTTTATTAATTAAATATTATGTTTAACTAAACTGTATATGGTACATAAAATAAATTTGCATTTTACATTGTTTTAAGAAAAACTTATATATTCAGCCTTGTGTGGTGCTTGTTGATTCATTGGAAATAATTTGAATTTCTAAAACGAATTAAGGCATACAATTCAAGCGAAAAACGATTTTATTCAAATATTAATTGTATGAGAAATAAAACATTCTAAGAAATTATAGGTTTTGTTTTTTTGTCATAGTAGATAAAAGGGTGCTTTTATAAAAGCGTCTCAACTTTAATTTGAAATAAAATAGTTGTAAAATTTTCAAACTTTGAAGCAAAATTTCAAAATATTTTTCAGGCAAAAAGTTGAGCTAATTTTGTCTTTTACTTTTTGTAAAAAACTTAACTGCAAATTTTTAATTTATGACGACTCTTCTGGCACTGAGGTATAGGCAAGCTATTCTTATTTGTTATTTAATGTTGAAATATTTTTTTGTTTTTCTTTCAACTTAATTTCTCTCGTTTGCTAAACATCAATTCACATTTGAATTCCACGTGTTGTTTGTATGTATGCTGTGGCAAAAAAAAAACTGGTGCAATCGAACAAAATAATAATGAAACGAAGGAATACAGAAAGACAGCTTCTGCTGTAGCACATGCCTCTCATACACTTACGACACGTAGTAGTAGCAGAAGCACACTTATGCTGGCTGCTACAATTTTGTTGTATGTTGTTGTTACACACTATTGTTTGCTCTTTTTGTTGTTATTGTCAATTTTTTGTCTATTGTTGTTATTGGCATTGTGTTTTGTTGTGCCATCAAGTGAAACACATTGCTCTATGCATCACTGAACATTACAGTACAAGAACAACAACAGCAGCAATAATAGCAAAAATTATCCAGAGTCGTTTCGTACAAAAATATTCAGTCTGCCAGCTCGGATTTTTGTCTTCGTTCTTTTTTTCTATTCTTTCGTTCAATCGAATATTCATTTTAGCAAAAAGCAAGCGAAGTATGTAAGTGGTAAGCAAAGTATAGTTGTCCAAGCTTGATTCGAATACACCCTACAGTATAATTTACTTTTTGAAACGATAAATTCCTTCTGCGTAAGTCTTAAGCTGATCAAATTCCGTTGCTTAACAGAAAGTATTACTTTGTGCAAAACCAAGTTTCAATCATAAACGCCCTCATTAATGTTGTCTATTAAAATTTTTATTGATTTTAAGTTATGGACTGCTTAACATCGTGATATCCGTTAAGATATATCGCCATAAATTATTTTAAACTCAAGTTTAGCCTATTCTCTCACCACTGGATATCTTTATCAAATGTGTCTCTGAAAAGTCGGGCGGACTGAGGCACGTTCTCATAAGACATGGTATCATCTTACAGAAAGTGATTGAACAAACCCTGGAGCGTTAGACAGATTGTGCGATACCTACTCTGAACTTCGACAGGGCCTATAGTATTGGGATACCTTCTAGGAATGAGTGGGCTGTCGGATCTGTCCTTCGGGAGAACACAAAAGGGACACAGGGTTGGGTTTTTACTCCGATTAACTTGACCTCAGGTTCTCTGGAAGATGATTGCACTGTTTTTCAGTCGGAAATTTATATTATAGGCGTATTGGGAATTGCGAGACGTATTCGGGAATTAAATCTTGAGGTCTTCGAGTCATGCGGGAATCAATGCCCAGACTCTAACATAGTAAGATAAAAATGTCTCTAAAGCTGTATCAGCTTATTGGACCGACAAACGGCATCATGTTGAACTGATATTGATTCCGAGTCATGTAGGCATTCGAGTGGGTGGGGCTCTTACGCAGGGAGATGTACATGCCCCTCTGACTGCGTTGTTGAGCTTAATATATAGACGGTTGTTCATCAAGATGGAACTTGCGTGTACTAATCTTACTACTTGTAAAATATCCAGAATGCTCTAGCCTAAGTCTCTTGTTAGGTTTGGAATGAGATCGATTGGGCTTCTTAAGGTCATAATTACCGGTCACTGTTTGATAAATCGGTACAACATCTTCTCTGTGACTGTCCTGCTCTATGGAAGCTCAGGCTAAGGTAACTGGGTGCATGTCACTTTCATGATCTGAACTGTCTTAACAATCTATCACTGTTAAATTTTGTTAACTTCGTCAAAGATACCGGTTGGCTCACGTAAGGGACTCATTAACTCATTTTTTAGGTTTAGGTGAGCATCTTGAGACACTACCATGTCGGGATTTTCGGCGTCTATCTTAAAGGTACAACAGACCGTGGGCGACTCACGTAACTTAACCTAGCATAACCTACAGTTAAATATTTATGAGGTTTTAGGGTTAAATATTTGCATTTCACTTAAGTTAGATTTTGAGCGCCTATCGTCATCGAAATTGGTGAAGAATATTAAGCCGTTTGCAGTGTTATTGCAGACTATTTCTCATATATAAGGGGTAATGTTAACAAGTGCTTTATTGTCAAGTGCTCTTCTGAGTCCAACAGACTTCCGAGCTTTTGTACTATTTCTAAAGCTCAAGTCTACATTATAAATAAAGCAACATAGAGCGTAGTTGTTTTCGGCGCTAGCATGGCTTTGATTAAGGTACTGAATACTGTCTTGGATCTATATACCGTGGAGAGGGTTCTGAAGCTTGAATACGCAGAAGGTCATCATTATGGCTGACAAGTATGCCAGATTATATAAGACGTCACACAGTAGATAAGGCATATCATCATTTCTCTAATTAGACTTGACTGTCGTGACGGTTGGGTTTTACACAGAAAAAAATAACGCTGGCATACCAACACCAGCTGCATGAAATGACAATTCTTATTAGTGTCATTACTGGATACTGTACGATGCGGCAAATGGCAAAGCTTATGGGAATGATCAGGAAAAAGGGGAGATTGCAGCTTGTTTTATGCAACTTCTGGCTTTTTAGGAAGTTTAAGTTGTTATATTTAGGTTTCTTATTTCTAGACTTCAAGAGTGTTGTGAATAACGTCTTTAAAGGCCGAATAGGACTTCACAGGAGCGTTAGCTGGTTCTGTAGCTGATAGGTGGACTTAGTTTTTGCCTTTGGGACTTAATAGGTGGCAAAACTACTGGCATGATGGCCACACATCTGACGTTTTACAAAAAAAATTATAGTTAGTTTTATAAGGTGTTACAAACATCAATATAAACTAAGTATACCTTCCTAATTTTTTGATGATGTAGAGTAGAAGTGAAAGAACATGTTGTGTATATAGAGCGAACAAACAATATGTTAAAAATATTGAAATATCGTTCAAACACTGCAAAAATAACAAACAATCGATATTTTCTTAAAAACTTCATTAATACAACCTGGGCTGGAGTAAAAAATAAGAAAAACAGGAACCAGGCAAAGTAACAAACTTTAAAAGCACCTCTAAACAACTACAAATGCTTGTCATCCTCTATTTAAATGCTTAGATGCACTAAAAAAAGAAAGAAAAAGAAGTTTTAAAAAAGGAATCAAAATTACATTACCAGAGGCTCTAAGGAAAAGAGTAACAATAATTTTATATATTCCTGGTGCCTATTTATGCACAACCATACAACAACATAAAAAAATGAATCTGCAACTTATTTACTTGCTACTTACCATACCTTGTTTTAAACATAAACTCCATACGTGTACACTACACTGTAATTTCCATATTCTGGTATATGTTAGGTAGTCGTGTTCTTTTGAAGGAATGGAATCATTTTAGAATCAAGGCTTAATTATTGAATAGGTTAAAATAGACAAAACCTTTGGACTAATTTGTAAAATCAGAGACATTTTACTGCGACTTTTAAAAAATGCTATTCACCTGCACTTGTTAGCCTTAATGTCGGAAGTGCATAATACTGTAATTATTTAATAATATTTTTTGGGGTGACGGGGTATAGTGGTTAGAGCGCACGCATAACAACACAAGCGGCCCAGATTTGAGCCCCTATCGAGGACATGGCGAAAAATTTAATTATGGTTACGAATGTTTAATGAAGAGACTCACTTTCCTACAGACAACTCTTCTAAAAAATAAAGAAGAATGATCAGGAGAAATGCTATTGGGAAAAGAATTACAATGGATCACCACTACACAATCGCATATAGAGGGGAGCTACAGTGGATTATTTATCGACTTATGGAGCTTGGAAAATAAGTTTGATTAATGAAACTGAAAAAAGCTAAGGATGCTTTGTGGAAAACCAATATGCTCTTTAGTGTAGTGACGGAGAATAAAATTTAATGAATTTATTTCAATTAAATTTGAGTACCAGACCAGATGTTACATCAATCGCTTTGGGTATTATTAGCACATAAAACCTGAGTAGCAAATGTTCATTAGCAGTTAATTTACTTCAAAGCATCAATTACTATACCGAAGTCTTGCACATTAATCCCAAAAAACTTGCAGCAAAATCTCTGAGTTCCTCCATATTGTCGAAAGTACGTCCTACATTTAATGAGAAATTAACCTCCTGTAGCGTTGATCTCCGCCATGTTTTTTGGTCTTTCCCGTTTTCTGCTACCTTGCGAATACAACAGACTGCTAACTCTTTTTGACTTTTTGGTTTTTGAAACCTACGTGTGAGATAGCCCATGATCTTATGGCTCATGTTTCTTTAGTTGATGATGCGAAAGTTCTTTTCCCTCGTGAAACCCAAGCTTCATCTTGCTATAACTGAATGTCTGTTAAAGAAAGCCATTACGTGTGAAGTGATAATCTCAAAGATCGTAGGGATACCTTAATCTTCGATGAAGACGACATGTCTCATTTAAAAGTCCCTAGTCCACAACAGGAAAATGAAATCAAAGTTGACAATGTCAGCTATTGCTTCTACAATAAATTTGAAAATGGTAACTGGATAGTGGTGCAATCTTAGTGATGAAACAGAATACGTCCGCAACTTTAAGCAAAAATGCTGTAAAAAAAAGATGGCCTATAATAAAATCGACAGTCGCAACTTCAAATACTGTCAATTGCCCTTTTTGTTTTATGGATAAAATTTAGTGAAAGTACGACAATACCATATACAGATTGTGAGAGCACAATTAAGAGAATAAGAAAAAAACGCTGTCAAAATAAAGCAGATTCTATCTCACGACTGCTTTTGCCGACGATTTTTTATGTCAAGACCCAATTCTGTTCCACCTCTTTAAGCTCATGAGAAATTTATGGCATTTGAAGTGGATTCCGAAAGGACGCTGCTACACGTTCTATATCTATCACGTGATCCAGATAATAAAACACTGGATTATTCTGCGATATGGATGGCGATCGATCAATACTGAATGCTAAAAGTTCAATAAATATCGTGAAACTGGATCGTGCTCAATATTTGTAGATTGAGATTGTTTTTTTCTACATTATTCCTATTGCGAGCTTTCCACAAAGCATCCATTGCTTTATTTCAGTTTCATTAATCAGCTACATGATAAATATACTGTAGCTCGCCTTTATATGAATATGTAGTGGTGAAGATCCTTGCTGATCCTTACTTAGCATTGTAATGATTTTCCAGTAGGTGGCGTTTTCTTCTGATCATTCGTTTGATGTTTGGAATCATCGCCAGAAGTAAAAGCTGGAAACTCAGGGGGGCTTCTTTAGATGGATTTGTCTGGAGGGAAGTTGAAGTGTTTTTATTAAACACTCGAAACCGCAATTTAATCTTATTTTTTCGTCATGTCCTCTGCTGTGGATTCGAACCTTGGCCGCTTATGTTGTGTGTAAGCTCTAAACACTACACCACTACTACATCTTATTATAGAACTGCGGTGTGAAACATATGGTTTTAAGCTGTTTGTGAGGCTCACTATTAAGCATTACTGAAAGCAAAGCTAGACTATTAAGGGGTATAAAAAGTTAGTTTGAGTTTCAAAAATGGTAGCTGGACAATAAAAGCATTAGGAAAGGTACACTTCCATGCAGAGCGTTTATCTCTTTCCTTCGGTTGATATATTTTATCCCCAAAGAAATGCTTGACCATAAACGCTTAGCTGATTAGAAACTGTACCGATCCTTTTGCTTAATAAGTTAAAAGCTGTAGTCTTACATTGCGCTTTTTTTCGTTTTAAAGCTCTAAAGACTTGGCTACCGGTGATAAAACAGAAACCGGTCTGTTTATAATTAAAAACAATAAATGACAGCATTTCTAGCAACTTTTCAGTTAAGTTAGTTGACCAGTTCACTGAAAGGATGGATTAAGTCCACCCAGAGCTGTCTTTAAAATGAACAAGATCGAGTATTTGCCGCACACCGCTCATTCCCAAAAAATTATAATCATCCTCCCGCTAGATCTGGACATACATGGAGAAAATAAGTGACACTCTCTTTTTCAGAAGTGTTTCTGCAGCTTCTGCATTAGAGGTTAAAGGGCAAACTCATTTTCTTAGTGTCCGTTCCAATTGTTCAATGGAAAGCGTACACTTCTATGAGTTTGGAAATATAATGGTGGTGGATCTCCTGTTTCCTCTTTACCAAGGCCACAGTATCTTTGAGATAGCGCACGAGGAGATGGAGCTTCACCTGTTCTGTGCCTTCCCACGAAAAAAAAACTGCAGATTTCCCTCCTGACAGCAATCATAGTAAAGAAGATGTTAGAGTAAGACATCAGTTAACTCATCAGCCTTTTTATTTCTAGCGATGTTGTGTCTCGAGTACTTAAATTAAGAAAATGGTACAAACACTATTAACGCTCCATATCCTCCTGCTACCAGGCAACACTAGGGCCTGGCCACCAACGAAAATCCTTACCCTACCCACAGACAACCGATATCTCAGCTTTACATGCTTGCAGGTCTCCAGCAATCTAAGGGACGCCGCAAAGTTGGCAGATTCAGATAAAATATCAAGCACCACACTGGACACCATCTCGGATTCATATAATCGAGGTAAAGAATGTATGGGTAGAGTTAGGAAGCCTTTAGATTTAGAGTAACACGCATAGAAGAGTTCAGTATTTGTAAAAAATATTTTTTTTTAAATTTTCTTTTTAAAATCGCTGATAAAATTCTTTTAAGCCTCTGCTAAGGTTGTTTACTACTTTTACTTTAAATAAACATCATGTCTAACTGCCTATATTGGTTATTGGTGTAGAGTCTTGTCTTTTTTCTTTTTGCTTAATTTTTATTATTATTATCTGGGGTATTTGAACAGAAGAAAGAAACAACAACAAAAAAAAAATACTCCGTAGGCTGATTGCGTAGATGGTATTTATCCGGCGGACAAACATGAAATATGACAGTAAAGAGAGCACACAGCACACAAATATAAAAAGGAATTTAAAATGTTGTAACACATCGAACGATGTTCATACGTAAGCACAAAAGCCGAGAACAAAAGAATGATGATACTGATGCTGATGATGAGGACGACGTTTCTGCAACAAACATTGTAAGTCTATATGAGTATGTTGCATAGAGCTGCCAATACTTAGAGCTTTGGTAAGAAACATCATTACCAGCAACGAATGTACAAAAAACGTTACATAAATGCACGTAAAGCTTGGTAAAGGTAAATATGCATACGATGTGGCAAGAAAGCTAAAGGATGAAATAAAAATATGCTGCAGAACTGTTGACGTTATTGCTGCTGCTGCAATATGAATTTTTATGTTAAACAACGATTACAATGAAGATGATGACGATGGCAACGACAATGGCGACACAATAAAAGTATGATTGCGCATGAGGCCGAAATAACAGATAAACTGATGCGCAGCAGCCCTTTTATTTTTATTTTTTTTTTGCAATTTATGCTTTATTTTATAGCAGAAGAACAAGAAAAAAATGAATCTCTTGTTGCATTGTCAACGACAATGGAGAGATAGATGATGATGATGGTGTTGTATACATATGAGTATTCGAGTATATGTATTTGCAAATACGTGAATATATTGGTTAACAGGGTACGGCTTTAGTGACAATAAGTTCTAAAGCAAACAAACTCTGACGTCTTAAGCTGTTTTAATTTTTAAAGTAGCTAACTCTTAAAGCAATTGCGAAATCTTGTAATCGACAGACTTGTGTAAGGGGTGGGCCATCCATCGGTTTAAATTTGAAACAGCATTTATTTCGAATCTGGCAATATTTATGTCATTCTATTCTGACACAAAATTCAGTATATTATCTCCATTGAACAAAATGAATTAATTTACGCTTGAGCAACGTTGGGATTTATTGCAAATTTATTTCCAAAACATAGACAATTTGTTGGAAATTTCACCAAAATTTTGTACAAAATTTGGTCGTAGAGAAGAGCCAACAGTGCCAGGTATACGCAATTTTATTGTTAAAGTTCGTGAAACAGGTTTCATTGTACGGTGCGTACACCCGAAAATATCGCAGCTGTGGCTGGGAGTGTGCGTAAGAATCTATTAACATCAGCTCTTCATCGTTCTCAAGAATTTAATATTTCACGCACCAGTTTACATCGAATTTTGCGAAAAGATCTCGGTACGGCGCTTTTTTTTCTCCGTCACTCCTCTAGAGAGCATATTGGCTTTCCACAAGCATGTATTGCTTTGTTTCAGTTTCTTTAATGAATTTAATATTTCAAGTTAAGAAGATGATTAATCCGCTGTAGCTTCCTCCATATGATTTTTTTATGTAGTGGTGAAGATCTTTGCTAATTGGTGGTGATCTTTACTTTAGCATTGTAATTTTTTTCCTAGTAGGTGGTGTATTTTTCCTGAGCATTCGTCTGATGTTTGTCATCATCGCCAGAGGTATGCGATAAGGGTCAGGGGGGCTTTTTTTCTTTTTTTTTTTTTATTATTAAACATTTGAAACCACAATTAAATTTTTTCTTTGTCATGTCCTCCGCTGGGGCTCGAACCTGGGTCGTTTGTGTTGTCATGCGTGCGCTGTAACTACTACACCACGCCACTCCCCGTACCCCGGTACGGCGGCTTACGAAGTGCAATTTGTTTAAGAGTTGAAGCCGCATGAGCATTTGCTTCATTTTCGCTTCGCTAGATCGGCCAACGAGGAACTACACGATGATGTCAATTTTGCCAAAAAAATCATCTTTTCGGATGAAGCTCATTTTCATCTTAATGGGTACGTTAATAAGCAAAATTACCGTATTAGGGGCTCTTAAATCCCAAACGTGATCTTACAGAAGCGGGGGGAGGAATCATTGGCCAATATATTTTGAAAATGCTGACAGCACAACTATTACGGTCAATGGAGACACCTATCGCACCATGATAACCGATTTTTTGTACCACACATCTCATGCCACAATCGATTTATTGCGTCAAACGTTTAATGGCCGTTTAATTAGTCGCCAAGAAGCTGCGATTTGACACCGTTGGACTATTTTCTGTGGGGCGCCGTTTAAGACAAGTGTTATGCCGACAAACCAGAGACAATTAGGCAGTTGAAGGCCAACATTTGAAATGCCATTGCCGAGATACGATCCAATACACTCGAAAAAGTTCTCGAAAATTGGTCCGATCGAACGGGGTACTGTGAGCCTAAGCGAAATATTTGTACTTCACAACAAAAAAATTAATTTGTCAAAATTTTAGGCTGCTTTTGTTTTATTGCCTTTTTAAATTTTAACTTTTAAATGGCAAGCCCGATACAAAGCATGGTGTGATTATTTAACGGCCACTTTTTTGCATTCTGAAGAAACTCAAGTTCTCAACTTTCGAAGGACTTAAAAACCCGTTATAATCCGCACCCTGCTTGTGTGCCTGCTTTTTTAATAAATGCCCCCGCATATTTATGCGACAAAGAAGGCTTTTTTTTTCATTTTCTTCTCTTAAAAAATGGAATTGTTATATTAAAGTGACAACATAAAGGAGAGAAACTCTAAATATAAAACAAAAGAAATCGTAAAAAAAGAATTTTATTTATGCTTTTCAATATTTGTTGAATATTGCAAATTCTTATTATTTATTGAAACAGATCAAGTTACAGATTAAGACTATAGACACTGAAAGAGGGAGAGCGATCGAGCTCAAGAAGAAGACAAGGGCCATAAAGATGCCTTCAACGATAAAGAATTGATCTGTCGTTTAAAGAAATAAAACAAATGCAACGAAATACTTCAATTATCAAATTTCAAAAAATGGACTTCCACCAGAGCCTCATATTTTTAATTGAAAATTTAAAGTTTTTAAAAATTTTAAGATAAACATACGAGTATAGAGATGTTATTGTCAGTTGAGCCAGACTATATATGATATCCTACATCATATTGTTCAAATTAGAACGCTTAGTCAAAATCAAGTTAAGTAATCAAAGTCAAGGAGAGAGGTTGTCAGTCCAAAACTCACTTGGACTTTAGCAGTTTTTAGTTTCAATTATGAACCTATCACTCGGTGATCTTAGCGACGAATTGAAGCAGGGGTTAATAATAAAGATTCCAATGAAAGAAAACCTTACCGAGTACAGAAACTGGAGAGGCATCAATATCTTTAGCAAGGTGATTGCGATTGTTTTGTATAATAATTGGTAGATGCTTTCGCCAACGACATTGGCCATTAACAGTCTGGATTTCGTCCTGGCAAATCTGAAACAGATCACATCACTACATAGTCTACGACGCATAACGTCAAGTTTTTGCCCAACTTAATTTGACAGTTTTTTGTTGCAGTGTTTGATACATTAAACCATGGAGAGGTACACAAGTGAGCAAGGCGTTAAGATTGCATTTTACGAAAAGGGGCATTCAAATCAAAATGCATTTCATGCACTTCGTGATTTTTTTGACCAGCATAATCGACTAAATGTGTGCACAATCGGGTGAAATGTGCACAGATTTCAGCAAATAGTGTCTGTAGGAGATGTAAAAACACCTGTGCTAGTTCACCCAGTTCATTCTTTGAAAAACATTGCTATTGTTCGCGATAAGGTTGGCCAAGCAATTACCATGAATGGTGCTTACCATCGCGAGATGATAACGGCCTTCTTGTGGCCAGAAATTGAGAATATGGACCTGAATGATATCTGGTTCCAACAGAATGGTGCCTCTTGTCACTTAGCCAACGAAATAATGAGATAATGTTGTGTGCGATGTTAATTGACCACCACGACCATGTGATTTAACACCGTTGGACTTCTGTCTTTGCGGATATTTAAAAGAAGAAGTGTAAGCCAAGAACAATTCAAAAGCTAAAGGATGAGATAATTCGGCACATTAACGATATTGATCTTCAATTATGTCTCAGAGTAATTTAAAATATGAACCGACGGATAGAGGTATGTCACCTAAGCCGTTGTTAGTATTTTGTTTCACACATACAGTCACACAGATAATAATACATACCCTCAATAAAAACGGTTTTTAAGAATATAAGTACTTCAAAGACATATGACAACACAGATAATTATATATACGACTTGAAAGGATACTATATTTTTTTTTAAGTTTTACGAAAGAATTTCTATATTCATCTGGTCCATGGCAAATTTTTATATTAATTTAACAATTTTCTTGTCACCAGTAAAAAAATATATTATTTTAACTAAAAATAAGTCGAAAATCGAAAGATATTTGTATTAAAATTGGAGGGCAAATAATAAACTTAAGAAAAGCTGAGAATTTATTTAATGGAGTTGCTCAATTTGTTGGTAGGCCAAGTCCAAACAGTTTTTAAAAAGTTTTTGAGCCGAAATCTCTAGAAGGCAAGCCCAAAGCTGGTCGTTCACCTAAAACTTTTCTTTGTGTTGCCCGATACATAAAAAGTGTTGTGAATAAAACACCTGAAACAACAATGGTACAAAATCGTAATATATTCGAAAATGATCACAATATTAATGTGCATTTGGAAACTGTTCGTAGAGTTTTGAGAAAAAAGCGGAGTCCATAGCAGAGAACCAAGAAAGAAACGTTTTATAAGCGAACTCAAAAAGGAAAGCTACTGGACTTTGCACTGCAATATACTGACAACGAACCAAATTTCTGGGATAATGTGATATTGAGTTATGAGATAAGTTTAACTTATTCGGTTGTGACGGCAGGCAAAAAAGTTAAGTATGTTTGTTCTGTGTGACTGTAATTGTCATAGATTCTTCTACCATAATTGAAAATATTAATATAATTCTCTGAAAACTTTTTGTTTTATTTACAATTAATATCGTGCTTTTTGGTTTGAACCCCAAATTTGTTGACTTTTGAAGGGGTTCGATAGCCAAACCCATTCCGCCATAGAGAATGCACTTCGCTGTAGGGAACTACCAGTGAGATTCATAGCTCTCATTGTATTCCTGCTTTTCAACGTTCTCCGACAGTCAAGCTGCCTGTCAAGACCGGTCAAATATTGCTAAGATACGTTGCAAAGGCTTTCGCTTAGAAATAAGGTCCAGTTGTTTTTTTTTTGTACCTGGATATTGGTGAGAGAGAAGGTAATGAAGCAGCGGATGCTTTGGCTAGATAAGGTTCCATGACGTCCTATATCGGTCCGGAATCTTACTGTACTGGACCACTTACTACCATCCTTAATTTAATCAAGTATTGGGAAATTGGAACATTAGAATGCACAGAAGGCACTTCCCCATTCTAGAGCGGCCATTGTTGACTACAAGCGCATCTGAAGAGGATGGCGGTTACAGATGTGAATGCTTGTGTTCACTGGCATCAGAGGCAGCGGAAGACATATTGTGTAAATGTGGGGTCTGCACCATTATCAGATCTGCTGGTGTTCATTAGGAAGGCAGCAGATCTGCTGAACAAACTGTAGACCGGAAGCGGCAGAATAGTTACCATGGGTAGTAGTATCCTGCAATAGTACTTGGTCAGAATGATATAATACTTTCTGGTCATTGTCTAGTGGATAGACATGCACTCCGCCTTGGGTATAATAGACTTTTTTTGTGCAGTTATTGCTGCAAGAATGAAGTAGCAACTGCACGACAGTTGCTTTTGCTGCTATCAGGGCTGAGATTGAGAGTCTTAAATTGCTGCTCCCGGTAGATTGTTTCGGCTGCTTCGTAAGCGAAGCCGGCTTGGACCTGGTAGGTACGTACTTATTGGATTTTTCTTTCTAGGTTCATTGTAGTATGCGACATCACAATGGGTCTATTTGGCCTAGGTGGGCTGAACTTCGGATCGACTGCCGATTTTTTAACCTTTAACCTTATGGCTTACTTAGCAATTCCAAGTGTTACAAACGTCAGCACGATTGCATTATGCCTTCAATGTACATACTTACGTCACGTGTAGTATATTGAAATCAATTACAATTGCCTAAAAACCAAAAAATATATCTTCTAAGGGCTCCCTTGCTTTCATATTCATATCTTCATTGTCCTTTTTTTTTGATTTTTGAGTGGAATAAAACAATAATAAAGATTTCGTTGCGCTTAACAGATAAACGATGCCACAGATCTGGACAAGAAGTACAAGAAAATAAATGAAAGTTTTGAAAGGTAGAAGCACAGCCATAATTTTTGAAAGAAAACAATTGTTAAAATGCAAAAAAAAATTGGCAAAAGAAATTACCAAAATAATGTGCAAAAGGGCTTTTTTATGATAAAATATATTTTTTTTTTGCAAAACAAAGAGAACCCAAAAAAAAGATGAAATCTCACATTTTTTGGGAGCATACGCTTCTTATATATATGGCTGGCTGTCTAGTGCCAGACAGGTAGTAAGTTTTAGCAATTGGTGTGTTCCTTTCTTTTTTAAATTTGTTTTGTAAGATTCATGTACGCAAATATTGTTAAGCATACGAGGAAAACAATGCATATTGATTAACAGTGTTTTAGAGAAAGGGAAAAAGTGCTGACAAATATTCGATGCTACCGGCGCCCATAATACCAAAATTAAGAGCAGTCTCGAACTCTGTCATTTGTGATGCAGTTTTTATATCAAGGATCGTTGCAAATCTTTATCCTTTTTTGGGCGTTTTATGTTTTGGAAGCAAGTAAAGATCGCAGGGCACCTCAAAGATCTCACAAAATCAGCGACTTTTGACTAATTTCGGCCCATGGACCAGATTTTTACAATACGTTAAATACTGGAAAAGACTAATGGGAAGAATATCGACAAATACCAGCTATTCGTCGACTGTAAAGCCGCCTCTGACAGTACAGATAGGATTTGTCTCTACACCACCATGTCTGATTTCATTATCCCAGCTATACTTCTACAGAATTGGGAATCACCTGTTCGAGTCGCTTGGTACTAAATGAAGTTTTATACAAGTTGTGACTTCTTCAACCTTTTACTGGAGAAAATTATTCGTGCCGCTGGTTTAAATCAGCCTTAATGCCCGCGCTATAATTTCTGCGTACTCCAGTCTAAAGAGGGAAGCATCTAAAGTCTGTCTCGTGGACTAAGTATTTTTTATCAACAAGTAAAGAGTCCTCAAGTCTTGGTCAGAGCATCACTGTTGGCTACCACAGCTTTTGAGTAGTAAAGGACTTTGTCAATCTTGGTACCAGCATTTACACGGTGAACGTCGTCAGCCTGGAGATCAAACGAAGAGTCACTCTTGCCAGGATATGCTACTTTGGGCTCAGTAGATAGTTGAGGAGCAGAGCACTCACTTTCTACAAAACTCTTATCATCCCTGTTCTGCTAAGTATATGGTGCAAAATCTTGGACACTGTCAACGACGAAAATGTTTTAGAGCGTTCGGGAGGAATATAATTCGTAAGGTCTTCGATCCTCTACGAGTAGAAGATGAGTATCGCATACGTTGGAACAGCCAGCTGTACATGAACGTGGATATAGTAAATCGCAATTTGATACAGCGGCTGCACTGGCTTGGCTACGTTTCTTGTTTAGACGAAGAAACTCCGGTAAGGCAAGCCTCTGATACGATAGCCTAAGGCGGTAAGCGGGAAGGAGAATAACCAAATCTTCGTTGGAGCGATCAAGTGATGCAGAATCTGACGGCCTTGGAGATATCAAACTGGCGCCTGTTAGAGCGAGATAAATCCAGCTGGCATGCTTTTTTGGACTTGGCCAAAAACGACAGTCGGTTGTAGTGTCACATAATTAAATTGAATTCACATAAATGAAAATCAGTGACCGTTTTGTAAGAGACACACTTTACCAAACGCAACCACAAAAGACACCCTATCGAGTTATTATATGGGCTTAGATGCTTCTTTGGATGACCGTGTATATATATCCTATCAGCCACTTTGTATCACCTGCGGTAAAAAAAATTGCTTTTCGTAAAGGGAAATATCCTTTCATGTTATCAGCGTAGATACGGTCTTGGAGTTAATCCTAATAAGACCGAGCTTTTGATATTTACTAAAAGGTACAAACACCAGATTGAATAATCAATCTCTATAACTTTCGTCAAGTACTGAGGTGTAATATTGGATTGAAAACTTCATAGGAAGCTGCATGTTAAGGACCGATGAAAAAATATCTATTTTGCTTTTTATTCCTGTAACTCTATATTTGGTCGACAATAGAGACCTTAACCACAAATAGTACTCTGGATATACAACTTAGCGCTTCTGGCAATTATTATCTGGTGTGGTGGGGCTCTTAGTAAGTACCTTATCACCACCATTCTGAAAAGAGTGCAGAGGTCTGTGTGTTGGGTTGTCACTGGTGTTTACAGGATATGTCCCAATACTGCACTTACTATCCATTGATCTCCACATTTTTTCGCTTTTAGTTTAGAGCACTTTCAGGCTAAAAACACTGGGCCTCTACAGATAACCTCATAGTAGCCATTGTAGTATTTTGGGGCATCTAACTCTTTTGCTCAGGGCTATATGCAAAGTGGATTTTGCTGGGTAAAGCAAAGCCCATCCCTGGAAGGAAAACATGAAGATGCGGTAGGATTTCTTTGGGTTCTGATATTACAGTCTTCACAGACGGATCTAAGGTGGCATAAAATGTGGGGCTGGTTTTTTTCAGAACCTGTCAACTTTGCAGAATGTTTTAGATTACCGGAGACTTTTAGTATTTTTTAGGTAGTAGTTTTTGTGATTCAGCAGGTGTGTAAAATGCTAAAGGATCGCTGGTCTGTGGGTATACTCCGGGGCCCTGATGTCGCCTAGTAGCAACTCGACTTTAGTTCTCTGGTGTAAGGAGGAGATAAAACTCCTCTACAATACATATAACATTTACTTGATTTCGGTATATGGGCACAGGGACATCGTTAAAACGGAATAGGCTGATGAACTTGCTAGGAGGAGGATGGATGTGGATTTTGTCACCTCCTATTGCGACATCTGCTGTTCTATGACTGTCATCAAAAGTAAAATCTGCTGTTTTTTTCATAGCAGGACACAAGACAAACACACTGTGTTCTCGGTATCACAGTGGCAGGAAACTGAAACCTCTGAGGATCACTCACTTTTTTCGTCATTGAACGATCGTAACACAGGCGGGGAAAATGTGTTTGCTTTTCAAGCTTTACTGCAGAAGCACTTTCGAGAGAGAAATAATCTTCTTTTCTCTCTGTGAATGTTCAGTTCTGACAGTCAGACGATTGTAGCACTTCGGGGTAAGATTCTTTAATGGCTTGTTGCAGTGCGCACACCTGTTCTTTTTCTTTCTTTTCCTTTTGAGTCGTTCATCACTTATGGTCTTGATTTGGTTTAAAAACGGTGATAATTGTGGTTGATAATTGTGGTTGATCACGTTGTCGGTTAACTAGCCAACTAACCCCTACCTACCTATCAACTTACTTTATGTTTGATCCACGTCATTTTTAATAATTCAACTCATTTTTACGTAATATTTATCTCAATAGTTTTTTGCTGTTGGAGAGGATTTCTCTGAATTCTTGGTTGGTTTTTTATATCAAATAGAATCAAACAATTTTATACACCTCTGGATTAATTTCGAGCAGCAGGTGAGTTTTGAAAATATCGGGGTTCAATTTTACTCCTCAAAAACGCTATACGGATCCTGTTATTTGATTTTAGATCTGGCTATGGCTCGAGCCACAGCAGAAGACATGACAAAAAAAAAAAAAATTAATTGTTGTTTTGAGTGTTTAATAAAGAGGCATCCACTTCCCTTAAGACAACTCCATCTAAAAAAATAAAGAAGAAGCTCTTCCGACCTTACAGCCTATCTCTGGCAATAATAACAAATATCAGACGAATTATCTGGAAAAAATTACAATGCTAAGTAAAGATCACCACCACCACTTAGCAAGGAAGGGGAGCTAAAGTGGATTAATTATCTTATTAGCTTGCAAAATCAACTTGATTAATGGAACCGAAACAAAGCAATGGATGCTTTGCGGAAAGCCAATATGCTTCTTAAAGGAGTGGCGGAAAAAAACTCTGGCTCTAGAGATTAGAATTTATAAGCCATATTGTTACGAAAATAGAAATGCCTAAAGAGAAAATACACCACATTAGGAGTCCATTGGGATTGTATTGCCGGATTTTTGTTTATTGGCTTGTGTAAAGGTTGATTTGTGTATTTGACGGTAACACTTACTGATTTGTGTATTTGACAGCAGTGCCAATGCAACCGTCTTTAGAAAACACAAACTTACATGTTCAAAATTAACGGATATAAAATGGAGGATATGAGAGCGTTTGAGCCATTTCCTGAACTTTCCAAACTGTAGGCAGTTAGATATATATGTTGGCTGCTTTGCCTACGTTGATATAGTAATCCTTTTGCAGTCATGAAGTAAAGTCGTGCCTAGGCGCAAATAAAAGTGGTGTATAAACAAATATTAAGTGGAAGATAAATAAGCTGCTGTATTAAGATAAACTGTATAAAGATAAAGTGAGGAAATAATAGTGTAAAACAACAACAACGTGGTGTTTATATTATTTTGACGCAAGAAGAAAGAACTCAAACTGTTTGAAAAGGTTAAAATGTAACAATATAATAATAAAAGGGTGTATGTTCAATTCTACTATCTGAATGGGTATGTTCAATATTGTAATAGTATTTATGCCCCTACTGAGAAGAACAGTAGTAGGTCGTGTACTACTTTTAAGAAGAAAGACAAGTCTTATCATATTCGCTGGCTTAGCTTTTGGCTTGCAAGAAATTGTACTGAAATTACCTCTATTGACTGCTATTTTTACAACCTCTACTGTATCGAAAAATATACTAAAATTTGCGAGTTATAAATGAAAATCAAAATAGTACCCATGGTAGGTGGGTAGTAGGCCTACTAGAGACTTTGGCAAATTAAATAACTAATTGACTGTCAAATTCAAATAAAATCTCCTTACTTTTAACAGGATTCTTCAGCTCAGTTTCATTCACTTTTACCTAAAGTAGGGTAACATTTTTGAACTTTTAGATAAACTCCAAATGATATTAACCTTTGCAAAACTAACTCCTAGAAGCAACAACATTAGGCGCATGCTAAACCGGATTTCAGTTAATACTAATGGAACAAAAAAACCAACAAAATTAAAGGAACGAAATTTAAAACCAACACAAAAGAAGAAAAAGAAAAAAGAGGGGAACCAAACGACCATCGGTTGCTAAAAGACATTAAAGTCGTGCCATTAAAACAGAATACTGGGAGAGAAATTAGTGCAAAATGTACACGAAGTCTAAACAGCATGACTTGATTTGGAGTCCAAAAATAAAATAACTACGTTTGCAATAAAGGAAACTAGAGAGTAAGAAGACCGGGAGAATGAAAGAGTAGAGAATAATTTATAGAGAGCAACTGATCCAATTGGAAAATTGCAGTTGGTTTTAAATGAAAAAGATACATTTAAGATAAATTTCGAGAATAAAAGACAGACTGGAAGTGTTTTAAAATTATTCCAAAGAGAGCTTAGAAAAGCAAAATGTGTAAAAGAAAGAGAGAGAGAGAGAGTTTTTAAAACCAGCTTTGAATACTTAAGGTATCCAAAAGATATTTTGCCAGTAAAGCTTTTAGTTTGCTTTAAGCTGCTGTTTGATACGAGTCGGCTTTTAAGCCTCCTCTGCCCCTATTTTTTAAAAATTGTTTTATGAGACCGTTTTTCTATTTTTCTATTACGTGTAGAGTGTTTCTATTTAATTTTTCTTCTAAGAAATGACAAACTGTCACTATTTAATCAATTTAATGTCCTTTTCTAGTCTGCCGTAATAAGACGAAAATGTGAGTTATCACTTTGTTATCGCCATTGTTGTTCTTTTTGTTGTATTACTTAACCAAACAACAACGACAATGTTGTCTTGTTTGTTGCTGTTGTTGTCATTTTCTGTTATCGTAATGAAAAATAAAAGTGTGCTCTTATAGCACTTACATACGAGTACGAATATACCTTTATAGGCCTATACAAATCATACAGACAAACAGACATACATCAATAACACACTTCACTACAATAAACTATTGCACATACATAGGCACAATTGTACTCTACACCAACAAACTATGTGTGAGTGTGTGTGTGTTTGTATTCCCAAAATAAAGGTGTGTTGTGTAGGAGTGACAGTTTACCAGATAAAGTGATATAATGCCTGTAGTTAAAACAAATACACACCATAATATAGTCAGTATGACGGTTAAACAGACGATCAGATAGATGGCGGGACGGACGAACAGACAACAATTTGCAGTCAGCGCTATTGCGTTTAGAGTCAGACACATTTTTGGTCTTGTTGGTTTTCCTGCAAACGATTTATATGGGTTTCATGCACATTTAACGAATCTTTTATTTTTATTTTTTAATTTTTTTCATTTATTTTTACTTTTTAATTTTATTTGTAACTGACAAATCTCGGTTATGTTTTTTGGTTACACAGTGGTGGTTGGAATAATAGCAATAAAAATCTTTTATTGTAGCAAATTTCATAATTCGAATTCCACCATGCTGTACAATAGAATACTATTATCATTATCGATTTAGACTGAGCACGGCTAGAAGGCGCTGCAATATTTGAGATCTATATAGTGTCCAGGGTTGGCTACCCACTGGATAACTTACTTAAGCCCACCAGGGTTTTATTGGGTGGGTATTACATTCAAAACAACTCGGATGAGTTTTTTATTTAAACGTTTTCATAGTTTATTAACGACAACAAAAGTATAATTTGTGTATAGGAAGTACAAACTGATTCGGTCTATTTTTAGCTCAAAAAAGGTAATGAATTATCAAATTTATCAAAATAAGTATTTATCAAATCACCGCTTATATCTTTTCTCCACCTCTGAGCCAATTTCCGAATTCTGTTTCAGAAAAACACCTCGTCGTTGAGGATTCCCTCAGTCGTCGATTATATATTTTTTCGAAAGAAGTGATGTTAGTAGAATACTGCGAGTGTGACAAGATATTTGATCTTTTCTAATAATTGTTTGAGAACCTTTGCAACCTGAGGCTGAGAGTTGTCAAGCAAAAGAATAATTTAATTGTGTCTGTCTTCATATTCCGGTCGTTTTTCTCGTAATGCATGAAGTAATCGCTGCTCGGATCAACGATTTATGGCAGCTCATGGAGCACAATGCTCCCTTGATCTCACGAAGAGAGTGCAAAATTGTAGTATAAATACTAAAACAACGTAATCGCACTAATAAACAAAAAATACTGAAATAAAACAACGTAATCGTACTAATAAACAAAAAATACTGAAATTTGAATGCAGTTATAAAACCCAATAAAACCCGGTGAATTGGATTACAACAAGCCGGATTTTTGCCAACCCTGAGTCTACTGTTTGTTCAGCAGACCTTCTGCCTTTTTAATGAACGCTAGCAGGTTTGAAATTTTAGTGGCGGATTTTTTTTCTATTGAGACCCTATGCCCCCTCAAACAATCCATTTAAATATATTTTAACATTATCATTCCTGACCAGGCACTTTGGCAGGACACTGCGACCTTTAGGATCCATTGTTCCTCTTTTGAGCTGTAGTTCTTTTAACAGATCTGCTGTTGAAGTTGTGGTGGATATGAAGCCATATGTCACCGAATTAGACCCTATGTCTATCCAAACGTTTTCACCTAAGCCTATCAAGAACCCCACATTCACACAATATGTGTTCCTCTGTCTGTGGCTGCCGGTGAGCACAGTCTACAAACATCCGCATCTGTAACCGCCATTCTCTTCATATATGCTCTTAGTCTACAGTGGCTTGTAACAAACACTGTTAATAGTTTCACATCCGGCCTGCCAAACTTGAGAACCTCAGATAGACACCTCAATTGCAGACTGAACGCCGTCCTAGAGTAGCGAAGTCCTCTTTAAACACTCTAGTGTTCCAATCATCAGGAATCATCAGGAATACTAGATTAGGTTGAGGATGGTAGTAAGTGGTGCTGGATATTGGGGGTCATAGAAACTTTTCTAGCCAATGCATCCGCTATTTCATTACAATCTATCCCACAGTGTCCAGGTACCCTAAACAACTGGAATTTATTTCTAAACGAAAGACTTTGCAACGTATCTGTAACAATATTTGGCCGTGCATTTAGAAATATTCGGAATAAGCCTGAATGTCCATTATCCTTTCCGACCTTCAAACCTTGCCATGTTATCATCGATAGCTCTCTCTTACTGGGCTTAGAATCATATTTTACCAAATGTATTTCATACAATTTTCACGCCTCTTCACTTAATGTGTTAATTGAAATCGTCCCCGCTATAACGTTGGCGGCATCTTCAGACATTGATCTGTAGACGCAGCAAAAGCCGTTAATCTATATACTGATGCTAACCTTCTCCTTACCTGCTGTATCTCTAGGGCTCTGTGTTATGCTCCAAATGTTTCTAACAACAGTGATTTCAGAAATAAGCTTTTGGCTAGATTTCACAAAATAGACTTGAACACTTCCACCAATTGAAATGTAAATCCTTCTAAGCAATACGTTCTGTATACGACAGGGTGTATAGTGTTAGATTATTACTACTGTCTTGGTCTATAGCGATGGCTTAAAGACGGAAATAGGCACTGATTCGGGTTTCTACCCGATGATTGCACTGTTTTCTCAGGTGGAGGTTTACGCCATGGGCAAGCCCGCAAGGCTTATCTGGGAATTAAATATCGGGGTGAGGTCTATTGCAATCTGCATGGATAGTCTTGTGGCAATGAATGCTCTCGACCTTAGCTTAGTAAGATCAGCTGTATTTGTTTACTGTCCTGACTGAAACGGCACCATGTCAGACTGTATGGGTTCGGAGTCATAGGGCCACCCGTGGGTATGATTTTGCTGAGTGCAGTACTAGAGGATTCTCCCTGGGTGTGACTCTTACGCATACGGGGGGACATACATGTTCCTCTGGTTGCGCTGTTGAGCATGACACATACCATTTGTAGAATATTTAGAATGATTTGGCCTTCTTTGTCTGTGTCTTACAAACGTAATTATATCTTACATATGTATATAATGTCGCCTTGCTCATGGCTACTGTAGTGGCTGTGAGGATGAGGAGGAAAGGGAATCGGTACAACACTTTCTCTGTGACTGCCCTGCTCTACGAGAACTCAGACTAAAGCACGTGGGTGCAGGTCACTTTCATGATTGAGACGGTCTCAGGGATGTGTCATTGTTGAACTTCATCAGTGGTACCGGTTGGGTCACATAAGGAACTCATGAACTGAATTTTCACCTACATCTTAGAGCTCTCCCATTCTCTTTGGATTTTCGGCCTCTTTGATGGGTTTATGAACTCCCGAATTGCGGGTGACCTACGTGACCTACCTAATCTAACCTGACGTAACTAACCTATACCAAAATTCAGCCGATTTTGACCCCTGAAAAGGATAAAGATTTTCAGTGATTGAGAAAGAAAACAGGCTTTAACAGAAGAACTTGGAACTTGGAAGTTTTTTCGACAAATGTTTTTTATTTAAGGGTGGATTGCTTTGAAGAGACAATACTTTGTTTATTGAATTGGTGGCTAAAATTTCCCGCATCGCTTTAAATGTTCGCATAATAAACTCGTAAAAACATTCTAAAGTATCTTGCGGCAACGGACATATAAAAAATCGTACTTGGTACTGTGAGCTGTTGTACCACCAGGTATTGTTCCGATATTGTATGTTTTTGCTGTTTTTTTTTTCTTCTTTTTTGTTTGGTACGAAATTTATTCGCTGATTCGTTCAGTGGTTTACTGGCGTGTTCACACATAAACGAATAGATGGATGGATGGAAGGTGGGATGATGGTTGTCGGAATAAAAGTTTTCAAAACGTGATTGTTCTTTTCTAAAGAGCTGCAACGTGATGATGATCATTATCATCATTATTATGATTATTATGATAATAATGATGTTTGTTTGTTTTATAAATAACTTTTTACTTTTATTATTTCAAATTTTATATGCAATCATCGCCTCCACTAACTGACTGACTATGTGCAGCTGTTTTTCAAATGAAATTGCTTTACGTTTGTTCGTTCATACGTTCGTTTGGTTGGCTTATTTGTACTGCACATGCGCGCCTGCGTATTTTTGTTCGCCGTTTTTTTTTGATTTTGTTTTTGTTTTGATATTGTCAGCTTTTGTTTTTTTTACAGTTTCTGCCGTCGGCTTGTCGCCAATGTCAAGTCTGACAAGTTTTTGGCAATAACTTTTTATTGTTGTTGTAGCTTTATTGCTTTTAAGCAAAAATTTATGTTTTGTTTGTTTGTTTAGTGATTGTGCCGTTAAAATTCAAGGACTTCTCTCTACTGCATTAATGGTTTCGCCTTATGTGTAGAGTTTTATTCTGAAAATGTTTGCATTTTTACAGAAAAAACGGAGTTTTAATGTAAAAAGTGTTTCTCATATCAAAGTTTAAACTGACATTTTGCTAATTTTATGTGTCAAAAGATGTCAGAAAATCTTCTTTTCGACTTTTCATGTTTGTTGCCTCATGGTGAGCTCCATTCGTTGTTCCTTCATGTTGGCCATGAACTTCATAATGAAAATGTTGAAAACTTTGACACGGCGAGGGTTTTTTTTTGTTTATTTGAAAGAAAACAAATTTAAAAACTTAAGCTTATTTTGTAGAATTATAAAAAAAAATTATTTTTTGTTATTTATTACAGATATTTAATTACCAACAAAGCAATTATACCATAAAAGCATAAACAAGTTAAACTTTTATTACAAAATGTGAAATAAAAAGGTGAGTTTTTTAATAACTTTATTAATATGTATATAGATTCTGTTAAGTTGTCTTCTAATAATAAGAAAACTCATTATAACGAAACAGTTGGTCAAGATATGGTTTAGTAAGGTTAGAGGTCATCAGTTTAAATATCTTATGTTGGTACGGTAGCAGATTAAATTTCAATTTGCATCTACATTAGGTGCCACCACGGAATAATGTTGTGTTGCTCAGGGCCAAAACTCACTGTGACCCGAAAGATCTTTTCTACAGCGCCATAAGTTCACCACATCAGATTGATGCCGCGAACAAGCCCAGTAATCTTATTTGGTGAGTCACCCCAAAGCATTCCCCATCAACTTCAATCCCTTGGCTGAAATAACTTGTCATTCACAAGATACATGGTCAGATGTCTCGACATTAGTAGAGTAGAACCCTTACCGATCATCCTTAACATATCCCAAAATTTACTGACGGTATCTAAAACCACAATGCCCTGTGAATACCCCCATTAGTACCTCGAGTTTGCTCTCAGTGAGCAGTAATAGCCTTCTGGATCTACCAGGAGAAAGTGAAATAAACCACTTAGCATGTTCCATACCGGAGGGCTCGTACAAAATCGGGCGAATTCTCCCTCAGCCCAGGAGTCAATCCTGCCCTTTAATATCTCGCAGGGACACTAAAAAATGGCTTAGGCTCAAAAACAAACCTGACGAGCTTTACTGTTAGCTAAACAGTCGGTCCTCATGACCAGGGAGCCAACATAAAGTAACCCTGGTGTGAACGCCAAGTTCTTTGAGACATGTAATGAAGACCATAGAAGCCTTTGATATAACCTCATAGGATGACAAAGACTTTAAGGCTGCCCGACTACCTGACATGAAATAAATAATCAAACAGTAAGATTTTCTGCTGACACATTCCCTAAGGAAGTAAGGGAGGAGTAAATCATCTAGGCGAAGCCCTGTGAAAATTTTTACCGGCTTCCGTATCACCACCAAATCTATTAAAATAAACGAAATCTAAATTGCGATATTACGCCATCACGATTTGTCCAATCATAAATTCATTTTAGCTATAAGGACCCTGAAAGTCTTGCCAATCACTAAAGTGGGCGACAAAGAATGATTTATCCTAACGAAGCGATCGCTATCAAATAGGCAGAATATCCTCATTTGCCACACCATTTTTACCAACAATACCAGCTCCAGTCTTACCGCCGTATCCATTAAAATAAACGAAACCTAAATTGCGGTATTTCGCCATCACGATTTCTCCCATCATAAATTCGTTTCGGCTTTAAGGACCCTGCAATTATTGCCAATCACTAAAGTGGGCGACATAGAATGATTTATCCTAACGAAGCCACACCATATCGCCAGCCTTCAAACCGGAGACACCCGCCAATATAAGAACTCTTCCCATTACCGAAATCTGCAATGGAGGTATGTGCAGAATGGCCCAAATGGCAAGTTTTGGGCGGGATTCCATCAAATCCGTGATTGAAAAACAAGTAAGGCGATCGATCCTACCAATAAACCCGCGAATTGTCTTGTTCTGTTCTAGGCTATTAAGCTAAGGCAGCATAACTCAGTATTAGTCTTATTATCGTTACGAAAGACCAGTAAATCACCACGTTTTACGATGGAGGCGCTAACAGGCACAAATTTACTATGATCGCCTTGTAAGTAACATAGGGCAAGTATTTCTCCCATTGAGTCTCAGATTCCTACGTCTAATCAATCGTAAATGATATTGTAAGAGTACTGTACAACCACGACTATATGTTATGTCTTCCCATCTGACCAACGAGATGACCAGGTCATCAGCTCATTAAGCTTTTTCAAAAATTCATCATTGGCAAGTGTCCACAGAATAGGCGATAAAACGACACTTTGTGTACAGCCACTAGTGGCCTCGATGGAACTGCCATACGGGGGTTATTTCGAAAACTTTTTGATTAAGGTAGTGTACGCAGCAATACAACCAAAAATGGGCTAATCAAAGAAAAAAATCTTGAATAGAAATTCAATTCACAAATTTCAACGATTTGCAAGCGTTGCTCTCATCCATAATGAAATATCAAACCCAACTAACTAAAAAGCAACTATCAGCTGTTACATCGGTTGTCAAACAAAAGCAGCGTTGTCAAGTCAAAGTTATGAATCTCTAAACAACCCGCTACATACATTAATCACTGATTCTGTTGCTGCATGTGCTCTGAGGAATTGCGCCTGTGTTGTTGTTTGCCAACGACGATTATAAAAATAAACTTTGTTTGGCAGCGAAAGGGTTAAGGTATTAAATTCCATTTCTTAAACATATTTCAATACAAATTCACAGAAAAAGAGAGATAGATATTCCATTGAATGCATACACCAAAACTCAAAAAGTTATCCAACTTTTTTTGAACGCACCTCTTATATAGAAACTTCATTTTTTAATATATTTACTGTATGTATTATAAATACTTAAGTTTAGAAAGGCAAAATACGAAATTCATTTAATTTTTATTAAAAATGTTTGGTCACGTTTTACACACACCCCTTGGAAAAAAAACCAGGTATTTGTTATTCATTTTAAAACCATTAAGATTTTGGCACAAAAAAAATTCTACACCAACCATACATGTCAACATTTAAAATTGCATTTTTTAACACTTTGGCCACCATAAAACCAAATAAAACAAACAAAAAGTCCAAAAGATCTAAAGAACAAATAAAGACTTATTCCAGTTATTTTATGACCCGCTTTTCAACAGCAAAGCTACTCACAGCTGCATGTCGATTGCAAATCGAATGGATTAACACGAACTCAATTACACTATGGAACCTTCTTTTTTTAGTTCCTTTGCCGCTTTTGTTTGTTGTGCTTAAATTCCAGTTTTTACGTTTGGTCAGCATCATATCAAAAAACAAAAAGTGACTAAAACAGTATTAAAGAAAGAGAAGAAATGATGGGGAGTAATGAAGAAAAAAGGAAAAAACTCTTAATTAAACAATAAACAAAAGATTTTAAAATAAACAAATAAAACGAAAATGATGAAAGAAAAAAAAAGAAAAAATCACCAACGAAATATCAACAATTACAAACGGGCAGCAAGTCACAGTGGACTTGACTTCTTCATCAGCCTTTGTTTTGGAGTGTTTTGCCGTGGTGTTGATGGCGTTGGTGGCTGAACAAACATAAAAAATAAAAATAAAAAATATTTAAGCCATAACAACTTAAAAATATAAAAAAAAATGCTTAAATTGAAATTATTTTGAATAAAAAAAATTCCAATAGTGGTCGACTGTTGTTTAAGCCATTATACGTACCAGGATCTCTGCAGCATTCTTTTAATCCAGTGGCGGTTTATATTTAAATATTGCTTGTTGGTTGGTGGCTGCATAACAAATATTGCCATAAAGTGTTAACTTGATATGAAACCAACAACACTCGAATGAAGAAAATATATTATTTTTTAATAGAAAAGTTTTTTTTTTGGCAGAACTCAATATATTTCAAAACGAAAACAAGCTGCAAATTGCATCGAAGGACTTTATTCGAGCTCTTTGAATGATTTTTAGCGGAAGAGCTTATGTATGTAGCTTATGTAGTAGAGGATTATTTTAAAGAAATTTTTATTATTATTAAATTGAGTCGGAGAGGGGCAACTGGCCCTGGCTCTGCGACCTAGAAAGATCTTTTCTCCAGAAGAATACCCTCTACCTTGTGTGTGAAGACAGCAATATCTCCAATGGGTAGCCGACGAACCTGTTCAGGCCCAATAAACGCTCCATAAAAGTTTGTCTCCGAATGTTTGCAAAGCAAGACATTCACACAGAATATGCTCTGTCGCACAGTGTGTCGATCCCATAGAACGAATAGGCAAAAATAGATGGAGTCGTCGTAGATAAATGAAATTTCGTGCAGACATTATTGGGGCTAAATATAGATATCAGCGAAAGTTTGAAAAAATAGGACAACGGTCACGCCCACCGCCCACATATACTTAAAGAAACGATCTCAAGGTATTTTTTTAATTTTTTATTAGAAAAAGCTTTTCTGTAGCACATAGTTGTGTTAATAACTGATATAAATAAATAAATTCCAAATAACAACAAGCTTTTGGGCATATAATTTTGTGGATTTGAAAAAATTAAAAATTTATTGCAATCTCTCAAAAACTCGATGTTACCAAATTTGACGATTTATCGTCATTTTGACGATTGACGCACGCATACATTGAAAAGCCGATACACCCAAGACGAGTCACTGTTTTGTGCGGATTTTGGTCCAGAGGCATAATTGGGCCATTTTTCTTCGAAAATGAGCAAGGAGTGGCTGTTACAGTCAATGGCGATCGTTATCGGGCATGTTGAACAAATTTTTGTTCACAAAAATTGAAGATAAGGATATTAGCGACATTTGGTTTCAACAGGACGGCGCTACGTGCCACTCAGCCGAAGCTACATTCGATGTTTTGCGCCTAGTTTTTGAAGATCACATTTTCAGCCGTAGAGCTGATGACGTTTGGCCACCTCGGAGCTGTGATTTGACACCGTTGGACTATTATTTGTAAGGTGCCGTCAAAAATAAGTGTTACGCTAACAAGCCAGAGACAATTGACGCTTAAAGGACAATATTCGTGAAGCCATTGGTTAAATAAAGCTGCACACAATCGATAATGTGCTTAAAAATTGGATCGATCGTGTAGGCTACTGCATGGCCAGCCAAGGCAGCCATTTGAATGAAATTATTTTCCATTATTAACCGGAAGGATTGTACTTTCAAATAAAAAAAGAAATTTGAAAAAATATTCAGTAGTTTTTTTTTATAGCATTTAAAAAAAAAATTATTTGGCGGACCCTATACCAAAAGTTTCAACTAAACAAAAAAGCTAACAGTTATTTATATCGCACAACAAATCATAAACAGTCACAACTCGAAATACGCATACTCAATCCCTGCTCATGAAGTGCCACAATTTGTCCTTGTTTATAAGGTGACAAAGGTTTCCCCTGACCGCGCGGATATTATTTAAATTATAGATTATTGGACAAAAAAAAAAAAAATAACAATTTAGATACCTTCTGATTTGATTAATTGCTTATTAATCACTGATCTTATCAATTTCACGACTTGAATCTTGCACTTATTTACATAAATTTAAATAATCATAATATAACGGTACATCTCTAAGAGTAAAACCGGCTTATTATTCATTTATTTAAACGTAGATTTTTTTTGAATAAGTTGACCAAACATAACATTTAATAGTTTGGATGAATTGAGCAAATATTACGGTGATCTTATCATTTTGAAGCACACCTTATGTAGTTTCAAAAACCGAATTAAAAAAATATATTTTTTATATATTTATATATTAAATATATGCATATATATCATATATTTATTTATTATATATTTATATATATATTTTTAAATATTTATATGCAAAGGGTGTTTTTTATAGAGGTATAGAACTTTAAGCTGCAATAAAACAACGATGATTCGATTGACATGAATTTTATTTATCCGAAAGATAATCTTGTGGCATTACATTTTAAATATGATTTCTGGCATATGATCGCCACGGCTGGCGCGGACATCCAATTTTCGATGATTTTTTCCAACATTTGTGGCCGTATATCGGCAATAACACGGCGAATGTTGTCTTCCAAATGGTCAAGCGTTTGTGGCTTGACCGCATAGACCATAGACTAATGACTTTACATAGCCCCACAGAAAGTAGTAGAAAGTAGTAGTTGGAGGCCAATTCACAGGTCCAAAACGTGCAATTAGGCGGTCACCAAATGTGTTTTTCAATAAATCTATTGTGGCACGAGCTGTGTGACATGTTGCGCCGTCTTGTTGAAACCACATCATGGTTATTCAATTCAGAAATGAAAAAGTTAGTAATCATGGCTCTATACCGATCACCATTGACTGTAACGTTCTGGCCACCATCGTTTTTGAAAAAGTACGAACCAATGATTCCACCAGCCTATAAAGCGCACCAAACAGTCAGTTTTTCTGGATGTAACGGTGTTTCCACATACACTTGAGGATTACCTTCACTCTAAATGCGGCAGTATTGCTTGTTGACGTAGCCATTCAACCAGAAGTGCGCTTTATCGCTAAACAAAATTCGCTTATGAAAATTGAAAAAATTGAAAATTGAAAACAAAGAAAATTCACTTATGAAAAATGAAAATTGCACTTTTTGCAAGCGTTGTTCAGGCGTGAGTCTATTCATGATGAATTGCCATACCAAACTAAGAATAAATCACTTGACAGCTGTTAAATCAGTCGCCATCTTTTTTATTACTTTTATGTATTTTTAACACGCCTTCAAAATTTGGTAAAATTAAAGTTTTTAGTGAAATAAGTGTGTTTTTCAAAATAAAAAAATAAATAAATAAATAAAAACAATAGACAAAATTTAAAACTTGTTTTTATTTTGTTAATAATGTTGTAAATTAATAAAAAAACTAAACTATTAAAATTTCTTTAGCAAAAAATGTGTTTACAGCTGTTTTTTTAAGCTTCTAAAATACATTTTTTTACAAGGCACCCTTAAGAAGGTGGAGTTGCCGGTACGGCTGATTGTTTCTTTTCTATTTAATGCAATGATTCTTTGTTGTCAATGGTTTTGTTTAGTTTACACCTAATCCTGATTTTGCATGATTTGTTGCACGGTATTGTTCGGAACGTAAGTAAAATGTACAAACAGGCTCAGGTATATTTTATTATAAATGTCAAATGTTTTTTTATTTTACACCTAATCCTGCACTTACACCATTTTTGGAACGATATCCTTTGAAATTTGTCTAGAGTGTAAGAATCGTATGAGGTGTATTTTATTTAAAATATAATTTATATTAATTTTTTGGACATTCAAAATTCACCAAAAAAGCAACAAATATATGTTGTTTTTGTTAAAAAGTTAGTTGTTGTACAGGCAACACTACCTTGTTCAATATGCCTTGTTTTTTTACATAGTATTTATTGTTATGAATTAGTTAATGCCATTTTGCGACAATATAGAGAAGTAGATGGAAAAAAATTTCAGTATTTTATTCAGTGGATTATTACCTTTCAAAAAATATATATTTTATCAAAATCCGTGATGAGTGATTTTTTGATTTTCCTGTGAAAGTATTGTCACATCCCTCAATTGCAACCCCTTAGAAGAAGAAATTCTTCTTGAAAAAACAGGTTCTTTAAGAAAATACTACGTTTGATTTCAATATTCGAAATAACACATCCTTTATTAGCGCAAACAACTTTTTTTTTGTGAATTTGTGTCAATGTAGATTAAGTTTTGTTTTTACTTTTTCGATTTTGTATCAGATTCAAAATATGTTCGTATTTTTTAATTGAAATTCCTTTGGCATGAAATGAAGTCAAAATAATAAATAGATTGCTGCTTTCGCATGTGTAAATAATATTTCTGAATACGAGCTATTTGAATAGGGCAGTGTTTAAAATAGGCTTTAAAAAAGGATTATATATTTTTCGAAAAGGAAATTTTTACAGAATTTTGTATAAAACTTCTGCTTCCCGTTTTTTTTTTTATTAGAAAAAAATATTTAGTAAAACTTTCTTAAAATATTTAATTACGGTACAGTGTTTGTTCCGGTAGCATTTACTTTATGCGCTAAATAAACAAATTTTAGGGTTTCCCGTAAAGAAATAACAATTAATTTTAATTTGAAGATATTTTATTTACGGAATGAAAGCAAATTGGGAATTTATTGCGATTAAGACTAACTACTTAATGTTATAGAACACTCTCAGATAGAAGAACAAAGAAGCATAGCTAGAAACTGTGGGAATTGGGCTTAACTTAACTAGAAATAATATTTTTATAAAAATATTTGTATCTGTTGCTAAGTCCATATTTAAAGCGATTATTGCAAATTTTTTCAAGATCACCCTTGTACCCTTCCAGTTTCCTGTTCAGCAGGTCTGTTGCCTTCCTAATGAACACCAGCATATCTGAAACCATAATGGTGAACATGTCTCTTAATGAGATCCTATGTCTCCCTAAGCATTTCCCTCTAAACCAATCAAGAACTCCGCATTCACACAATATGTGTTCTGATCACGGTTGGAAGCCCACTGGGTAATACAATAAAAACCGGGTGGGTTTAATTAGGTATTATATTTAAAAAAATTTGGAAGCAGTTATAAAACCCAATAAAAAAAAAAAAAAAATCCAGTGGGTTGGGTATTTAAAAAAAACCCGGGTTTTTGCCAACCCTGGTTCTGATGCCTGTGAGTGCACAGTCTATAAACATCTACATCTGTGACCGCCATCCTCTTTAGATGCGCTCTTAGTCCACAGTGGCCTATAAAAAACTCCGCTAGGAGTTGCAAGTCCGGCCTGCCATACGTGAGAACTACAGAGCGTAGCCCAAATTACTGACTGATCCCCGCTGTAGAGTGACGAAGTCCTCTTTGATCATCCTAAAGTTCCAAGCATCTGGCAATTTCCATCAGATCAGATTCAGGATGGTGCTGCACAGTAAGGTTCTAGACCGATATAGGGTATCATGGAAATTTTTCCATTATATGGAACCTTTTCCATTATACCCTATAGCCAATGCATCCACACCTTCATTGCCATCTATCCCCTAGTGTCCAAGTACCCAAAGCAACTGAACCTTATTTCTAAGCGAAAGCCTTGCAAAGTATCGTAGCAATATTTGACCAGGCAGCTTGACTGTTAGACAATATATTAATGGTCTTACCTTTGATTCCACTGTCCAGGTTGATCTCCGAACATATAGCAATGACCATGATCTGAGCCTGAAACACACTCAGCGATATTCCCAGTGGGATCAAAAAGTTTCGCTTGGGTCCATGAACACCAGCACTCTTAACTAAGACTAAACTAACAAACCCAGTATGAGAATTCGACCCACAATGTTCTGTCAAAACACAGATCCAAAGGCATAACATTCAGGACCGAAAATGATTCTCCAACCACTCTGCGTAGAATGGACAGACTTGCCGATGTATTTCGGGACCTTTGCCGCCGAACACGCCGTCACTCTCACCTCGTAGGTGTAAAGCGGTGTCAAACGAATCAAGGCCGCTGTTGGAGACGTTCTTACTGCACCAGTTATGTAGAGGCAGGCGAGTCTCTGTACCCCGCCTAATTTATTGATGGTGGTAGCTTCCTCAGTCTTTTTCCACTAGGCTATCGCCGCATAAGTGATATTGAGTCGCCCAGGGCCGTCCTCACGGGGCACACAATGTACCCTCATATTTCCCACGTACCGTTATAACGGGGTCATCAGCATAAACACTTTTATATATACTTATGGTAAAATGAATGGTTTTTCTGTCCAACATTGTTTTCAAGATTCTTTTTAAGATTCATATTTCTTCCATTCGACTCAAAGAGTAGAGTATATAGACTTCCATTTAGAAAATTTCGCTTAGTTTTTTTAGACCTTCCGCTATTTCTAGACTGCTCTGCACAGATTTAATTCTTAAGCTGCGCTGCAAATGTGCTACTTCTTAAACTTTCTACTTTGAAATAAAGGAGGAGAGTACAAAAGCTTCTTCTTTTTCTTTTAAATAAAATTTATTAAAAAATTGCTTTTCAAATAAAATCTTTCTTTATAGGAACGTCCTATTGCCCGTAAAATCATATTCTCTTTCTTAAAAAACTGAATGAATTTTTTCTATGTTTTTTAATTTTAAGATTTTTGTTTTTTAACTTAAAAGATGTTAATCACGTAATGTGCCATGCCATTCAGTAACTCTGCCTCTTTGTATTCTTAAGCCCAAATCCAAATGAATACTTGAACTTTCCTTTCTTTTTTCAATACATTTTATTCGGTTGCAGTAGTTTTTTTTGTTGTCGTTGACAGACAGTGTAGACAGAAAATGTAGACAAACTATTTTGAAAATTTGCAATTTTAATTTGAAAATAATATATGCGACGAGTACTTTGTTGTTGCTGTTGCTGTTGTTCTTTGTCATTATTTTAATAAATAAGTAGCAGCAGTAGTAGCAAAAGTGTGTTGTTGCATGCAGCATAACTATACATTTTGTGTCTTTCCGATTTTCATTTCCATTTTATTGAGCTTCCATCCATTCAACACGCCAACGTGTTATTGTTCTCAACGTTATCACAAAACGATAAGAGAAATGAGAAAATGAAAGTCAAATAAGAAAATATTGAACATCTTAAACCGGGATGGGCATGTAGAACCAAAGTGGGTATTATAGATTAAAGCTTAAAAAAAAATTAATTTTGTAACTCCGTCATACAGTAAAAATACTGATTAGTTAAGCTTTGGTAATCTTCTCAAAAAGTGAATCAAAGCATGATGTTCTATAACGCACTTCTATTAGCTTTAGTTCCTCAAGCTATTGCACTTGGACGATGGTTTGTCACCGAGTGCTTATGTATGTATATGCAAATTTGAATTATCTTTGACGTCATTTAGTAGTTCTCTAACAATATTTTTCTGCGCAAAATGTACTAGTAATAAAGCAAATGTTTTGATTAAATTTTCATCCACAACACTTTTGGGGAAAGTATGATGGCTTTATTCAGTCCAAATGCCAACGTTATTGGCATCTTCTATGATGATTGTATTGATTGCTCAATAACATTCCCATGATTTCTGCAAAATTTTCGTCATCTTTATTCATTGACTTTATTGACTTCCAGAACGAAGTGAGTCACTGCAATCCTCTAAATCATCTTTGAAGACCTTGCACATACCAACTTTTAGATTATTTAGATAAAGCTACGTGGTTTGGCTGCAAGAAAGTGAGTATAGACAAAAACTTTTTAAAGCATTATTTTTCAAGAATAAAAATGTAGTTAAACAAAAAATTAAAAAAAAAATTATCCCATACCGTTGCGCAATTTCACTCGTCGCAGTTTTAGTGACGACTAAAAGCAAAAGCGTAAAAATACATGTGAATTGAGCTTCAACAATAGTTGTTTGAAAAGCTCAACGTTGCTATAAAGCCTTCATCATCTTAGCTTTTATACCAAGGTTTGCCACTGTAATATTCCAAACCTTCTTTGTCTATGGCTTTGTCGCCAAGTGATGATGGATGAAGGCTAGGTGGCTCTTGGTACACTGATAGATTTACTGACTGGGAACTGCACTATGAGGGTGAGGATTAGGCAGTGCAACGCAATTACCTCGATTTCTGGCAATGAATTGGAGTCTAAGACTGTGGAACACATCCTGTGTCTTTATCCCGGAAGGATTTATATCCGCCATTAGCCGGCTAGTGAGGTGACTCCTGGTGTCAGGGGAGTTTGCTTTTTTCTTCTCCTTTTTTCTTTTCTCTTTCTCTCTACTCCTTTCCTTCTTTTCTTTTCTTTTCTTTTCTTTTCTTTTCTTTTCTTTTCTTTTCTTTTCTTTTCTTTTCTTTTCTTTTCTTTTCTTTTCTTTTCTTTTCTTTTCTTTTCTTTTCTTTTCTTTTCTTTTCTTTTCTTTTCTTTTCTTTTCTTTTCTTTTCTTTTCTTTTCTTTTCTTTTCTTTTCTTTTCTTTTCTTTTCTTTTCTTTTCTTTTCTTTTCTTTTCTTTTCTTTTCTTTTCTTTTCTTTTCTTTTTCTTTTCTTTTCTTTTCTTTTCTTTTCTTTTCTTTTTCTTTTCTTTTCTTTTCTTTTCTTTTCTTTTCTTTTCTTTTCTTTTCTTTTCTTTTCTTTTCTTTTCTTTTCTTTTCTTTTCTTTTTCTTTTTCTTTTCTTTCTTTTCTTTTCTTTTCTTTTCTTTTCTTTTCTTTTCTTTTCTTTTCTTTTCTTTTCTTTTCTTTTCTTTTCTTTTCTTTTCTTTTCTTTTCTTTTCTTTTCTTTTCTTTTCTTTTCTTTTCTTTTCTTTTCTTTTCTTTTCTTTTCTTTTCTTTTCTTTTCTTTTCTTTTCTTTTCTTTTCTTTTCTTTTCTTTTCTTTTCTTTTCTTTTCTTTTCTTTTCTTTTCTTTTCTTTTCTTTTCTTTTCTTTTCTTTTCTTTTCTTTTCTTTTCTTTTCTTTTCTTTTCTTTTCTTTTTCTTTCTTTTCTTTTCTTTTCTTTTCTTTTCTTTTCTTTTCTTTTCTTTTCTTTTCTTTTCTTTTCTTTTCTTTTCTTTTCTTTTCTTTTTCTTTTCTTTTCTTTTCTTTTCTTTTCTTTTCTTTTCTTTTCTTTTCTTTTCTTTTCTTTTCTTTTCTTTTCTTTTCTTTTCTTTTCTTTTCTTTTTTCCTTTCTTTTCTTTTCTTTAGTGAAACATCTCAAAGATAGTCCAGATGAGACCACAGAGAGACCTGCATCAAGAAGTCTTAGACTTTTTCTTTTAGAGCGAAGATGTCACATAGGAAGTGATGTTTCGATTCTTTCTATTTTTCTCAAGTAATGGAGTCTGGGTAATTTTGTTTGCCAGTGTGGCTCGTTAGCTGCACTCTCATAAGCAATCTTATTATCCTGATGCTTTCACGACTTGAAACCTATTTCAGCTTTCACTGTAGATCGACTACTTTTAAACAAATCCGAAGCAATAATCTCCTTTTCAATCTCATTTTTTGGCGGTGACACTCAAGAATTCTCATCTGGCGGGACTTCGCTTCAAGTTTAAGGTTATGAGACCATTATCAGAATTCTATTCTTGAGGGTAAATTTTTTTTTAAGCTTTGGTTACCACCTTCTTAATAATTTTCTTTTAGACCTGCCATTACCTACCACTCGTATTTTGCACTCTACTCTGCATTTACGGCGTATTGAGCCTCTTTATAATTCCGTTGATGACTATGATGATGGGCTTGTGTGTTTTTACGCTCGTAGTCGTTGTAATAGTTATACTGCTGCATGTACTTGGAAATGGGTAATTTGTTGCATGCAACTTGCTAACAACAATGTTTGTTAGTAGTGTGGTGGCATCATCAACATATTACAATACACAAAACACATAGTGAAACATTCAACCTACAAAAGTAACAAACAGCCCAAGTAGCCATTGAGAAGGCAGTCAGTCTGGCAGGAAAGGCAGCAAAAACAATCATCGCGTGCATGCGTGTGAGCGCGCACACCAATGATTTACTCTGTACGTTTGTGACAACTTTGTGTTATTGTTGTTTCTGTTGCTGTTGTACTATGTGTCTGTTTGTCTGTCGATTCTTTTGCCGGTGTATGTTACGAAGATAAGTACGAGCAGCAATGCAAATTCAAAATGAATAAATTTTTTTATTCATGCTTTAACAGCAATAGCTAAAGCAATACTAGTTACCACCATTGCCATTAGTTTAATAAAAGTCTTCGTTTTGATTTTTAATTCTTTTAGTTTTGGGTTCAGTTATTTTTATTTCTCTTGCTTCAGATTTTTGTAACTCCTAGTGGTGTTGGCAGTTGTGTTCCATACATCAGTGGGCGATAGATAAGATTTGAGGAAAAAAAGTATTTTCGTGCAACTACTTTTACTTCATCCTGTACTCAAACAATGTTCTTGAGTCAACAGCACTTATTATACAACAGACGTCGATTAACAGCTGGTGTCAAGTAGTTAGAAATTTACATAAATGTCAAACGTTTAACAAATCTACCACTAAAAGCAGCAATAAGATCATCTTTTTGGTTTCTAAAAAGACCCACAGGAGATATTGTCATATTCTTCTAAAGTCCTATGGTTCTATATAGATCTGGTTTACAAAAAGATCATCATGAATGTGCTAATAATGGGATGTAATTTTTGTATTCACTTATTCAAGCACCTACCTGTATGTAGTTCAGTACTTGATTGCACAGCCTTACACCACTGGTTTTGGCTTTTGCGTTGCTGGTAACTGAAGTCGAAGTAAGGTTAGGTTAAATTCGAATAGCAGTATTACTGCATTTCCCACGGAGACCTGAAAGGTCTATTGTGGAAACCATTTTAGAGATAGAAAGCAAAATAAAGAAAAGGAGGGAAAAAAGAGAAGAGAAGAAGACGAAGAGGACACCTTAGGAAAAAGTAAAGCCAGCTGATGCCTGATATAAAACCCTCAAGGTCACAGATCCTGGCCGACGGAACCTCACCTATACCACGAAAAAACTCTGAACAAACAATCTAAACCTGCGCTTCTAAAGAGCTTCTAAAAGCTTCCCATGGCCCAGTCTTGCCTTTAGAGAGCACAGTGCCCAGTCAGAAAATCTATCAGAGTCTTAAGGAACTCCAGATTAAGAACTCAGATTAAGAATCTATACCGTCAAAAGCAGCCTGGAGTTGCTACAGTCTCTTCTGGATCTCCATAACTCTTCCACTCTATGACGGGCACAAGTCTATAGGACAGTCTCATGACACTGTAAACGAAGTAGACTCCCTCACACGTACCTTATTGGAGCTAAACTAGAGGTGACTGTACATCTGGCACGGTCATCTGGCACGGTCATCTTGACTCAGAAGTGTTCTATAAAGACATCAAGAATATTGTCAGATTCTTTAAGCTTTCGGGCTGATTTCTGTACAACTTAGGCGAGTTCTGTTTTCAAGTTGATTGCCGAGACCAACGAATCCGTTCTTGTTAGTAAAATCTGAGCCATCGTCTCACGTGACATCACAACGAGCCGCTATGTGCGCTTAAGAGATTAATTTCATGCGGTGTACGGTGCTGGTACTAGAAAAATAGTGTTTATGGACGTAAGATTTAAATTTACTCATGTCGTAAGCGGCAGGGAAGACTTTCGTGGGCAGACGGTTTCACAAGCGAATAGTGCGACTAAAGAATGTATTCTTCCCATAATTCGTCTTGCTAACCACTGGACAATCAACTACAAAGGGCTGTACGAGAAATACAAGTACTACTAGAATATCGTACGACGATATTCTAATGAATTGATAGAGTTGGCTATACCTTTACCATTTCCTGTGGACTTTAAAGCACCGGTCATATATTCCATTCAGGAGATCGGATTCTTTCGACACTCGAAATATGTGAACGTACCAACCCAGGTCGCTTGTGACTGTTTCGTTTATATTCATCTTTTTCGCCCCAATCTCCAAGAGACTCGGTCCGATCAATAGAATATGAGTGACATATGTTGCTGTCATCTGCTAAAGAGTAGATGGGATTGGATTTGAGATGAGGAGTAGGAACTTGCGGTACCCCTGAGCTTATCCTTAACTCGTTGGATGATACCTCATCTATATCCACTCTTATAGAGCGATCCAAAAGCAATAAGTTGTGAAATGAGAAACGTCTTGGAAATATCCAGACCCACGACCTTACTCTCGCCAAAACCATGAATGTACTTATTCCACTTCCCAGAGTACAACCAACGCCAGTAGAACGGTCCCTGCAGAAATAATACTGACGATCGCTTAGCAAATCGTTGGCCTCCACATATACTTCACAAGGTGGTGATTAATTATACTCTCCATAACTTTAGAAAGTGCGGAACAAACTGCTATTGGCCGGTACATTTTTTTTAGAGATTAGCGTTACATTAGCAACCTTCCAGGAGGATAGAAACATATCGCACTGAAAAGATTAGCTAAATGGCGCTCAAGCGTCTAACAGCACTGCCTCAGGACTAGTGCTGAAATGCTATTGGATATTCGATATTCTAAACTTGATATCGCAAATAAGAGTTGTATTCAATGAACTGAAGCTAAATCTTGATTACCTTTTTTTCTCACCGGATTTGTGTGATCTTACATTCGTTTAAAATCTCAATTCCAAAATGTTTAACGTAAAAATCCTTTTCGGCACATCCCTGTTTACTTGGACACAGCTAAAGTTTGTGTTGACACACTATCCATCAAGGAAAAACAACAAATACTACTGAAGCAAGACCATTGAAAGTGGTCTATAAAACGCTGACATGACCTAAGTGTTGCAAGAAATGCTTCTTCTAACCGACTTTAGTAAGCCTACCAGGATTCAACACAACGTCGCGAAAAAACGATCTCGTTCAAGTTTATTTAATGGCGTCAGTTATTGTGGCAACCTTTGCAAAGTTCCGTGCCTCCAATAAACTACTGTCCATGCCAATATTCAAAAGAGACCCTTTCAGGTCTCGTAGATTTTTGCCACTTTTGTCTGCGCATTGTATCTGAAGAGAACTACTCAACAGTTGCTAATAGAGCTGAAGTAGCATTAAAAATATCGCCAACGTAATCGAAAAATCTAATCTTAACTACACAATATTAATCCCCATTTTGACTGGGATAACTCCCAAACCACAAGTCGCTAAAATACTATCAAAGTATTTATGAATTCTATTAGCTATGGAGCAAAAACTCGTGAGGTAGCTTGTTTTGGTTATAGATCGAATTAACTCCAACTTGAACAGACTGAACTGCTCTATTCAATGAAGAAAGTAATCCGATTAAGTTGGTAGAGTATATACCCACATTATATATGTTGCAGTAGAAAACGGGAAAACTGTATGACAAGGAAGCCCCCAGACGTAGAGAATATTTTAATATTTCTAATCTTTCGCTATCAACTGTACTCGTACACACGTACACACACGCAGCTTATGTTACAAAGAAATATTCAAAAACTGCTGTTCGTGATATAATGCGCAACAGGAAAAAAGAAGACACAACGCGAAAAACGAAACAGAAAAGGAAAAATGAAAATTTCCAATAAATTCTTACGAATGTTTTTAATTGTTTTTAAATGCAATAACAAGATTAACGTGAAATGTGTGAAAGAAACAACAAAACCAAAAAAGTAGTAAGAAAATAAAATAAAAAGTTATGGACACATTTTGATGTGACTTTCAACAATTTTATGCATAATTTATGGCCCATGTGTGGGTTTTTTTCATATTTTTCTACCATTTCCTTCAACTTTTTGTCTCACTTCCTTTCTCTGGCATTTGCTGTTCATTCTACTTAATTCGTTAATGTAAATGAGTTCCTAGGAAAAAAAAACAAGCTAAAGGCTCAAAAGTCAGAAGGCGTATTTGTTGAAATGCTTGCGATAAGCTTCCGTTTCTGTTTTAATGATTTTATAAAAGTCAAGTAGACAAACTGATAGTTTGTTTAACAATAAAACACTGATAGATTAGGTTTTCCAAGAAGCAAAGCAGTGTTGATGGGTGAAAAAAGAAAAGTTTAAACTTGAAAGATAGTTTGAAAATTGGAAAAACCAAGGCCGGCCATACTGAAAAGTTAACAAAAGTTTAACAAAATAACAAAATAGTTTTATAATTACATATGTATGGTTTTTGGATAAGCATATCTTTCATTATGATATTTTTATACCAGCAGCTATGGATTTTGTTTCAATTCTAAACTCTTCCTCTTTTTATAATCTCTTCTCTTCTTGGCAGGACTGACTGAAGCTGCACTAATAAGGGCCAAACCACGTTACAATGCTTGTCTCTGCAAAAAGATGCTCCGGGCTTAAAACCTATGGTCAGAAAACCGACTGATTTGTAGAATAATTTTTCATTTCTGGTAGTAGTAGTTTCTGATAGTTTTCAACAATGCCGCGCGTAGCAGCCATTATTTTGTGCTCATTCAAGTTTGTTCAGATGTTTCTGGTTTAGTTAGTAACATGTAAGTAACATAAGTAAGTACTTATATGGCTATTTCTCAGTTGGTGAATAGCCGAGCATATGGACGCCCAAGCGCTTCTTCTCCAGTTAGTCACACCAAGTTTCCAAAGAATCTCATCGACCTGGTCCTTCCAACGCCCTCTCTTATGTCATTCTTCGGGTTCCATAACAAACACCTTACGAGCTGGAGAATTTTCACTCATGCGTGCGACACATACCAGCCTACGCAATTGTTGAACATTTCCGCGCTTAACCACGGCGATGTCGGAATATATTGCATACGGTTCAGAGCTCATCCGGTATTAATACTCATTATTTAAGACAACAGTTCCGTGTATTCTGCATAGAATGTTTCTTTCGAAAACTCCTAGAGTCGCCTTATCATGTTGTTGCACCATATTGCAAAACTGTTAAAATTCACGTCCTGTGAAGGGTAGGCAAATTTGAGGTTAGGAAGTAAATTGGCTTGAAAACACATTTTTTTTCTTGACAAATTCAGTTTTATTCATACCTATATAAAATAGAAATGTGGGAAGTAATAATGGCTTATGATATCGGGCAAATGTCCACTTTTAGCACGTCGGCAGATGTCCGCTCTTTTCACAAAATTTGAATCATATTTTGCAACAAAATCATCTTTAGTGATGGGGACCATTTTGTTATTTCCGGTCAGACATTATTGTTTCTGTGCATGGCGGAACCAAGATAAACGGCTTCAAAATTAAAGTTTTTTGCGCCTAATGTTTATCTAAAATGCATAGTCTGTTTGTCCATGAAGGCCATTAATTTCGTCTTGCTCTCATTTACCACCAAATATGCTTTATCTGCTTTTTCCCAATTCTGGAGACGTGACTGAAGTGAATTCCGGCCCATTATATCGACATATGCGAGAATAATGTGGCTTTTGTTGTAAATTGTGCCACTGGTATTCACCGCAACATTTCTTGACATTTTCTCCATTATAATGTTGAAAAGGCCGCACGATTGACTGTCTTCCTGTCTGAGTCCCTTTCTAGTTACAAACGTCTGAGAGATGTCCTTGCTTATTTTCATTGAGGGCATCGTATGTGTGAGCACTGTCGTACAAGTTTGGCAGGTATTTCGAACTTAGTCATAGCCTTATACTATTTGATCCATATAGAACTATTAAAGGCAACTTTATAATCGACAAAGAGATGGTATGTATCGATCTTCTGTTCTTGGGTTTTCTCAAGGATTTGACGTTATATGAATATTTGATCAGTTGTGGATTTTCTTTGCACAAAACCAGAGATTGCAGAGACAGGCAGAGTACTTGGAGGCTCCAATCTGAGGGCACGTTTTCTCTCGCCTAAATTGTGCACAAAAGTAGGTGTATACACCCAACAAGCTCGTCGCCACCAAACTTAAAAAGTTCTGCTATTACCCGCATTATTCCTGAAACGCGATATCGATTTTTTTTTATCTCATCCTGTCTGGGAGATGGGCAGACTACATTGTCCTCCTCGATTTGAGTGTGGCCATCGTCAGCGTCCTCTCCCATGAGCAACTTGGAAAAGTGGTGTCTTCAAATCCTCAGTACACCTTCCTTATCTGTAAAAAGATTTTCGCTGTCATCCATACAAGAAACGAGCTTATTAGCAAGGTCACTCCGCATTAATTACCGGTGAAAATTTCCGGCATCGTTCAAGTACATACAGTCTTCCAGTTCCTTACTCTTTCGTTACTTTGGCCGCCTTTCCCTATCTCAGAGCAGTTAGTAGCATGTGGATTCACTTCTAAGTCCTCCACTTGCGATATCAGTAGCTATTTTCTTACAAGAAAGGCTCTTTAATTCGTAGTTCCTATGATCAAAGTGAAAAATGCATTTATTGCAATAACAAAAGGAATTGATATATTATTCAAAGTATTGTCCATCGTTAGCCACTACTTTTTCCCATCTTTCTGGTAGCATATGGATACCGCGCCAAAAGGCATGCACCGGTTTTGAGATAAAGAATGAATCAAGCCAATTTCTGATACCCTGTTCTGAAGTGAAGCGTATTCCAGAAAGGGCGTTCTGCATCGATCGAAACAAATGGTAGTCAGAAGGTCTAGGTTAAAAGGCTGGTGAGCTAAAACTTCCGATCCACTGTTTTCAAAATAGTTTTTGACCGGTCTTGCAACATGAGCGTTGTCCTTATGGAAGAGTATGACCTCGTATCTGGTCGAATTGTGTTCGGTAGAGGTCCCATGTGATCGTCTGATCTGATTTCTGTAGTGTTCAACCATAATTTGCGACATGCAAAATCGTTTTCGACGTCTCCCTGTTTCAATTCATATGGGACCTAATTTCCTTGCTTTTGAATGAATCCCAATTTTTAGAAACGTAGGCAAATGGCTTGTTGTGTGACTCCAATTGATAACGAAAGTTCTTCTTGCATTTGACAACAATCTTCGTCGAGTAATGCTTTTAATTCCTCATCTTCAAACTTTTTCCGCTGATCAATCCTCTCCTTGTCTTCTGTGTCGAAATCACCGCTTTTGAATCGCGCAAACCATCGTTCACAAGTTTTTTAGTTGGTGCATGTTGACCGTAAGCTTCTAGCAACAATCGATACCTTTCAGCAGCCGTTTTCTTCAAATAAAAGAAGGTTATCAGATTTCCCCGCAAAACCTCTTTTTTAGGCACAAAATTCGACATTATTATAGAGATTAAAAAATGTGGGTTTACACTTTGAATACTGAATTATAATGACAGTACCCAGTGGGCTGCCAACCATGGCTTTAAAGCATGTTAACGCGATACTTCGAATTATTTTGCATGTTGTATGAATTACTTATTCAAATATTCCCGTTCACATGGCGAGTTTGTAATACGATTTGATGGTTCTTCTTTATCTTGTTATTTTTGTTTATTGTTTTATTATTTACCGTTAATTTGTGTAAAAGTTAGGAAATTAAATAAACAACAATTTTTAAGGCACAAAATTCGACATTGTTATAGCGATTGAAAAAATGTGGGTTTACACTTTGGCGTCTACCGAACACTGAATTATAATGGCAGTATCATATTTGTTATTGTTGACACAAACCATACGTGATAGTTATGCCGTATGTTATCCAAATCGGCATTATTAACTTTTATATCCAATACTTAAAGGGGTAAGACAATCCAAACGTCAACCAAATCAAAATAAATGAAATAAATGTGTTCCACTTAACATTGTTATATCCTAGGTGAGGATCATATAATTCAGGCATTACATGAGTGCACTCCAAACATAGTCCATATTAAAGTGGAGTATGTATTCTAATAATTTGAGCGTTCTACCCATACGCATATCCTCTTGTAATTCTGGTTTTATTTTAAAGCTTCAATTTGAATTGAATTTTTATGTTCTGGCTTCTTCTAAGCCAATTCCAACTTTAGAAAACGAAAAAAAAATTAAGTATAATGCCAACCGCATTACAATCAAATTAAGTGATAAACCATTAAAAAGATTTCCATCTAAAATGGCAACATTTATTACATGTTTCCCTAGGAAGCGATGAAACACCGAAGTGCCAATGAAATCTAGGCAATCTCCCATAATTGACATTAAACAAATTAGCAAAAAGCAAACAGCATTTTTAAAACACTTTTTGAAATCTAAAAACTGAAAAAGTTAAAAAAAAGACCGAAGAAATGATTTGGCAAAACGTGTATCTTGATTATGAGCGGCAAAAGCAAAAAACAAATCCAGAAATAAAAAAATGAGCATCACCGGGGCAAATGAAATTAAATAAGCGGAGACCACATGACAAGAAAGCTAAACAGCCTGCTGATGCCGATAAGCGTGAATGAGAAAATAAAATTATTTAAAATTATAAAAAAAAACATTAAACCAAAACAGAAAAAAAAAAATGTAAAAAAGAAACGAAAATTTAACCGTAACCATGCAACATACGCTATGACTGTTGTTGCGTGGTCGTCGTGTTTTTAATGTTTTGTCACATTTTCGCTACGGTCTTATCAAAAGAAAAAAAGCCATAATACAATCATTTTCTTGCGTATTTTGCTTTAAGAAATTAAGCGGCATCTAAAAGTATAACGCAAACGGCTTCATTTAATTGTAAAAGAAAAAAATTACAACAAAATCCCTTGCCGTATGTAAAACGCCCACTTAAGAAAAACATAAAAATTTGAAACTTAAGATTGTTGACAGCGTTGTTGACAGCAACTTTTTGAAACTTGAAAATGTGTCAGAAATTCATAAAGTACACTAGTACTTCATACTTTATTACTTTGTGTAAGTATCTCTCTCAGTGCACAGTGGGTTGAAAAGTTAAAGTTCTATCCATACATAACCTGTGCTGAAGTGAAATGCATTCCAGAAATGTTGGCGTTATATCCCGTTCTGCAGTGATCAGAACAAATGGCAGTCGCACAGGTAATGCTCTGAATTATAAGGCGTGCGAGTAAAAACTTCCCTACTACTCTTTGAAATAATTTTTAAATGGTCCTATAACATGTAGACGAGCGTCATGAGGAATTATAAAGGTTTCGTATTTAGTAGCATTTTTCTGATTTTGAACAAATTTGGCCTGATTTCAGCAACTCATAGGTTAGATTACATAGATCGCCCTTAGCTAGCGAACGCACTCAGAGGCCTTATGGCCCATTGTGACACCATAAAGACACTTAAAAATTCATAAAGGACTTAAAGTCAGCCATGAGATTATAGTGGAGTGAGGACATCATGCGGTCCTTGCGATGGTAAACCGGTACTCCTGACAAAAATGACCATACTCGCTAGTGGCATATCTCTGAGGCAGTCCAGATCATGGAAGAAACGTGCACATGTAAAAGACGCGGGACAGTCTAAGGTACTTCCTCCCAAAAGTCAGGAAAGTTTTAGTTCTTTCCACTGACAGAGAAGGCAAGAGCATTCTGTATACCCTGCAAGTGGTATTATCAAACCACCTGTGTTCCACCATCCCTACCACCTATTTATATATCAACCTTGTTAACGCTCCCAGAGGAATATGTATGTCCCCATGTACAAGATTGTTGCGCACTTATCAGTAAACTCACTTTCTCGAATGCTCCCATGACTCGAGATTCATATTGGCACGACACGATATCGCCCAAGCCGGTCCAGTGAGCAAATACAGCTATGAAGACACTACATTGGAACTGAGAGCGTACAAGACTGTCCACTTAGAGGTTAATAAGCGATCGTCCATATTTAACTTTCGAATGCATCTGAAAGAAAGTGATGACATCATGAAGTTTAAGAGAAACCGATAGTCCAAGTTCATTAGAGCTAAAACGTAAATCCTTGCCTGCCTCTGTCTTCGAACTTTCAGTATCGATTAAGATCGAGCCGCCCTGAAGAGCATACATAGAAAAGGTTCATCAGACATAGCAAACATCGCCAAATGCTCCCCTAAAGTGATCATACTGTTGCACTTATAGTCCAGGAAGATCAATAGCGCAGATTGTTTTTTATATCCAAACTTTCAAGCAAAATATAAAGTTCGCACTCGGTTATGATGTCTTTAGATCTGTCACCTTACGTACTTTCATTTTTCAAATGTCAAAGCCGCCGTATTCTCCACACAGTTCTCCTTCTGACTGCTGGCTGTTTCGACAGTTACAATACAATATAAAATCAGCTCAAAGTGGATCGCATCAAAATACGACAACTTTTTCTGAGACGTGATTCGGATATTGGCTCAGAGGTGGGAAAAAAAAGGTAAGCAGTGATCTGATAAATTTTTAGTTTGATAAATTTGTTAACTCATCTTTTTTGAGGTAAAAAAAACAGACCGAATTAATTTGTACTCCCAATACATAAATTTTAATTATATTGGTTGTAAATAAACTACGAAAACTTTTAAATAAACAAAACCCGTTTAATTCGGTTACCCAGTGGGTTGTTAGTCCTGGTTTTAAAGCATGTTAACATGGTACTGCGAATTATTCTGCTTGCTGTATCAATTAACCCGTTCACATGGCGAGTTTGTAATATGCTTTGATGATTCTTATTCTTTCTCTTGTTATTTTTGTTTATTTGCGGGTAAATTGTGTAAAGGTAAGGAAATTAAATATAAAAATTTTGTCTGGACTAAAGCCAGATAAAATTGTAGATCATATTGTTTTTTTTGGTAATTCAGACGCTAATTGAAACTGAATTACTTACAATATAGGTACTCTGAAAATTCTGTATGGGGAATTATGTAATTCAGCTAGGAGTTTAATTACAAATGAGAGCGAATTACGAAAAAAACGTTGCCATTAGTCTTCTTAGATAAATTGGAATATGCTTAGATTGTGTTGTGTTGTCTTGTAGGGTGTCAATAGCCTTATAATAACTGCTTCAATTTCCTGTCATGTTTAATTTTTATTAGCAGCCAAAACAACTCCATTCCTTATGAACGAGAGTACGAGTACTTGCAATGAGTACACAGTATTACTTATCCTATTCATTTAGATTAATGCCATGAACATTGAATACCAGTATGTACTTGTGCATTTTAAACGTGTGTTAGTAATTTTTATTACTTTCATGAACTCTCTCCTTATATCCCTCTCTATCATGTTGTTGTATAAATTCACTTGGTTCATGTGGTTATTATTGGCTTTTGTATTTTCTTTTATCATTTTCTTATTAACATTTGTAGTGGCGTTCGGTGTATGTGTTTGTGTGTGTTGTTTTTCTTCATTTTTTCTTTTATTGTTGTCTTCTTATTAAATTTTCTTTTTATCTCTTTTAAAAGAACATGTTTGTTTACGTTTTTACACAATTATAAACACAGTTACACACACGCGCACACACAAACAAGTATTTGTTTTTATTTTAAGTACTTAATAAAATTAAAAAACAACAACAACAACACAACAAAAACGTTAAACAAAAACAAACTTAATTATTTACTTTGAACATTAGAGAGCTTACGTTAAAAAGAAATATGATAGAAAGCAAAACACACAAAAAAAAAAAAAACGTTGACTGACACAGAGGGATCGGTGGAGCGTAAAATAATGATAAAATAGGCTGTAAAAACGATTGAATAATCCTTACTTCTGGTGGAAGGTATTAACGGGCAGATCTTGAAACATAAAACCAAAAAACCCTTTTACACCATAGCAAAACTTTCCTATATAAAGAGGCATTGATTTCGTTACTGCTTTTGGGAGCATGTCATTTCCCATTATTTACAATTAAATAAGTGGATTAATTTAAAATTAAATGTTCATTCTGGACAAAGGGCAGAGTTGGCAAAAAAACGCTTTAAAAAAAAAAAAAACCCAACCCACCGCGTTTTATTGGGTTTTTTGATGTTTTTTTGTGGGGTTTTATTATTATTTATTTTAAAGCAACCAAGTTTCGTTCAAGTCTACAATATTTTTTATCTGTTTATACAGTCACGTTGTTTTAGTATTAATAATGCAATTTTGCACTCTTGGTGGGATCAAGGCGTCATTGTGTACTATGAGCTGCTAAAACTCCGTGATCATAGCAATTATTCCGTTTGAATCATGTATTATGAGAAAAACGGTCGACTTATGTCGCAAAAGTTTCAAAACAATTATTAGAAATAATCAAATGCCGCATCCGTCGTATTCTCCGAACATTGATCCGTAGGCTGTTGCGACGGATGAAATATACTCACACCTTTTTTTGCGGGCTTTCTTTACGTGGCATTTTGCTATAACGGCCTTTGTTTGTATTATAGAACAAATTCGTTTTTTAGCGCTAATTACCTCGTTCTACGATAAAAAAGTTGGATTCTCAACTTTTTAAAAAAAGTGTGAGGAAAGCAACCGCAAACATATTCATCTTTTTAAAGGCATTTCGATTTACGGCCTACAACTATCTAGGCCGTATAAAGAGCTATGAGAAATACAAAATAGGCTTCAAAGTTGGAGCGCCTTAAAAGACGAGAAGTTTTTCTGAGACGGGATTTGGAAATTCAGATTTGTTATTTCATTTTCTTTTTGACTTACACTTATTACACTTATTTTTGTTGAAAATAAACTACGAAAACTTTAAATAAAAAACCCACCCGGGTTGTTTTAAATAATAACACCTAACAAAACCCGGGTGGGTTTCATTGGGTTACCCAGTGGGTTGCCAACCTTGACAAAGGGCGTAAATAAATACTCTCCACTTAACTCGATCATTTGTCAAGATCTTTACTTGGTTCTATGTAATGTTACTAGATGAGCGTTCAGTTTTAACCACCCGCATCCATGTATTATGTGGCCTGTCATGATTTCTATGGCTCTGCGGATTTCAGTCAAACGCTTGTCCCGCAATATTATCAGATGGTCTCCTCAATATATGGCCAATCCATATTCATTTACGTCTGCAGATTTCGTATTCAATGGACCTACGGTTAGTCGATGGCAGTAGGTGGCTAAAAGATGCGAAGAATTTTATTCAAGCACTTATTGCAGTCTTCTCCGGGAACTTTGATAGAGCTCCAAGTAGCACAACAATACAGCCTGGTTGCTAGTGGCAATACGTCTTAATTGTGTTTTTCTTGTGTTAATTTTCAGCCCGAATTTTGTGGCGTTTTCGGATAGTGTATGGAGTTTTCTCTGAATGTCCTCAAAACGATGATTCAGCAAACAAATTTAGTCTGCATAGCCTATATCATACAGGAGCTCTCTCATGTTCCAGCGGATGCTATATAGTGTCTAAGCGTTTGTCTTCTGAACTACACAGTCCAAAAGCAGCTAAAATAGAGTGGGAGATAGAACACAGCCTCGTCTCAAAGGGGGCACAGTGAGAGCGCATGGCTTCCACGAAACATTAAGATCTTTCTTGGTTGACCACAATTTCCTAGCCTTGAGAAATTTGATGGAGTGCCATTCTGATGAAACTACCGGGACTTTTTTGGATATTGTGACCGATCTACCTTTACTTTCTTCTTCCTCAGTGGTTATATTCTACAATTCTGTGTTACTTATGGTGCTAGACCAGAGGCACTTGTTGATACATACAGTTCGTTTGTTTCTCCATACTGTCTGTAGTCGACCCAATGTTGCTAACACTTTATTGAGTTTGTAATACATGTACTTATGTTTTGTGCGCCGTCGCTTGTAGTCATTGTACATCCTAGATAGCAGATGCTATTGAATCTTACGCTTGTTGATTCTTATGACCTTGGTTTTCTTGATATTTATCTGAAGTTCAACATTGCGAGCCAATCTTTCTTTCTTTCAAATTTTGATTGCATTTCGAGAGTAGAGAAATGTCATCTGTATAGTCAAAATTTTCGAGTTCACGTGAGAGACTCTACGTTATTCATCTTCTCTTTGCTCATTATGTATCCAATACGATGGCGAATAGCTAAGATGATATGGGGCATCCTTATTGAGCTCCAGCATTATTGTGGGATATTTGACTGATGTTCCCATTGTAAAGAAATTATTCTTTCAATGCTTTACATATGGTAGTTAGTCAGATGGCATCAAATGCTTTCTAAAAGCCGACGAACAGTGGATAAAGGTAGCACACCATTCTACAGATTGTTCTACGTAAAGTGTTGGCCTGTTCTACGCAGCTTCTATTTGGTTGAAAGCCTGCTTGATCGTCTCGCATTATGTTTTCTATTTTGCTTTAAACCAATTTCTCCAGTCGTCACTTCTTCCTAACTTTCCAATGATGCCTCTTCCACGCTGCCTTCCTTATACCTCCCAAACTGATCACAGAATTTCATCTACATCTGCCAACGTATTATTTTTCAATTTAGCAATCGCATCTTTTATCTTATTCAGATTGGGAGGGTTACAGGTTGCATTTGGCTGTCCTCAGTAATGGCACTAACGCATTGTTCTCTTCATCTCTGCGTCTGTGCATCATTTTTCGTTAGTAGTCTACCATTACCATTAGCTATTGCTTGGTTCCTAATACACTTTCGGGTGGTGAGACAGTCAATCGCCTTCTTTAGTTTTCTCATATTATTCTGGCCAGCTGCTTATTCTGCTGTTGTTAGTAGATTAAATAGGTATAAACTTTGATAAAATTCTATAAATTATAGAGCGGAATTCTATATATTATAGAGCGGAATTGTAGGGTATTATGTTATAGAACTTAACCAGCAATAATTATCTGCCTGTGTTTTTTATATAATTTCTTAAAAGTTTTTAATTTTTTTATTTTTATTTTTAAAATTTCAAATCACCATTACTGTTGCTGTTGCTATTGTCGTTGATTAATTTCGTACTGATAATCAGTAACATTTTCTATTGTTGTTGTCGTTGTTGTTATTTTTTGTTGCATTTAATCGGTTTATTTATCTTTTCTTTATTTTAAGTTCTAATCTTTTTTCTAATTTATTTGTTCTGCTTTAAAAACGTTTCATTTTATTACGTGAGTGTTTTTAAATGCAATCTTTGTTGCTGTTATTGTTGTGGTATAACCGCCTTTTATTGCCGTTGCTGTTGTGTCGTCAAACAAGACAACATGCGTTTTGAAGTTTTGCATTTATAAGCGCGGCATTTACTTCTTAATTGTTATTGTTATTTTTCTTAATTGTTTTATCATCGTCATCACAGACCATCGTGCCTGTGATTTCTTGTTTTCGCTACTTCTGCTATTGTTGTTGTTGTTGACTTTATGATATTTTTCTTATGAAATATGTTATTGCCTAGTCAGTCTTTGTACTCGTATTTGCTGATGAAATTAGAAACGTTTATTGCCTACTAAAACGTGAAGAACATTTTCTTGAAACTCAGAGTTCATGACCGATTGCGACAATTTAGGAATTTAATGTGGCATTCAACGTGAGACACTAAATGAATGATGGATGTCAACTGATAAGGGATTTAAATACGCCATATCACTAAAGGTTTTTGGGTTATATTTTGTTCTTGCTTATGTTGGTATAACATGAGAACATTAATGGGATTTAGATTATTTTCTGAGTCAAAAGAAAAAACCTTTTTCTGCGCTTCAATAGATGTTAATCTTGTAATCGAAGTATAGGTCGAAATTTTCTATAAAATTTGATAACATTAGACCAATGATTTTTGTACTTTTTTTTATTTAAAATATTTCTCTAATACTCCTTTAAACGCTTAAACTTTTACAAAAGAGTCTGTTAATATTAACCTTTACCTTTAGATTTAAGTTGTTCCTATACAACTGCACAAAATTTGTGAAGTTCATTCCTAAACATATTTAAGTGGAATTACCAAAAATCCAATATTTTCTTAGATAAAAGTATTAAAATGACATCGAAGAAATAACTTTGAATGCCATTGATGGTCAAGTCGCAATTTAAGCTCTTTTTTTCCCCCCGTTACTCCTCTTGGCTTCCACAAAGCATCTTCATCTAACACGGTTTACAGCTGTTGTTTTTACCTTTTCCCATGTTAGGTTGTTTTGTCTCAGTTCTTGGACAATTGTGCGTCTCCAGGTGTTTTTTGATCGTCCACGATTTCTTGATCCCTGAGGATTCCACTCAAGTGACATTCTAGTGATACTTTCTGGACTTTTTCGGATGGTTTGATCGATCCATCCACACTTTCTTTCTTTGTTCCAGTATGGTTTCCTCATTAGTCATGCTCCACAGTTCTGTGTTACTTATGGTGTTAGGCCAGAATATTCTGCATATGATTCTGAGGCACTTGTTAATGAATACCTGGAGTTTCTGTGTGATGTTATTCGATACAAGCCAGGTTTCGCTGCCATACAGCAGTACCGATTTAACACATGAGTTGAATATTCTGAGCTTAGTTGAGCTCTTAGTACAGTTTAAATTAATTCCAGAATTATTAGCTGTTTTCATAGTTTGATTAAAGTAAAAGAGAAAGCAAACTTGCTGCCTAGATTGAGGAAAGTAGTTGTTCTATCACACACTTAGATAATATTTTAAAATATATAGCGTTCATCCGTCAAACGGTATGACAGCTAGTACATCGTGCGTTTTACGATAGTCTCTTAACAAATTACCTTCAACATCAGCCGTTATTGATATTGAGGTTTATTTTTAGAGGTTCATAACTTTGAGTTGGCAATACTGCTTCATTCGACAACCGATTTAACAGCTGATGATTGATTTTTGTTTAGTTTAGTTCGACATTTCATTATGTATAGACTTGCACTACAGCAACGCTTGAAGCACAAATTGATATTTATATTGAATTTCCATTCAATATTTTGTTCTTCGATGAAGCCCATTTTTGGTTGAATGGGTACGTAAATAAGCAGGGTTGTCGCATTTGGAGTGAGGATAATTCACAAACTTGTCGAAACACCATTACATCCACAGAAAATTACTGTTTGGTGCACTTTGTTTGCTGGTGGAGTTGTTTGTTTAGTCTAAATTTCTTGAAAAACGTTGATGGTCAGCATATTACTGTCAATAAAATTTATTTTGTACCTCAATTAGCTTAGACATGTGTGTTCAACAGGACAGATCCACTTGTCACATATAGCGCTACAATTGATTTACTCTAAGAAACCTTTGATGAAAGAGTAATTTCACGTATGGGTTCAATTAATTGTCCACCGAGATCGTATGATTTAACGTCATTGGATTAGATTCTTTGGGGTTATGTACAAAATCACTTGACTTGAGTTATTGGCTAAATACGGGAGCATATGCTGCGAAAAAGTTTGCGAAAATTGATGTTCCAGATAGCTTCTTGTAGGCGCCAGCCTGGATCGATATCATATTTAAACATTAATGTCATATGTTTCGGGGGGTAATCCTCTACTCCAAGCTGTCCTGGCTTCAGAATACACGATCGAATACATTGCCTCAACACGGCCGCATATGCTACGAAAAGTTTGAGAAAATTGGTGCGTCTTGTACGCTCCAGCCGTAGCGGCCACATAGTCGAAATCATATTTAAACATTATTGTCATAAAATTTTCTATCCAACAAAGTCCGTTTCATTGATAGTCAAAATATGTATGTTTTTGTTTTATTTTGATTTAAACTTGTGAAACGGTAAAAGGAACACCCGATACAACGCTTATAAATATCCCTTTTAAGGTATCTACTATGGAAGTCTGGGTGTAGTAAACCTTTTTTGCTCAGAAGTGGATTCACAACAACAGCTATTGTATCTAATGTATTTCCCGAAGGTTCGCACACAATTGTCGGGGTATTCACAGTTCGTGACTGACCTTTATCTTACCAAAAAATTCAAATAATAGGTAACCGACAGTGTAAACAAATTTAGTGCGGTGTATGTTAACAGGTTGGAAGATCGCTCCACGCTGGGTACTGAATTAGTCTCGGTTAGGGCCAATAAAAGCTGCCTATAAGTTTGAAATCCTTCTCAGTTACTTTAGTCACTAGTCGTGAACGATTTTTTGGCCAGACTACATGAGTGTGACTATGATGCTATAGAATACATAGATTACTTAGCTGTAATCGTTGTTGCCGCGATTGCTTAATCTTATATCCGAATGGAATGGTCAGTTTGATGTCTTGTTGGTAGACCTGGGACCTCAACACTAGGATCATATATTGGATGAATACGATCGTTGTTGGACCTATCGTTTCTTATTCATCAATTGTATGGTGGGCGAAGACTCTGGGCGGAGAATATGCATTTACAGATGTATGAATCTGCAGAAACAGGCCTGTGTGGCCATTACGGACATAATGGAAATTTGTCACACTGCTTTAATGGAAGCTTTTATTGGACTTTATTATTATCATCATGGGCACAATAGATCTCATCGGTCGCAGTGTCCTGCAGTAGTGCCTGGTTGGTATGGTGATAATGATGAATTAATTTGACTTACTTCACTGCATATTTCTTCGGTCACAATTTCAGTCTTCTCATGTATGATCATAGGGAAGAATAGACCCTAACTGCTTGGTATTCGGATGAATGTAAAATGGATGGTGATATGGACGCTGTGGTTTTCTGGCACACAATAACAAAGTCTTGTAACCCATTGGTATGTGGCCCAGTGTTCTCCAGGCAGAGATTTAGACTATCGCCATCTATGCACTGAACAATATAAAATGTGGAATTGGGGAAAGTTCGATAAATATCTGTATATTATGATAATTAGAAATAGAGAGAGAGAGAGAGAGTCATTCCTTCGGAATATATAGACTCGAAATTGGTATACGACTGCTTTAGTAATGTCTAAACCATGGTACAGGAAATTTTTTGGGTCTTTGGAAGCAAGGGCTTTATGAAGAATGAGATTACCGAAGAACTGGCAAGGCCGGGCTCTGCCACTAGAGCTGTAGGACCAGAACCATACTGTGGTACAAATTGATCCACGACCAGTGAAAAGATCAATGAGGACACAGGCGATTGAAGCGACACTTTATTTTTGATAGGGAGCTGCGCTACATGGGCTTGGCTATTATGATGAAGCTTATAGGGTTTCTAAGTGGCGTCTACGCAGGTAGGAAGAGGAGACCACGGAGCATATTCCTTTTGAATGTGTAGCTTCGGCAAACATTCGTATGCGAACGCTTATCGAACCATTTATTGGGATTGAGCGGTTTGTTGGCTACCCCTTAGGGATATTAAATTATTATTGAGTATACAAGTTAATAATGTCGAATTTTTGCTTGAAAAATGCATTTATTATAATAACAAAATGAATTGATACATTATTCAAAGTATTGCTACTGCTCCGGTTTTGAGGTAAAGAATGAATCAAGCCAATTTCTGATACCCTGTTCTGAAGTGAAGCATATTCCAGTAAGGGCATTCTTTATCGATCGAAACAAGTGGTAGTAAGAAGGGCTTAGGTCTGGGCTATACGGCTGGTGAGCCAAAATTTCGCATCCACTGTTTTTCAAATAGTTTTTGACCGGTCTTGCAACATGTGACTGAGCGTTGTCATGATGGAAAATTATGGCCTCGTGTCTGGTCAAATATTCTGGTCGTTTTTCGTTGATTGCTCTCTTCAAACGAATCAATTGTGTTCGGTACAGTTCCCATGTGATCGTCTGATCCCACCACATACAGAGAATTACCTTGTCGTCATGGATATTCGAGTTCGGCGTTAACTTGGCTTCTTGCCGAGCTTTATATATGTATGAATTTTTGCGCTTGGGGTTATCGTAATGTATCCATTTTTCATCACCAGTAACAATACGATGCAAAAAAGACTTCTTTTTGTAGCGTTCAAGCATAATTTCCGACATGCAAAATTGCCTTTCAACGTCTCTCGGCTTCAATTCGAATGGGACCCGATGTCTCTGCTTTTGAACGAATCTTAATGCTTTTAAACGTGACTTCCAATGATAATGCAAGTTCTTCTTGCGTTTGACAATAATCTTCGTCGAGTAATACTTCCAATTCCTCATCTTCATAATTTTACGGCTGACCAGGCCTCTCCTTGTCTACTGTATCGAAATCACCACTTGTGCATGGCGCAAACCATCGCTCACAAGTTTTTTGAGTTGGTGCATGTTGACCGTAAGCTTCTACCAACAATCGATAACTTTCAGCAGCCGTTTTTCAAATGAAAAAACTTCTTTTTTAGACACAAAATTCGACATTATTATAGCGATTGAAAATTGTGTTTACACTTTGGCGTCTATCGAATACTGAATTAATATGACAGATGTTTAGCCTCCAAAATACCATATTTGTTATTATTGTCACAAACCATGTGTGATGGGTAGCCATATGTTGTCCAAATCGACATTATTAACTTCTTGTATACCCAATATAACAAAACAAATAAAATTGTTTTGTCGAGAGTAGTGCTAACATTTTATAGCAAGATTTCCCGACAACACCGTGTGGGCACAGCTAGATATACAAATAATTTCCAATGATTTTAAAAGGCGTTTTGAGGTCTTATATTCAATTTAAAAAGTTTAATTTGAAATCTACAAATTTTGCCTATTCTAAGTCAAATGTCTGACCGCCATTTTTTAAAACACAGCCAAGAGCTTCTGCTCTTATACGACAATATTGGATAACAACCTTATGTACTATTTTTAAAATTTATTATAAAATAAATTTGAATTTTGACTAAGCCTTTATGCTTTTAATTTGTTACTTGTTTTTGTTTTTCCTTTTTTTTACAAACCGTTTAATTTGCAATACCCCCGTAGTAAGCTCGTAAATATTTTGCAAAATTATTTGAATGATTTTTACTTGGTTATGCTTATGCAAGTAAAACAATCTATAAAAATGTCATGTAAAATTTAATGGTAATTGTCATGTAAAACATTTTTGTAAAAATCAAAAAAAAAAATTTATTTCAAATTTCGGTTTTATTAATTTTCTTCTAATTTTTGTCGAAAATTGTTTTCTTGTTTTGTTTTTGTGAAAAAAAAGTAAGAAAAATTAGTCACATTGAAATTTGTTGTTGAACAACATGATGCAGTTGCAGTTGATGTTTAAACATGACAGCAACAACATTTATGTACACAAGAAAAACAAAAAGAAAAATAAATACAACAATACAACATACATATACAATTATATGTATTCGTATGTCTTATATTATGAGGCAAGTAATGCTACTGTGTATCTGTGTGTGTGTGTGCATTTTAAGATGCAAAATCAGTTTTAAACTACAACAAAAAAAAAATTTTGTTTCTTAAAGGTTTTCGAAAGAAAAGTATTCCATCTTCTAAAAGTTAAGAGTATTTACTTGGCAATGTTGCAATAACTTGCAACATTATCGCTCTGGCTAATGCTGTTGCTGTTTTAGTTTTACAACAACCTTTAGCAGTTGTTGTAGACATTTTTTTCTCTCTATTTAACATGCAATAATTGTTTGACAAAACAAATATTGAATTTGTATAATAATTGTGGCTGGTGTTGTTGTTGCTTCTGTCTATGTTTTTAATTTGTAAAGACAACAACACAATAAGGCATCACAATTGATTTAAAAAGTGAAAAAATAAAAAAATCTTACATTGCAGACCAAAAAATGGAAAGATTCTTAAAACGTAACGTATTGACCGTTCCTAGATGTGCTACTTAAAAAAAGGATAAGGATGTTGGCTACTAGGCACACATGTAACTCTAGGTAATAGTGTGTCTTTCGAACTTTGACAGTTGATAGTGGTTAAATTGTTGAAAAACTGGCTGCATTTATTCAGTTTGTTTCACCAAATCAACAGTATATGCGATAGTAAAATGGTTTCGTCAAAATGAGTATCTTGTGGAACAACTTAAGAATCAACACCAGTAAGAAGATGAAACACCAAATCTGCCGAAAAAATTAATATCATGTCGCTCACAAAAACTCGAAATTTCACTGACTACACGTGAATTGTGTCCGCAACTGTACAAAATTCAACTGACCTTGCATCTAAAAGTAAACTAAAGGGTGTTCAAAATTGAGGTATGATTTTAATTTTGCTGCCATTTTTTTCACGTGTAATTTTTATTCCAAATTTCTATTTTCAGATTCTAAATACATTCCGCTTAGTTAATATCGAACGTTACACGTTATTAAAACATTTTTTGAAAATGACAAAGGCTTTTTAAGACTTAATTGAGAAATTTAGAACAAAATCCGCTAGAGAAAATTATCCAGCGAATGGTGCGATCAATTTGAAAAAACTGGGTCCGTTATTGATAACAGAAACAGAATTTATCAACGTAGTAGTCGTTCAACCGAGTATACGAGGGTACTATTCATATTTCGGTAATAGAAAATAATAACAAATATTTTTAAATGAAAATGCTTTTATTGCTTTTGACAGTATTCCCCTTGATGATCAATACACTTTTGCATTCATTCAAACCATTTCCCAAAGCAGTTTTCCATGCCTTTTGAGACACGTTCTTCGGCGTTCGTAAATCATTACGCTCAGTGTATCTTTGATTTTCGGGAACAAGAAGAAGTCATTCGGTACAAAATCAGGACTGTACAGACAATGAGACATCAATTCGATGTTTTGACTGCTTAAAAATTCATCTGTTTAACGAGATGTGTCAGAGCTAGCATTGTCATTATGAAGAATGATTCGTCTTCTTTGGTTGCTTTTGTGAATTTCTCCGAAGACTTCCGTGTACCACTCAGAATTGACCGTATTACGTTGCTCAAGCTGAACAGTGGCCACATGACCCATTCGGCCGAACAAACAGGCGACCATTTGCTTCGCTGTGCTTTTTCCACGAACAACTTATGTTAGATTTAGCTTGTCTTGAAATACGCACACGATCGATTGTTGTTTTCTTTCCGGCTAATACACATATATCCATGATTCGTCACCAGTCACAATTGTATACATGTCTTTTGAAGCACCACGGTCGAACTTTTCAATCATTTCCTTGCACCAATCGACGCGAGCCTTTGAGCGATTGATATATTATGGGGTATCCAACGGAAACGAATTTTTTTACAAGTTTGTGTTCATGCCAAATCGTATGCATTGAAGTGGAACTATTTTGCAATGGTGCCTCCATCGCATAATATATCACATGACGATCTTGCATTATCAGTTTACGCACTGCATCGATGTTTTATAGCACAACAACCGATTTTGGGCGAACTTCACGGAATTTGACTGCGACCGAGTTACGACCACGACTGAATTTACTATAAAAGCGACATACTGTGGTTTTTGACGTTGCTTTATCGCCACATATAGAATTGAGTCCAACGACATTCTTCTTGAGATAATCCTTCTTCCGAAATTTCCATTTTTTGACCAAATTGATTTTCTTAACTCACCGTAAACAAAACAAATAGCACTTGTACATTAAAACGTTGTGATTACGTTTATGCTAAAAAATGTCAATCCTTGTTATGGTGTTGCCAGATTTTAGCTATTGACATTAGTGCTGCCGGTTCCAGAAATATAAATAGTACCCCTCTTATAGCGGCTGTGAACAGAAGTGTTGAAGATGATCCATAAACATCCATTCGTCATCCTTCGCAGTAATCAAACATCAAACGATCCACATTATTCAACATTTTGCATCGTGATCTCCATTTAAAGGCTTATAAGATCTAGCTGATCTCAGAATTAAAGCCAGTTGATCACGCATTACGTCGGCAATTCGTTGCTTGGGCCATCGAAAAACAAGAAGAAAATGAGAATTTTTTTAACAAAATAATCTTCACCGACGAAGCTTATTTCCAACTCAATGGCTACGTCAATAAGCAGAATTACCGCATTTGGGGTGAAGAGAATGAAGAGTTATCTTAGACCAACCATTAAGTCCATAAAAAGTTACGGTTTGGTTTGGTTTGTGTCCGCACAAATCATCGGACCATATTTTTTTGAAAACGAAAAGGAAATGCGATCGTGGTCAATCAAAATCGCTACAAGAAGATGATTCGAACCTTTATGTGGCAGTACATCTCAAAAAGGTAACTGTTTGGTGTGGATTTTGGTATGGCGGCATTATTGGTCCAAATTTCTTTGAGAATTGTGTTAGCCAGGCCAACCGTCAACTGTGAGGGCTGAAGATGGATGACTAACAACTTACTTAGGCCTGAATTAGACAACATGGATTCCAACGACTTGTGGTTACAACAGGACGTGTGACATTGGACCATCTACATGAATAATTTGAGGTCATGGTAATCTTACGTGAGGGTAATGTGAACTGGTCAACGAGAACGTACGATTTGACTTCGTCAGACTTTTTCTAGTGCGGTTGTCTAGTCTATGTGAACAAGCCAAAAACCGTAGCAGCAAAGTTTCTTAATGTTAATCTTTTTAGTGGCAAAAATTTCACTTCATCCCAGGTCTTACCAATAGAGTTTACTTTTTTTAAATCTATTTTCCAGGTGTTGGCAGGGCTACGCTTTGTGCTTCTGTCTTGTGGGGTTACGTAATTGGGAATTTGAGAAATGAGAGTGTTTAAGCACAAAACTTTTGGGTGTTTCATGTCAATATGCAAGCAGACGACTGTGTGTATAAGCTGAAGTCTGTTTGATCATATTCCTGAACATAACTCATGCCATTGATTAAATTTAAACTGTGCCATATAGAATATGACGCATACTTGATGCACGCTACCCAGTGAAACCTCGACGGATACATACATACATTGCATAATGCTATAGATAGGTCTTTAAAACGAATATAAAATTTCGATGATATCAGTTTCTTTGTAATCATGCTTCTATTAAAGTATGTGGGGTAGATGTTGTTATCGTTGTCTAGAAACAACGAACTCTGTATATTTGAACCTTGCTGCTGCTGCTTATTATAGGCTCCCACTTTTTCCTTTTTTCCTCAAGAGGTGGCATTGCCTGACCTCTCAATTTTTTAATCCAAAATTTTTTTGTCCTCGCTGAGACGTCAACCTGAATTGCTTGTGTTGTATGCCATCACTTTAACTACCACACCAAGCCAAGTCTCAGAGTATATTTAGCAACAAAATTGTTATCTTGTTGAATTATAGAGCGTGTGATCAGGGGAGCTTCTATTAATATATATTCTGATAGTCAAGCGGCACTAAAGCTCTTTCTTTCGAATATATAGACTTGAGACTGATATGCGAGTGCTATATGAATGTCAACACACTGGTATTGGGGAACAGGGTGATACTGAACACACTGGTGTTATGGGAAACGAGATTGCTGACGTAACTGGCAAGGTGGGTCTCGTGGGACCAGATCCGTACTGTGATATTATCTGGTCCATGGCCAGGGGGAAGATTGATGAATGGGAGAGTGAACTCTGCTAGTCATATTGTGTACAATGCCCGGGTCTGATGCGGGCGAAGGGGCTGCCTTTATCTATAAAAGAAATTTGCGCCACATGGGTAAGGTAACTATGGAAAAACCTATTGGCTTCCTGACAGGTAATTACTATCTTAAATGTCACCTTTTCAAACTTAATGTGGTACCTGAAACGGAGTGTCACTTATTCAAGAAGGTTGAGGAAATAGCGGAGCATATTCTCTGTAAATGTATTGCTTTGGCAAATATTTGGAGACGAGCTTTTATGAAACCTTTCATTGGGCCTGAACAGGTCCTTCGGCTACATATTGGCGTTATTACGGTCTTTATAAAGTAGGGGGTAATTTTCTGGAGACTAATCCGACTTTTGTTTCCGTACCGGTCGGACAGTCATCCGCCAAAGACGTGTTTTACCCCGGAGTGTTTGGCACAAGAGATCATTCTAGGTCGAAGTGCCATGGGCACTTGGGCCTCTCGAACCCAATTAAATAATAAATAAATATCTTGTTGAATAAGATAACAATGATATTCAAAATGCCCAGAGACTTAATTCTATAATCAGAGATGTGATTCAGAAGAACACGAAAACTAAATTTCTGTTTAGCTTTTAACTTTTCATAAAATAGATATGACAGTTGTGTGGTATAAACCTTAATCTTGGGCAAAGACAAATGATTAATTTGCTAAAACTCAAACCTTGTGCCAAATCTTCCCATGCTACTCAAGCCTCATGGCTTTTGTAAGTAAAAATTGAATTATTGAACAATTGAAGAACAATATTCTGATTGTTTACAACTTTTGAAATAAATATTGACACATAGATCAGAAAATCAAAGAAAATGCATGATGTCGTACCTCAACATTAATTACCTCAGTGTCTAGATGGTCAGTCTGTCAGTCGTGCAGTCACAGAGCGGTATCACATCAAATCAAAAGGTTTGTATCGCTAAAGCTTAGTGTAGAACGTTTCTAAATAAACTGGTGCTGCTGAAGCTTGTTGTTGCTGCTGCTCTTCTGGAGACAAGTTTCCTTATTTGCTTTTCAGACACACATGTGGAATGTTCTCGTATTTGTACAATAAAAATTTGTTTGATTATGTGTTCGTTTGTTTGCTTGATTTTGTGTTGATGTTGTTGATTTTGGCGTTTTTTTTGCTGCTGTTGCTGATGTTAAAGAAAAAGATTGTTGTTAGACAAATAATAACAACCATACAACCAAACTGGCGAGCAACATACATATTGCCATCTTTAGATCGTTGTTGCTATTTGGTGTTCATTGTACAACATGTAGCAAATGTGTTTACATTTGATTACAGAGTCGAGACAAAAGATGAAACAAACCATTATGCCACATACTCTTCGTGCAGAGAAAGACATTTGCTTGAGCAAATATAATAAAAACAGCAGCAACAACAATAACAAACAACAAGCTAAAAAAAAAATATTAAAAAAAAGTAAATATTTTGTTTTATTAAAGATGTAAAGAATGAAGAAGAAAAACATCATGATAGATTTGAAGACATAAAAGGTATGAATCGTTCTAACACTCTTTACAATACACAAGCATGTCAGACAGAAAAACCAGAAATATAGATTCGGCGGCTTCTAATTACATTCTGTATCATAAGGTTGCATTTGTTCAAAATTGTTCTAAAGACGAATAAAAACCACACGATAACTACAAGCCAACACGTCAGCCTGTCCTTGCAGTTACAATTAAGACAAAATAAATATCTGCTGAAGCAAATTAAATTAAAGCCCGACATTAGATTGGGCCTTATCTGACACAGTTATTATTTATGATTTTTGGTGTGAGTCAAGATGATGGCCATAAATCACAATGCTATTAATACCTTCAAAGTCCAAGTTGTACTGTTTGGTTGTTAAACCTCCTTGTTAAACTTTCTTTCCCGGTAGCTAAAATGCAAGGTATGATAGGTCACCAACGCAGGCTTAGATTGTATAAAACGATGCAAATCAATTTTCTTGACCAAAGTTTGACAACGTTGATATATACGTTTAGTGGTTCTAAAAAAATAAGCTGCTGTATCAATACATGAAGGAACAATGGATATCTCCCATTTAATGAATTTCACCCGATTCTATTTTTAAACTCATTGAAAGGGACCTATAGCTTAACGCCGGCTCCAAACGGCAAATACATTAGAGAAGTTTTTCAATAGTAGTAATATTTATAACGAGTTACTAGCTAATGTTATGAGGTGATAAGACTGTTGAAAAAACTTTTTCTTTTGTTTTTAAGATGGCCGAGCTTGGTATTGAACCAAGGACTTTCTTCTAGGTAGGTGGGTGTCTTACCTACCATACCACAACGGAAAAAATGGGACTTAATACGCCAATCAGTTTATTATTGTTAGGACTGTTACCTGTTGTTCTATTGTACAGCAATAGGATATCCTTATAGTATTCCTCTTTACCACGATATCCACACAAACATCAGGATATGGTTTGGTACCAGTAGTAGTAGCCCCGTACTTCTTACTTGTTAGGTGACTAGGTTTTTCTTACTAAAATGCATCATTTTCAGTGCCAGTAGTAGTAGCCCCGTACTTCTTACTTGATAGGTGACTAGGTTTTTCTTACTAAAATGCATCATTGCCACACAATCAGCAAATACGTGTTGTGGTGATTAATTCCCCTTCTCGCAGAATCTGCAGATTCGATTTGAATGTTATTTATTGAAATTTTCCTTAAGTCTACTGTTAAATAACCGACATTTAGACATTTCGAGCCTTAACTGCTAAAAAAACGTAAGCGACAAAAAACAAATTTTACAGGCTTCTTTAAAAATATTTTTGTGTCTAGTGTAGTACCTTTGCTGTAAAATCATAACGGTACAATAAACAGCTAAGAAATTTTGTGCGATGTTGCGAATGATCGAGTACTATCGATTTTTATTGAAAAACGAAAATCTACTATATAATCATGGCGCTTACGTCCTTTTGGCGGCGATTGAACTGAAGCACAAATTGATATTGAATTTACATTCAAAATTTTGTTCTCCGATGAAGCCCATTTTTAGATGAATCGGTATGCTAATAAACAGTATTGTCGCATTTAGAGTGAATATAATCCACAAGCTTTTGTCTAAACAGCATTATATCTAAAAATGTTGCTGGGTGTACTTTATTGGCTGGCGAAGTCATTGGTCTATATATCTTCAAAAACAATGATAGTCAGGTACTGTCAATGGTGAACGGTATTTTCGTACCTTAATTAGGTGTTTTCGTACCACATGTTACATATTGATTTACTCAAAGAAACTTTTGATGAAAGAGTTATTTCACGCAACGGGCTAACAATTGGCCACCAAGATGGTGTTATTTAACTCCATTGGATTATTTTCTTTGGTTTTATGTAAAGTCACTTGTCTGGATATCAACCTTCGAAGAGTAATTGGCGAAATACGGTCGCATATGCTGTGAAAAATTTGTGATAATTGGTGTTCTAGATTGCACTTTGTGTGTGCCATCCGTGGCGGCCACATGGCCGAAATCATATCTAAACATTAATGTCATTAAATGTTCTATTCAATAAAGCCAGTTTCATTGATATTAAAAATATATTTCTTTGACTTATTAGGATTTAAATTTGTGTAACTGTAAACAGATACCCGATACAAGGTAAAAATATATTCCTATTATAGTTGCCTACTAACAATTTAGACAGGTTCAAACGTGTTTGGCCCCTTTTTTCTGCATTTTTGCTAAGCAGGCTCCTTAAGATAACTCTTCTCACTCCACAAAAAATTTCTAGCACCATTATCGGGGTGGAATCCCTATTACTGGCTAGCTCATATGTTTGTTCATTCCCTGAATTCGAACATGACCCAGGACACAGTAGAAGCTGATCATGCTGTGCCTTTTCGATTTATCTTAAAAACAAACTCGATTTTGAACTTACTTCTTTGAATAATTTAAAAATCGGTTTTTTAAAGCTCCGACTTTTGATTTAATGTTCCACTTGTTCGATCGAAACCTCAGAAATTGAACTGCCTTCTTGAAGAAACTCTGATGGAAGTCAAAGAATCCTATTAAATATTAACTTGATCAACACTGTCAAAATTGTAACAAATCGCCAACACACATAGAAGTAGATGTACTCTTGGCTTAGTAGCTTTTGAAAATGTCAAGCTATGACGCTAAGATTAAGCGGGAGTATAAACAACAGATGAAAAATCTCAAATCGGAACGATGGGACCGCCACATGGGGGTTATTCCGAAAACTTTTTGATCAAGGTTATATGGGAATTAGGTTTGTTGTGTATATGTATTGGGTATATTTTGAATTATTCTTGTTTTGTTAAATTTCCTATTCCTATTATGGTTTTCCATACCTGTATGTTATAGTCACTTTTAATTAATTGCATATCTACCGCAACATGTAAAAAAAAAATTATTTAAATCGTATTCGAATACCAATTGGATTATTTCATGTTGCTAGAAAAATAGTTCCAATGGTTACACGAAACATGCAGAATGCAAATTAATCTAAAAATGAAATTCAAACTCAAAGTTCGTTTTGAACTCTTGCCCAATGCTAACTCAGTCTATATACAGATGGTCACAGAATACATGCAATAAATGAAATGAAATCCAGTTGCAACTGGACTCTTTTCTTACCTAATGGTCTTTATATGGTAAATAGTCGAATTTTGAAACTTTTTCTGTTTCTTTTCTATTTGTTGTTGTTGTTGTTCTTGTTTTTGTTAAAAATCTATAAATCTTTTACCACCCAATGATATTTTATGGGGTTTCGATTCAAAATTCGATTCGTTTTTTTAAAAAATACTCGTTGCGAAATTATCGAAGAAGGAAAATAAAATCAACCAGTTTAACTATTTACGGATACCATCATTAAATTGGCAAACTAACAGTGAGGAGAAGAAAAAGAGCATAACAAAGATTCAAAAATTGTTAAAAGAAATAATTGCCATTTTGTACAGTTTTTTTTTTTTTTTTTTATAAAGGCTGGTCCAACCGCAATTCACGATGAGTGTGTGAGTCACAACTTAACGTCAAATTTTTTGCCCCATCCTTATTTCAGTGTTTGATAAATTCAGGCATGGAGAGGTATACAATTGCGCAGCCCGTTAAGATTGTTAAATGCGTTTTGTGCAGTTCGTGATTTTTTGGTCAGCATAATCGACCAAATGTGTCCACAATTGGAAGATTTTATCGGAAATTTCAGCAAATCAGGTTTGTATAAAATATGGATATACCTGTAAGTGACTCTTTCGTGTGGTTTATGGGCTGACTGCGTCATCGGGCCATACTTCTTCGAAAATGAGGTCGGCCAAGCAGTTTCTGTGAGTGGTATTTGCTATCGCGAGTGATAACGGACTTCTTGTGGCCATAAGTTGAGGATATGGAACTGAACGATATGTGGTTCGAACAGAACGATGCCACTTGAGACACAGCCAACGAAACAATGGCTCTTTTGCGTAAGAAATTCAATGGTCGTGTTATTTCATGTCGTGACGATATTAATTGGCCGCCACGATCATGTGGTTTGAAACCGTTGGACTTTTTTCTTTGGGGATATTTAAAATAAAATTTGTATGTCAATAAGCCAAGAACAATTCAAGAGATAAAGGATGAGATAGTTCTTGATATTAACGACCATTGAACCTCAATTATATGGGCCAACGGATAGAGGTATGTCACCGAAGCCGTAGCGAGCATTTGGCCGATATTTTGCTTAACACATAATTATTATAGATCCTTTTATCATAAACATCGTGATCTTTGGTTAAATCACCCCCTATCTAGAAAACTTCGGCTTCGATTATTGCGTCATCTTGATATAAGTTAGTTTTGAAAGGAAAACTACTTGAGATTACAATGAGCGCAAACTGCATTGTGGTACCTGTGGAAGACCTTGACCTATAGGCTGAGAAAGCGGAACTAATTTACTAAAGCAATTTGCTTAACTATATTCGTATTTGCTATATGTAATTCGCTTCCTACCGATCTCATGAAACAGACGGCTAATATGGTGACAGTAAATCTAAGTGCAGTTAACTCCTGGCTCAATTTGCAATCTTGGGAGTCGGGTTGACTATATGGTCACTCCTAATTTCCTCGACAGGAAATTTGACTTAAATAGAGACTTCTTTTGGTCTAATAGATCAGAGGTTCCTAATAATGACCCTTTAGTATACCGGAGGTACTAAAATTTAACTCTCTTATAGGCTGTCGTCTGATCACTGTAGTGTATTTCAAGCGGGGATAAGGGTGTTTGTTTGTGGAGTGGCAGAAGTTTCCCCGAAAATCAATTGATTACTGGGACAGTCTGGCTGCAATTAAATCCCTTACGGGCGTCACCTCGACATTATCCTCGTCCATGAATGCCGGGGTTTCTGTGGTAAGTTTCGAATCTCTCGGATGTAACTCTTATTGGGTTTCATGACAGAGGAATATTATTGGAATCAACGTTACTGGTTAACTAGTTAGTTCGGGCACAGAGCTCGCAATTTTCGAATAGGAACCAGGCATGAGTATTTCGATTGACTTCGTTAAGCTTTATGCTCTTCGGTCGGTGTATGAGTAGGTTCAATTTCGTGGCAGTATGAGGGCACGTGAAATATAGGCGCTGTTGGGTTGACCTAGATAACAAGGAGATCTATTGCGGTTTTTGCGAGACATTTTCCCATTCAAAAGCATGCCGCAAACTCGGCACTCGCTTGCATGATTTTTGCAGGAGCTGCGATTCTGAAGACGACTATCTTTCACCTAATGTGTCAGTGCCTAGCCCTTATCATTAGATGAAGGATATTCTTGGCTTTACACTTCTTATCATCTTTGATTGAACTTTCCAGAAAAAGTTTACTGCAGTGGCGAGGTTTATTTAGAAGTCGAAGAAGGAAGTCGAAGTGGTTTTCTATGAAGAATGTTTGCGCCCGGGTTTAGCTCTTATGCTTGTGGTATCATAACGGTCCCGATCTTTGAACTAAGTGGGTTCTTATCAGGTCCGCTATCCATCTGCCTATCTGGAGCTTCACAAGCGAATAAAAGACTTTGCACATTCTTCTTTTACTCTTCGTTGAGGCAGCTTCTGCAGAAACTGCAGGGAATAGTTTTTGTTTTTTTGTTTTTTCAGTCAACATGCTTTTTTATTGTCTTGAAAACAGTGTGGCCATAAATTCAAAAATTCGATTTGAATTTGAATAGAAATATTTTATTCGTTTTGTTACTGAAAATATCATTTTGACCACCACTGCTTACGAAATATTATTTAGAATTTAAACATTCCTCTAGCGTACGCACATACTGTGACACTCTTTCTTGTTTAGGGTACGTATGTTGCTCTTGCAGTGCTTAAAAGTTAACTGCATGACGGACCAAAAACTCAGTTGGTTAAAAATTGCATGTAGTTCATCCAATTAGCAAAACCAGTCAATAGCTTCCTGTTAACATTGTCGAGCAACATTTATTTATTATACAACAGCAACAACAACAAGATCTACAATCAGTATAAAACATAAAAACTTAAATTGACCAAAAAGATATTGAGAAAGACTTATGAAGTTACAGAAAAAATGAAGAAGAAAATAGTTTAAGCAACAACAAGTTGCCAACATTTAATACTTAAATATTGTCCAAGGTGCAACATTTATTTTGTAGCACACACACATACTCGTACATATGAATGGTATATACATTAGTCGTAGAGGCCAGAAAGAGCAATTTAAGCCTAGAATTGCTATTTAAAATGAAGGGGAGAAAAACAAAAGAAAGAAAAAACAGTGAAAACTAAACAACAAGACTTGGGCGTGTTACAAATTAAAGCAGAATATTGTTGTTGCTATTTAGTGATGAGAGAGATGCGAAGATGATTTGGGGTAGCCAACTTAAAATGTAAGTAATAAAACTAATAATTGCGGTCAAAATAGTAAGAAGAGTGAGAGCAAAGAAGAGAGGGGGGGGAGATATTGAAACAAAAGTTGCCAACTGACATGTTCTACAATTATTTGCCATCACATCTCTCTCCATATTCTGGAAGACAGACGTGTTCTAGCATGTGTTTTTAGGATCATGTTGTAAATAACACTCTATTAAATAGTTGGGGTAAGCAACTACCTTGCTGCTACTGTGGTGGGGGTTATGCTGCTAGTACGAGCAATTTACATTGAACTTATAACGAATGGAGTGAAACAAGTGCTTACAATTTCGTTTAAATGAGCAAAAGCCGATTAAATATAAAGCTTAAACACCCAATAGGAAATTTTAAAGTTGATTTTATAAACAAGCGTTTTTAGTTTCGTTTAGTGTAAGCGAAATTTTACAAAAAACCGGTTTTAATACTAGATTAATTTGTTTTTCAAACAGACTTAAGTCGGCTTATTTACATTAAGCCCTAATCCAGTAAATCTGTTAAATGAGACACGATTGCTATCACAAGCAACCGGTTAATTGATTTTTTCTATAACAATAATTTGATACCCGGGTTTCCCTAAATTCCGATTTTCAAAGACACTATAGAAAAATGTACCCATCCTACTCCTTTTGTTGGTATGGTAGGTTAGAGTAGATCGATTGGCTCTTATTCGAATGATAGAAAAATCGTTATTTTTCTAAATATAGTTTTTTTTCTTATTATGCCGTTCTAATTCAACCAAAGTTATTCGATTAATTTAAAAATGGTTTTTTTAAAATTAAAGTTGCGAACATTAAAGAGAAATCTTTACTCTTTTACTGCTAGACTAGGTTAGCAGCAAGTGAAAATACTCCATAAAGAATGTAGAGACAGTCAGTGTAGCGTTAGAGGCATCTGAAATCCATCAAAAATGTTGTAGTCAAATACGTTGCAGATGATAGGAGCAACTCACTATACGCCTAAGTACGAAATCAAACCCGTTCACATAGAACTCCCAGCGCTACCATTAGCTCATCGACAGGCAAAGAGCTTCTCTTTTCTGCTGTTTTCATACGTACGTACTCAAACTCATAGGCAAAAATTAAGAAAAAATGAACAAAGCGAAGTATAGCAAAAACAAGTGGACAAATACAGTGAAAAGTGGCCTGAAAAAAACTCTCAAATTACTACCACAATTGTAAAATGCATTAATATTAGTTTGCCTGATCCTGCATTAGTTATTTATTTGCGAAAAGTGTATACTCTCTCTGATTCTCCGTTCTTTATTTATGAAGATCATCTGTTTCAAGGAGCATTCGCTTATGTATGTATTTACCGCGTTTCAACTTTTACTTGATACTATCGACACTTCCATTATATTATCTGGGCTCAGGTAGATTTGGAGTATCTCTGCTATGCTTATAAATGTGAAATGTTTTGTGGTTTCATCTTCTTTGGTAGATTGTGGGCATTTCGGAGAATTATCTCATGTCTATTAGGTAGAAGAATGTGCAACCATCAGAAAAATCAATAGTTGCTTAACTCGGAAACCATTGTGGTTATCCTTTAGAAAGAATAGAAACTAGAAAATTAATGGAAAGAGGGGGAAGATAGAAAAAGAGAATAGCCGACAAAGTGCTACCAGTTGAGTAAAAGGAGAAGATACAGAAGCGCTCAAGTCAAGCAAATTAGAGAATAGTGGTAAACCAAAAAGCCTAGGGCAGTGACATAGTAGGTGCTCAATCGTCTCCATTTCCCCCTCATCCTCACACTGTCTACAGAAGTTGGTGTCGCTATCCGTCCATTTAAAATTCAATTCAGGTATGTGCAATGACCCGTAATGATGCCTCTAGCCAGCCTTAGTTCCAACTTACTCATGAGGATAAAGGAAGAGCTCCTTCGGTTACAGCAGACCAACCAGATGTACCTTGAAACCTTACATCTTGAATCAATGTACTAGAGTCGAACAGCACTCTTAGCGAAAAACCCTTCTAGTTCGTCAATATTAACGGCGGCAAGACGAAGTCTTCGCCGTTCTGCTGACTTTAGGCCATGTTGGGCCGCTCATCAGCTACATTCGTTCTCCGCGGGTACCACAGTACGCAGGTCTTATGACTTTCGTAAGGCCATCCTGCTGCAGTCTAAGTTGGCTCTTAAGCCAAATATAAATAAAAGCCGAATGGCTTATAGATGAGCACTACCACCTTCTCTGGTGTAGCCTTAGATTTTTAAGCTTGCTTTACGTTTTTTTCTGATATTCCAGAACTAGTTTTTAACTTTTTTTGGGGACAACAGTCAATTCTCAAGTGAGGTGGGTCAGTCGCTAAGAGCAAATTCCACACTAGTCTTTATTTTTAAATACTAGAGAAATGTACACAAAGTCAGCAAAAAACAGGTTTAAATAAAATCAGCAAACTTTACAATTTGGCAAGCTTGATAGTTAAAACGAGTATAAAATTCTCTAAACAACGGTATCAACTCTTGACACTTGCCAATGTGTAAAGTTTGCTTATTTTGTTTAAACCTATTTTTTCAATGACCATCTGTAGATGGTCTTAGGTATTTAAGAGTTAAATAACACCTTTTTTGTATAATAACCATTATGGTCATCATACTGTTTTCCTCATTAGTAGTGGTGATGGAACTACGCTGCAGTGTCTTTGGCATGACTTGTTTATATAAGACATTATTCTTGTCAGAGTCTTGACTTCGCATAAAATATTCCTTGTTTCAACTCCGCTCTCGTTAACTTCATAAGTCCCTTTATCGCTTCTAAGGGAATTTCCCACAGGGATGTATCTCGTCCTCATCAGTAGCCAGTAATAATATGGAGAGTGTGTTAAATTATTTTTATTACACAACATTTAGAATCTGTAGTACTTATCTTGCAACTGTAGTAACACATACCGAGTTGCTACATTAGATGCATATCTATATAGAGAGTAACATACACTAACAAACACGCATTCACACTCACATTTGCTCTGATGGCATTAAAAGTGCTGTGGTATTCCAGTTTCTTCATATCCAACCATAATCATCATCATATGCTGGTTACTCTGTTTGCATTGGTTATGAAGTGGAGCAGCTTCATGGAGTGAAGGGAATAGAAGATATAGTTTGTAAATAGTAAACGATATCAAGTAAAAAAATTAAAGTAAAAGAGTATCATACTAAAGTACTTTTCTTAGTTGCGAGGATAGTTTGAAAGGTGAATATTTTATGTTAATCTTCTTAAAAACTTGAAATTGTACTGATAGTATAGATTAGTGACAGGCAAAGTAATACCAGTGCATTTTACAATTGTAGTAATCTGAGAATCTCTCTCTCAGACCAAACTGCAAGAAAAAATTGAATTTTTTCTTACACAAATGGTTGTGAATACTGGAAAGAGTGCTCTCACACTTATATTTTAATTGAAATCTATAAAGAAAACAATAATTAAAGTATAAAAAAAGAATTATGAAAAGCGACAGGAAAACAACGAAGAAAAAATAAAAACAAATAAAATAACAATAAAACAAAAACAAAAAACAACTAAGAAACCATAAAATTAGGAAGAAATAAAAAATAAAAAAAAAAATGTTGAGTAGAATGTTTAATGACATCGTCAAATAGAAAATTTGCTCAGAGTCATGTTTTGCCGGACCCTGTTATAGACTGTTTAAAGACGTATAACTGTTTAGATGCTTCATACCTCGTATATTTCACTTACTCTTTGTTGTTAATAAACCAACAACAAATAAAAATTTAAAGTTTTACAACAATCAGGCATCATCGTTTTTTCTGCTTAAAGCCTTGTGCTTGCTACACCTGCAGGTGTTTCTCTTTTCGAGTTCATGTTGCTTATAAAACTACAAACACAACAACAACAACAACATATAGTCCAAAGATTGAAGTATTACTTTAGTTGCAGTTAAAGCTACAACATAAATATTACCAATAACAATAAAAGTAATAACACCAACAACAACAAAAACTACAAGAACTGCCAACAAAAAAAGGAGCAAAACAACATTTGTGAGTACAAGTTTATTGAGGCAGTTTTTGTGTTTTTGCTAAATGGTAAATACCGTTGCTGTTGTTATTACTGCTGTACAACATAAGCCTCCCCGTTCTGCAACTTCTGCATGTACTCAGTAGTAGTAGTCAGTTTTTTGTTGCCACTATTACTCTCGATTACTTTCAAGATCATACTCGTTTACGAAATTTTTCTGGTTGTATTCAGTTTTTGCTTTATTTTTCTCATATTTTTAAATTTTCTTGCTGAACTTCAAGCATTATTACCTTATGGTTGTTGTTCTCAATTTACTTGGTATGTTTATACATTCTTATGCACACAGTTATGGACTTGCTGCAATATGCCAGGGATATAAAAATAATTATTTTTATCATTATTTTCCAGTGTTATTTTGAAAGGATAAAAGATTTTTGTAGTTCTTTTTTCGCAATATGGTCCCTGTTAGGGTCGATACACTAAGTCCAAGTTTTTTCTAAATGATGAACTCTCCGTTTGACCAATGTATCTTACCTTACTTCATCAAATTAAAAAAGAAATCTATCTGGAGAGTATACTGTCGATAGGTCTTCATATAATGTACAGCATATGATGCAGCTCGGCTCGGTTGGATTGTACTGGTAAGTAGCGCCGGATGTCTTACGGCCACTGTAGGTTAAGTTATGTTAAGAGCGGCCACCGGACAAACGTCCAGCACACTTTAGATCGATGGAGCCTATTGTGATAACCAGTTCGCCTTCTCTATGAACTTGCTGATCAGCCCTTCACAATACTAACTATCTGCCCAGCGAATATCCTGAACCTAAGCCGGAACTTGCATCCACTTCTCACCAAAGATATTATCGGCTATTGCCCTATACGCAGGCGGCAGGTAGAGATCGGTATATTAAACCTCTCTCTCCCTGAAAGAATCAGAACCACAGTGCCCTCTCTAGCCAGCTCAACCGCCGAACAATTGTCCGGAATGTCACTATGACCCGGTATTCAAATAATGATGAGTGACATTTTTTTACTGTCTTGGACTTAGTAAACATAGTCCCAAGGACCTAATTCCGGACTGACCGTCCATATAAATGCAGACTCTCCGGACCGTTGTGACACTATTCCTTAATAAGTCAGAAACCTCAACAATAGCGGCTACCTCTGCTAAAACATACTACAGTGATCTGACAACCTATAGAACGTGTGTATATTAACATCTGAAAAATGGACGTCGAAACCTATTCCACAATCAAGCTTTGACCCATCCGTGGAAAATCGGATACTTTCCGTGTTCCCGCCAATGACTTTTTCCAGGTATTTCTTTCAGATTAAATGTCCTCAGATTGGTCACTGCTAATAGGCACGAGATGAAGTAGTCTGTCCTCACGAGAGACAACCAATCTGGTGCAGTAATCTAGCAGAGTTCTCCGATAATCTTAGGCCACATTCCCTGGTTCTCAGTAGAGACATGGAAGCAGTCGATTCGGCCATGATATCTGGTGTCCTGACATTATGCACAATGCCCCACTAACACCAATTAGTGCCAAACTTTGTACTCTCACCAAGGCGTTCAATATGTGCTTCCTAAGCATAAGCCTCCACCAACCTACAATACCATACAAAAGTATTGCTTTGACTTTATTTGTAAAAAATCCACATTGTGGCCTCGGAGAGAACTTCTAACGTTTACATATAGGCTCCTTGCATACAGCTACTGTAAAATTATGGAAGAAGCTGGCTGTGGGCCTTGCAACTGTCTCAAAATATAAGCTATCGACGCTGGATTTCAATAAGGTTGGCAATTTCCGAATTTCTCCACCAAGGCGATGGTGGAGAAGGAACTGCAAAGGGAACAATAGTAGATATCCACTTTTATGCGAATGGTTCGAAATGGATAGATAGTTTGAAGCAGGTATTTTCTGCTGGCAACCTAACACTAGCAGGTCCTTTATGCTTCCGAAACACTCGAGTTTATTTCAGGCGAAAATTAATGATGGCCGCAGAGGAGATAAGGCTAAACGGCTACAGGCCCTGACGAAGTAAGTGACGAACTCAAGGTCGAGATGTGAAGGGAGACTCTGAAAGGCTTGAAAGCGAACTACTTCATTCCACCTGCAATATGCAGATATTCTTAATGCGGTAGATCGATCAAGCGATTTTTATGGCTGTCTTTTCGCTTTCTCTCGATAGATTCAGAAGACTATTGCTGCTCAATAAGACTAAGCTCAAGATATATTAGGTTACGTTAGGTTAGGACGGCATGTTAAGTCGAGGCTCACTTGAGCACACATAGCGGCCCAATGTGATACCACATGAAACGAGCTAATCACGATTAGCAGATTAGCGGTTTTGACAATCAGTAAGAGGCTTCGCACAGAAGCGCAATTTGTTTAAATCAAGTCGGAAACCAGTCAAAAGGCTTTATGAACCTGGTTGTTACCCAGTAATCAGCGTCTATTAGATAATTTTGCCTAATAGACAGTTTACCGGTAGTGAGAGGTACATTCACCCCCGTATGTGAATGGATGCGGGACTGAAGTACGCTCGCTCTATAAAGCTTATTAGCAACACAATTATTCGAGGTGTTCCTGCAGCCAAGAAGCCATACGTATTATTATTTATTATTATTAAATTGAGTCGAAGAGACCCAACCAGCCATGGCACTGAGACCTAGAAAGATCTTTTATTCCAAACACTCCGGGGTCATATTCGACGGCGCTAGAAATCCATTTGTCGTCTCTTCTTCCTTACCACACAGGCGACACTCTGAATCAGGTACCACATTGAGGCTGAAGAAATGATATCTAAGACAGTAATGTCTGGTCAGGAAACCAATAAGTCTTCTACTAGTTGTCTTGCTCATATGGCGCAACTCCCTATTATATGAGAAAGGTCTCATTGGCCGCTTCGCTTGCTTCAGACTGGAGCCCATGCTCCCATTCGTCAATCTTTCCCCTGGCTGCGGACCAGCTAATAGCACAGTACGGTTCTGGTTCCACGAAACCAGTGAACACCAGTGTGTTCAGGGATCCAACAAAGCGTTTCCCAGGTCCCCAAAACCAATGTGTTGACTTTCTTTTAGCACTCGAGTACCAGTCTCGAGTCTATATACTCCGAAGAAAGGGCCATTAGTGCCGCTTGACTATAGGTATATATATTAAGAAGTGTCCCTGATTCCACGCTATATGTTAATCCGCCCACAGATTGGAATAATCTGGATCTCTGTTTGGAAAATGCCCATAGGTTCCTAGACTTTGGTATTGGCCACGAAAATCCCGGCTCCCACACCATTCCCAACGATTACGTTTAATAACCTCGAAATTGCGATCGAAGTTTAAGCCCCCAGTGAACATGTCACTCCTGCTTAAGAAGCCATATCTAACAGACACGAAATCGTCGTAAGAGTATCTCAAGTGAATCACGATAGTTGCCTGGCTATTAGAAAAGTTAGATATGTTAGTAGTAGGTGCCACACTCCTCCGGATTAACTCCGTAGCATGATAAATAGCCATTTCTTCGGCCTGCAACACACTACAGTAGTCCGGGAGGAGGAGAGTGACCTCCTATTCTCTATTCTTTAGATGTAGATAAGATACAGATAAGTTATAGTCAATATGACCCAGAGCCCGGGATTTCTCAGAATGCTTAGAGGAGTACCCTGAGGGAATAATATGCCGGCGTAAAAATGCATTTAGTCTCACCGCTACAACTATAGACTGTTGCCTGACAAGCATTATGGATGGAAGTAAGTCAAACACAATAAGAAGGGATCGCAGGATTGCAATCAAATAGCTGATATTGCAATATTTAATAAGAGCGGTCCACCTGAAGCCCACGCAATCATTGAATTTAGGTTCAATTACCTTCGAGTAGATTCAGCGAATAACACCCATCGCTCTCCTACAGCAGTAGAAATATTCTGGCCTAGCCCAATAACAAGCATGAATCTTATCGAGTTGACCAAAGAAGGGCCAATAACCAGACAAATGGCCAAAGGAAAACAGAAGTGGATGGGCCAAGCCTTTCGAAAACCAGCGAACAGTATCAGTGGCCTTAGAATGGAACCCTCAAGACAGTCGACGACCAGATTGCCTAATTGATACGTGGTGCAAGACAGCTCCAATTGAATTGAGGCAGATTAATAAATCCTATGGAGACTTAAAAGTTTTATGTAACGATAGATTAGGTGGAATAATTTTGTAGGAGCCCTATTTTTAATCCCTGGTGGAATAATTAAAGCAAAAAAAGAGAAATATTTGTAATTCCTTAGAAATCAATATTTTGATTGAAAGAAAAAACAACAACATTTAAATGGAAATGTCTCCATTACAACTTCCAGATATGGTTTAAACTGGTAATGCTGGTGTTGGTTTGTGCACGTGTCTACTGTGTTGTGCCACTGGTTGATTATATTCTTCAGTTTCTTTAAATTTTTTTATTTTAAATTGTTTCTTTGCAAAATATTCAACTCAGTCATCTCAAGCGCAATATTATCGCAAGTAGAGTTGACAAAACAAAGACGAACGCAAATTTTAAAAAGAAAAACGATGCAGCAGACCACCCTGATGTGAATGTTGCTGACAAGGCTGTACTGGTGGTGGAATCAATTTAAACTTTTTTTATTTAATTTCTTCTTAATTTAAAATGATCTCAATAAACAAAATTAATTTAAATGGTAAAAATGTTAGGCCGTATGGCATAATTAAACACCCTTTACCTTTTTCGAAAAGAAAACAAGTTTATTCATGAAGCTATGGTCTACTTACAATTTGACTTATGTTTCCAATCAACAACACAATCGTCTATTACCCATTATAAGGCTTGATAATGAATAGCGAAATAAATAAAGAAAACCAGTAAGAAAATAATGGCTCAACTGATCGTTGACAAAACAATTTTATTTTTAAATTCTATAATATAATAAATAATAATGTTGTTGTTGTTCCATTTTTTTTTTTTTTTTTTTGCAATATGATTCAATTGAGACCGCCATATCAACAAGGCAGAATTTATGAAAAATGAAACGCAGCTACTCCATTAAAAAAATAAACAGAAAAACTTGCAAAGACACTCGTTCGTGCTGTAGAATTTTAGTAGGGAACACCCTTTTGAAGGCAGTTTCTTAAGAAAAGAATTTTTGCATTAAAAAAAGAAAAAGAAAAAAAAAATTGAAATAATGGTTGATAGTGATACAGGCAGCCAGAGCTACTCATTTTCAATGCAAACTTAATTGAATGACTCAATTTTGTTGGAAGGGCAGTAATGACAGAAAAGGCACACACTTTGTACTTAAATTTTCCATAATCCATCGCTGTGGAATTTGTATAATTTTTGTGGCGAAAAAAATTGATCTTCAGTGGATCTTTGAACAATTTTTAGCATCAACAGAGTTTTTTGACACTAAAACCAGTGGTAACAAGTCATTCAGTAAGTCCGTAGGATAAGTGAGAAAAAAACAAAGTTTTGACAAAACTCGGTTTTGTTATTCAACATAGCTGACTTCGAGGGCGATACAACGAGTATAGTGATTTTCCAACTTTTTGATACCACTTTTATAGTACGATTTCTCTTTCTCGTCATAATAGACCTAAGTTTCAGCGATTACTTCATCATTGGGTGGATGTGGGAGCAATCCGAAGTTCAATTCTTGTACTTTTACCATTATTTTGAACATCAACACGTTCTTGTGTTTGGTCAACAGTAAGCAAACCAATTTTCGCATATACAAATGTTCGTGCAAAATGGTAAAAACCCTACCATCTGATATCTTTACAATGCCAGCTGGAACGTGCACCTTCAATTTGCAAACATTCATAACCAAATTCTGGATTTTTTTTAATGTTTTCTAGAATAACAGCCTCATTAGGGCGTCCAGTACGTTCTGCTTCATTTGTTCTGGTACCACCACATTTAAATGCAGCAATCCATTTCACTACTATTTGTTTCAATGGAGCTGAGTTCGTTCGGCCATTGTTTGGTTTCCACTGTATTTTTTTCATCAAAATGCAATGCTTTATCAAAACTCGAAATTCACTTTTTTGCATTTTTTTCAATAACAAAAGTTGCTTCACATAAAATGCTGACGAATCAATAGTCAGATTGCTGTCAAGTTTGTACACGTATCGTTAGTAGGTTAGTACTTAATAAAAATCATATAAAAAAATTCTAGTAACGCAGATTCCAAACTCTCCTGGACGAAGAACGTAATGAATAGGGTAATAAAAGCGATCATAGCACTTCTTTTACACCTATAAGACTGTCGAGAGTTAGATTTAGGTGTTTAGAACTGCTATTATATATTGGCTTTATCGAACAGTGGTGGACGGTGTCCAGATATCAGTGCTGCTGAGTAACAGGATTTTTTTCCTCGATAATCCAGGCTGCGATCAAATCCCTCAGGAACGCCACCTTAACATATATTTCCATCCATGAATGTCGGAGATTTCTTAAGGAAATTTTGGATCATTCGAAGGTAACTTTTATATGGGTTCCAGGGCACAGGAACACCCTTGATAATTATATTGTTAATGAACTGGCTACTGCAGAAACTAAAATCGAGCATAGATGTTTCGATTGCCTCAGTTGGAATAACTATTATTCGTACAGTACATAAGGAGGCTCAGTTTCTTTGGTTGCCTATGGTGATGGTATATGTAGTACTGCTAGGTTCTGCTAGATCGACCTGGACTAGAAGAGTATAAAAAGGTAGCACATAGCGCCCTAGTAGTTCAGTTATGATTTGACAGTCATTGCTTTAAGTTGTAATAAAGTAAAGTCGTGTTTAGGCGTAAATAAGTGTTGACTATTTGTGTATAAGCGAGCATTAAGTGCAAGATAAATAAATTGCTGTATTATGATAAAGTGTAGTTGTGTAAAGTGTGAAAGAAAAAAAAATTAAAGTAAAACATAAATTCGCTTCATTTATTTTATTTTACGCAATTTAAAAGAACTCAAACGTTTTAAAAAGGTTAAAACGTAACAGTATATAAAAATAAATTTAAAGACTATATCTGTACCACTTTATACGGCCTAGATAGGTTCTGAATATGTGGGCCGTAAATCGAAATGCCGTAAAACGAATTGCTTCTGATTGCCCTGCAATTTTTCTTAAAAAACGATGAATTCCGGACTTTTTAGCCGTATAACGAAATAGTTTGTGCCGTAAAGAGTTCTTAATTCAGGCAGCCCGTTATAGCGAATTGCCGTATAAGGAGATATGCTTGTATATACCGCTACAGTGCCTCTCTGAGAGGAAATATATACAAATTAGTCAAAGTCTATTAGTACTTGAGAATATCTGTTATGAAAATTATGTTTTGAAGGCCCAAGGGCATGGGCAGAAAGGCTAGAAATCGACATAAAAAGCTCTCAATGTTACTGCCTATCAAGAAGTGATGACCAAACCAAATGGATGAGTCCAGCTTTAGACGAACTGGTACACCAAACAGATTCCAGTTAAAATTAATGCCTTATTGGTAGAAATTTCGTGAGATTGTGCCCTATAATCTTTTTTCAATTTAATTAATTCTAAACACTATTCAATATCATAAATTGTATTGCAGGGTTACAAATAGCCGAGCTCGATTGCATATAACTTTCAATCAATTTATTTTATTTTGACATAATTTCGCTGCCGCACAAGTTACTGACACAATGATTTGTATTGTTCTGTTAATGCTGTTGTTGTTACTGCTGTTTTTTAAATTCGTTGCCGTTTCAGTCTTTTTTTGTGCAAATTTTTCTTTCAATTGACAATTTATTTATTAAAATGTTTCCGGTTGAAATACAATACAATTGAAGAAATATACATAAAAACTAAACAATAACATTAAACAAAATCTACTCGTATATACAAATACTTCTCAATTGTATATTCATATCTCACTTTTCATTCATTTAATCATTTCAACGTTTATTTGAAAATACGATTATACTCGTAGTATAACAAAAATTAATTGCATAAATTTTATAAAAATAAATAAAATGATATTCGAGAATTATGAGTAAAAACAACTACTAAGTATTGAGATAAATATTTATGTTTATAAAAATGCAGAAATATTGTTTATAAAAAATTAATACTTATAAAACAAATTGTTTTATATATACATATGTATATATGTACGTATATATAAGTTAAGTAAGTATTAGTTAAGTTTATGATTATAAGTTTATGTTTAACTTAATATTAATTCCTAAAGAGTAAGTTTAAAACTTGATACCATTTGAGTCTCACTATTTCTTCACTGTCGTCTAATAAGGCAATTGCTAGTGGGTTGCTGTGGTTACTATGTCGTTCAACATATTTTGAACTGAGTTTACTGATTTCTTGTTTAACTTGCAACGAAGTTTGCCAGGGTATACTCATGAAGTACAGGTTATGTAAAGCGAAACACAATGTTTAATTTCAATTTTAAATTTAATTTATTAATTCAAAAAAATTCATAAAATTCTACAACGTGGATATTAAGCCGTCAGTCAACCGTCCAGCTTAGCGTACCCATTTAGACCCCTCTTATGCCCAGAATTGGGTCCTATATTAATTTATTAATGTTAGTGTGTTAGTCACTACCACGCCTGAGAACTATGGCCATTAGTTTCTCTGTGCTTTATCACTACTTTGTCCGGGACCTATGGCTGTTTCGAACCAGTAGTACTTCAGCTGGGCCTACCTATCGCTTGCATATGGCTGTTGGTAAAGCTATTACATACTTGTACCAGCTGTCCACATATAAGTGCAGATAAAGCTCAACTGAAACGCAAAGGCTTCTATACATCAGCAGTAGTGACTAACACATAAATTTTAGTATTACACGACTACCAACTTACATGCGTGCTCGTATTAGTTCTCTTTGGCTGTTAAAATAACATAGATATTCTTGCCAATCTCTTCTAACTTAACAGTATGTTAAAAGTAACGGTATTCAGAATGATTAAATCAGAAAAATAAATTCAATCAAAATTTCTGGTGTGTAACTACAATTACCATAATAAAAGTAAGAAAAAATTCTACAAATGTAAACATAAAAGTACTCTGTAATAATAAAGTACACTAATAAAATATAATCATAATATATGATAATAATGTATATAATAAAATATAATAATATGTGATAATAATAAAGAGTGTTTCTTAAAGAGATATAGAACTTTAAGTTGGCATTACTGGCTACCGATTTAACAGATGTCAAGTGATTTATTCTCAGTTTGGTTCGGCAATTCATCATGAATAGACTCACATCTGAACAACGCTTGCAAATAGTGCAATTTTATTTTGAAAATAATGGTTCTGTGCGGAAAACGTATCGCTCACTACGTCCATTTTATCGTTGACAAAATCGTCCATCAGAGCAGTTAATTCGATTAACCATGGAACGTTTTCGCACCACGTTTACTCTTATTGATAACTCGCATCCCCAGAGACGCTTTACGGTGCGTACAGAAGAAGCTATTGCTGCTATAGAGCGTAGCATTGAGGAAAACCCGAATGAGTCCATCCGCCATCGAGCACAGGAATTGAATCTGTGTCTATCCACTTTATGAAGGATCTTGGTTTGCGTGCTTACAAAATCCAACTCATGCAAGAATTGAAGCCAAGCGATCATTAAGTTTGGTGACCGCCTAACTTCACGTTTTGGACCTGTGATTTAACACCGCTAGACTACATTCTGTAGGGCTATGTAAAGTCATTGATTGGTCTATGCGGTAAAGCCACAAACGCTTGACCATTTGAAAGACAACATTCGCCGTGTTATTGCCGATATATGGCCACAAATGTTGGAAAAAGTCATCGAAAATAGGACGTCCAGATTGGACTACATCCGCGCCAGCCGTGGCAGTTATATGCCTGAAATTATATTTAAAATGTAATGCCACAAGATTATCTTTCGGATAAATAAAATTCATGTCAATCGAATAATCCATCGTTGTTTTATTGCAACTTAAAGTTCTATACCTCTATAAAAAACACCCTATATATGTATAATAATACAATATAATAGTATATAAAAATAATATATGTATAATAATAATAATATATGATATTATATGTGACGAAACTTTGTTACAAACTTAAGGTATGAATAAATCTTTATTTATGTTATCGTTAGTCATAAACCATGGAGCATTCAGGATCATTCTTGGTGTTTTGGGTTGGTAGCGTTTTAAAATTTCAAAATTTGAATTATTAGCTATTTCCCACAGCAGTATTCCATAAGTCCATATGGGTTTCAATATGGTTTTATAAAAAATCATTTTATTTTCAAGACTTAATTCCGAATTTCTGCCGAGTAACCAGTGCATTCGTTTTGTTTTAATGTTTAGATGTTCCTTTTTTGCTAAGACGTGTTCTTTCCATGTTAATCTTCTGTCTAAATGCATTTCAAGATATTTGACACAATTTGAATTTAGTATTTGCTCTCCATTTAAAATATAGGAGGACAATCACCTTTTCTTAAAGCTAAAATTATATGAGAAGATTTTTCTGGATTAACACATATATTCAATTTTTTCAACCAAATATTTATGTCATTCAGGTGTGTTTGAATCGATGTTGTGGCCCCTTTAGGGCAAGCATATGTTGCGATTGTAACATTCTCTCTTAAAGGTACTGGACCAAGTACACTGCCTTGAGGGATATCAGCTTTAATATCAAATATATCAGTTTGTATTGTTTGTTTTTACATAAAATTGACAATCACTAATGTATGATTTAAGTACCAAGTCAAGAGGGGCAGGGATACTTTGTTTTAATTTATAAAGAAGACCAGGATGCCAAACCCTTGCTTGCTTAACATCTAAAAATACGGCAGAACAATATTGTTTTTTCTCAAATGCATTTTGTGCTACATTGATTATGCGATGATATTGTTCAGGGGTTCCATGTTTGATGCGAAAACCAAATTGATATTCAGGTATAATATTTAAATTATTCAATATTGGCTGTAGCCTTTTTGGAAACAGTTTTTCAAATATTTTTGAAAAAGTGTAAAGTAGACTAATCGGTCTATATGGACTTATATTATTTTCTGGTTTATTCGGCTTAATCAACGTTACCATTTCAGTACATTTCCATTGAGCTGGGTAATGACCTAGTCTCATAATAGCATTATAAACATATGTGAGTAGTAGTATTGCTTTCTTTGGTAAAACTTGTATGTCTTTAGCTTCTATTTTATCATATACAGAAGATTTTTTTAGTATATAGCAAAGAAATTTTCCGTTCTACCTCTTTTGAGATTATATGCAAGTTACATATGGGTAGATCCATTTGACAAGGGTCATCCAGATATGATAAAAACTTTTATTTGGATCACTAATGATAGTAAAGTAAATCAATTTTTAAATAATCTGGAGATTTATAAGTTTGTTTTTTAAAAATCTGTATTTTTAAAGCAATTACTTGCAGCATTTCTGTTAACCCTGTTGTTTCGTCCGTTTTTCGATTTGTTTACATCCTTTACATCAGAGAATACTAAAAATTTCGTAAATATACAATAACAAAACATAAAAATACCACCTGAGCTAACGTTATAAGTTAATATGTTGAACCATTCCGCAGTTAAAGAAAAAAATAAAAATCGAGAACGAGGCACAGGTCGTGGCTGAAACCCATCGTATAAGAGACCTACACTGCATAACGCGGGAGGCGTGGTGTAGTAGTTAGAGCGCACGCATAACAACACAAACGACCCAGGCTCGAGCCACAGCAGAGGACATGACGAAGAAAAAATTTAATTGTGGTTTCGAATGTTTAATAATAAAAAAGGCTTCAACTTCTTCCCTCCAGACAACTCCATCTAAAAAAAAAATTTAAGAAAAAGAGGCCCCCTGACCCTTCTCGCATACCTCTGGCGATGATGACATACATCAGACGAATGAGCAGGAAAAACACGCCACCAACTGGGAAAAAATTACAATGCTAAAGTAAAGATCACCAACAATTAGCAAGGATCTTCACCACTACACAAAAAAAAATCATATGGAGGAACCTACAGCGGATTAATCATCTACTTAGCTTGAAATATCAAATTGATTAAAGTAACTGAAACAAAGCAATAGATGTTTTGTGGAAAGCCAATATGCTCCCGAGTACTGACGGAGAAAAAAAAATACTGCATAACAAAACAGCTTGTAAGCAAAGCTGTTGCATCCTCACTCCCTCTGAAGATTTTCGTGGGTGATATAGTTACTTGAAAACAAGATCAACTTGCAGTGTGGAGCGAACACTATACGATAATGCTTAAAAAAAAGACAACAACTCAAGGCAAGATGTTAATGGAAACTGAACTGGTGATTGTTGGTATTGTTCAAACTGGATGGGAAGAACTCTGCTGCACACTACATACTCATAAGTAACATTCAAATAAGTGCATGAAAGGTATTGAATAATATTTTCTATACCACTAAGCGACTCTCGTCCATTGACTCATAAGGTAATGATTGTAAATCAATAAGAACCATATTTACATATTCTCATAATATTGGGTGCCACACATGGAAGTGTCTAATTGGATTGAGTGAAGTTAAATAGTAAGATGACCTTTCACCACTTTCTTTCCACTTAGAGCGACAAACATACAATAATAATATAATAAGTTATAAAGGCTAAGCCAAATTTTTGAATATACGTTATAAGCAGGAGCAAATCAAGAATAAAACAGATTCGAATTTGAACTATAAAATCTGTAAGAACCTGTCTTATAGTTTTATTTAATCTAATCCCTTAATAAAGCAAGGCATGCTCTGCCGGCTGCAAAAACAAAATATGAATCTTTTATCCTCACAAACAACCTTTCAACTGTAAACTGACCTCAGACCATAGAAAATATATGCCGTCCTCACAAATCATGCACAGACTACGTTAAAAATTTCAGAGTAGTTGTGAAACAGTTTGTAGAATGGCAATTTCATATTTCGATACTTTTGACCACGGTATGACACGATTGTGTGCCGCTGTTGTATGGTAGGTAAACCACCTGTCTATTAACCAGAAGGTCCTCGGTTCAATATCAGGACAGACCATTTGAAAAAGAAAAAATGTTTTCCAACAGTTGTAGCACCTCATAGTTAGCTAGTAACTGGTTATGAGTAATTACTACTACTGAAAACTTCTAATGCTCTTGCAGTTCGATGCCGGCGCCAAACTGTAGGTCCCTTTCAATGAGTCTAAAAATAGAATCGGGTGCAGCTCATTGACTGGGAGTAGTACGAGTGTTCCTTCTTGGAATTATGATATGGAAGGCGCTGGAATGTAATGGAGCATCACCTAAAATTATATCTCTCATTAGGGAAATATACTGCGGAGCCACTTGCAAAAGTATACACGAAAATCAACTGGGTGACCAGATAAATATAAAAGATGTAGTGCGACAAGGAAGCGTAATGTCACCACTGCTGTTTAGTATTATGCTGGATGTTGAGGATTGCAAGGACAGCTGGGTGAAATATGCCGACTACATATGTCTTCTAAGCCATATGTACACAGATATGGTAGCGAAAATCAAACTGCTAGAAACATCAGCAGCAAAAGCCGATTTAAAGAACAACTGCGAGAACCAAATCGATGGAGGTAAACGCAAATCATAGCTACACATTCTCAATCAATGGCTCACTAGTCGAAAAAGTTAGCAGCTTCCGCTATATAGAAAGCATTACTGTCACAAATTGAAATATGCCGACGACCTATGCCTTCTAAGCCATATGTACACCGATATTATCGAGTAGATATCAACTATTGACAACAGTTTATTGAAAAATGTGATTGATAATTTTGTAAAAGATTGGGAGCCTGCCGAGTCGTTAAGGGGTGACACTTGACCGATATAATTTTTCATTTTTAAACGGAATCTATTTGTCATAAACTGAAATAAAAATACTTTTAATATTTTAAAAAGCAGATTTTTTCATTTAAATTAAAATGATACCACAATATTGGAAATCCTTTATACACCATTTAAAAGGTATGTTTCTCTTCTTTCCAAATCCGAAAAGAGACTTAAAATCGGGAATTCTTTGGCTAAGTTATTAGTTTTTAAGTGCATGAGGATTTGAAAACCGTTTTTTTTTACCGTAACGCGAGATTTTGAAGGTGTTTTGAAAATTCCAATAACAGATCATCGTTCTATTCTACAGCGCCTATCAGAAAAGTAATATAATTTCCCAGGTACTTCAAGTTCGTTCATTTTTGTCGCACCATGTTATAAATCACTTTAATTTATTTTGAAAAAATCAAGAAAAATAATTATTTCTATGTTAAGTAAACTAACATTAACAAGTTTTTTCTTTTATAAAAATCGATACAATTCATTCAACTCCAATTCATTTAAAATGCCTTCTCTGGTTACGATATCAAAATCTCAAGGGAATTGAATGTATTTTTATTATATTTTTAATGTGTTTTGTAATGAATATTTGTATTTCAATTTCAAAAAAACCATTTAAAATCTTTTTAAAAATCACACATAAAGCCATATTATGTTACTTTTTATAAAACTCAAAACCATAAACGTTAAATAATTTGTTAACGTACAAGTGTGTGTCTGAAATGTCTAGAAGCCATTATTAAAAAAAATTTTAAACAAAATACCTTAAGACGTTCACTTGAATATACTTGGACCACATGTCAATTTGTTATTTGTAATAGACAAATTTATTTTTTGACTATAAAAAAAAAAACGTCTGTCCACTTGTCGGTATGTCTTGCCTGTCCAATTATTAAAATAAATACCTGACTGCCTGCTTAAAAAGAAGCTGTAAGTGTACAAAACAGCATTTAGCAGGCATTCAAACTTTAACGATTTTTCTTTATTTTTGAAAGTATGAATTGTTTAAATAATAAAAATTGAAATGTAACAAATTGCTGCTGTGGCATTAAATGGTGTTACAAATTGTTTAATGATTAATAAATAAATCAGGAAATTTTAAATTGGTCAAATCCGGCATTTTTTTAACCCTCACCACACTTTTTAGAAGCAATGTACTATTAGATATTTAAGCTTCAGTCTAATAAAAGATGTTCCTCTATCTTAACAGTTAACAATAAAAAAGAAGAATTGCTAAAACAAATTAGAGAGGTGCCATATGAACAGGATAATTGGTATAAGTAATTTAAACAGGACAAAAGTAGGTGTTTTAACAATGCAGCACTGCTCCCTTGATTTATTATCTATTAAAAGACTACTGCCGAAATTTGAACAAACTGCTTTTATATTTTAGTACAATTTTAAAATCGGGATTCACCCATGGCTTGTATATTAACCCTTAACTGGTATCGCTATTTCTAAGTACATACGTGGTATCGGAGTCCAAACTGACTCCATAAAAAAATGGTAATAATGCTTTGACACACATTATTTATATATATACCGTAGAGTCAAAATGGACCCCACGATACCAGTTTAGGGTTAATTAACTTTTGTAGCATATTGAAGGACAAATACCAGCATTTATGCTCACTTATGTTAGTCATTGACCAAAATATTGTAGGTAAGTAGGTAGGAGGGAGTGGCAGCCTCGCTAAACGGGGTAAACTTAGGCACGCATAGCGTCCCGTTGTGATACCATATAACGCGTTGTCCCCGTTCTATTCACCAGAGTCCTGATGATCCAACAGAGACACCGCACAGAAGCAATTCCCTAGATTAGATTGCAAACCAGGCCGACAGTCTAATGAACCTAGCTATTAACGTGATGTCAAGATCGTTACCTCCGATAAGCCATCGTACAGGTTTTTCAGCGCCCAACATATATTTCCGCTTGATCGCCAGTTTAACGAAGGTAGGAGGCATACCCATCTTCACATAAAGATGAACGTCCGAAAGAAGTGTGCCCATCCTAGCGAGATGTCCTTGTGACCAGGAATCCAGAAGTAGCCAGTGTACACAAAACTGTCGTGATAATGCCACAAGAGAATCACGGGATCACACCCGAAAGAGATCTGATTGCCGCCTGGCTATCAGAACAGATCTACGTATATATCGATACACTGATCCACTCTGCATTATGAAAAATGGCCATCGCTTCGGCCTAAAACACCCTACAATAGTCCGGAAGGCGAAGAGATATACCAAGGTTGACCCTCTCGAGAAGAATTCTACTACACACCCTATTCTCTAGTCTGGAACCGTCCGTTAAGATATCCCCTGAATCGCTGACACACTGTCGAAATTTGTGCTAGCAAAGCATCATTATAGAGAATTTTTTTAATTCAGTGAAGGATTTGCCGGTTCCATGTAGTTTGTGGTCACCCGTGTCATCGTGTGCCTTGAGGTTTACACTCAGATATTGCATAGCACATTTTGGCGTAGGGTTTTCTCAAAGTGGAAACCAACCACGTCAGCTTTAAGCGTCGTACTTTGAAAACAATGTCATCTTGATCTATTCTTAAAATATTCCGCAAACATCTATTGGCAAAGGTTTGAAGCCGGAGTATAATTTCTGTAGTGATAAGTCTTGACTCCATCTCTTTTTATTTTTCTAGTTTTAAAGTCTGCGTACGAGTTACAGGCATTTTTTTGTTAGTGAAAAACTGTTCTAACCTTGGTTATTCGGTTTTTCACATCAGCTAAGACGTCTTCGACAGGTGCTATGATTCAAATAATAAAATTAGTCGAAGTTCTCGATGACAGTGCTGTTGATGTTGACGAAGAAGGCTAGTGTGGTGGCCACAGCACAGGTTTTATTTTGTCTATACACTCATACCTTTTTATACGGTCTAGAAAGGTTATGAAATTTTAGGCCATAAATCGAAATGCCATAAATCGACGGAAATATGTCTTGATTTTGCTTGTTTTAGACCTTTTGTTAAAAAGCGATGAATCAACCGGTTTTTAGTCGTATAACGAGGTAAAGTCGTGATAGGTTCGAATCCCTAGCAGAGGGTATGACGAAAAAATTTAATAGCGGTTTTTCGAGTGTTTAATAAAGAGAATTCAATACAGACAAATCCATCTAAGAAAACCCCTTGATCTTCCAGCTTGCTTCTGACGATGATGACAAACATCAAGCGAATGATCAGGAGAAAACGCCACCTACTGGAAAAAAATTACAATGCGAAGCAAGGATCACCACCACCACTTAGCAAGGATTTTCAACTCTGCACAATCATATGGAGATGAACTACAGTGCATTAATCATCTACTTAATGAAATTGAAATACATCAATGGCTACTTTGTGGAAAGCCACTCCATAGAGGAGAGACAGAAAAAAATGGTTGAGAGTTTGTCGTATTCATCATATTTAGTAATTTCGGCTACCAACTATCCGGTTTTATTTGATTATCAGAGTGGCTATGTGCCACTTAACAGATATCTTTTGCATAATCTACGTTCTCTAAGGACCCATTAGATTCCAGACAATACCCCGTCATTCGGATGTGACATTTCTCATCACATTCGCCAATGGCGAACTTAAATGATGTGGGTTATAGAGGCCATTCTTGCTCAACTGTTGCTTTAATGCCCATTTATTGGCAATTGGCGCTGTCATATATGGCCTCGAATAGTTAGTTCATTCGGTTAACACCTGCTTTTGAGCCCATAACAGACGTCTATTTGATTAACACTACCGAATATGATATTGTGGCCAAAAGTTTGAATAAATTTATATTTTCCCAGCTTTTAACAAAAAGCGCCATAAATTTACCAAAAATGTCGCATTTTGAAGTTATGGACCCAATATTTAAGTTTTAAGTTGAAGTGTCATCTTATCTTGTGAGCAAACCTTTTATTACTTCTCCCACAACTTATGATATTTACGAGCATAATTATTTAATTGTTTTTAAAATTTAATTCCCACACCTAAGTATTAATTATTAAATAACCCATTATGTAGTAATTATGGGAGAACAACAACCTATTATTAAAACAAATCCTCCCCAATAACGAAATTTTATTTTCTTGAATTCCACCTGTTCGTTCATTCGTTTGTTTCGTTTCATTTCGATATTTTTTCTTTTTTGCAAACGCACAACACATTTTTGTTCAGTAAAGACTGTGTTATTTAGCGTTGTTATCGCTGTGTTGACGTCGGTGGTGTTGGAGTTGGAGTTTGTAGAAGCCAAAAACATTTCATTGGCAACACCTATTTCGTACTAATTGAATTAAGTTTATATGTTTGTGTGTGTTTAGTTTTTGTTGTATCCTCATCATTTTATACTTAGGAGATACTTAAAAATATAAAAAAACATCATCATCATCAACTCCATTATGAATGAATGAAATTTTAAATATTTTTGAAATATAATTTGTATGAACGGCTATCTGACGTTTATTGCTTTTTCTGGCTTCTTCATTAAAATCATCATTAGGAAGGCGTTTTACTGTTATCGTTTTTTTTTTTCATACAGACAATATAACTAAAAACGCTTAAAGCTATTTACACACTTTTTAGGCGATTAATTTGTTAAGAAGGTTATTTTTTATTTAATAAAAGAACGAATTCATCTATGAGAGGCTATACTGATAGAAAATCATACATTTACAGTCAATCTATATATTAAATGTTATAGATTGGATTGTAAGATGTGTGCAATAAAAAAAAAAGAAAAGTAGTAATCGATTTAGTTCGACTGTATAATGCCCTATGGCATAGCAATTTTTTTGAAATTGTTAGTTAATTATGAGACAAGCAATGCCCTTTTGCCTAAATTAGATATTAATTCGATTCTACTTATGCTACCCATTATTATAGAAAATACACTAAACATGCGATGTAGGCTTCCCACTTTGAAGGAAATTAAAGACACAATAGTAAAGTTGAAGAATAATAAAGTAGCAGGCGAAGATGATTTACTGGCGGAAATCCTACGTGACATCACAACCGAAGCTAAATTACTACGGCTTCATATTATATCAGCATAGAAGGAGAAGAGGCTGCCTTTAACTTGGAAGAAAGGCATTATTGTGAAGTTATGTGCAATACCTGGAGTGGAATCACTCTGCTTTACGCCATATACAAGATACTGGTACAACAAGCCATAATACAAGAAAAGTTTCAGAAAAAAACAGAGGACGTATTGCGAGACGAAGAGGCAGGCTATCGGCCAAGTTGAAGCTGCGTAGATTAGGCCAGCGCTCTACTTATCATAAGAGAACAGTCTCTAGAATGGTGTACCACCTTTTACCTACTGTTCGTCGATTTAAACAAAGCCTTTGATACCTTCAAACGGACTGTCATAGGGAAAGGAAAAAAAAAGGAAAGCATTGAGAAGAAAAGGAGAACCGCAGAAAATAATGCGAATTATATGCGCAATGTAAGAGAATGCTGAACTTTTTATTCCTCACAACGGGAGAATCATCCATTCCATGCTACCGCTGAAACACACTTTCGCCTCTACTGTTCATCATTGTACTCTTCATATGGATTCTTTTAGGACACAAGATTTTCAACATGCAGTCAAAATTAGAAGACCTGAAGAGACTGTCTCGCAGTGTTGAATGAAAACTGAAGCCATGAGAATTAACCACAATATCACAGAAAATATTATGTCACAGGCCCAAACAATTGAGTAACTGACAAGCAAAAAATGGCAACATGGAAGTGGAGATGGATTGGAAGGAAAAATCCCCATAGTATTACAAGGATGGCATCCTCAAGGAATCGCGGCCGACCAAGAAACACCAGCAGCGCACAATTATCCAAGAACTAAGGCAAACAATCTTACAATGGAATAACCAAAAAACAACGGCAGCAAACCGTGTAAGATAGAAATGCTCTGTGGAAGTCCTGTGCTCCCCAGAGGTGTAACGGTAAAAAGACTTTTTGTAACGTTTTTAACTTTTAAAAACGCTTATTAAAAGAGTTCCTAGATTGCAATTAAAATGGAAACTAATGTGTGTTTGGTTTTTAATTAAAATCATTTATTTAACACAGTTTTGTGTACTACTGCTTGTAACCTTTTCACAAGCTACAATAAATACTCTATTCTTCTCTATTTTCACACTTTGTGTAAAACAATAATAACTATCTATCTAAAGATCTTCCAACTTGATTGCTGTCACTACTTAAGTTCGATTACAGCTTAAATTCTCTTTACACTCAGTTAGCTCTAACTAAACTCTCTTTACACTGAGTTCAATCCAATTAAACTCGCTGCGTTTACACCACATATACTCTCTAAATGCTGCGATTACACCACATAAATAGACTACTGTCAGCATCGCTGTACTTTTTATATGGCTGAGTAAACAATACTTCGAAAACTCTCGAACCTCTCGATTTCTTACCTTTATTTTCTTTTTAGTTCTTGTAAAGCTATGCGAATGTAAATATCTACTTATTTCAGTTCTTGTCGTCTTGTTGTTGTTTGTTATTTGTTTTGCTTTCTGCCTGTTTTGTTGCTACCGTTTATTTTTCTCTACTACAGTCCTGCTTATATTGTTGTTGTCGGTTTGGTTATTTGTAAACAGCACATAAGTACAGTTGTTTTTAGAGGCTTTTCTTTATTCTTTTAGCAACGTAACAAACGACAGTGGCTCTCAAACATGATTTTCATAACATTTACTACTTTACCACTATGTTTTTTATTAAAAAATTGGTCAATTATACCTCATTCAACCTAACCAATATTAGCTGGCAAGTGACACATTTTTCTGATTGGTCCTATAGTAAAATAAGAATCTGTTTTTGATATTTTCCACGAACTTGAGTTAAGGGTAAGCTATATTTGTTTGGTGCTGTGGTACGGTAGTTAAGACACACGCCTATCAACCAAGATGTCCTCGGTTCAATCCCAGACCAGACCATCTGAACAGCAGTATCATATCAAAATTGGATATGAAAAACTTCTCTAACTAATGCATCTGCCATTCGGAGCTGGCGTTAAAATGTAGGTCCCTTGAATTGGTCTAAGAATAGAGTCGGGTGCAGCACATTGATTAAGAGAAGTTTCCTTGTTCTGATATTGCGGGAATTATGTATGTATGCAATCGATATACATAAAGCCATTAACCTTATATTACCCGCATTACCTATTGTGATGCTGGGCATAATAAAAATTATGTTTTTTTTTTTGATAGTGTTGTGGTTTTTGCCTTATGGTCTGATGTATTCGTCTAAACCAAAATATCAAAATATTAAAAAAATCTATTAAAAGTTTAAATGGCTTTCACATACAATTTTAGCTTCCTAATGATTTGATGGCTTTATTATCAATTTCAGTTTTTGTAAATTGAATGTGTATGTGTTGTTTTTGTCTTTATTGGTTTAGTTTCAATTTTTCGTCTTATCGAATTAAATAATTGTGTGGTTTGAGCATTTGCTGAAGGCTAAATTTGCTTTGGCTTCTTATTTTTTGGCTTTTTGCTTTTGTTATTTTGTGGAAAATTTTTTATTTTTTCTATAATCTTTTATTATGGTTCAGTTTCATGGAACATACATTTCTTAATTTAAACCTTTTTCATTAAAATAAAAAAAGTTTAAGTCTTTGATGTAATCGGAAAATTTTACGGTCGACGCAAAAAGTGTTATAGGATTTGCAGTAATAATTAATAAGTAAACGTGGCTCTAGCCCTGGTAAAAATTGCAGGAAGGGGACAATGTCAAGCAACAAGGTAAAGATTAAAAAGGTAGCTATAGATGACCATCTGAATTGAAATTGAAACTTGTTTCGGTAAAGCTTGTTCCGAAAGTAGCGATTTACTACTGGGAAAGCATGTGCATCACTTAGGAATGACTACGATAATCCTTATTTACTATTAAGGAGAACCAATGGTAAATAAGCCAGTTATTATGTACATAACTATCGCTTTGAAACCAAAACAGTAAAGTGCCGTAGTCACGGCGTTCACATCATGTTGACAGTGTGCGAGTATCGGTATCATTGTAGACTGTAAGACAGGGTGTGCAGGCAGGCAGCCTTCCCGATCCCTAGTGTACTCTGCTTAATTGCAACCAAAGCCTTGTTTACCGCACTTAACTGTCACCGAACATTTATTGAAGCAGAGCACTGAGCAGTAATACTAAATGCAGTCAACTACTGGTCCAACCTGGTATATGGGCACTCTGCTATCCTGAAGAGGCGCATTTGAGTCGACTACATGTTCTCACACTTTTAACGGAGCAGAGGTTCCTAGTAATGCCCTGGTGGTCTATATCGACGGTTCCAAAGTGCTGGATGAAGTACGGTGTGGATATACAGGGTGTCTCAAAATTACCGCAAGATTGTTTTAAATAACACAGTTTTAAGTCTTTTGATTGTTATTTTTTTATTGAATCATAAAGTACATAGGATATGGTTATTTATTGAGTTGAGTTTTTTTCTTTATTGCACGGGTGGTTGTGAGCTTGTTGACATAGATAATAACCCCATAGAAAGACATCTAGTTGTGTTAAATCACATGATCTAGGTGGTTAAATCTGATCACCAAAACGAGAGAGTACATGGCCTGGAAATGTTTCATACAGTTATTGAATTATTTCACGGACCGTCTTATTGAAACCACATCAATATCATTCAATTTCGGCAGAGGAAACTGTGATATCATGTCGCAATATCGACCACTAGTAACAGTCATTGCCTGACCAGGCTCGTTTTCAAAAAAGTATGGTCCAATTATGCCTCTAGCCCAAAATCTACACCAAACAGAGACAAGTTGTGGATGCGTATGTTTTTCGACAATCACTAGTGGGTTCTCAGACCCCTAAAGCGGCAATTTTGGCGATTACCAAAGCCATCAAAGAGTGATTTTACTCACAAAATCAGCATCCATTTGTTGATGTTTAACAATCCATTCAACGAACGCTTTTTACTGCGCATGGTCGTTTGGTTTCAGTTGTTGTGTTAATTGAATTTTGTAAGCATGGAGACACAAATCTTTGGTGAGTATATGCTGTTGAGAGCTTCTTGAAATTTACAAGTCTTGTTCACGACGCCGAATTGAGGTTTTTGGATTGCCACCTACAGTTTCATGCACTGCTTCGATTTTGGCATTTGAACGATTTGTTTTTGTGACGAGCAGTGTGTTTGGCGTTTCTGGCGTATCCAATCTCCCTGAATTTTTCAATTAATCTCTTCACAGTTTACGAAGTTAAAATACTATTACGACCATATTTTGAATGAAATTTCGAACTGCGTCAAGCTTTCATTATTTTTGAAATATTGTTCAATAATGAAGACACGTTGTTCTATCCTGTAACCCTAAACTGTCAGCTGTTGAATTGCTTTTTAGGGTTGCCAACAGTTTATTGTACAAATCGCAACAAATTCAAATCTTGTGTTAATTTTGGGACACCTTTTACACGTAGAATTCTAATATTCGATTTACTTATAGGTTCCCTGACCACTGCTAGTTGAGTGATATGATGGTGTTGTGACTTACTCGAACAGTCAGGCTGCAATCAAATTCCCTACAAACGCCATTTTGATATCTATCCTTGTCCAAAAATGTCGGAAATCACTCAAGGAAATTTTAGATCATTCAAAAGTAACTCTTATATGGGTTTCAGACAATAGATATATTATCAAAAATTGCGTTGCTGGCGAACTGCGAGTTCAGAGTTCTCAATTTTCGAACTGGAACCGGGAATAGGTGTCGATGTATTGAGAAACTCAATTTCGTTGGAGGTTACGTGTAGTATCGCTAGGAAGAGAACTAACCATCTTCTTTCCTTAAGTCGCATGGCCATTCATCGCACTATTGCGGTTCCCACGGGCTATTGCCCTATTGGAAGGCATGCCGATAACTTGTGATTCTAAGGTGGAGAAATAGTAGACTATCTTTCACCCCGTGTATCTGTGTCAAAATGGTTTCCTATGAAGCCTGTTAGATAGGATTAGCTTCCTATTTCCTAAAAATATTGTGATTTTTTTAAGGTCTGCAAAATAGGAGAATGTGATACTAAACATGTGTGCACTTGAGCATTATCTTAAAAAAAAAAATGTTTTTTCTTCCCTCTGTTCGAAAGCTTGGCCAATTTGTAGTGCACGTACACTCGAAGAAATTTTCTATAAGATTTCCGTTGTATTGTAATAGATTTCTGTTGCGTGTAAAGCCATAAAACAATAGCTGCACTTATTACATTGTTGACTTTTCTATTTTAAAATTTCTATTAAAAATATGATTTCCTTGCTGAGTTAAGATGCTTACAACGTCATGCACTTTATTGTCTATTAATCTTTCTTTCTTTCTTTTCTGAAAAAAGTTCTTTTCTCCATCACTCCTCTAGGGAGTTTCATTAATCATTTTAATTTTTTAAAGCGAATTAGATGATTAATCCACTGTAGCTCGCCTCCATATGATTGCGTAGTAGTGAACATCCTTGCTAAGTGGTGGCGGTGGTCCTTACTTGGCATTGCAGTTTTTCCCAGTAGGTAGCGTTTTCTCCTGATTATTCGTCTGATGTTTATCATCATCGCCATAGCTGGAAGGTCAGGGGGCTTCCTCTTTTTTTTAAAATGGAATTGTCTGGAGGAAAGTTGAAGTCTCTTTATTAAACACTTGAAACCACAATTAAATTTAAAAAAAATTGCTTATTCGAAATTCTGCAGTCATATGCTGTTAAAATCACATAAAAAATTATTAAAAGTTTTCGCCACAAATAAAATTAAAAATGTTTTTGGGGCAACATTTTTATGCCTGTAGTTTTTTAAGGGCACAAAGTGCAACATCTTTACATTTTATGAGGGCAATATTTTTAGAAAAGTACGCGATATACTTTCCTAGTAATTATATATTTTTTTCTAAACATCACAGGGCGGGCAAAGGGCAAATAAAATGCAACTTTTTTCCAGCAATTATTATTTCTAAAAGAAAATTTTACCTAAAATATGGTTACACAATAAAATATATTTATTTTTCCCCTAAAACTATATATATACATATGTATCTATATAATCCTCTCAACAATGATATTAATCATTAAAAACAATTTATTTCTTATGCAAATTCATGATGCCCGGCAGTTGTTGTCTTGAAATCGTAAATTTACCATAAAACAGTTTTATAATGAAACATTAAAACATTACTTAACTACTCGTATTGTTTGTTGTCTTTTCTAAAGAATAATAAAAAAATATATAAAATTTACATTTAAATACAATTTAAATCAATATAAATTAGATTTTAAATAACAATTTATTTAAGAAAAAAAAAAAGAAAAGAAAAGTCTGCAGCTTAAAGCTTTTCTAGTAGTCATTCATTTATTGTACGTCATTCATAGTACGAGTTGTTGCAATATTTTAAAGAAAAGTTTTATTTAAAACCTATTGTATACACTCGTATATATATACATATATATGTATGTGCATATAGAGCTCTATATAATAAACCGATTTTTGTCTTTAATCTCTTGTTGTATTTGCAACATCATAGACTAACAAATTCATACAGAAAAACACAACAGAATAACAGACAGACCGACAGACAGTTAGATAGATAAATACACAAAAACTGTTTATTTTGAGTTTAGGTTAGTTTAGTTTATTATATTGTAGATCCTAAAATAACAATTTAAAGATTTACTCGACAACAAATACAAATACAAGTACTACTCATACTTAATACCATTCTTCAAGTTCGTTTAAAATTTTATAAAACTCTGTGCATCTTATACTCGAATGTGTAGCATGAGTATCTTGTTATGTCTATATGCCACATACACTCACTTGTATGTGAGTGAGTGAGAGTATGCATGTTGAGAAGCAAACCATGTGGCCAGAGTATTGTATTGTTATCCTTTTGAAGAAATCAAACAATGCACAACTATAATATCAAAATAATAAATGAAAATTGTATTCGAATTGGAATTGTTATAGGAATTGTTTGTGAAATGATATGCTTTAACAAATCAAATAAATAAACACTTTGTAGAAGAAAGGGAGGAAGGGAGGAAGGGCACTAAGCTGAATTGAAAAATATTGAAAAGGTATAAGTGATACCCTATATGAAGTTTATAAGACTTATTATCACGATATTGTACAAAACCAAATGGAAAAGTTACAACCGATCAAGTCCTAACATATGGCGTAAACTTAACTTTACGATTTATAAATACCATAAAGCAGAGTCCGGCAGAACATGACTCTGAGCAAATTAACTCTTTTGCTCTCTCACACGCATAGATAAAAAATAAACACAAAATTTCAGTGCGAGAAAAATTTTGTAATTGATGACGTTATTAAGCATTTGTTATTTTTGTTTTTGATTTTCCTTATTATTTTTGTATTTTCTATTATTTTTTTGTTTGTTTGTTTTATTTTTCGTTGTAGTTTTTAATAATTTTTTCTGGTATTGCTTTTAGAGCGATTTTCTTTCTTTTTCTTTCTGTTAAAATACAGAAACTTAAAACGTGTTAAAGCTAGAGCTGCAAAACTATCGATAGTCAGCCCACTCGATAGTTTCGATAGTTTACAAAAAGACTATAGATCCTATTGGGCGGATGCGGCACGCCTGATGCAATCTGCATAAAATTTCTAACAACGCATTTTTTGGCTACGGAGAATATTTCTGAGTGGGAGTTACAAGACAATTTCACATTTTTTAAAGGTAAGGCATACCCTAATATACACAGACAGCCACTACTGCGTTGTCACACCTTTATAAAAAAAGTTAACTGCAATACCTACTTTTAAGAAGTTAATATCACCACAATTAACTTCCAAACTAGTGGAATCCATGCTGTCATAAAGCAAAAAGGATATCCAACAAAATATTAGTTTTAATCCTTATGTATAATATTCTTAATTTTATTGAAATTGTTACTCTGTAGGAGTACAGTTTTTGTTATCCATTATTTGAATACTCCGTCATCTAGCGGTCGATTTATATGATACCTACATATTACTTATATTTTGTCATAAAAACAATAAATAGACACTAAATTTTCAAAAATTTGCTTATGCGCTGAATATTTTCTAAATTTTCTTATTTTTATCGGGTGTACGAATATGGGTTTTGTGTACTGTAAATCAATAGTTAGTATGAATGAAAGTTGCCACTCCCACTTTTCCTTCGCCTATTATTTGGTTGATGATGATATTGGCAACGAAGTTCTGCTGTCACCGTTCTCTAGGTATACAAAAGAGCTATATATACTATGTATGCGAGATGCCACGCCCACTTGCTTAATTCCGCCAACTTTTTGATTGATGGTGTATATTAACAACGAAGTTGCTTGAAGTAACTTAAGAAACTTGCAGTTTGCTTAACATATACAAAAATCTATATTTACTGTTTGTACCGCTGTGGTATGGTAGGTAAGACTCCCGCCTACCAACCAGAAAGTCCTCGGTTCAATACCAACATTATTCTATCGACTAGAGACTCTTCACCTTGGAGACCAGCTGCGGATATTGGTACGGCCTGTTGAGAAGTTTGCGTGACCCCACCATAAATTTTCAAGATCCGAGGAGAAAATATCGACACAACAGTAAATGTCATGCTCTTCTAGTCCATCTACCATATCTCTCTTCGAAAGACTTCCATGGTAGTACGACTATAAAACAGAAAAGAAAACTCTTCCATCTGAATAGAAGAAAAAGTTTTTTTAACAGCGGCATCAACTCATAACATTAGTTAGTAGCTGGTTATGAGTATTATTAACTCTAGTGAAAACTGCTCTAATGCATTTGCCGTCCGAAGCCGGCGTTAGATCCTTTTCAATAATTTAAAAATAGAATCGGGTTCAGGCCATTGACTGAGAGAAGGACCGCGTTCCTTAATGAAATGTTATGAGAGTTAATATAATATAAATATTTACTGTGTATGGGAGATGCCAAGCGCACTTATCCGATCCCGCCTACTTTTTGATTGATGATTTGTATTGACTACAAAACAGAGACAAATAAATATTTGCTTTGTATGAACATGGCACCGTTAGAATCTTTGGAATATAAAGCGTGTTTTTTATAGAGGCATAGAACTTTAAGTTGGCATTACTTTTCAAGATGGCGACCGATTTAACAGCTGTTAAGTAATTTATTCTCAGTTTGGTTTGGCAATTCATCATGAATAGACTCACGCCCGGCGTAGATTCGTCGAATGGGCCCAAACCGAAATTACCGTTGTTCCCGATTTTCATAAGCGAATTTTTTTTTAGCGATGTAATGCACTTCTGGTTGAATGGCTACGTCAACAAACAAAACTGCCACATTTGGAGTGAAAGTAATCCTCAAGTGTATGTGCAAACACCGTTACATCCAGAAAAACTGACTGTTTGGTGCGCTTTATAGGCTGGTGAAATCATTGGTCCGTACTTTTTCAAAAACGATGGTGGCATGATCGTTACAGTCAATGGTGATCGGTGTAGAGCCATGATTAGTAACTTTTTCATTCCTGAATTGAATAACCATGATGACCAGGAGATGTGGTTTCAACAAGACGGCGCAATATGTCACACAGCTCGTGCCACAATAGATTTATTGAAAGACACGTTTGGTGAGCGCCTAATTTCACGTTTTGGACCTGTGAATTGGCCTCCACGATCTTGTGATTTAACACCGCTAGACTACTTTCTGTGGGGCTATGTAAAGTCATTGATCTATGCGGTAAAGTCACAAACGCTTGACCATTTAAAAGACATCATTCGCCGTGCTATTCCCTATATACGGCCACAAATGCTGGAAAAAGTCATCGAAAATTGGACGTCCAGATTGGACTACATCCACGCCAGCCGTGACGGTCATACGCCAGAAATCATATTTAAAATGTAATGCCACAAGATTATCTTTTGGGATAAATAAAATTCATGTCAATCGAATAATCCATCCTTGTTTTATTGCAACTTAAAGTTCTATACCTCTATAAAAAAACACCCCTTAAATATATACAGTGGCGGAAGAAAAATAGGGACACTTTCATTTTTTTCAATAACTAGAACAATGTGCTATGTTCTGAAGAAACGTCAATTAATTTATTTGAGTCAGTTTGAAAATCGTATGTACGAACTTCTTGCAATTACAATGCATTCTTGTTATATAATTTTTGTAACGATAAGTATGAATTTAAGAAAATTTTAATTTTAATTTGAAAAAATTTTTAATAATAATTTAAGAAAATTATAATTTATGAAAATTTTTATGTATCCTTCTAAATTCTTTCACCTACTGTTCTTTGCAGACACAGAGAGATAAAATTCCAAGAAATTCAGGGCCTTTATTGAACACATTTGGTTCGTTTAAAGCGCACTTTGCTAAAAAGCAACCGAAATATGCGATCAGATATGATAGTGTAATATTTCATCATGACAACAATTGCAGTTTAAAACTATTAAGAAGGCACTGGTTAGGAAGTCTTGTCTTACCTATTTTTTAGTACAAGTCTTGTCTCTCCGAACTACAATATGTTTCGATCAATACCAAATGCTTTCAACTGAATATCCGAAATTCTCTTGGTGCGTTCTTGGCCTTAAAAAAATTAGCAGATCTTTTGACGCGGATATCATATGTTGATAGCAGGTCGGGAAAAGTTTACAGCTAAATTTCAATGTTGTACACACATTTTACAAAAAACGCCCAAAATTTACCGAAATGTTTATTCTTTTTTTTATTTTATTCATTAATTTTCATTACTATTTAATTTAATTTCGAATTGTATTTATCTTTTTAGTATAAACTGTGGAATGTTAAAATTTACTAAACTTTACGAATTTTTTACTAATAACAAAGTGCTGTTTATAGAGTGCAAAACTTCTGAATCTATTCTATCTATGGTAAGTATTACATTTTTTCTTACAAATATTTTTTTTCCTCTAAATCCTTATATCTACTTTAAGAATCATTATTGCTTTACGTTACAAAAATATTTCTAAATCTTCTCTAATTGCTCTACTGTGCATCATAAAAGCCATAAAATCGTTATTGGAATTAAATAACATTTATGTGGGGGTTTCAATGCTGATTTTATTGAGTTTTCCTATAATTTTCCATTTTTTGTTTTTGTTTTCGTAATTTTTCCTTATGTCCAGTACACAAAAGGAGAAAAACTGTATTTTTAATTCATCGATTTTCTTCACTCGAAGGCTTTTGAGTGTATGTTTTGAGGAAAAGATTTTTAAAAATACATTTTCTAGTTGATTTGATAATGCCACTCAGTTACTTACTTTGTTACCATTTTGGCATAGACATACAATACATATAAAAACTTTGTTGCTGTTGTCCATATTGATTGCAACCGGAAAAAAAGTTGTTTAAGTTGGCGGGGTGTGTTCGAGTTAAAATTTTAGAAATATAAAGGCTATACAAGTTTTTAAGATTGCAAATGCACTCGGTGATCAACAATTTCAACATGAATTCCCTAATAAAACTACAGTCTTTCAACATTTGTGATCCTTGTTTCACATGCAAGCAGTTAAAGCTTTCCAAGACATCAGCCAGATGTTCAGAACACATAGAACAGTATGTTGCCAAAGTTTTAATATGAGTATTTTTTTCAAGCAATTCATTTAGAGCACTTTTAAAATCTGTCATTTGCATAGAACAGCCTTTACTATTCTTGGTTAAAAAAGCTTCTGCAAATATCATACGTATGTTTCCGTTCTTCAATATGTTCAAGCAGTGTTCAGTAATTATTGTAACAAGCAGTACTAACACGGCTTCAGCTGTCTCATATCATCAGTCATTTAGCAGTTTAGTGATGGAAAAAATTCTGCACTATTTCCTGTTGCAACCGACATATGTTAGCCTCCGATTTCTTTATCTAAAGCGCAGTTTAAAAACTGGTGCAAGTTGGAAAGCTTTATGTATATATATCTCGAAGTATTTCGAGATACCAAAATCATTCGTAATTCTTTACGGTTTTTTTCGTATTCAAGTCCGATTTGTTCACATAATTTAACCCCGAAAAGGTCTCACACTCCAAAAAAATTTCAAACGACTTAGTGAAATTATCGTCATCCTATTCCTTCTGCACAGTGGGGAATCCTGTCTCCCCTTGTCTGGAAACTTGCGGTTATCACGCTTACGGGTCGTCGCTTTTGCGGATGATATCGCCAGCGCAGTGTCTGGCATTTACCCATAAATTCTGTCGGACAAGCTCAATTTTTCACTGAGGACTGTACCTGGGTTGCGCAGAGAGCTTCACTAGAAGGTATAAGATACCTCACTTTACGCTGCCGCAGTACCAGTCCTTACGTTATTTGCTGGATCTTTTCAGCGATTATTGAACCGAAGCTTTTGTATGAAGTGGTCTTCTGGTGGACTACCCTCAATAAATTTTGCAATGTCAGACTCCTTGATAAGGTCAGGAAACCTGCTGTCATCCACATCACAGGTGCGTTACGTACCAGGCCTACAAGGGCTTTTTTGTGATGCTTTGGTGGCGAATTATCTCAGCGAGAAATTCCTCTATTCTATCTGAGGAACCCCTAAAACTAGCAGATATAGACTATACCTTATCTTTTCTCACTGTACAGGGGATGCCGTGTTATGATTCTTAGTAGGGATGATTTGGCCTCTGGCTCTATCATCCCCATCCATACGGATGGTTATAGACTTTCTCTTTTCTCTCTTTCTGTTTCTCTTCGCCTTCAGGTGATCAAGTGATGGCCATTTTTATGCCGTAGAGCGCATCCGTGGTATTGGCGTTCCTACTGACGATATATATATTTGTTCTGCTAGCCAGGTGGTGATCAGATCTCTTTCGGATACAACCATCAACTCTAAGTTGGTCATGAACTGCCGTGATTTCCTTGTGACACTATCACGACAGTTTTGTGTGTACATCTCATCTGGGTTCCTGGTCACAGGGACTTCCCCACTAACTGTAATTCCGCGTGTCCGGAAGTCCGGAAGAAGTTTACGCTTTTGTGCAAATGACTTTTTACATGAGGAAGGAGGAGCCCGTGTCCGCTTTATCTGCCAGTTTCCTTCTTTCGCACGGCGGAGACTTTTCACACTGGGCCTCCCTTTCTTGACGGCTTGTTGGAGCTATCGTTTTTTGACATCAGGTTAATAGCCAGGTTCATTAAACTCTCGGGCTGGTTTCCCATCTAACTTGGCTAAGTGCTTCTGTGCGGTGCGTCTATTTGATTACCAGGACTCTGGTGAATAGAACGGAGACAACGGGCCGCTATGCGTGCTCAAGCTTGCCTTGTTTAGGGAGGCTGCCACTCCCTCCTACCTACGTACTGAAATCTTGGTGTGAAAGATAAAATCCACGGTCGCATTAATATTAGTCCAGAACTTTAGATTTTTTTGTCTCGATCGAATATCTATGTAAGTGCCCACTTGACTCCCTTAATTGATTTGTCTACGTCATACCTCATGTTAATCGAACGAATTGGTTCGTGCAGAATTGGCATTGAGCGTAAGTTGAAGACAGCTATTCTTGACTAGTACCTCAGTATTACATGAGGCGCACTAGATCGCCCATTAGTCATGTTATAAAGAATGCACCCAAACTGATAGTTGTGCTTAGCGTTTGCTGGCTGATTGGAAACCATGCTCGTAGGATGTAGTCGTGGAAAAACGATTGCTGTCGTAGTTCCTATTTAGATGTTCTTATAAGTCGTCGCTATAAGATCTTCAACAAGTGGTTCCTGGTATTGGACCGAGTAATTTTCTTAAGTCTTTCAACCCGACAAAATAAGAGTGCATGGTTCTACTTTAAGTAAGCAATTCTGGAGGTATTCCATCCAACCAATTACTTTGCTGTATAAGTATATCAAAAACTACACCAAGTTCCAATAAAAACGGAAACTATGTTGAGGAAATGGTAATGGACTAGGTGCAATCTTCGAAATCCAACATAATAAAAGAAGCCACGGCAACATAATAAAAGAAGACTGGGCATACTTAGTAAAAATATGGACAAAAAGGAACTGCATTTGAAGAATTAGCTTAAGGCAGGCTTAGCTCCCAAGTGGACCGTCAAAGGAATTAAACACTGGTGCTAAAGTCTTCCTTCCAGATTATTTAATTTCTAAATTGAATAAAAAGAAAATCGTACTTTTTAAGGATCCCTAAGTGACAAGCTGTACTGTTATTATAACAAATCAGTGTACACTTATCCACCAAATCTTCTTAAGATTGAAAGCTACCCTAATATTGCAAGTGATTATCATAGAAGAGAGTACGTCACATATGCTTACTCCACTACAGTTACTGCTGAAAACTACAACAACAACAAGAAGAAGCTGTTGTACTTTTCATAGTCCTTACATCTCAACTTTAGAGTTAAACATTTTAATGTTGTTGTTGTCGTTATTTGTTGTACAACATTGATCGATTGAATTGATGAATAAATTTAAAATAGATTCCAAAAAAAATAAAGTAAAAAAATATCGATTGTTGTTGTTACTGCTGCAGATATTTGTGTTTTACAATGAATTTATTTGCCTCATTGTTTGCTGTTTTTCAAATGCTGCTCTCCTTTTCTGGCACATCTTCCATTTAAAAGTGGAACTAAATCCAGAAAGAAATTTTTTGTTTTTTAACAATTCCTTTTAAAACTTTTAATGTTACGCTACAACTTTCCATATGGAAGTTTTAATCAAATGGAGTTTAAATGTTGTACTATATGTGTGTGCAGGGTGGGCAAATGGTGAATGATTTTAAAGCGATAAAACCAAAACAAAGTCTCCTCCACATCTTCAATTCATTGATTTTTGGTTCAGTTTTTTTTTTTTTTTTTTTTTGTTACAATGATAGACAATCGGAATATTTGAATTTAAATTTCATAGTTATTGCTACTGCTGTTGCTTTGGTTACAGTTGTTGCCACATGTATTCTTGTTCTGTTAAATGTTGCATGTATATGCATTTGTTGTTGTTGCTGTTGCTGTTCTTGTTGCTGCATTTGTTCTCCTTCTATTTTGATGGCAAAATGTCATTGTGACTTACAAAGTAATAAATCAGCCTCTTCGCTTACATATATATTCCAAGTGGTTGGTGGTGGTGGGTAGAGTGGTTGTGGTACTTAAATGTTATTGATGGTTAATTTTACAATTTTTGTTATTGTTGTTGTTGCTTTAATGCTAGCTTGTTGTCTATTCTTTTTTGCCAATTGTTTGTTGTTATTGTTGTTGCCATTAATGTAAATTCATTTGATTTACAGTAAATAAAATTTCGATTTATTATTATTGATATTGACATAAAACCTGCAACAAATACAAAAGATTTAATAAAAATTTAATAAAATTATCATACCACTGCCACTATTGGTAATAAATAAGCTCTTGAAATAAAATATCAGAAAAGTAAAATATGAAATTTTTAATTTTCTATATAATCTTATGAAAGGTGTTTCACAATTAAGAGGGTACATAGAAAGAGTTATCTCTAGAATAGAGTTATTTGTAGAATAACTCTCTTTCTCTTTCTTTAATGCATATCCCTTACGGAATGTATGAGAATCTATACTATGTGATATTACAATATATTATGTATAATGAGTGCAAACCAGAGCTGCAAACAGTCGATAGTACTATCGTTTTTTTTCACTATCGATACCATCGTCAAATTCTAGGAGTAACTATGGAGGCCATTGAAATGTACATAATCAAAGTCAGATTTGCAAAAATTTGTTCGACGCAGGTTGTTAGACGTCTGTAACTTTTTATAGTTACATAGGGACACAGTTTAACAGTTTCTTAAATTTCTATTGAATTTCATTTGAAATATGTCCGTACATACGATTTTGCATTTGTTCCAAACAAGTTAATCTTCATTTCGTCACACAATAGCATGTTGTTCGAACTATTATGTGGCTGGTGTTGCTGAGAAATGATACATTTCGAGGACTCTTACTCATAAGTCTAGTTTCCATAAGTTTTTTTTCTTATTTTTTTTCTTATCGTATTGACTTAAAACAGGAGAATAAATTCATTTTTGAAGCTTTATGATGCTTAAGGAGATTAATCCTTGAAATAATCTTTGTTATCTTCCCATGGGTGATGTTGATTTGTTGGCAGCCTTTCACGGATTGCCAAGGTTAATGCATGCCTAGTTGCATTATGCTGGAGTTTCTGTAAGAAGAGCCGTCTGCGCCTTGTTTGCCTGATGGTTCTTCTTTGATATTTCAATTTGATCTTGCGTCCATTGCCACTCGTGGATATCCAGGTATATTTGTGTATTTCCTTACGCAAGAAGATGGAGCCACCTATGACTAGTTGATATGTCTGGCATAATTCTATTAGTAGCTCTCCGTTATTATTCCTGACTCCAACACCGTGTGTTCCTATAGTGATTCAGATGTTAGTATCCGCGCTACCTATCCTCGCATTGAAATCACCTATGAGCATGATGATATCACCTCTTCGAAATTCAGTGTGCGTGGATGTTAACTGTGTGTAGAATTCCTTTCTCCTAGTTTTTTCAGCGTCTTCCGTATAGCACTGCACAACGGTAACGTGTCGTCATATTCTACCCTTAAAGCGGGCCATTACACACGATCCGAGATAGATAAGAAAGCTTTAATAGTTGTCATTCTCCACATATGGTGTACAAAATTCAATATTAAGTATCAACAGAAGGTGCCACGTGTTGAAGTGTATTGTTCACGACATTGATTAAATCTAATTTAGAAGCTTCTACTATTGCCGTTCTCAAGATATACAAAAATTAATATTTACTTCGTATGGGAGGTACCACACCCACTTGTCTAATATTGCCCACTTTTTGCTTGATGATGTGTATTGACTAAGAAGTAATTCGGACCAAATTCAGAAGCTTTTGCTTTAACCGTTCTCAAAATATACAGATGTAATGAAATCAATATTGAGTTTGTATGGGAAGTACCACGCCCACTTATCCAATTTCTCTTACTTTTTCCCTGATAATTTGTGTTGACTATGAAGTCATTCAGTTCAAATACTAAAACTTTAGCCTTAATCATAATCCAGATGGAATGAAATCAATATTTAGTGTGTATGGAAGGTACCAATCCCACCTGTCCACTTCCGCCCACTTTTTGACTGATGATTTGTATTGAGTATGAATCTATGTGTTACCATTTTAAAGATGTAGGCAACAAGGCAACAGTTAGAATTTTTGAAACTTATATAACCTATAGTTCCTTCCAGACATACAGAGAGATACTGTAAAAGTATCGGTTTATCTGTCTCCAAGGCACAAACAAACAGACATACATAGAAACACACATTGATTTTTATATAAAGGGTGGTCAAGGGTGTAAGTAAAACAAAAAGTTTTCAGAGAATTATCTTATTAATATTTTTTATTATGATAGAAGGATCAATGACAATTAAGTGTAAAAAAAAATATCGGCCAAAAGCTGGCTACGGTTTCGGTGGCATACCTGGTGGCATAACTGAAGTTAAATGTCGTTGATGTGCCGAATTATTTCAACCTTTTGTTCTTAAATTGTTCTTGGCTTATTGACGTATACTTTTTCTTTTCGACATCTCCAAAGCGTCAAATCACATGATAGTGGCGGAAAATTAATATCGCCACGACATGAGATAACACGGCCATTGAAGTTCTCGCGCAAAAGAGCCATTGTTACGTTGGCTGTGTGGCAAGTGTCACCATACTGTTGGAACCACATATCGTCCAGGTCCACATCCTCAGTTTCTGGCCACAAAAAGTCTGTTATTTGTTAACTGCTTGGCCAACTTCATTTTCTAAGAAGTACGGCCCGATGACGCCGCCAGCCAATAAACCGCACCTAACAATCACTCTTTGTGGATGCATCGGCTTTTCAACAATCACTCGTGGATTCTCATTTGCCAAAATGCGGTAATTCTACTTGTTAACGAATCCACTGAGTTAAAAGGGTGCCTCGTCGCTGAAGATGATTTTCTTTGTAAAGTTACCATTCACTTTTGTCTGACGACGTTCAAAATGGTTAATAGGCTTCAGCTTCTGAGTAAATTGGATCTTGTAAGTGTGTAAATTCAAATCTTTATTTAAATTTCGCTTCAATGATGTTCGTGAGATATTCAGTTGCTGGGCACGATGACGAGTCGAGGTTGACGGCTCTTCTGCCACACTATCACGAACAAGAGCAATGTTTTCCGCAGAAAAAACTGGGCGAGCATACACAGATGTTTTTACATTTCCTATGGACCCAGTTTGCTGAAATTTGTGCATAATTTTCGCGATTGTGGACACATTTGCTCGATTATGCTGGCCAAAAAAATCACATAGGACACGAAATGCTCTTTGATTTGAACGCCTACTTTAATAAAAGGCTTCAACAATCTTAACGCATTGCTTAGTTGTATACCTCTCCATGGTTGAATTTTGCAAATACTGAAACAAAGAAATATCAACTTGTGTTAGGCAAAAATTTGACGTTAAGGTGTGACTCGTAATTAACATCCTGCATTATGGTTGGACCACCCTGTATATGAATATCCTTGATTATGAATTTCAAATGCTGAGAAAAAAGATTGGTGTTTTATGAAACAAGATTGTTTCCAATGAAAATATTTTCTCTTATAATTGCATTTCTAAAAAAGAGGAAAATATGTTCACATTAATTATTTTATTTTCTCTCATTGTTCGCTCTAGGAAATGTGGGAAGCGGCGTTATGCACATTGATTTTGATTTTAATTTTTGTTTTTTTGAGTTGTTTAATTTTACAAAATATATTTAAAATTATTCAAATGATAATAATAATGATGTTGGTGCACCCGTAGGTAGAAGAAAGAAACTGCTACTTCATACCGCCAGTCAGTCAGGCAGTCAGTTATTGTTGCAATCCACCTACGGGAAAACTGTCTTTCTTCTAAGTATTATTTTTGTTTAATAAGAAGTTTTCGTATAATTTTCTTATAAGACAACAAAAACAACAATAATTATATTACTACACTTGATCTAGAAAATCAGATAAGAAATGAATGAGTGAATAGGACAACAATTTCCCACCAACATAATAATTTTTTAGTTAAAAGTGGTTGATTTTTTCAAGCGGGTTACTCGCGGAAACCGAAACAATAGAAGAAATATTCTCAAGAAAATTCATGGTTCGTTAATTTCAAAGGCAATAAAGATGCATTGCTTACAAACATACTTAAAGAAACATTTCTTTAAAAAAATTAAAGTTTTTTAATTAAAAAATAAAAATAAATAAATGGGGGTTCATAGCCTGTACCTCTTTAACCAGTTGAAAATGATCATAAATAAAATCCCATAATGTTAAAATGAATATCATAATAATTCCAATCAGTTACAGACTCATAAATTATTTGTTAATATTGTCAATACATTTTCATATTTATGTAGATTAAATGCTTCTTAGAGTATCTGTCCGTCTGTCTTTAAATTGGCCAAACAACTTTGGCAACAGTAACTTTGCTTCATACACATACTCTATGATTAACAATAATTTCACTAAAAGTGTAGTCTTTCTTCCAGCGATCAACCAACAAACTATAGTTAAGCTTTAAACGGGTTCTTTTTGGTCTGTTGGAAAATGGCAATAAAGAAAAAGAAATATATTAATAATATACATGAAAATATATAATTTCATATCACTTTGGCAAAAAAATAAATTAAAAAAACTGCACTTAGAGTTGCAAGAGTTTTGAATGTGCAACAATCGAGCGGCATACAAACTTTAGTGGTTTATAGACGTTTCAACACGTAAATCTTTAAAATCGAGTCAATGTGTAACAAAATGGTATAAAAATGTAAAAAAAAATCAAATTGAAAAAATCAGGTGAGAAACTGAGGCAAATACAGTCATGACCATGGTCGACATTTGTGTTACCCTATATTGCATACAATTACATTCGTATCCTTCGATACATAATTTATTAATTATTTTCTCTGAATTTCATAATGATTGTAGATAACATTTTATATCAGTGCTCAATGTAAGAATAAAAGCAACCATGTTGCAAGCAGGCCTGCCATATTCGCCGATTTTTTGCCTTCAAATTATCAAAATCCCGATTGCCGATTTTTGCTCCAAAAATGCCGACTTTTCGAGGAAACCTAAAACACGGCAACTTTATTTGTTTTAGTAAAATTTACAATTTTTGAGAACACTGCTACATATATAACCAAATGTTTTTAACTCAACGCATAATCGGACAAAGTAACGTATGAATACTTAAAATGCAATAATCGGACAATCAGTAAAAATTTCCATATCCTTTGTAATCTAGAACAGACAAAAAGCTTTTTAGAATTGATTTTGACAAATTTTGTCATACTTCCGGCTCTATGAAGTTCAATACTTCTAATAAAGTCACTTTAAGCCAGCATTGGGAACCCACTGGGTAACACAAAAGCGTGTTTTTTATAGAGGTATAGAACTTTAAGTTGGCATTACTTTTCAAGATGGCGACCGATTTAACAGCTGTCAAGTGATTTATTCTCAGTTTGATTTGGCAATTCGTCATGAATAGACTCACGCCTGAACAACGCTTGCAAATAGTGCAATTTTATTTCGAAAATAATGGTTCTGTGCGGAAAACGTATCGCGCACTACGTCCATTTTATCGTCGACAATATAGTCCATCAGAGCAGTTAATTCGATTAACCGTGGAACGTTTTCACACCACGTTTACTCTTATTGATAACTTGCATCCCCTGAGACGGTGCGTACAGAAGAAACTATTGCCGCTGTAGAGCGTAGCATTGAGGAAGACCCGCATGAGTTCATTCGCCATCGAGCACAGGAATTTGATCTGTGTCCATCCACTTTATGGAAGATTTTGTGGAAGGATCTTGGTTTGCGTGCTTACAAAATCCAACTGGTGCAAGAATTGAAGCCAAACGATCATCAAGTAAGGCGTAGATTCGTCGAATGGGCCCAAAACGAGATTACTGTTGTTCCCGATTTTCATAAGCGAATTTTGTTTAGCGATGAAGTGCACTTCTGGTTGAATGGCTACGTCAACAAACAAAACTGCCGCATTTAGAGTGAAGGTAATCCTCAAGTGTATGTGGAAACACCGTTACATCCAGAAAAACTGACTTTTTGTTATACTGATCGGTATAGACCCATGATTACTAACTTTTTCATTCCTGAATTGAATAACCATGATGTCCAGGAGATGTGGCTTCAACAAGACGGCGCAACATGTCACACAGCTCGTGCCACAATAGATTTATTGAAAGACACGTTTGGTGACCGCCTAATTTCACGTTTTGGACCTGACTGGTTTAAGCAGCTAATATATAACGCTCCCTTGGCCCTACCAAAAGTGCAAAATAATAAAATATAATAAATAGTTAGACATAGTAATTGTACTAACAAATAAAAAAATATTGTAGAATTGCACGAAATTTAAAAGCAGTAATAAAACCCAATCAAACATTAGCTGGGTTTAAAAAACAAGTTTTTGCCAACCTTGCTTTAAGCTGTCAACTCTTTTTGATGGACTCCTCTAGCGAATTAATCCAAAAAATGTTAAATTACATCAATTTCTGGGCTCAGAGCGGTTAATTCTTAAAGTTTGGAATAGTCACAGATCAACGTGTGTTTGAGATCGTTATCTTGATAGAATTCGCTGTTGTTGGCTATACCCAATTTCCCTGCACTTTCTTATTGTTTTCTCGAATATTGAGATAAGGAAATGTGACCATTATACTAACAATAAAATGCAATATGTTTGCATAACTTTAATTTAATTTTTTTATTTTTATATTATTTTACCCGCCATCTAACGTTTTTTTTTTTCAACTGGTGCTTATTTTGCGAATGGTAACACTTAGCTCATGTCTGATTTGACAGACAATTAGTTTTATCCTTCCGCTGAACGAATATGGTAGTGTTCGCTTGAACAGCGCTGGGAATCTGGGCCTGCGATCGACTTACAGAAGATGCCAATTTCGCCAAAAAATCATCTTTTCAGATGTAGCTCATTTTGGTTTTGGCGGGTATGTAAACAAGCAAAATTTTCGTATTTGGGGCACAGAAAACCCGCAAACATACATTGAAAAGCCGATACACTCAAGACGAGTCACTGTTTGGTGCGGATTTTGGTCCAGAGGCATAATTGGGCCATTTTTCTTCGAAAATGAGCAAGGAATGGCTGTTACAGTCGGGCCATGTTGAACAAATTTTTGTTCACAAAAATTGAAGAGGAGGATATTAGCGACATTTAGTTTTAACACGACGGCGCTACGCGCTACACAGCCGAAGCTACACTCGATGTTTTGCGCCCTGGTTTTGAAGATCGCATTATCAGCCGCAGAGCTGATGTCGTTTGGCCACCACGGAGCTGATATTTGAAACCGTTGGACTATTATTTGTGGGGTGCCGTCAAAGATAAGTGTTACGCCAACAAGCCAAAGACAATTGACGCTTTAAAGGACAATATTCGTGAAGCCATTGGTGAAATACAACTGCACACAATCGATAATGTGCTTAAAAATTGGACCGATCGTGTAGGCTACTGAATGGCCAGCCGAGGCAGCCATTTGAATGAAATTATTTTCCATTATTAACCGGAAGGATTGTACTTTCAAATACAAAAAGAAATTTGAGAAAATATTCAGCAGTTTTTTTAATGGAATTTTCAAAAACAAACAAAAATTATTTGGCGGACCCTTTATATGTCATAAACATTACTGAATTGTTCTGTCTTGTTAGTTTTTGTTAATAAAAATATTATTATCGTATTTAAAATGAGAAATTTTAATTTGCCGATTATTTGATTTTTTTGAATCGAAGTGCCGATAATGCAGATTTTACTCAAAATTATCTGGCACCCCTAGTTGCAAGTAATGCATGTGCTGAAAAGTTCCGCATTTGCTGGCTTTACTCAACATCGGAATCTCCATCAAGAGTAATGCGTTCATTCGAGCACCGCTGTAATATTAAAGTACAATTTTTTTGCCTTAAAATAGGCCTCAGTTTCAGCGATAATTTTTTCATTCGTACGAAATTTCTTACCGGCTAGCGTTTATTTGATGTCTGCGAACAGCCAGTAGTCGTTGGGAGCCAAATCTTGTTGTTGTTTTTAGTCAACAGTGAACAAACGCAGTACCCGCTTTGTACAGAGCTTTCTTATAGTCAAATGCTCATGCAATATAAAGCAAATAAGTTCTTTTAATATTTTTACGAAGTCCGCTAACTTACGCAACTTAACTTTTCGATCATTCAAAACGAGTTTGTAGATCTTTTAGATGTGCTACCGTCTCATTTGGACTTCCATTGCGTTCTGCATCATCGGTGTCTCTACGACCACGTTTTTTTATTGTCGTTTCTGATGAAACGGAGTCACAATAACACTTTTCCAGCCACTGCTTTGCTAGAATAGTATTTTTTCCCATCAAGAAGCAGTGTAGAATTCAAACACGAAATTGTTTTTGTTTTTTTGAAATTGTTTTTTAGTCACTCTTAGCGCAATAACTCACAAACTAATTAATAGAATTTCATGAAATTATAACAGCTGTCTTTTGAAGGTTAGCGCTAACTGAAAAAGAGGTGAATGCTATAAAAATAGCGCCATATACACTGGTAGCCAACGATGTAGGGACAACAGGTATTCATATAGTGAAATAAATCAAACAAATTTTTTTGATTTCGATGGTAGAAAATATGTCAGACATCCACTAAACCAAGAACACTTGCTATACTTTCAAAAACTATGTTCGTATAAAACAACTGTTGCCTCTAAATAGCTGGCCACCAGTGTATATGTTTAGCCCCGGACTTTTCAGCCCACATGTTAGGTAGTTGCATTACTGACATTTTGTCTATACCAACGGAACCTTTGCAACAAGGGCAACATTAAAAATGAAAAACCATCAGGGACAAATCTGACCCAAATTTTTTTAAACAAATAAAACAGATGACAATGGAAACTGCTGCCTTTAAAATATTTATGAAGTCGAAAGCATAGCATCAAATGCCACCAATTATATCTTGCTGCTTGCTTTCATGCTGTTTGCTATCGTCTATGTATTTAATGCATGATATTTTATAATTTCATGTCGGGTGCTTCAACAAGGGGAACAACATGTTAATTTTGGTATTTTACAGAAGCTTTCGTGATTTTTACAATGATTTCAATTTCACTCGATTATCGCATTAAAATGCTTTAAATTTACTATGAAAATGACGAATCTGTAAAAGGTAGGCAGGTGCTTAAGGTAGACACGGCCTGAAAATCTAAGAAGAAATGATAGGTTCATTGTGTCCAAAGTTTCCACATCAGCAATTCTACTCTTAGAACGCTTATCTTGCACATTGTTCTTCCCTTAACCACTGAATCCCCCTGCCAAATTCAATTGGGTTACTCAGATCATGGCCCAATTTCGTTGTGGAAATGACGACCATCAAAATCGTAGGTTCTACAGTCTTGGGCTGCGGCAACAATATCCTTAACTGTTTCCAATTCATACTTCTTCTTACACATCCTACGAAGTATCGTTTTCCAATACAAAGGCTTTCGATCGTACGAGACAGCACCTCGTTATTATGACTATCACATTCCTAAATGTTCCCCTATCCTACTCCAACAGTAATCGGATTTACGGTACATCCAGCTAGGGCTCTAGGGCTCCGTCGAATCTCACCGAGACTTAATCATCAATCGTTCTACAGACAGAGAGCTGTCCTCATAACCCCGTCTGAATAGACCGTTGATAACTTAGTTGACGATGATACAGCAGTGAGCCGTTCCAACACATATTGGTCCTTAAAGACTGTCATGCAGCTGCTTCGTAGCCTAAGTCTCACCACGTCTCACTGCTATCTGGCTATCAATATAGATGGTCACCTCCCCACTTATTTCAATATTCCACGCTAACACAGCCAACATTTCAGCTTGCAAATGCTGCAGAAGTCCTGTAATCAATACGAAAGCCGTATATCCCTAATACGTAATATAGACACCCACTCCAGTCCCTATCTCTATCTTTGACTCTACTGTAAAAACTGTTCAACCATCAAATAGCCTTGCCGATCCTATCCACTTGTCCCTTTCAAATATAATCACTCGGTTATGGCTCAAAAATCAAAGCTAGTGCTTCGACAAGCCATCGATCTAAGTATCCTTGTCATTCGATCACCTACATCGTACCGCGCCAGAATACTTGTGTAACCTCTATATCCTGATAACTGAAGACCTGATGAAACTCCATGTCATTTCCTTACACAAAGAATTCTCAATCGACATTTAGTAAAAAATTATGTCGAGAGCTGGATGTGGGATATTTCTTCGTGCAACCGTTATACCCAGTGAATAATAATAGGTCTTAAAACGTATGTTTTTATATAACCAGTACAACTCTTTTGTATGCAATCCTTAGTCCTTATCAATAGAGTATCTGCAGCTGTAAAAGCTACTTTTCCTAAAATTCATGACATATTTACTCAACATAATCTTCCTTCTTAGACCTCTATAACGAGTTTTGATAAGACCAACGAGTATTTGACTATATTGTTCAAGTGTGTTGAAGAAGATCAGAATTTGTCAATACCTCAACGGTCTCAATACAAAAACCACATGTTGAATTTTTTGCAAGGACTAACCCTAAGCATTAGCCTAACAATGTAATTGTAGGGTACCTCTAAAACTCTTTTTTTTGTTAAATCTTCTATTAAGATCAATAGATGATCAAACATTTTTCTTGTAACAATTCAAAAATATGAGCTCAACTGTAACCGTAAGACCCAAATTAAAAGTTTTTAAGTTAAAAAAAAAAAAAAAAAAATTAAATTAAAATCAAGGCAGATAAAATACAATCAGCTAAAGGAGAAGAAAATCGAAGTTATGATGTGTAAATCACGGTTCATATACCAATACCGATAAACATGCATATGATAAACGTTTTTTTTGCCAAGTTTTTCTTAAAAACGCAAAAAGAGTTAAAGAAATGAAACCAAAACAGTTTCAACATCATTAACATACTCGTGTACAGTCTTATAACGAAAGCATCCTTAAATGCCTTCTTAAGCAAAAGAAATGAAAAACTTGAACCAACAACAACCACCATAAGAGGCAGGCACTCTTAGGCACATACTTTCAGTATTTCTGTTGCATGTAAATTTAGTGCTGCTATGGCATGGTGGTTAACATTGACGGTATAGTGCAGTGCTGTACACTGTATGAAATTATGTTTTCGCTTTGCTCGATTTGAATTAAAAAAAAAAAACAAAGTAAACGAGAAAAATATAGAAAATAATCTGAAACAAATTTATCATAAAACGTGCATAAATTGACATCAAATGCAGCCACCAATAACTGCTGTTTCGTTACGTTTTTTTTCTTTTCTCTTCTTTTTAACTCTCTACTAGAGCTGTATACCTGTGTTTGTTGGAAAACAGACTTTCTTGCTGTATAACGTTAATGTTAAATTTCTTAACGCTTTCCAATTGAATTGATGTTTGTTTTGCTATTTTTGCTTTTACCAAACGGGCCCGTAACCGATAGATTTAGCGGGAAAGCAAAGCAAAAGCATGCCGATAGATAGACAGACAGTCAGACAGAGCGTTTGCATTTTTTAAAAGGTGTGTTTCGCTTGATTTGTCCATATTAGAAAAAAAATCTGAAATGCAGAAATACAAAGATCAAATAGACCAAAACTTAAATCATAATAAATATTTAATGGCTGCTCCAAAGATTATTATCCGGTAGGATAAAATATATTATTAAGAGAACCAGTTTTAAATGCTTTATGGCTTTACAGCTCTACCTTAAAGGAGTACAAGTAACAGTAAAAATGCATACACTGCGAAAACAAGTAGGCATTAAAATACCTTTTAATTGTCATTCAACAGTTTTTCCATATGATGAGTTGCTTCATCTGCTAGCCATCACTGTAAAAATTCTGTGGTTTCTGAGAGAAAATAACTCGAATAATTAGAGCGATGGATAAGGATTCACATCGGAAAGAATTTGGCAACCATTCCACACCAATGCTGGAGTACAGCAAGAATGCTTATTATCACTTCAGCTTTTCAACATCATGCCGGATGGACATAATGAGCGAGTTTTTCGCGCCAACTCGAAGACTTAGACTACGTAGATGACGCTTGTCTATTCCTGCTTAATAATAATAATAATTCCCTTAACATTCCATGGGGAAACACGGGGACTTCTCTCAGTTAATTAGCTGCACCCGAATCTATTGTTACAAAAATCAGGTTGGGCATTCCTGCGTTTATTACATTGCCAAAAAGAATAAACAACAGCCGCAACAACTCTACGTGCTGCTTACAAATAATCAAATCGACAACAACAACATTAGTAGAAATGTAATAAATAAAAATATAAGGCAACAACAAAAACAGGCAGAAAAGAAAACAAGTAACAGACAATAACAAACAACAATAAACATCAAGGATTGAAATAAGTAGATGTTTACATTCGCATGGCTTCATATGAACTAAAAAGAAACTAAAGGCAAGAAAAGGAATCTACCTGAAATATCGAGAGGTTCGAGAGCTTTCGAAGTATTGCTTACTCAGCCATATAAAAAGCACATCAATTTATTTGGGATAAACTCGACTAAGAAGTGTATTTGCTATAAACTCCGCGAACAAGTTTATGTGTGGTAAACTCAGCGTGAAGAGAGTTTATTGGTTTGCACTCGGTGTGTAGAGAGCTTATAACGAGTAAACTCGTGAAGTAGGTCGTGAAGTAAAAACGGCACTTTAGTTGGAGCTAACTCAGTAAAGAGAGTTAAGAAGGGATAGATAACCTCTAGTCTAAAAGGTTGTGTTCGAACCTAAATTGAAACAGCGATAGAATTAGAAGATCTTTAAGTAAAAAGATCTGTCGAGTAATTATTGTTGTTAACAAAGTTGTAGACGGAAAGAGTAATTAAGAATAGAAATAGCTATTGCTCTTGAAAAGATTACGAGCAGTGGAACACAAAACTGTGTTGAATAAAGGATTTTAATTAAAAACTAAACACAAAATTTATGTTATTTTAACTACAATTTACGAACTCATAAATAAACCTTTTTAAAAGATAAACACGTAACATTATTTTTAGACTCATTTAAAGGGATCTACAGCTTAATGCTGGCTCCGAACAGCAACATTAAAGAAGTTTTTTAATAGTATTAATACTCATAAACACTTACTAGTTAATGTAATGATTGGTGATGATATATGCCAGGATCGAACCTAGGACCTCTTGGTTGATAGGCGGGTGTCTTACCTACCATATCACAGCGGCACACACTCATTGAAAAAATAATTTTCTATTCCCTCTTGCATAAGATATCCAATAATCAGTCAAAACTGGTAGACTTAGAAAGTTGGCTTGAAATATTGGGCTTGAGATAAATAACAAGAAAACGAATGCCATGAGAATCAACAATACTAGCACGGAAAACGTTATGCTATAGGTCAACCAATCAAGTATATTGATAGCTGCCGCTATCTAGGAAGTACAATGACTACAAGCAAGCTCAAAGAAAGCGTCACAATGATGACGCTCGATTGGAATACTCAGGGCTCAACTACGATACACCTGAAGACGCATAATTATCTTGAAACTAAGGCAGAACAATCTTACATGGGAAGAAGCATAAATAACAGCTGTGAACTATGAAAGCTGGAAATACTTAACGGCTAATTATTTCCTAATCTCACCAAATACTCAACATTACCTTGTGTGTCGTCCATCCGGGACTTCAATGCCCGTTATAATCCGCTTCAAAAATGGCTAAACCGTTATATCAAATTTCTGTGCTGTAATTAATATGACACATATCGAACATTGAGCTTCTTTGAATAAGCTTTACACACTTTTTTCCGTTACTCTAAAGCATATGGCTTTCCACAAAGCATCCCTTGCCTTGTTTCAGTTTCATTAATCCGTCGATTTTTGCAAGCTAAGTGGATGATTATGGTAGTCTACAGTAGCTCGCATTCATGTTATTGTGCAGCGATTGAAATCGTTGCTATTTTTCCCCTTATCATTCGTGTGATATTTGTCGTCATTGCCGGAGGTAAACTGGAATGTTGTGTTTGTCTGAGGGGGGTTGAAGAAGACTCTTAATTAAACAATCAAAAATCGCAATTTAATATTTTTCATCATGTCCTATGCTGGAGATTCGAACCGGTGTTATTGATCCTTACTTAGCATTGTCATACTTACGCAGTAGGTGGCATTTTCTTCTAATCATTCGTGTGATATGTCAGTGAGCTTACTTTGGCATAAGAGTCGTAACGCGTAACACATATCCTCTTCGACTCAACTGTTAACCTCACTTGGTCGTGGTATCCCCAGTTTTCACATTCGAGGGTGTGGCGAACGAGTGAATGGCGAAATATCCGTCCTTACCATCTGGCTTTAACAGGAAATGGTTAAAGCAAATGTACTGTAGAAGGCAAGATTGGAATGTGATTCTGCACAACTTCTTAAACTTAAGACAGCAGCCCTGTCACCAATCCTCATGTTAATACCATACTTAAACTGAACCTACAATCTATTAACAATACAAATATGAGAATAATAAAGCGCACTGATCTTTTGTTGACGACATCTGCTTGCCCCCGGATACGATTTGCTCTATGGAATGTTAACTCTCTATACCAAGTGGGTAAACTCGCACAACTAGCCGCAGAAACTAGGCGATTTAAGGTTTCAATCATCAGAATTAGAGAAATGCGCTGGAATGGATGTGGCGATTTTACAAGTTCACAGGGTGATCGTATTGATGACAATAATCCCCACATTCGTGGCATCGGAATTTATTTTAACAGAAAAATAAATAACTGTATTATTAGCTGGAACCAAGTTTCTGAGCTCATAATAACCGCACGTATTAATGATAACATCTGTATGTGCTCCTATGGACACCTCTGAATTGGACGTGAAGGAAAACTTCTACAATGAGGTTAACCGTACGTTAGTAAAGGTACCTCGAAAAGATGATTTATGGGCGACCTGAATGCGCTTATTGGCCATGAAAATGTAGGTTTTGAACGTATAATGGGCTCTCATAGTCCTAGCACACGCAATAAAATTGGAAAACTCATTCTAGAAGTTTGCTCTAAATAAGATTTAGCGGTTGGTGGCTCTTATTTTCAACACAAAATACATTACAAACTAACATAGAGATCGCGCAAAAGTACAGTAAGACTATCATTAAAAGCCAGATTAACTATTTTTGCATAAGTAAAAAATGGTTTAAAAATCCTAAAAGATGTAAGAGTCCTCAGAAGTGCCAAAATAACATCCGAACTCTTCATACTTGTAGCGGAACTAAAATTTATGGTGAAAAAGAAGACAGCGCGATAAAACGAAAGAAATATAATATTTCGAAACTCGCCTGTAACAAAACAAAAGAAAAATTTGTTAGAACGATCTTAGATGCAAAACCTGATGTCGTTGCTGTAGTGTGCTCTAACACGAATGTAAACGAACAGTGAAAAACAATATAATGTATGCTGGGTAACACTGCTGACGAAGTTATCGGCGTAGCTAAAAGATAAAATAAAGAATATCTTTCATTCGCATTTTGGTCGCTCATCGAGGGAAGACGCCTTGCTAGCGCAGAACAAAGAGGTAGAAAATATTAAGTTACAGGCTACAAACCTGCATAGCGACATGTATGACCTCACTAAGAAACTTATAGATGAACAGTACTTCAATAATGCCCCGTTTGAGGATAAAAATGGCGGACTACTTACTATTACTGATGACCAGCTCTTACGCAGCCATGAATATTTCCATGACACATTCAATCAGTTTTTTCACACATCTTCAAACACAGATACATCTTTATTTGCTCAGACAGAAATGGAATCGCTCAAGCGATTATAGAACTAAAAATTCGTAAAGCAGTGGGCATGGACAACTTAGATCAGGTTTCGGCAAAGAGCTGCTCTTCTCTTCTGTTTTTAGACGTAAATAGTCACACGCATAGACAAAAAATAAGCAAAGAAATAAACAAAGAGATGTAAAGAGAAAACAAGTGGAAAAACACAGTGCAAAGCGTGAGTGAGACACTCTCAGTTACTACCACAATTGTAAAATTCATTAATATTAGTTTGCCGAACGCTGTATTAGATAGACAGCGTTGGAGATTCATTGTAAACAGTCTATGTTCCTTAAGAAAAGCGCCTGAAATAATAATAATTTTGTTTGGCTTTGTCTGAAGAGGGGTTAAACTCTTAATTAAACAATCGAAAACCGCATTTAAAAGGCTTTCGTAATATTCTCTGCTGGGGATTTGCTTCGGTAGTGGTGATCCTTACTTATCATTGTCATGTTTCCCCAATAGGTGGTATTTTTTTTCTGATCATTCGTGTGATGTATGTCATCATCGCCAGAGATAAAATCGAATGTTAGAGAAGCTTTCTTTCTTTCATAATCAATGATTTTGGCTTTCTTTAAGTGTATCCACACCACACCACCACCCTTTTTTAAGCTCACTGTACTACAAATATTGAATTTTCTATCGTTTGGCAGGAGGCACTTGGCTTTAATCGCCTTCGTCTCCGAAGAAACAATAAATTATTGAAACAACTTTCATCGTTAATATCTCATAAAGGAAATTTCGTATTGAATGGTAAAACGTGCCACATTAATAAATGTGTGATTGCAATTGTGAGCAGGAGGGTAATAGGCCTCTTTCCATAAAATTTATAAATCATATCAAAAATAAATAAAAAAAAAACATTTTTTTCCATTTTATTTTTTATTTTTCTTTATTGTTATTGGAAACTGAATTTTCTTTACTTTTATTTATTTTTTATTTCTTTGCCTATAAAATATTTTTTCTATATTTTCTTTTAGAAAAATCTCCATATGCATGTGCTGCTCCCATTGGTTTTTAAGGCAAAAACACTGGTGCTGGTGGAGTGAAAGTTTTGAAAACAATTTTTTGATATTCCAGTAGCAAAGATTTTCTATGAAAAATGCATATGAGACATAATGAAAATGCATATATTTTTAAAAGTATTTTGCATATGCTTCAAAGGGAATATTTTTCATCTTTTTAAAGTTTAAATTAAATTGTTTTGTTTTATTCGCAAAATTAAATTCTTTTTTTATTTAAAATTTTACGGTTTTTATATTGTTTTTAATAAAAATAAAACTCTTTTATATTCATCGTTATGAGAAATTCTAAACTTTAATTAAGTTTGAAAATTAACTGCCATTTTGAAATTTATGCGCTCCTAATAACTGCCATTACACTTTTAATAGTTTAACGACAACAATTCTTCTTCTTAGCCTCCACTAAATGTTGTGTTTTGTTCTACTCTCTTTCCCTCTCTCTCTCTTTACTCGCTTATTAAAACAAAAACTTGCATAAAAATTATTGTAATTTATAGTTGATGTTGTGTAGTAGGCCTGATACGCAGGTTGTGTGAGAAGGTCTTCAAAGATTACTTTACAAAAGTCTATTGCTTTTCTGTATGTTGTGCTAGTTGTCATACCTTCTGTTAATTTGTGCATCGGTAGCTGGGCTCATAAGTACCAGTGTAGTCTAGGTCTAGGGGATTTCAAAATGAATTTGTACTTTGCCTGTCGGATACTTCCTGACTTGGAAAGTCCTTTTGCTGACAACTTATAGCATGTTTTCTTTAATTTTTTGATGAGACCATTTTGAAAAACGCAAAAGTTTTGTCATAGAATGTTTGACATAGACATCGCAACTTTTACACAAATTGAAATTGAGAAACCTAAAACGCTGAATGAAGACAAGTACAGGGTGTCCGCCGGGAAGGTATACTACTTTGTTTGTTTATAATTTTTTATTATATGAAAGAGAATGGATCTTATATTGATAAATGTTTTATTTAATGCCGGCAATTATGTATAGAATACAATATCAGATAAATGCCCGCCTCTCTCAGCTTCACAAATGCGAGCCCTTTCACATATTTCACGCGGTATTTCATTAATTTCATCACGAATATTTTGTTTGAGTTGCCCCTGCGTTTCTGGTTTGTTTGCATAAACCTTGCTTTTCAGATATCCCCACAAAAAGAAGTCCAGAGCAGTCAAATCAGGCCAATCAACATCATCATTCCTTGAAATAATTTGTCGTGGTAAGAGGTCTCGCGGTAATTCCGTTGTAATCCTGGCTGTATGCGATGTGGCACCGTCTTGTTGAAACTACATGTTAGTCAAGTCCAAAGCATGCAGTTGTGGCGTTAAAAAGTTTTCAATCATATCACAATATCGCTCTACGTTGACAGTTACCGTTACGCCGTTTCCAGTTTCAAAGAAATAAGGTCCAATGATTCCTCCTGACCACATTGCACACCAGACTATCAATTTTAATGGATGTAAGGGTGACTGATGAATAATTTAAGGGTTTTCCACTGCCAAGAACCGACTATTCTGTTTATTCACATAACCATTCAAATGAAAGAGGCACATTTTCATGTCACTCATTATGATTTTTTCATGATTTTGATAAAATGTGTTAAAGATTAAAACACGTTGGTTTACTGAATAATTTTTTTTTTTTTGAAAATCTACAGAAATTTGCTTACTTTCATAGACCGAAAGTGTAGCTTAGAAGTTTTGCTTTTTGCTTACTACCCCCGTATATGACACTCGACTTCCTTTAAACGCAAGAAGTAATTATTACTTTTCTCGACTATGCACTTACATACACAATAAATTGCCTGACACCGCTCAACTTGGATGGCAGTCATCAAGATTTTTTATGATGGCATTGAAGTTGCAGGTATAGCTGCGGTGGCCCAGCTGATGCAGACGATAATGATGACGCAGAAGTAGAGTCATAAGATGCTCTTTTAATAACAACTTTTCATAAAGATACTTAAGAAAATATTAAAAACAGTGAGTATGGCAAGTGTATGTGGCATGTGCAGATACATTGCTCGTATTTGCTGTAGCACAGATTAGTAAGTGTGTGTAATAATAATTATAAGTTCATATTTGTTGCACATGTGAACGAACGTAACGAGTACATACTTTAATATTCAACAACTGCAACAATAACATTTAAAGCACAAGTGTCTGGAATTATTATTATTTTTTTTTTAACTGATGTATGCAACACATAAAACTAAACATTAGCATGCCTGCCCTACCATGCAACATTATCCAAAGTGGTATTTTAATTGTATTCTTTATGGCAGCCAACACAGTCACAATAAAATTGAAAAATTTAAGCCAAATTGCCGGTTATTTTTTGTTTACGAAAACAAAAAAACCTTTATTTACCCGGTTTTGTTTTTTGTTCTTTAAACATTTTTTTACGATTTAGAACAATTTTATTACGAGTTTGAGTATTTTATTGCATATATTTTTTTGGATTTTTATTTTGGTTGCAGCCAATAACCCCAACCATGATTTTGTGCACTTACTCTCTCTTAACCATGACACACATTCTAAATTGTTGGATTTTGACTGTTTTACGGTTTTATGCCAGAGATGTGCAATTTTTTTAGCCAACTTTTAACTGGAAGACTATTATTTTTTTTGCTTCTTAGCGTATTGATCATGTGTAAAAATGTGTAAAGAATACGCCTATGGAAAAATGTCAGTAAAGAAGTTGAAAATAGGAAACTTAAGAAGTATAAAACAACACTTCTCGGACAGAAAGTATGCGTCAGCTTTGTATCTCCATTCTAACAAAAAATCTTTGTCTTTAAGCAAAAAAAATTATACCGGCTTTTTCATGATCTGCTTACACATGGAAAAGGCCTGCAAATTGTGACTTTTTTTTAAGGCAGAACTTAGAACTTATTCTGCGCAAGTTCTTTTGTAATTTGTATCATTCAAATTGTATTTCGTATAGTTACCAAAATTGAATCCATTTATAAAACGTTTTCTAGACTTTAGGTTGGTTTTATTGGATAGATGTGCTAAAAATAATCCAAAACGATATTCTTAACATGTATGTATCCGGCTGACGAGTAGAAATGCAGAAAACTTATTAGGCAGAAAAGCGAGTAGAGGAGGAGGAATAGACGTTAATGCTCAGAGAGAGGAATATAATTAACAAAGTTGATTTGAAGGCAAAATCTACAAATCTTTGTAGATAAGGATTCTCTTCTTGGAGGCATTAGAAGTTATTAATAGGTGTCCCTACGAAACGAAAACGAGTTTGAAAGGTGACAGTTGGCTTTATTCCAATTCAAAAATTACGAAGCTAAAAACATATTTCGCTATGGTCGCCTAATCACTGAAAAAGTGGATAAAATTTAGCAAAGTTAGCAAGAGCAAATTTGGCCAATAGGTGGTAGCTCGGTGATAGGAAAGACACTAAACATAAAGCACATGATACTTTGCAATTATTTGCGAATCGCTGGCTACTTAGAGAAGCTCAATGTTTGGGCGCCGCAGGAAATTATGCAAAGCATTGAATTAAAGGAATTATAAGCAGAAGAACGCAAATAACGTTATGTTGAGTGTTTGGTGAGTCTGGAAGAGAAACAATTGTTATTTCCATTGCTCGCAACTCGGCATGAACTGAGCAATCCCAAAAGACCCAAAATTGCCCAATATAAAAAGAAATGTGTTCATCATGACAATGCCAGTCTACAATTCTCTGTATAGTTCGTGTCGTGTATAGCTTGACTACTATTTTTTGCGGTATTCGTAAAACTTTCTTACTTGGGCAAGTTTTTCGCCAATTAATCATGGCAGTTCTACACAGAGGAATAGATTTTGAAGTGTATTGGGCCCTCAATCCCAAAATAACAATAATATGTGAAGTCTGACTAGTAACTTATTTTTGGTACCACGGATGCTGGGAACCCAGAAACCTTGGTTCTTGACACATAGACACCTATTTTAAAATAAATATAGCTGCGCTCGTGACGTTTCTCATGCGTTCGATAAAGTATGGCATGAAGGCTTAACATAATTTACTATCAAATGAAGCAGTCGTATCCATACCTCTACATTCGCTGATGATTCAGCTTTCCTAAGCATCTATCTATCTATGAAGACCCACAGGAAGCAACTCAAAAATTGCAGCTAGAAGCCTAGTTGAAACAATACAGGATAAAGGTTAAGGAGCAAATATTTACTCATGTAAGATTTACTTTGTGTAGGAAGTCATGCTCACCAATCGGGTGTTTTTTTAGAGGCTCATAACTTTAAGTTGGCAACACTGATTAATTTGACAACCGATTTAACAGCTGATGATTGATCTTTGTTTAATTTAATTTGACATTTTAAAATGGATAGACTTACACCAGAGCAATACTTGAAGGACAAATTGATATTGATATTGATATTGAAATTCCATTCAAAATTTTGTTCACCGATGAAGCCCATTTTTGTTTAAGTGGGTACGTAAATAAACAGAATTGTCGCGTTTGGAGTGAGTATAACTCAGAAACGTTTATCAAAACACCATTACAACTACAGAAAACTATTGTTTGGTGCGCTTTATAGGCTGGCGGAGTCATTGGTCCATATATCTTCAAAATCGATGATGGTCAGAATGTTACTGTTAAAGATGAGCGGTATAGGAACATGATTAGACATTTATTCGTACATTAATCTTGCTGACGTGTGGTTACAAACAGGACGCAGCCACATGCCACACAGCGCTCGCTACATTTGTTTACACATAGAAACTTTTAATGAAGGAAATTAATATAGAGTTATTGGCGAAATACGGTCGCCTATGCAGCTAAAAGTTTATGAAAATGCGTGTTCCAGATTGTTTCTTGTCGCACCAGGCGTGGCGACCACATGGTCGAAATAATATTCGAACATTAATAGCGTAAAATTTTCTATCCAATAAAGCCCGTTTCATTAATATTAAAAATATATTTCATTGTTTAACTATGATTTAAACTTGTAATAAAACACCCGATATTTGACTAAACTGTCAAATAATCCTATAGAGATCTGTGGTTAAATAGTTGGGAGTACGTCCTTACCGCCACATGGTTTAGCCTCATAGATCCTAAGTTGACCCAAATTAAGTTGAAGGCGATACAAATAAAATGGTTTATTAACAGAAACTTGGGCGAGCGTAACGAGCGCGAATAATATCAAATTTATGCAAAAAGAGGGGCTTAAATAATTGTTTTTTTCTAGGTTTAAGATTTATTAAATAACTGTTAGCCTCTTTCTTCTAACCAAGATTACTAACATTTTTCCTCGAGCGTAACAAAGATATAAAAATTCAAGCATATGCGAATAAATTTGATTTGCACGTTCTTAATCAAATCATTTTTACACTTCATTTGTAAAGTTTCAATCAAAAATAATGCATTTTACACATACGAACGAACGACTACTTATGACTACAACAAGAGTTACAGTTTTGATAGACAGTCAAGTCAGTCCTATGAATGAATGATCGAACAGACACACGAGTAGACAGATTTTACACTATTTGTATGGCATAAAAAACAGAATATTTTATTTAATCAATTCAAACCAATAACAAAGTAAAGTATTTGCAGTTACATATGCCGATAATTCAAAGGAAAATCAATCAATAATTGAGCATAAAATTTAAAGGCGAAGCAAAGTTATGCAGCCTTTTTTAAATTTAAAAATCAAATTTAACATAAAAGTGATAAAAATAACCAAGACGCGAACTCAGGTTTAATAGATGAAACAAATAGCTGAAACCGTATCAGACTCAGGCTATGAATTGTATATGAGCAACAATCAATTAAGATTTTAAATGAACTTAACGGATTGACGGGAAATACACGTCCTTGAATTAATGTCTGAGTGCATGTGTTGCTTGATTTCATCAAATCACTCGTAATATTCTCAAGAAAATTACATTGCTTGGGAAAAATCGTTTCATAAATTAAACAAAAATTATCCCAAGTCTCAGCGCAAATTTTCTATCGCTTCAGTTGCACTTACAATAATGGCACAAATCGACTAATCTATCCACCATGGATAGACAATGTGGTGCAGTGTGTATTGAAAGGTCTCAAATGCAATTTAAAGTAATTTTTTTATTTATTTATTATTTAACGCCTTCAATGAGAGCAAACATATGTGAAGCAAAATATTCCAATAAAAGAAATCAGCTCATCATATACAACTACAAATATGATGGAAGCGTAACATTTTTATAAATTGACACTATCATCCTCCTCAACAGCAGTTCATCTCTTCTCCACCTAACCCCTTTAAATTAAACGACAGTGTCTTTGCTTGGGTATTAAAAAAATTAAACGAAAACGGATGTTGTAATTCAATAAAAAAAAGTTAGAGAATAAACTTGCTTCCCCTGTGTTACGCATGTAAACAGACAAAATGCAGTGAAAAAAATTAATCAAAATTTTTATGAAAAAAAAAAAATTTTAAATTTCTAGTTTTCGCTAAACCAAGTCTGTAGCGTATGCGGATGACATTTTTCGTTCGCGTTAATCGGTGTAACACCGACAGCGGCCTGATTGTAACCAGGGATGGACGCAATTGAGATTTGGTTACACGGGGTGGTGCTGGTGTTGTCGAAAATCCTGTGCGAAGTATCTAGATGGCATCATAAACTCCAGACTATTTTGGATCCAGAACTTCCGAGCTAGAGCTGTAATATTATTTTATATAATAGTTTGCCCAGCGTTAGACACCCGACCTAAAAGATCTTTTATGTCCTACTTTATTCACGAAAGAGGATCGATATGATCAGCTTCTCACACCCTACAGTGCGCTCTCGCACGCAGATGATAATCAGTTAGCCATAACTGCCCACTGACAACATTCCAATCAGCTGTTCCCCATATAAACAGGAGCAGGTCGAAAGCCATGTTCAAACAGCAACTTCTCCGCCTCCGATTGAAGTCGAGTAAATCTCTGACCCCATTCGAAAACGAGCAATCTGGCCCTTATTCGAAGAAATGTACTCCACTCAATCTCTTCGAGGAGACGTAACCTGTTGAGATGATATCTCAGGTAGTAGTATCCCAATAGAAAACCCACTATCCTACCAATGTCAGCCCTACTTAATATATACAGCTCTTCTAATGTTGCGCTGTACATGTATTGCAAAGACATTGGTAAGCCTTGTGTTGTGGAGTTCCAAGTGTATTTTCGATATGGTGGTAAAACCCATTCTTATGTATGGTGGGATAGTTTAATGAAGGTCTTTAGAAAAGTCTACAAATAGAGGAAACTTTGAGAGGGTTCTACGCGGCAATAATAATTAGAACTACCCCTTCAAAAACCTTCTTTGTATTGCTTAACTGGATTTCGGTGGATCTAATTGTTGAGAATAACGAGAGCGTGGACTGATAGGAGTAATGAACATGCGGCCATCTTGCGAAATATGGTTTAGTCCCTGGCGTAATATATCTCTAAAATTTTCCTGGACAGAGTTAGCGTCTACTGAGGTGCAAGCGGATGAATTGAGGTTATTGGGGAATCAAAGGTGAAGTATTTATGCCCGCATGTGGAAAGAGATTTTACTTTAGATTTGCGAACCATTAAGAGGGCGGGGGACTGGTTGATGTATTCAATGTGAATATCTGGATCTGTATGGGCAGTCAGAATGGCAAGACATTTAGACATTAATATTATATGGGTAAGGAGTCACTCTGACATCTGTTAGAAAAGTGTGGCCGATGGACTGGCTAGAAGTTGTTCTCTTCTTAGCGAGAATGAGATGGACCACCTGGTCGGGTGTTCATTTTCTTACGCTCGCTACAGATTCTGCGATGTTTGTAAAGTATGACACATCAACGGTGGAAAAATAAATCCACTTGCTCTGTCTAGAAGTAAATCTGGGCTCGATCGGAGTCTAGAGATGCTGCGACATCAGCTACACATTTTGATGGCTTTTACAGGCCATCGCAAAAAACAAGACATCCAACACCGCAGTTCTTTTTTGAATTATCCATATATGTATATTCTGGAGTCATATTCGTCCATTAAGTTAACATTGCACCACTAGCTCCTCGGCTCAATATTCTCGTACGAACATACGTTCTTCATCTCAAACATCCAGATGAATTTAGCCTTACTACTCGGCAGCTAGAGAAGGCCATTATACTAAGATCAATAGGAACTAGGTGTAGCCTGTAATACCGATACATCCCGGTCTCTAAACCTTAGAAAGGCATAGATGTAAGCTCTCCCGTAACAATGGGCAAGCCCAAGACAGAACCTGTTAACGACAGGGCTGGCAAAAAACCGGTTTTTTTAAGCCCATCCCACTGGGTTTTATAACTGCTTCAAAATTTCGTTCAATACGACATATTTTTTGTTGGGGAGTACAATTACGTTGTTTTTGTATTTATAATGCAATTTGGCACTCTTGGTCGGATCAAGGCAGCGTTGTGTATTATGAGCTGCTAAAGCAGACTGTAATTACTTCGTTTGAACCGTGCGTAATAAGAAAAACAGTGGGAATATAATGACAGACATGATTAAGTTATTCTTTTTTATGACAACGCTCTGTCTCATGTCTCAAAACGATTACCAGAAACGATCCCAAGCCGCACTCGCCGTATTCTCCGGTCCCCCTGTCTATTGGCTATTTCGAAGGATAGAATTCTTTTAGCATGTCTTTTTGCAATCATTTTTGTTCAACATATATAATATATATTCGGCTTCAATGGTGGATAACCTCCAAAGACGAAAAGTTTTTGTGGATTCCAAAATTGCTTCAAAGGATGACAAGATGTAAGTGGTGATTTTATACATTTTTATTTTGATAAATTTGTTAATTCATTATCTTTTTTGAGCTAAAAAACCGGCCCGAATTAATTTGTACTCCCAATATGTAAATTTTAACTATTTTTGTTGAAAATAAACTATGGAAAACCTTTAAATAAAAAAAAAACACCTGGGTTTTTAAATATAATACCCAATAAAACCCGAGTGGGTTTAATTGTATTACCCAGTGTGTTGGCAACCCTGATTAAAGATCACTTACTTACGAGCCTATTAATGATCATACTTTATAACGGTTTCAAATGCCGAAGAGTTCTCAACAATATGCTATCGTCAAACATGGAAGCGAAGACTGATGTAAAAAAGGGGTGTTTAATGTCTCTGCTCCTGTTCCTAGTGGTGATGGATGGCATACTCAAAAGATCACCTACAGGCTACCGCGGTATTCACTGTTCAAACATATGCAGATGATATTCTATATCTGTCGACAAGAAGATAGATATGGAAACGAAGCTGAACCGTTTAAATTAAACAGATTTAGTCGAACAAACTGAGTATCTTACAACATCACAGAATATCCCCTAAATATCCTCAACTTCAACATATACAGGGTGCCCGCCGGGAAGGTATACGTTTTGTCGCCATTTTGGCAAACATTAGTCCGGACAGTTCACATTTGAAAAAATATTCAGTAAACCAACGTATTTTAATCATTTTATCAAAATCAGTCAGCGATTTTCATGAAAAAATAATAATGAGTGACGAGACACATTTTCATTTGAATGGTTATGTGAATAAACAGAATAGTCGGTTCTGGGCAATGGAAAACCCTCTAATTATTCATCAGTCACCTTTGCATCCATTAAAAGTGACAGTATGTTGTGCAATTTGGTCAGGAGGAATTATTGGACTTTACCTCTTTGAAACTGAAAATATGAAATATGAAATACCGCGTGAAATGTGGGAGAATGTAATGAAAAATGTGCTCAAAAAGGCTCGCATTTGTGAGGCTAACAGAGGCGGGCATTTATCTGATATTGTATTCTATTTATCTACATTTATCTACATTTATCTTTCATATAATTAAACATTATAAACAAACGAAGTAGTATACCTTCCCGGCGGACACCCTGTACAATGAACACAGAAAGCAAATAAATCAGTTTTGCTATTTGGGAAGTATGATTACACCAAATGATGACACTACGGAAAATATCGCTCCCCGTATGAATAAGGTAGTGAGAACCTTCTCTCAATTGAAAATATGACATTCTAGTTTAATGTCAATCAAAATTAAACTAAATCGGTTCTGCTGTATGGACGTGAATCTTTGGCTACTGACCTTCACTAACCGCCGTCATCGGAAAATTTTAAAAATTTGGTGCCCAAAAATATTCTCTAACCAGCAACTATTTGCTTGTCACAATAAATGAAATAACAAATAATCTTGAAATTATAAGTCGAAAGTGGCGACAAACGGGATACCCGTTGAGAAACAATCTGGTGGAATCCCCAGGGAACCAGAAACTAAGATCAGCTAAGGAGATTATATCAACGTAACATCAATGCCGAGGTAATTCACATGAATAAATTCTAGAACAAACTGTAAAAATTATCAAAAATTAGGAACATTTGGCGATCTTCATTGTGGGTCTACGTTCCACCGGGAGCAAAATGTATATGAGGCAATTCGCAAAATCGAGCCTATTTTCCACTATTAGTTAAGCTTTTGAAAAATTGCTATGAAAACAATTTTTAACTATTAATTATAGAGTGTAGCATAAGTCGACCTCCTTAAATGCTTCTCTTTTTATATTTTCTTTTGTTTACAGCACCAACAATAACATTTGAAAATAATAAATTTGTAAGTAAATAAGCAATTGAACAGAGCGAAGGAATAAAAATGAATTTGAGAAGATCAAATTATTGTCACTTTGTTGCAATATACACCAGGGTTGTCAGATTTTTTTTTACGCTCTTTCGCCAAATTCAATTTAAAAAATCGCCAAAATCGCCAAATCATCTTTCTCTTACATTTTGGCCATAAAATTGATTAAAAAAAAAAATAAATTTCGCCAAAAGTGGGAAAATATTCGTCATAATATATTAAAAACAATAAGTACACAATGTTTACTACAATATAGTTTATAGTTTACTGAAAGCTAGAAGACTGTAAAATTTAATTTTTATAGGTAATATAAAATATAGTTTGGATATAGATAAGTTATTCCACATTGCCTTTTATGGGACTTAAGTTAATCTATGCGACAAAAAAGAAAAAACGAACTTAAAATACCTGAAAAGTTATACTATTTTTCAAATAAACGCTATCGAGTACAAAATTCAGTTTTTGAAATTTTCGAAACACCTCCAAAATCCTTAATTACGGGTAAAAGATCGGTTTTTCGTACCTTCATACACTTATAGGCTTATAAGTTAGCGGAATGCTATCCGAATTTAAGCTTTTCAGTGGATTTGGAGAGAAGAGAAGTAGACCTTTTTAATGATGATATAGTTCATAGCCCTGAGGTATGCATATGTATGAATATCTCAAGCAAACACATTCCTTATTTTGAGCATTTTTCAAGTTAATAGCTTTTTTCGTACCATTCATGAAGTTATTTCGTTGCCAGTTGCCAAAAAATTTATTAGTTTCGGCTTTCTCGTTGCCGAGAATACAATTAAAATTCGGCTGCCATCTATAATCGACTCAGTAAAATATAACATGTTCGTGAATTTCATACATAAAAATACCAAAATAATAATTTTAATATTTCGTTTTTTTTATCAAAAATGGCCAACAAAATCGCCAACTAATTTATAAAGGGTCCCCTAAATAATTTTTTTTTTTTTGGAAAATGCTATAAAAAAATACTGAATATTTTCTCAACTTTCTTTTTTTATTTGAAAGTACAATCCTTCCGGTTAATAATGGAAAATAATTTCATTCAAATGGCTGCCTCGGCTGGCCATGCAGTAGCCTACACGATCGGTCAAATTTTTAAGCACATTATCGATTGTGTGCAGCTGTAATTCACCAATGGCTTCTCTGGCTTGTTGGCGTAACACTTATCTTTGACGGCACCCCACAAATAATAGTCCAACGGTGTCAAATCGCAGCTCCGAGGCTGATAATGCTATCTTCAAAAACAGGGCGTAAAACATCGAGTGTAGCTTCGGCTGTGTGGCGCCCAGCGCCATCCTGTTGAAACCAAATGTTGCTAATATCCCCCTCTTCAATTTTTGTGAACAACAATTCGTTCAACATGGCCCGATAGCGATCGCCATTGACTGTAACGGCCACATCCTTGCTTATTTTCGAAGAAAAATGGCCCAATTATGCCTCTGGACCAAAATCCGCACCAAACAGTGACTCGTCTTGGGTGTATCGGCTTTTCAATGTACGCGTGCGGGTTTTCTGTGCCCCAAATGCGACAATTTTGCTTATTTACATACCCGCCAAGATCAAAATGAGCTTCATCTGAAAAGATGATTTTTTTTAGCAAAATCGGCATCTTCTGTAAGTCGATCGCAGGCCCACTTAGCGAAGCACTGTTCAAGTGTATACACAACCATATTCGTTCTGCGGAACTTAAGTGTTACCATTCACGAGATAAGCACTAGTTGAAAAAAAAACGTTAGATGGCGGACCCTACAAATCGCAAAAAAGTCGCCAAGTCGGCAAATCGAAAATTAAAACGCCAAATAACATTTAAAATCGCCACGTTTGGCGAGAAATCGCCAGATCTGACAACCCTGATATACACATAAAGTCGTTGTTGTTTTTTTTTTGTTATTGGTGCTATTACATTACATTAAATTACATAGTTTCTGTTGTCGTTGTTCTTGTATTTTATATATTTGTATTGTAAACATAAACCATGGGAGATGTATTCTTTCTCCTTCTCTCTCTCTCTCTCTCTCTCTCTCTCTATCTCTCTTTCTTTCTCGCTCTGTGTGTGTCACCTATTTTCCATATCCCCCACCACAACCAATTAATGAAAATGCCATTTGATTGCACTTCCGTCTCTGCAAAACACTTGATGTGATGATGCTCGTCTCCTATAATTTTCCTTTATGGGTGATGGTTTTGGAGATTTTTCTCACACTCTTTAAGTAAGGCAAGGCGAAGAGTGAAGGTGGGAAGTGATAGCAAGGAATCAAGTCGTAGTGTTGTAATGAGGAAAATGAAACCGAGAAAAAAAATATAAATTTTCTCTGATCTGATAAATTGAGTTGAGAGTGTTGGTTTCTAATGTCGCATCTGTTGGTCGCTGTTGACAATGATGATGTTGATAAGTTGGGTGCTAAAGTTGAAATTTCTTCTTCTTCGTGTTGCATGTATTCATTATGCTTGTATGTGAATGTTTTGTTGTTGTTGTAACACATTATAATTAAATTGTAACACAATTATTTACATCAACATGGTATGGGAATTTCAATGTATTTGTGTGTCTATCTTTGCAACAACAAGAATGTTGTTTAATTAAAAGCAGCAACAACAGCAAACATATTCTTTTGAATGTCGTCGTCGTCGTCGTCATCGTCGTCGACATCATCATTTAAAATGTTAAATGCGATAATTTTTCTTTCATTTTAATATGGGAATTATTTTCTATTTCTCTATTTCGTTCTTTCCCCCCCTTTGCACTATATTAGTGCATTTTATCATTGTTTTCCTTTGTAATTTGTGGCACTAATAAAATATTTGCTTTAGGACAAGTTAAGAGAGAGAGAGATACAGAAAGAAAAAAACTTTGAATGCTTTGGCATTAAAGTTGAAAAATTATAGTGTCGCCTTGGGAGTTAGTTGGTCGGTTATATTGTGATGGAATGTTAATTTTTAAGTTCCGTTCTCTTTAACTTTGTGGGTAAATAATTTAAAATTATTCTTGTGATTCTGAAAATGAAAAACGTAAAATTTTTTAAATAAAAGTAGTTTTCTTCTAATGGCGTACAGTTTCCTTCCAATTATGCCCGTAATTCGCAAAATTCATCGGGTTATTTGTTTTAGGGGTTCATAATTTTGAGTTAGCAACACTGCTTAACAGCTGATAGTTGCTTTTTGCTTAGATGGTTTGACACCAGAACAATGTTTGTAAATTGTTGACATTTTTTATCAAAATAATGGTTTACAATTTTGCTCTCCGATGAAGCTCAGTTTTGGTTCACTTGGAATAATAGAGAATAATCCACAATCTCTTGTCGGAACATCAATCCATTCATAGAAAATTACTGTCTGGTACCCTTTATGATCTTCAAAAATGATGATGGTCAGAATATTACTGTCAATGGTAAACGGTATAGAAACATGATTAGAAATTTAATCGTACCTCGATTAGCTGGCAATAATCTTGTTGACATGTGACTCGAACAGGACGAAGCCATATGTCACACTGCGCGCGGTACAATCGATGTTCTCAAAGAAATTTTTGGTGAAAGAGTAGTTTCACGTAACGGTCCAATTAATTGGCCTCTGAGATCGTGGCCCATTGTATTATTTTCTATGGGTTTTTGTAAAACCACTTGTCTATGTAGATAAACCAGAGTCAATTTAATACCAGGAAATTAACATTCGAAAAGTTATTGGAGCCGTGGTGGCCATATGACCAAAATTTTAAAATTTTTATCCAGCAAAGCCCGTTTTATTTATATTAAAAATATATTTTCTTGTTTTATTATGATTTAAATTTGTGTAACTGTAAAAAAACTCCCGGTATAAAAAATCTGTCTTCGTTGGAAATTTGTTAAAAATCGAAGGTGTAATAGATTTTTGGTAGTAAGTGTAGAATGAAGTTGAGAACAGCACAGGAACATATCCTGCAAACACGTGGTATACCCCAAAACACAGTTCTCAGCACTTTTTTATTATAACCAAAGGCTCTGACATAAAAAGTTTCCCAGTTGCCTTTAGAACTACACTTTCTGCGCACAGAACCTCTCGTTGTTCAGTAGCGTTGATTGCGATGTCACACTATATTTAGTCAATAACCCTTTCCCTTAGTCAGCCCAGTTAATAGTCTGTACCAAGTGTACCCTAAGAGCCACATGCAGCAGCTTTGTCTGTCTGTTTTACAAGAGTTAAGTTTATGATAAGACCTTCACATTTGATTTGCGGGTTTGGTTTATGTATGGCAGTTTAGTAATTATAATCGAAAAATGGATCAAATTTAAAACTCTATGGATTAAAGAGCTATCAAAACAGTAGGTTTCTTTAGATCAACGTAAACCAAACACCTCTAAAGTATCAGTGGGTCATGGTTACAGTTTCTTGCGATACAAGCGGTGTCATTCACATAGGTTACCCTGAAAAGAGATGACGTGGTGTAGAGGTTAAAGTTCCCGCATACAACACAAACAACCCAGGTTCGAATCCCTAGCAGGGGACATGACAAAAAAATTTAATTGCGGTCTCGAGAGTTTAATTAAGATACTTTAAGCCCTCCTTCGGACAAATAAATCCAATGAAAATTATCCCGATATTCCAGTTTACCTTAGGCGATGATGGCAAACCTCAGGCAAATGATTAGGAGAAAACGCTGCCTACTGACGAAAAATGGTAAGGCTAACTACGAACTATCACCACCAATTAGTAAGGATCTTCACCACTACACAATCACGTGGAGGTGAGCTACTGTGGTCTTAGTAGACGTGTTATACGCACTATATAAGGTGGAATATTTGTTGCATGTGTAAAATATGGTGCATAAGTGTGGTACGAGACAGTCAAGTCTGTTAACGGTCGGCGTCAGAAGGTGGGTTAACTGGCATGTGTGTCAGTTTGTAGTACAGTATCCACTGACGCTTTGCAGGTATTGGTAGGTGTAGTACCTCCTGGCTTGTAGGTAATACGACTTGCCATTACGTTCAATATCAAGAAGGGACTACCACTTCTTGACACTGATTGGATTTCTGCTTATGACCTGGCAAATCTGGGTGATAGGATTTTATCTTCGATTCATAGTGGCATTCCCATCGCGAAATGGCAGACACGTTGGACGGACAGCGACAAGAATATGGTATGGTATAGGTTAGTGCCCGACGTTAGGTTCGTACTGAAGTGTCCTGACTTCGGCTTCGACTTGAGTTTGGGACTTGTACTAACTGGACATGGCTCGTTACAAAAGAGTAGTCTTAGTAGGACTGCTGATTGTGGGTGTGGGTTGAAGATTCGCGGTATGTGCTGGTCCGCTTTATGATGATATTAGGAATTTTGGGCGATGGGTATCATCGTTGCGAGGATGTAGTAAATTTTAGTGGGACTTTGAGGCCGGATGAGACTTTACGGAGGCTCGGAGGCTAGAGTTTACTCGCATTGTATTTTTGAAGTAGGGCTTAGGGTTAAGAAATAATGGGTTATTTTGCGGCGTTGAGATTCTGAAGCGTACTCTGGTGGGTATTGGCCTGAGTTGTGACTGTCTGGCTGTATGGTTGTGTGGTTGTGTCGTTTGTATGGTTGTGTGATTGTATCAATTGTATGGTTGTGTAATTATTGGCTCGTTTGTTGTTGTTTAGTATTTTAGGTTATATTTTTCTTGTTTTTATGGGCCACCAGTAGCGAGTTATTTGGGACTTACACTGGTATTAGCATTTATGCTACGCAGCCTGACTGGAGACTTAGTTCTAGTACCATGATAGTCGGGAGACCCAGGGACCTAGGTTGCCCCTTTGTGGTGGCAACGTTGCGGCAGTGGCTTATACTTAAAACGCGGAGAGAGCGTTAGCTCGGTGTGTTGTTACACTCTTAAGTGAATACCGTGATCCATAGTTCGGTAGGAGTTTGGATAGTCTCCGACACTTTACCAAGGTGGAAGTAATGTCACGAAACCATGCCTTCGAATTTAGTAATCACATGTGTTTTTATCATGTGTGTAGGCGTAAGATCTTCACCACTACACAATTACATGGATGCGAGCTACAGTAGATTAATCATCTAACAAGCTTGAAATCAACTAATAAATGAAATTGAATTAAGGCAAAGGATGCTTTGTGAAGAAAAATTCTAAAAAGTGTAAAACCAGTATCGGCTAATACTATTCACAACCCTTTTAGAGAATTGATCCAGTAACTTCTTCAGATTGACTGCTGGCTTGTTTAAAAATTTAAGGAAACGACTGCGCGCAAAGGTTTTTTTTTTATCACACGAGGTGGCTAAGATGACAATGTTAAAAATAAAAAATTTTCCAAAAAACCACGATATTATCAAAGTGCCTTGTAAATCGCTTACGGTATAGGTAGCTGTTGCACAACATTACCACTTATCAGTTGCAGATGTAAACCACCTGTTTAATAAACGTTTTGTAAATTTCAATCTATAACGGCTATTTGTTAAGAACCGTAAATTTTACAGCAATTTCTTTAGGCGACTGCTGCTATCACTTGAAATGTCTAAAACGAGCATTTAAAACCGTTGCAACACAATTAAGAAAACATTGTTATAACATGTTTCTACTACAACAGTTTAGATTAAATGATGATGAGAGAGATGATGGTAATGGTGATGATGAAAAAAACAGTCCAAGAAGGAATGAAGAAAAAAAGCGGAAAAAAATGAAATAAACGTTTCAACATCTGACGCCATTTAGATTGATGGCAGCAACATCAATGCAACAAAGCAACAAAAATACTCTTTTCAATTCGACGTTAATTATAACGAAAGCAAAAAAAAAAAAATCGCAATAAAAAAGCTTTAAAAATCTGGACAAAATACGCACAATCTGTTTACTTGCCTGTTCAAAGCGGTTATACCTATAAAAGATACAAGAGAGGAGGGGGAGCTACATACACTAAGATTTGAATTCAAAACTAAATACTTGAGAGATTTGTAGTATTTTTTGCCCCATTATGCCATGACGGGTAATGAACTGTCCAGTAATTAAAAAACCGTTAGAAAGAAAAAAACTCTTAAAATTTTCTTTTATTTTCTTCTTTACTTGTATGCCGATTATAGTGATGAAAAAGCAATGATACATAGAGCAACAACACGGTAAATCGATTAAGAATTACGATCCATATTAATATGGAAAACTTACTGATTTGTCGGGTCAGAGTAACTATTTTTCTTTTTTAATATTTATTTTTTTTACTGCTCTTTAATTCGTTTTATATTAAAGTATTAGGAAATGATAAAAGAGGAGAAAAAAAGTGTTCATTTGCCATTTTTTACTCTCATCATCACCATCATCATTATCATCATCCTCCGAAACAATACGTGATGTAATTAGTCAGGATTGGTGTTGAATATATTTTTTTTTTTTTTTTTTTAGTTTTTATCAGTGCTGCACATTCAGATGTGGCACTTTGAGTAGAGAGTCACACTTTTTATCATTTGCCAAGTATAATATGCTCTTCTTTAGTGTCTACAAGTTTAGTGCAGAATTTGGTTATGCCTCATGCATTTATTTTCCAATGCAACAATCAGTTTGGACGTGCCAACTGACTTTAATAAGAAAAGGAAGCTGTTTAGTAGAAAACTTAAAGCCTCTGTAGTGTTTGCCATTTTGAAGAACTCTCTTAGAACGATACTTTATGAAAATGTGGTAGAATTTATTATTAAAGATCTTAAAAGGCTAAGATTGCTAAACCCTCTACTTAAAATGCTTTTTCATTGAAATTTTGAAATTTTTAAAAGATTGCAACAATTAAATATTCATCAGTAAGAACTCATCACTTGTATGGAAATAGTTCCTATTTTTTCTTTTTCTTTTTTTTTTTTGTTGGTCAATGCTCTGTTCCTTGCAATTTAATCTCTACATCTGTGAAATCAAAATCCTAAAAAAAAATTGTTCTTTAAGCTCTTGCCTAATTACAATGCAATGATATGCGTCATATTCCATGTTCTTTGAAAATAATGCATACGACTGTATGTGGTTTTTGAAGTGATTACAGTGAAATCTTTTAAAAAGGGAAAAAACCCAGTTCTCATTATCTTCACACCAAGCAGGCGCTATTACAGGACACTGCGACCTATGGGATCTATTATTGTTTCCGGTCTTTAGTCATAACGGTTGATTTGTCACCCAGTGAGGCCTTAACATTTCCATCTAAGCCTATCAAGACCCCACATTTACGCATTATGTGTTCCGCTGTCTCTGATGTCTGTGAGCACAATCTACAAACAGCCACCTCTGTGATAGCCATTCTCTTCAGGTGCGCTCTTAGTTTACAGTGGCCCGTAAGAAATTCCGTTAGGAATTTCAAGTCCGGCCTGCCATAATTGAGAACCTCAGAGTGATGTTAAAATTGCGGACTGATCGCCGCCCTTTGAACATTTCAGTGTTCCAAGCATCTGAAAATTTCCCAATCCTTGATAAGATTGAAAATGGTAAGTGGTGCTGCGCAGTTAGGTTACGGATCAATATAGGATGTCACGGAACCATTTCTAGCCAATGCACAAGCTGTTTCACTACTATTTATCCCACAGTATACAGGTACCCCAAACAACTGGACCTTATTTCCCAGCGATCTCGTTTTGATCGACAACACTATTCAGCAAATGGGAAAAATATTCTGACATAGGATAACCACTATATTTTTTGATCATCAGCATTTTAGATTCTATGGATAAGATTTTTTTTTATAATGTGAGATTTTTGAAGAGGCCGCTTCATACATCTTATGATAACTTTGAAATGACTCTCCGACTTCCGAACTAGTGCAACGTGTTTCAGGCCGGAGTGATGGTTATCTACCATGCTGTGGAGTTGATACGGAGAGGCGGTACTCACACGGCTGATATATACATTCTTTTTGATAGCCAAGCGGCTATTAGATCTTTCTCGGGCGCAACTTTCAGCTCTAGGCTTGTCAGGGACTGTCGCATTTGCCTTGAGTTACTCTCACGATAGTTTATTGCCAATCTCATTTGGGTGCCTAGTCACAGGGACATTCCGGGTAATTGTGTGGCTGACGAACTTGCTAAAGCAGGCACACTCCTCCCAGACAGTCACCTACTTGTAGGGGTTGGTGTACCGCTGTCCTCCGTTAGACTGTCTCTCAGGCGAAAATACTCATTGGACACTGACAGAGGGTGATTCTTGCTTTATTGCTAGACTTACCTGGCCCAGATTGCATGGTAGGCGTACCAATCAACTTTTTAATTGGATCAAGCGAGCATCTCCTATGTAGTGTCTAACCTCACGGGGCATTGTATTATGGTTAGACACACGCAGAGGCTGCGTCTATCGGCGAATAATTTCTGTCACGGTTGTAGATCGATTGAGGAAGAGGAGAGTGTGGCCAATTTTATTTGCCAATGTCCGTCTCTAGCTAGACTGATCACACTTGGCTCGCCCTTTCTCGATAGTTTATGGGAGCTATCGATCATTGATGTCGGGCTTTTAGCCAGATTCATTAAATTGTCGAGCTGGTTTCCGACTTGATTTCCGGGAATGTGCTTCTATATGGGACATCTGGCTGGCGGTCAAGACCGGTTAATTAGGGCTTGGTGACCGGTACAGAGGTCTGGCTTTATTTGTGGTATCACAACGGGCCGCCGTGTGTACTCAAATGTACCTTGTCTCAGCGAGTCTGCCACTCCCTTAACCTTAACCTATGTAATGGGTGTCGTATAAGCGATTTTTTTTTAAATTCAAAAATATTATAGAATCTTAAATGCTGAAGTTAGGCGACCATAGCGCATTAAAAAAATATAGTGGTTATCCAAGGTACTTTTACTTCTTGCATAGTGTAACCATTCCATCAGTGTAGAACTTTTAGGTATTTTGTTCGAAAAATTGATCAAGTTGAAGTTGATTGAAAATTGATTCAAATGATAATGAAAATGGAAGGTACGGGCTATATGGTAGATGCGTTAAAGCTTTCCAGTCAAGCCTTCTCGGCTTCTGCCGGGTCACCAGAAATGTCATGATCGAACACAACACCTATTCCGTTGACCAATTTTGTCCGTTTTAATTGAAGAAATTCATAATGAAGAATTCCTTGCCAATATTACCAGACACACAACATTATCTGGCTTTGCCACCGTCTGCGAAGCTTCACCTTATTTCGTCCATGATCTTTTACGCATATTATTGTACGTGATCCAATTTTCATTTGTTTTAGAAATGGTTCAACTTCATACCGTCTTGCCAGTGCACCTTAAATTGAAATTCGGTTCATTAAATTTTTGACTATTAATTCCTGTGGCACCCAAACATAGAGCCAAACATGTGTAACCAGCTTTTTACAAATGGTTGTTAACTTTTTGGTGATGGATGCCTAGTTTCATAGCAATATGCAAGCTGCTTATGTGCTGACTTTTTTCAACTTTTTATCTACGATTTCATCAACTTTTTTAGTAATTGACCGTCCAGAACGGGGTGCATCTTTGGCATCAAAATTATCAGATCGAAAACAAGCAAACCATTACGCTGCTCTTTTTCTAGTTACAGCATCGTTTTCGTTACTATCTTTTAGTTGGCAACACTTCTTTATTTGACAACTGATTTAACAGCTGACAATTGCTTTTTGTTTAGTTTAATTTTGCAGTCATTATGGATAGACTTACACCAGAGCAACTTAAAAATTGTTGAATTTTATTATTTTTTTTTATCAAAATTACTACTAATGTTTGGTGTGCTTTATGGGCTGGCGGAGTCATTGGTCTATATGTTTTATGATTGTGGATATAACACTGTTTGCGGCGCATCCACCATTAGCAGTTGGGTCACAATCCTATCGACTCCAAGAGATTTCCCGGTGAACTAGGTTGGGTAAAATGTGCCCTGTAGATATCAGATGGGGGAACGTAATTTACGATGTTTTCCCAGCTGTTGAGTTGTTTTTCGGTCAAAATCAGAAGATCGCCTACGCTGTTTCTAATTGGTTAGTTTTGACGAAATTTGTAACCGTGCTAGCTTACAGGTTATCTCGTACAATTTTTGTTTGTTAGTGCTTTAACCATTAATCCAACTGCACTATGTTTGTACTAAATCTGAGTTGCGCCCTGCGGGTCTTTATGTATGCTTACGAAGCGAATGTCGCGGTTTGCATGTTCGCATATCGGAGGTGAATATCGGGTATAGAATAGGTCCCAGGATACTTCCTTGGCGTGCTCCGGTCTTATTAGCCAGTGATTCGGTCTTATTAGCCAGTGATTCGCTTTATGATCTCCTTATTTAACATTAAGCTTTTGTTCAGTAAGGCTTCTCTGTAATAGGTTGCAGAAATCAGCAATACCATATATAAAGCCTTGATGCCATATTTTGTAGAACGCCTGTGAAAAGATGGTAAAAAGAGTGGAGCAATATTTTTTTACCTTCATAAATCCTTTTAATGGCGTTCAACACCAAATTTATGATTTAAAATATAGTCAAGTTCACTAATTAATATTGGAATCAGTTTCTGTATTAGTGCTTTTTCAACAAGCTTTGTGTAATCTTTTCTAGTTTTGAAAAATCAGAGTGGACAATAGCCATTCCCATTTTAAAAGCTGTGCCCTTTTAAAAAAATTCTAAGACTATTTTTAAGAAAGTGTTTCTCTCATTTTTTGAATTTTACTTGATTTCTTGAAATCAATCGTAATCATTTGTCTTTTATTTCAAGATTTTACTGTATACCCAATTACTCATTTCCATATATGCGCTCTGGCATATATTTCCATGAGGTTGACCACTTGGTTTGCTTTGCCGTTTGCTATCACTTAACTGAGGGAATCTGTCACACAAAGCTCTTAAAACCGAATACAAAATAAAAAGAAAAAAAAGACAAAAATTTTTCAACGAAATTTAAATTTTTATCCACTATAGGGGCAATTACACTGCGAATGGCGCATTAATGATTATCCAACAGGAATACACATAGACAGGCGACGATATTTGTTGACTGCCTGCCTGCCCTCTATTTTCTATTTCCATTCAATTCTATGCCATATTTCCTAAATAATGGTTGCGAAATAAAAAAATGCCGGGCAAATAAAATTCGTATGCAAAAACGTTGATAAAAGATGGTTCCTTGACGGACTTTAATTTAATGGAGGGCTATGCTAGGTTTTCTAGTCATGTGTGTTAAACACAGAGAGAGAACGAGAGAGTAGGGAGAAGTGTTGTTAGTACAAGCCATTATAAGGGCTGTTGGATTTTGTCATTTGTGACTGAGATTAAGAATAACTAATAATAGTAAACGGATGTTCCCATTTAAATTTGCATTTTGTTTTTTTTTTATAACTTTTTTTTCTTTTTCTCTATTTGTCTTTTTCATCAATGTTTTAGCGGGTCTTTAAATTGCTGGCATATAAAAAGAATGGAAAAAAGAAAAGGGAAACAAACTTTATGCTAAAACTGAGGGTTTTTGTCTTTGATTGTACTGCATGGATGTACTCGTTAAATAGTTGGTTGGGGTTTTCTTTTTTTTTCTTTCTTGCTGGTACTTAAAGCTTTTTTTTTTTTTGCTTGTTTTTACTTCGATGTAAATGACCATAAAACTGTGATTCAACACCATTTTTTATGGTGTCACATTAAAAAGGAGAAAAGAAACACTGAAAAAACTGTATGTCCGAGTATATAAATTATTTTTTTTTTACTTACTATCTTTAGAATGTTATTTGCAGGAACTTTTTATTACTTAAAACCCCATTAAAGAAAAAAGCTCTGTTTTTTTGAGAGATCATTATTCAAATTGAACGGATATTTTCATAATGACTAATGGGGCGAAGCGCAACTAAAATTCAATGCAACTGCACTTTTAGTTTATTTTAATCTTTTTCTTCTTCATTTGCTATTCGATATTGCATAGCAGTTACAAAAGCAGTTATTACTATATATCATAGATTTTTAACAATATTACAAAATAACTCTTCGTCTCTAGCCACTTCCCAGAGATGACCCGCTTGTTGTATGCTAGTCCATTGCCTTATAAATCATAACTTAACGTCATATTGTTTGCTAAACTTAATTTTCCATGTTTCAGTGTTCAATCATGGAGGGGTACACAACTGAGCAGCATGTTAAGATTGTTAAACCCTTTTACGAAAATTTACGTTCGAATCAAAATGTATTTCGTTTCCTACGTGATTTTTTTGGTCAAAATAATCGACCTAATGTATCCACAATCGGAAGAACTGTGCGCAAATTTCAGCAAACCGGCTCTGTAGAAAATGAGGAAACACCTGTGCATGCTCGCCCAGTTCATTGTGCAGAAAACATTGTTGTTGCTTACGATAGTGTGGCAGAAGAGCCGTCAACCTCGACTTATCGTCATACCCAACAATTGAACATCTCATGAACATCACTGATGCGAATTTTGAGTAAAGATTTGAATTTAAACACTTACAAAGTTCAACTGACTTAAGAGCTGAAACCTACTGACCATTTCAAGTGTCAACAATACGCCGAATGGTTAGTTGAATAGACATAAGAGAAGGGTGACCTTACAAAGAAAATCATCTTCAGCGACGAAGCCCACTTTCACTCCACAAAGAGTGACTGTTTAGTGCGGTTTATGGCTTGGCGGCATCATCGGGCCGTGCCCCTTCGAAAATGAGGTCAACCAAGCAGTTACCGTGAATGTTGTTCGCTATAGCGAGATGATAACAGACTTCTTGTGGCCTGAAAACAGGATGCTGCCACTTGTCACACTGCTAACAAAACAATGTCACTTTAACGCGAGAAATTCATGTGTGGCGATGTTAATTGGCCACTACGATCATGTGATTTGGCACCGTTGAACAATTCAGAAGCTAAAGAATGTGATAATTCGGCATATTAAGGGCATTGAACTTCAATTATGTCTCAGAATCATTGAAAATATGGACCTCGCCACGGAAGCCGTGGCAAGCATTTGGTTGACATTTTGTTTCACACATAATTGTCATGGATCCTCTTTTATCATAATAAAAAATATTAATTCTCTGAAAAGTTTTTGTTTTATTTACATATGTTTGTTTGAAGTCTGTATACAGCTAAAAAACAGAAACATTTATCTTGAAATATGGTTAAGATAACAATTAAGATAGGTGTGGCGAAGCAGGCCCAGGCTTAGCTTGTATATTATTTATAGAAAGTCTACAAGGTATTTTCAAATTAGATGGTGTTAGTGTTTCGGTAACCAGCTCAGAAACCTTGTATAGAAAGCACAACTTCCCCAAAATTAAGCTGAAAACTAGACCGAGAAAAAAAAACAGACAAAAAGTGATAGTTTCGATAAACCATTCAGAAATGGCGAGCCGAAGAAGAGGAGCCTGCGTTGGGCCAGAAGAGGAAACCGCATGTGTAGTGGACTACACTCTCTTCCTCCTCAATCGACATACAACCTCAACATAAATCATTTGCAAGTAAGCTCAACTTTTCCTACCCACTGTGCAATGACCAGTGAGAATAGATACGGTTAAGTTTAAGCAGTTGATTGATACACTACTTATCCAGTCTGTCCCACATAAGTCTAGCAATAAAGCAAGATTTTGTTAGCATCCAAGAGATACTTATCTGATAGACAGTTTAACGGAGGTAAGCCTATTTTCATAGGCTTATGGACATCTGGTAAAAATGTGCCGGCTCTGTCAAGCTCATCAGCAGCACAGTTGCCTGGAATGTCTCTGTGACCAGGAACTCATATGAGGTCTATGAAAAATTACCGTGAGGCAGTCTCTAACAACTCTAGAGCTGACAGTGATGTTCGAGACAGCCCTGGTTACAGCCTGGAGATGTTGGTAGTAGGAGCTAGGCATAGTCAGCCTAAAAAAATACTGCAATGTACCGGCAGTCATAGAGATACCCTAAGGATCAAGCCTCTCCGAGAAAATACCACTGCTCACCTTGTTCCCACGTTTCGTGCCATCTCTATAGACCTCACCGGGAGTGACCTTACCGGAAGACCAGTTATGTCTACATAAGTTTTTAATACAGAAGTCCCTATCCAGATGAGGCTTAGGTCAATATCGTCCATTATGTGGAGATCCTCAGATAGAGATATATACCGTGGAAACAATGTGCTAGCATGACAGAGCATTCAGTCTTAACGCAGCACGCCTGGCCTGTTGTTTGACAAATAATCCAAATGGAGTCCTGTTAAGTATAATAAAAATGGCCCTTTAGGAGTGGTGCGCAATGTACTGTATTTTGAATCGCAGCAGACCTCTTCACCTTATCAGTCGGTTGAAAGCAGTCCACCAAGAGACTATTCCACAAGGATTACGTTCGATGACCACTGAATAAATTCAGCAGTAAACACTAGCACCTCTGCCCACTTACAGCAGTAGGTAATACAGGCTGCTTTAAAAGCTCTCTCACCTATGTTGGCTTTTTAAAATTAGGTTGGGATCAAGAATTAGGCCCACAATCGTACGAATGGAGAAAAAATAAGCGAACAGAATTGATCAGAAGATGCCAATGACTGGCTCTCAAAAATTGACTTGAAGTTTTAGACTTGTCAAGTATGATGCACCCGTCATATAGCTCAGACCATAATTTCACAACGGCGTTTGTCAGGGTGTTTGTAAGACCTTGTTCGATAGTAGAAAACTAGCGGAAATCATTAAAATTATTGGGTGAAGTTTTAAGCCGATTGATGGCCAATAAAGCTTTGCGGTATATGGTAAAAAGATGGGTTAAAATTGATTACACGGTGCGACAAAAAAGAACGAAGTTAAAATACCTGGGAATGATACTAGTTTTATAATAGGCGCCATCAAGTAGAACAAGGAGCTATTCTTGGAATTTTTAAAACACCTCCAAAATATCGAGTTACGGGAAAAAACCTGTTTTTCGAACCTTCATGCGCTTGTAAGCTAAAAACTTATTAAGTTTCTTAGTAAAGCAACTCATGAAAAAATCATGCAAAAGAAAATAAACTTAAAATCGGTCCATAATTAGCTAAGTTATTAGCTTATAAGTGCATGAAGATTCGGAAATCCGGTTTTTTACCTACAATTCGAGAGGTGTTACCAAAATTCCAAAAACAGATCCTTCTTCTACTCGATAGCGCCTATAAGAATAATATTATCACTTGCCAGGTTTTTTTTTTTTTTTTTTTTTTTGGTTGCACCGTGTTATCAATAAATAAAAGTTTAGTTTGAAATTTACGAAGAAACCCAATATTTTATATTCATCACTACAAACAAAGATTACTCTCTGGTTTTTGAAAAATAAAAACACTTCATCGATAAAACTTTCAAACACTTGGTATATAACACACCCATTTTCATTATTTAAATTGCTAGAAATGATTTAAAAGCTTTTAAGGTTTTTAATTACGTGTTGCCACATCAAAATATAAAAAAAGAAAAGAAAAGCAAAAAAAAAAAAAAATAAATGCGAGCAACACTGTTAAAGCAGTTGTTTTGATTACGATTTGATGTGCTTCACAATGTAATACGTCGCTTACTGCCAAATGTGCGATGATAATAATTTTTGACAAGATTTTAACAAAATTAAAAAAAGAAACATTAACAGCAACAACAACAACAATATGAATATAAACAAACTGACAATGAGTGAGCAACTTAATTCATCTTTAAAATAAGTTGCACAAATACCGCCAACCGTTTCCCATTACCAGTGGGTTTTATCACGTATAAGAGGAATTAAAATCTGAAGAAAGCAAAAAATTAAGTCGCTTTTAAAGTTTTTTTAGTTTATTTTTTTATTTTTTTCAGAAACAGTCTGAAATTTAAAAAAAGTAACAAAAAAAATATTTTTTTAACAGATTTTCCATTATTTAATTTTCGTTGTTTACGCTGCCAGCTTTTAATCTCATTGTTTGCATCTTATTTTACACATTTTTTTAAACAGATTTTTAAAAGTAGTTTCATATGCGAGCATACTCGAATATATTTTTTGGTTGTATTCTTCGAAGTAAGACAAGATAATCAACGAACATGTTTTGAACTACAAAGTACTTGTAAATGGAAAATATTCAAAAAGGAGATTTGATTTTTATCGCAAAAACAAAAACTTACGGCAAACGCTTACAATATCTCAGCAAAATACTGAAATTATGTGGTTTATGTATTTAAGAAACCATAGTTCTTGTGTTACTTGTGCTGAGCATCACTTACATTTGGAACCGTACTACCACTATTTTCGCTTCATCTTATTGCTTCAGTGGTCCCGTGGCCATCCGTGATTAATTACGAGAGAGCATTCGACTCTATTCGTAGAGAGTGTGTATGGGCAGAATTGAAAATTATGAGCGTTTCAGATAAAATAATTCCCATAATTCGCAATAGCTACGAAAACTTTGAATGCGCTATTCTACATGCGGGAAAAATGTCTGAGGCTTTTAGCATTATGTCAGGTGTGAGGCATGGCTGAATACTATCGACACTTCTTTTGACTGCAAATAAGCTTATAGGTAGAGTTTGGAATCTACTCAAGCCCAAGATCAAGTTAGAATCCTTGAATTATTCCGATGACAGATGCGGCAGTTGGCCTACCTTTCGAATCCACTATGGTTGATCTAAAACTTAATGCTTCAAAAACTCATAAAATGTGTTTTGATACCTTCTTTATTAGACCCAAGTTCATCGATTGGACGAGTTTCAGTACCTCGGTATTATAAGTACTAAAAGCGATGGCAAAACAAAGAATGTTGAAGGCGACAGCTGCATATACTCAGTTGTGGAAAATATGTAGCGTTCGCAGTAAAATAAACATACATCGGTTGGGCCATCTCTCGGTTTAAAAATTTGAACCAGCGGTTAATTCGAATCTGGCAATACTTATGTCATTCTATTCTGTCATAAAATTCAGTATATTATCTCCACTGAACGAAATAAATCGATTTACGTTTGAGCAGCGTTGAGATTTATTGGAAATTTATTTCCAAAACAAAGACAATCGGTCGGATATTACAAAAAATAAAAAAAAAAAAATTGCTAAACTCATCTTTTTGGACGAAGCTCATTTTCATCTTGATGGGTACGTTAATAAGCAAAATTGTCGTATTTGTGGCTCAGGAAACCCATACGTGGTTTCAATGCACCAATCACGAATGACTGTTTGGTACGTATTGTAGAGCGGAGGCATCTTTGGCCCATATTTCTTTGAAAATGAGGACGGTGCAACCATTACGGTCAATGGAGACACATATCGCACCTCGATAACCGACTTTTTGTGTCTGCTCTTCATGATATTGATGTGAACAATGTTTGGTTTCAACAGGATTGTGCAACTTGCCACACATATCGTGCCACAATAGATTTATTGCGTAAAACGTTTAATGGCCTTTTAATTAGCAGAAATTGTGATGTCAGTTAGCCGCCAAGAAGCTGCGATTTGACACTGTTGGACTATTTTCTGTGGGACGTCGTTAAAGACAAGTGTTTTGCCGACAAACCAGAGATAATTGAGCATTCGAAGCCAACATTCGAGATGCCATTACCGAGATACGATCCAATACACTTCAAAAAGTTGTCGAAAATTCGTCCTATCTAATGAGGTACTGTGAGGTAAGCCGCGGCAGCCATATGAAAGAAATAATATTTAATTTCTAACTGGAACAATTGTACTTCACAGCAAAAAAATAAATTTCACAAAATTTTAAATCATTTTTGTTTTATTGTATTTTTAAATGTAAATTTTTATATAGCCCACCCGATACAAGACTTGTGTCCCTTCTGTACTACTCTGTGGTAGCGAAACATGGTTTGTCACGGAGGAAATACGAAATAAACTTAGGAGCCTTGTAAACCAATGTCTGCATAGAATTCTCAAAGTTTTCACTCCTCTCATCTTCAGTAACGAACAGCTTTGTTCCACGACTGATGTTGGCGGCATAAAGTTGAAAATAAGTTGGTTGAATTAGCCGTACCCTTCGTAAACCTACTGATGAAATATGCAATTATGTCTTTATTTATAACTTCCAAGGTAGCAGAGAGAGAGAGAGAGAGAGAGAGAGAGAGAGAGGGAGAGAGAGAGAGAGAGAGAGCGAAAATATGGAGACACTCTACATTCCAAGAGATAAACTCGTTATCGGGCGGCTTAGGTTAAACACATCGGAAAGTTGATGCAGAATCAATCAGCGTCTAATCTGCTTTTGTACTGTCTGGATCGGTTAAGAAGCTAGACAGTCTTTACTATAAAAAGGAAATCGAAGCAACAAAATATATATTACATACTGGGAAAAGTGTTTTTTTTTTTTTTTTGTTAGATCGGTTAATTCTGGAACCGTCCTGAATATCATATTACACACTAGCTTTTAATACCCTTTTGCCGTATAGCACACCATGAATTAAAACTTATATTTTAGCTGGTAATATACATATGTATACCATGCAGCCACCTTCCCTCCTTAAAACCAAGCCGCCCGATAAAATTAAAGAGTAAATTTTATGTTTAAGAAGCATTGAAGAGAGAAAGCCAACTTAAAGTGGACTCATGTGTATAACACACCATAAGGATAATGCCCTGCGTTTACAATTTAAAATTAAACTTAAGAACAAAACGCATGATACAGAAGAAAGCCACCATACATTAGACTCATAGACTCAGTGATATAATTTAAAAAAGGCCAAAAGTACAACTCTGAACTACACTTGAGTTTGAAGACATAATACTTTTAGTTTGATGCTTTAATTGAATGAAAAAACGCTTGCGAACTACCAAAAAACTTAATTTTTGTTAATACGAGCCTGGCGTGGTTCTTATGCGTAAATTCTCGAGAGGTACACCAACCACGGCATGAATCGTCCTAAGAGCAACGTGTAGTTTTATTTCAGATGATAAATTAAAGTTAAGTCACCTAATAAGGAGTAGAGTATGGGATAGTACTACATCAGCGTCCGGCAAACTTATACCACTGCATTTTACAAATGTGTGAGTAATTCGCCAGTCTGCCTCTCAGATCACACTGCAAGAAAATATTATATTTTTTCTTACACACTGAAAAGAGTACTTTGACATCTTCAGTGTACATATTTACAAAAAAAAATTTAAAAACAAAACCAGCAACAAAAAACAAATATAAAAATTATATTAAAAAACAATAAAAAAACAAAAAAATAAAATAAAAACTACGATGAAAACAACGAAAAATAAACAGAAAATTTCTTCTCTGTATTTTCTCTTTATACCTCTCTGTCTGATTTTTTGCCTGTGCTGATGTGAGATTACGTACGCGTGAGAGCAAAAGGGAACATTTGCAGGGAATATAGTCCATATATATAAGTTTGAATAGCCATTATGGTAGATACAGCGTGGATATTGACAGACGATTTTATTATTAAAGCTCAGCGTTTGAAGCACCACGTAAAACGTGTGACTCTCTATCTTTCAGACGAAATTATAAGGAATGATCTGGGAGAGCTTACAGGGAGAGGGAGCATGAACCGAATGTATACCAAACATTTTTTTAGTTAGGTGGATCTGATCCTTAGTATCGTTGGCGATTCCATTAGATATTACCAAAGCTTTTCGACAAACTGAATGAGAATAGAATCCAGAAAAGTAGCAGGTATCTGGTTGATTTGTATTAATTTGCATATAGGACATAAAGGCATATTTAAAGGTGTTGTATCAGCAATTCTCAGTGAGAACATGTACAAATTTTATTCGCGACTTCGGGTTATAAATAATTAAGACGCTTCAGCTACCCTTCAAAAGATCCATCAAAGAAGCTACCTGCCTGAGAATAGACAAGAACTAGGAAACCTCTTGGGGAAAAAATAATAATGAAAAAGGTAGGAGTCTATGATAAACAGCAGGACTCTATACCACTACTACACAAAATACATGAGAGCGTTGTTTTTAGACAACGAAAACTTCTGTACCAGATACCTGCTACAGTAAACCGACAGACAGTGAAACAAGGCAAAAATGCCTTGTGGAAGCCTTATGCTACCAAGAGGAGTTATATCTATATATGCAAGGAGGCTGGTCCCTACTTTGAGACTAATTCGTGTTTCATCATTTGTCATCCACAAGTCTTTCGGTACCAAAGTACCCAAGCCAGAGACCACAGTGTTTCATTGTGAAAAGACCTTTCCCTGGAAAGAAAAATAGAGGCAATAAAAAGAAAGAAGAGAAAAAGGAAGGAAAGAGTTAAGAAGGGAAGTAAGTAGTTAAAAAGAGTATACAAAAAGAAAAGTAGTCACAAAAACAGACGTCCACATATATACACCGCGCATCACCTAGTAAGCCAGCCTAGCTGACGACACCTCACCCAGCAACCTCAGACTGCGCCCATAAAGAGTCGGGCAATAGCAGAGTCGGGCCGCAAGCTCGGCAAAAATTGGGGGTGTTCTTTTCCTCAGAGCGCAATGCCCAGTCACAAAACCTATCAGAATCCTAAGAGATTCCCTTCTCCGCTTGATGTACCATTTTTCCTACAGCGGTTAAGTTTAGACCAAAGCAGGCTGGAGACCCTGCAGTCTCCTCCATAACTGCTCCATTCTACGTCGGGCCCAGCTATCTATTAAGCTTCCAAAGAAACCAAGCGGCATCCGCCATTTCGATGACCGCCTGCGCTCGCTCTCGTCATCTCACCTGCAGTCTCATTTGCCGGCACATCAGTGTGCCTGGAATCCAACACAACTTGAAGCTGCACACATCCAGGAGCGACGTGCACAATGCAACCAGCCTAGAGCTGACATCATGTCCAGTCCGCGCCTTGATAGCCACCTGACTGTTTATATAAAAGACTACTCTATCTCCTTCAGCAGCCAAGACGCGAAAACACTCAGCTGCTCTAAGTTCAGCAAAGACCTCAGTCTGGAAAACATAGCATTCGTCCAAGAGTCTAAAGGGCAATTTGACGTCACTGTCTGCAAGCTAGACCTCCGCACCCTTGCCATCCTGGGCTTAAGGTCCATCTGTGTTGGCATGGCCATTCAGCAGTCTATCAACACCTTGCCAAGACTCTCTGTTAGGAAATACCGCCGAAGGGGTCCTCCTGAAGTCCTTGTTGTCCGTAGAACCAGCTCCCCTAACATGGCAGAATGTCCAGAATGTTCTCTTCACTGCAGGCTCCAGAGAGCTTAAGCTTAGGATAATGTCTAGCGCTGTCTGAGGATTTGCCCAGAATATGCACCTTATACAGAAGCCTCCTCCGACTGGCATTTTCCAGAGCTCTCCACTATACGATACAGTCATAAGTAAGGACTGGTATAACTACACAAGCCCTTAAGTTAATAATGAAAGAAATGTGCTTTAAAACTTGTTTTTTTCTAACTATCTAAGAACGAATCTATTTCTAGTCCCTCGTTAAACTGGTAACTGAGCTTAGAAACTTGATCAGAGTCTTCTTTTTGATACCACAGTCACTGAAAACGCCAGTAAATGCGCCTTATGTCCCATAACTGGATGCCGGCCTTCGGAAAGTACTGCAACCTATGCCGTTTCCAAGGGTACAGCTAAGTCTTAGAAATTCCTCAAACTCTAGAGCAAGGTTGGACCTAGGCGGTGTAATTGACAGACTCATAGCACTAGCACTCATTTCTAATGAATTGTTATATAAGAAAATTGTACATATTGAGTTGGCCATCCCGTTTTCACTAACTTTTACATTTAAGTGTGTTAAGTGATTGTAATGCTACGAGGCGAGAATAAGACAAGGGAAGAATTGAATATGAATTCACGTTCATTCATTCATTCGTACATTCATATGTATATTCATCTATTTGTTTGTAAACTTGCATTAATGTTTTCTGTTAATATTCGTACATGATTAAAATACATTTAAAAATCATCTTTTGTTTACATTTCGGTTAAAATGAGGAGAAAGAAAAAGAAAAGAAAATAAAAATATAAAATTCAGTCAACAAAATAACAAAGGATCTGGATTATAATGTGGCCAAAAGCGCAAACATATGCATGCACGCGCAAACCTACTTGTACTTGCACTTCAGAAATAATGACTGAGAAAACCGAGATGTAAAGCATGATAAATCTACCGATGACTATGACTTACAGTGCATGTACTTGTATCCAGTCAGTCAGCCAGCCAGTCAAGCCACTTACTACTTGTTTGTTTAAAGTACGAATATAAGTGTATTAAAACCATGAGAATAATAACAACAACAACAAAAAGTGCATGTATCACGCGCTTTAAATGATAAATTAAATCCAACGAAAAAAAAACCCACAAAAAATTATTTAAAAAATTAAGTAAAAGAACTGATTCCAAACAAACACATCCTCCTCGCACAGATCCCTTGGACTTAAATTCGATTACTTTACAACAAAAATTCAAACAAAACGAAGACCGAAGGAGTTCATATAGAAGTTGCTGATGACTTTCCTCAGACTGACAGACTGGCTCATGCTGATGATGATGATGATGATGGCGATATGATACATGAAGTTGTCGTGTCTTTCATCAGCAGCAAGTTTTGTTTGCTGCTGTTTAAGAAAAAGTTTTGTTTGGAACAAATATTTAAAAAAATATTTCCCTGCCGAGTTAATCATATCTTAACAATTAATCATATTTCTTCAGAGCACTGCTTACAAAAAACAAGTAAATATTGGGCCAAAAAAAATTTGAACTTTTTTTCCAATTTTGTTTACGTTTTTTTTCTGCTCTTTTGCTTCTCTTTTATACGATTTGTATGTAGTTTTGTAACAGAAGTTGCTGAAAAGTAGGCGTTAATGTGGCAAGTTTTGAAAAACCAAAATAAAATGAAATCTTTTTGAACGATAAAGGCGGAAGAATTGGTCTATTTTTGATTGAAGTTGGGAGTTTCTTTTTATTAATTTTTCAATTTACATTCCATTCCAGTCACTGGCATCGCCAGTTAATTAAATTCCTGAAAAGTTATTCAAACAATTTATTTTTATAAAAGGTAAGGCCGTAAAGCCTGTTCCCCTATAGTTCAGATCTGAAATTTTTGTGATATCTTTCAGAATACAAAGTGTACCGTTATGAAATGAGAGTTTTTTATGAAAGTAGAACAATTTTAATAGGAAAATAAAAAACATTTTATTCAAAGTATTGGCCATTGCTGGCTACACATTTTTCCTATCTCTCAGGCAATTTGTGGATTCAATGCCAATAAAACTATTCGCCTTTTGAAGCAAACCAATCAGCCACCCGATTTTCGATTTCCTCGTAGGAATCAAAGTACTACTCACCAATATTTACCCATAAATGAAAAGAAATAGTAGTCGGAAGGAGCCGAGTTTGGTGAATGTGACAGGTTTGGTAGCATCTTCCAGCCTAGTGCTTTGATTGTATCCTGTAATGGTTTTGTTTTGTGTGTAGGTGCATTGTTATGTTGCAAAATTACCTTGCCGTGTCTTGTGGTCCATTTTGGCCGTTTTTCGATCAATGAATGGTTCAAATCGAGCATTTGTTGTTGGTAACGAACTTTATTAACGGTTTCACTAGGTTCTAGGTACACACCACACTTTTCCGGTCCCACCAGACACACAGCATTTTCTTCCTGCTGAATAGATCTAGCTTTGCAACCGAAGTTGGTGGTTGCCCTGGATTAACCCATGCTTCCCGTTTACGGCATGATCACCATATGTCTCGACAAGCGTTCGTGCGACTCTGCAGCACTTTTCTTCAAATTAAAAAAAAAAACAATTTAATTTAACGTCGCGAACAAGATGAAACGAATAGACCGAATTGGGTAGTACATGAAGTCAAAATACCGAAACTGATTATTAAACTTGCGGAGCTGTCCATTTGAGACCACATGGGCAAAATATCAACAAAAGTTATGCTTTGATTGGTTATCAAGATAACCAATATATTCTAAAGATCTACGGCAATTTTTAACATAAATAGACGATTTACGCACGAGTCCATGAGTCCATGGACCAAGATTAACAAATTGGTATATGTATTACTGAGAACCTTCCTTGATAGGTTTAGATGGCAATGTTTATGTCATTGACAGACATATCCACCATTATGGTTTCAGATCTGCTGGTGTTCATTAGAAAGGCAGAAATAGTGCTTGTACAGAAAAATAGTAATAATAATATTACCGAGTAGCTTCATGTTCCCCACAAAGACCTTCTGATCCTACTCACAGACCCTGATCTCTAAAGGATTCCGCAGTCACATGTCCGTGAAGACTGCAATATCATAACCCGCAGAAATTCGACTCCTTCTCCATTTGCATCTTCCAGAGAAGAAGTCATTTGCGGATAGGCGATTTCGTAACGAATTTCCTTAGAGATGGAGTAAAAAGTCCCAAAATACTACAATGGCTACTGAGAGATTGTCTTTAGAAGCTCTGAGCCGAGGGCGACAATATACGAAGATCAATGTGTAATAAGTCAGAATAACGTTAGAGGCAGCAATGGTAAATGTCCTGCATTACCATTGATACCCAAAGCTTTTCTGAAGAGCCCCCCTTAACACCAGGCAGCCATAGCTAAGAATTAACAGAAACGCCAGAACAATATTTGTGGTTTCTGTTCCTATTTTCGATCGCACATAGATTTGCAGAAGTAACAAGCAACACTAGGATGCTCCTTACAGTATATGTATAAGCCAATTTTTTTTTGCTTAGCTTAGATCGTAACTCCTCCCAGAAATGTTCGCCATAGCCAAACAATGCGTTGTGGTAAATTTTAGGCATATTGCCTCAGTGCAAGGCAGATTGCATCCAACCCAATCTATGTGATTGATCCGCTCTACAAAAGCAAACCTTGAGATAGTTGCTTGGTACAGGTCTAGGGTAATCGGATGGGTATTATTCGACCGGTTTTAACCGTTTTTTTTTTGGTTTTGTCGAATACGGTTTCTTCAAAATCTTAATTTTTCGAAAACCGAATAAATCAGTTAATTTAACACCAATAATCGGTTAATTTACAAAAGTATGGTTTTTATACGTTTGACTATTCGTATAAATTTTGTTATTATTTTTGTATATATGACAACCTTGAACGTCTCACAAAGAACGTGAAAACCAAGGCAGATCGAAAAAGATATGCACACTTGAGCAACAATAACTTTTTCTCATCTTCCGTAAATAAATATTGATTTTTATATGTGGAGAATGATCAACTAGACTCATTGAAAGTGGCGTAAATAAACATAACCAGTCGCTAGTTATGTTGTGAGGTGATACACTCTTGAAAATTTTCAGATGGTGTGACCTGGGACTTAACCGACCGAACATACCACATACTAAATAAGTGGTTCATGAATTTACCTAAAGTGCTATTCGAAATCCAAGCAAATTTTCTTGTCTAGGCAATTAAGGACTCGTATATTACTCATTGATTTATTCAAAGTAAAACATTTAATTTTTCTTATCTGAGGCACCTAAATTAAAACAATAATAACAAACCTTTAATTCCATTCTCTATCAAGTAATATATCAACAAAAAAGAAATGAGCTCCTTGAGTGTGTAATAAACTGTGTTTTTATTGCCACCGGACAACGTTTAGGCATAGTTTTATGAGATTTGTTAGAATTATTGTTAGTATGGATTGTTACTTTATTGTTAAGGTTTCCATCAGCTTCTGTTTATTTTTAAAACGACATGGTCCAGCTCTGCGCTTCAAAAATTAAGAACAATTTTATATTAATAAAAGAACCGGTTAACCGGTTATATTAATAATTATTAATTATTTAAAAATCGGTTTTTTGAAAAAAGGCGAATAATCGATTTCCTTATACAGGTCCCTTTCATGATCAAAAAAAGTGTGTGTCACCGGTCAGCCAATTTGTCATAAGTATCACATGATTCTTACAGGCTTTACACACCAGAACTTCACACTCGTCTTGTATTAAACAGCGCTACTATTTCAATTGTTTTTTGAGTTGCTCTGAAAAAATTTCAAAACTTTTTCCTATCAATTTCAATTCAATTCCTTTTCAACTTCTACTTTTACAACACTCGTAGTAACAATTAAATTGTTTTAAATTGATTTGTCAACTTTAAATTAAAATGGAATAAAATTCCAACAATTCTTCCGGGTTTAAATAGTAAGCACATGTCATATAAAAATAAAGTGATTAAAGTGTTAAAGTGACTTTCAACACCATAATCATATAACAACTAAATTATAGAGAGAAAGAAAAGGAAAGAATTAAAAAATTGAAATCAATTATAATGAAAGTACAAAACAAAAGAATTGAAAATAATTACAACAACTACTGGTAAAAAAGAGAGAAAAAAATAATAAAAGCTTTTGCTTTTGAATTAGATACCATTGAATAGAAAAAATAGTCCAGTCACTCAGACAACGAGTCAGTTAGTTCACAATAATTTTCAATTGAAATTAAAAATTGGAGCAAAAATTGCTAACAAAACAAAATCGTTTGCAAAATTCAATCATTTACTGCTACTACTGAGACTTGACCACAGATATACAGAAGAAATTGAATATTTGAAAGAGGAAGAACAAAATACAAAAGAAATTGTAGTCAAAGGCATCAATGAAAATCAAACCAAGCGAGCAATCAATAAAGAAATAGATGTTCCGGGAGGGAATATATTGTCACTTTATTTTCAACAATCATAGCCAATAAAAGACTCTTCTAACACCGCAATATTAGTTTTTTTTTTGTTTTTTTTTGTTTTTTTTTTTTTTGTTTGTGTCCTCAATATTCTAACAAAGAAATATTTTTACAATATTTTTGGATTTTCTTTTCGAATAACAAAAGTTCGAAAAACTATACAGCAATATACGTATGTGTGTATATAACAGGTCCTTCAATAAGTCCGTAGGATGACACATAAATGGCGTTATTAGAATTTTGTCCATATGATTATTTATGATTTAGTACTAACAATCAAACGATACGTGTGACAGCAATCTGACTATTGATTCGTGAGTTACAGCATTTTGTGTGAAGCAACTTTTGTTATTGAAAAAAATAAATAAATTGAAAGTGAATTTCGAGTTTTGATAACTCGTTGCTTGTTGATGAAAAAAAGACAGTGAAAATCAAACAATGGCTTGATGAACATTATCCGAACTCTGCTCCATCGAGACCAGGTAGAGAAGTGGTTTACTGAATTTAAACGTGGTTGTACCAGCACAACTGACGCAGAGCGCAGTGGACGCCCTAATGAGGCAAATTGGTTATAAACGAGAGTAAATTGAAGTTGCACGAGCTAGCTGACATTGTAAAGACATCAGATGGTAGTGCTTTTACCATTTTACACGAACATTTGGGTATGCGAAAGCTCTGTCTAAAGTTAGTGCCGCTTAAACTCACATTCGAACAAAAACAACAACGAATTGATACAGAGTTGTGCTTGGCGCTCTTAAACCGCAATAAAATAGAATTATAACGTCGATATGTGACAATGGATAAAACATAGCTTCACTATTACACACCAGAATCTAAAAGTCAGTCAGCTGTGTGGACAGCAATCAACAAACCGAATCCAAAGCGAGCAAAGGCGCAACAGTCGGCCGTTAAGGTGATAGCGTGTGTATTCTGGAATGCGAACAGAATACAATTCATCGACTATCTCCAGAAAGCAACCACCATTAACATTACTGTGCACTTATGCATAACGGCCACATTTGCAAAAGAAAAAATGAATTCTTATTGCTTACCCTCCCAACGTATTCTCTGAATTTAGCCCCTAGCGACTATTTCCTGTTATCAGATCTCAAGAGAATGCTTGCTAGAAAGAAATTTAAATCCAATGATGAAGTAATCGCAAAAACTGAGGCCATATACTCGTTTTATTGCCCTCGAAGGCAACCGTGTTCAATAATAAAATCGAGTTTTGTCAAAATTTTGTATTTTTCTTACTTATTCTACAGACATATTGTATGACCTGTTAGTGGTCTTAAGAATAAGAAAATAGGGCTTGGAGTAGTCGGCATTGGAAACAAGCACAAATATTCCATATCTCCTACGTGAGATATCAAGTCGTTATAAAGCTTTAATTTACAAAAAAAGGATAGGAGAAGCTGGACTGCCAAATTTTAAGCTAACTGAGTCTATAAGCTGCGTCTAATAGCCTCTTTGGTAGAATGAAACAGTGATCATAGCCACAAGGGGAAACCTGATGAGAACAGAATAGATAAGTTCAAAGTTAGAGTGATATTAGTTTTGACGAGACACTTTGTTTTCCTACACAATATCTACGCGATATTCTCGAATATCGTTTATTTCGCGTTACAGTTTAAATCATAATGAAGCAAAGAAATATATTTTTAGTATTAATGAAACGGACTCTGTTGGATATAAAATCTTATGACAATAATGTTTAGTTGAGATTTCGGCACTGTGGCCGCCACGGCACAAGCTTTTCGCTTTCACTTCAAGATAAACTCAAGAAAACGAAACTAGGAGATACCATATCCAGTGCTAATGGAACGGAAGAGGACATACAAAGTCATATAAATAAAGCTAGAAACGCAATGTACACGCTGAGAGAAATATTATTATTATCAGTCGCTCACGCGCTGCTAAGTGACGCATAGTACCTTACAAAGTTTCTTGAAGTTACTAGTTCCTTATCAACAGACTTTATCTCGTCCAGTAGGCTTCTCCGCCATGTGCCTCTCGGTCGACCGCGCCACGCTGTAAATGCGGATTCCAGTCGAGAGCTTGTCTTGCAACATTGTCCGTTGGCTTCCGCAATGTGTGCCTCTTATCTCCTAGGGAATGGGTGTTTGTCTGCATCTTCTATGAAGCTCCGAGTTGGAAATACAGTCGTGGAGCCACCAAATACACAGAATATTTCTCAGACATCGGTTGACGAAAGCGTGTAGTTTGTTCGTTGTCTTCACTGACACACGCGAAGTTTCACTTCTATATAGGAGTACAGATTTTACATTCATTACATATTGGTTGCAGGTGATAAATTCCGGCATCGCCGTACTTTTCGAAGGCCTGCCTCGATATCCGTTTTGGCACCGCCATTTGGTGTGATTTGGAGGCCAAGGTATGTAAAACTCTGTACCTCTTCAACAGGTTTATCATCATGGAAAATGTTATCAATGCGTGAGTTGTTTACTATCATGGCTTTGGCATCTATACTTGTTCGAAGTACCTCGTCAATTACCACCAGAAAAATGAGGGGGAAAGAATACATCCCTGACGGATACCTGAAACTATATTGATACTGAGAGAAATATGGGGATCAAAAAACCAAAATTTGCCTAAAACGAATCGTACGATGTTTATGGCCCAACGCAATATCAAATACAAACCTCCATTGTAAAACAAATCACATCTCAGTTCATGAAGACAACAAGAAATGAAAAAATGGTTAGATAGGAGGCCACATATTTAGGTCGGCAAACGCCATATCTAAGGCAGACATACAACCCGCAATGCACTCAACGCAGAATTTGGACGAAGAATACATGGCGGTGCACAGAAATGAGGGAACTACAAGTAGCCGGTTATAGTTGGAACGAGGCAACAAGAACTGCCCCGAAAAGGATTCGCTGGAAATTTTTAATTGAGACGGTAGCTCCTCAGCTGGAGAATAGTGGAGCATCATCGTGATTATGATGATAAGCTGGGACAGATATTTTTCCTTTTAGCGATTTCTAACCAGATTTTTGATTATTATAACGCAGACACCGAAAGATTTATAAATTTAGGGTTTTATCTAAATTTTGGATTAGATTCTTAGCAATCTCCTGGCCAGCCTTTTCTTACTCTTTTGCCGTTGGAGACCTGATGATTTTGCTGCTTGCTGTTTCCAGTTTTTTTCTGCCGATCATGGTGTTGTGCCGTTTACTGATCTATTCTTAGTTGTGTTGTTGTGTCCGTGGCGCACAATATCACTGTAAGTTCTCCCGTCAAGGTGGCTCCGTTTACTGTTGTGTTGTTAAATGTTTTATGTTTGTTGTTTCATCTTTATTGTCCAACAGTCCAGGGTTTTATTCTGGTACTAGGTATGTCAAGAGCTCCAGGTACTTCGGTCCCTGCCCGACTATGGCGAGGCCCCTTTGTGGGAGCAACGTGGTGGTTGTGGTTTGAACTAAATCGCCGGGAAAGCTTTGCTGGCACTGTGTGGTGTTACACTCTTAACCGGTTGCTGTGACCCATAGATCGGTAGGAGTTTAGATAGTCTCCAAAACCTCACCAAGGTCGAGGTTATATCCAAATAACATAGTTTCGAATTGGTACTGACATGTGTTGTATAACATATGTGGGGCGTTGTTGGACCCATTATATTTACTCGTTCCTTGAGCAGCGTTAGGTAGAGTCCTTGGTCAGATAGTCACGTTAAGCGACTGACTTATTGTACTAATGCATATATCGGGAATAAGAAAAAAAATAGTATGAGAACCTATCTTTGATTACATAGCAATGATGGCAATAGAGAATTGGAATTGGAGTTACAATCACAGATGCTGATGATGGTGATTATGATGACGATGTTAACTTTCTTATTTTTTTGTTTTTCCTTCCGTAGACCACAAAAACATAATGCAATACGATTTTATTTTTGCTACTACTGCTGTCTGTCTGGCTGCCTGTCTAGTCTTTGACATCATAGCCGTTGTAAACGTGGTCTTTGGGCTGTTAACACCAACAAAGGAAACCGAAAGAAAAAAAACATCAAACTGAACTAACAAGATGATTTTGAAATACGATTTCTTCCAAAACCAAACACAAAAAAAACAAAAACAAAAATCGCTTAAAAAGGAATAGAAAGAGATGGTCAACCAAATAATTGTTGAAGTGTTAGCTTGAGTTACGATATCCAGAGAAGTAGATCAACATACAGACAGAAACTGTCGTTACACATTTAAAGCATTAAACGAAAATGAAATGAAGTGTGTACGGACTAGACGATAGACGACTAAATAAATGTACTTGCAACACAATTTTTTTCTGTTTTGTTGCACATTTAGTGCTACTGGCTGACTGGCTTCGTAACAACTGAAGGTTTTATAATTCGTTTTTAAATTTCCATTTACAATTTTTTTTATTCAAAAATGGCTTCTATTTTCCATTTAAATAATTTTTTATTGTTGCAATATTTGAATAAAAAATACTCATGTAAGTGGGTTTGTTTGATTGAAGTCCGTTTTTTTTCCTTTTGAAAATCGTCTTATAAAGAGTGTTAACATGAGGCAACAAGTCATCATTATCACCAACCAACCAAAATGTTGCAGGCACACAAAATTGTAATTGACAGACAGTGACTTAAAAGTTACTGAACGAATTTGAAAGTCGCTTACGTATTTGACTGCTGAAATTCCCTGCTTAAGTGTTTGTAAGTCCGTTTTAGGTTTTTTCTAATGAATTTTTGGTTTGATTTTGATTTTTTGGTGGCGGTGTAGCTGGTGACCATAATTTGAGAATAACAGGTGTTGGGAGGGTTAACGAAACGTTTGCCAAATAAGATAAATTAAAATTGCTTGTGTTTTGGGTTTGGATCTATTATTGGCTTAACTGGAAGCAGATTGCCTGCTACAAAGTTTGACCAGAAACCTATTTCTGGTAGCACAGGTCTCAGGAGCTTAAGGGACCTAAATAGGTCCCAGCCAGAATTTTTTTATTATTAATTGCGAGGTATATAAGTACTGCAACTCTTCGACCTATTGTACAGCCTTCCACCGATATAGGATTTTCCCTATAATATCTTACCAAACTTTGTCATTTTGATGAACGTTAAGATGTCGGCTGGTGCCAACTGTCATAACTTCGGCCCCAGATGACCCTTTCTAGAGTGCAAAGTGTCAAAGAATGTGCACACTGTACTTGAAATTAATCCCATTTTATTTTAAATATCTATTAAAAGCTCGTTTAATATACTCAGACTTTTCCAAGATGGTCTGATGCAGGATTAAAATCTCCTCATGCTATAGTTGTCCAAACAAGTTTAGATTGTCTCTACTCTTTCGCTGAGTATGCTTTTCCAGGATTCACTTGGAAGTCCACAGAAGGTCTGTGGCCACATCACTGGAGAGGGAGATCTCTTCATATCAAGATCATCTGCCCTTTTATTTCTCGGAACTCCCACGTGACTTGGGCCCTCTCCAACTATGATAAAGACCCTTGTGATGGCTGCGACTTAAGACCAAATTTTAACCGGTGCCGTGATCAATCAATCGTTAAGAGTTTAGATAGCCTTCGACACCTCACCAAAGTGGTAGTTATTTCCAAATACATGGCTTCAAAGTTTGTACTCACTTATAAGACTCATTATACTCGTATTCACCCGGTGATTTGGACTTACTTGACTTTTAGGTTAAAAATACTTTTTAAGAAAGAAAGCGTTTTTTCTTTCAGAATAACTTACTTGAACATGTCTTAGCACTCGCCTCAATTATAAGATATCTCAAGGCATTTGAAAGCATCGATTTTTGCGAATTGTTGTTCAAAGTAGTTTTAAGATCTTAGGGTATGTCATATCCATACAAGTTTCCGCCATATAATGCTAATATTTACAAGGACTAGTGTATTACGTGTGTTATTTCTTTATTTCCTTGACGAGTATAACGCCCCTGAGAAACAACCCATTTAACTCATTCCAAGAGTGCCCAGTTTGTTCCACTTTTTTCATCACTGGCCACGGTGTCTTCGGCCTTCCTTTTTTACTTTTCCTATGGTATGGCCAACCCAACCCCATTTGCGATCATTTAAGGCTACGAAGGCTACGGTTGACAAATGTTTGAAGTTTCTACATTGGTCTGAGATGACATTCTCAAGGAAGCAGTAAATGGAGGAAATAGGGGCATGCCATTATTAGTTACTGAATTGCTTGAAGATCTCGATTGTGCCGACGACATTTGTCTGCTGGCGGCTCACCATCGTGACATGCAGTAGAAATTCAATGATTTGGTAGAAGAGGAAGAAGAGAAACATGGGCTGAGAGTTAATGCGAACAAAACAAAAGTTATCAGCATCGGGTTTTTTCTGTTACTTACCTGGCAGTGTTATTATAACGAAAGGTAGCGCGAGATCTGATGTGGACGCTAGAATAGCTAAGGCTACAATGGCTTTTGCACAACTTGGGAAAATCTTAGTATTTTGATCGAAATTAAGAATATTTCGATCAAACGTGATCTCTGTGTTCCTACTATGCATACTAATGGGTTAATTGTGAATCACACCTTAACTTCAAGTTTTTTATCCAACCTAATTTGACAATTTTTTGTTTCAGTGTTTGACAAATTCAACTATGGAAAGTAACACAATTGAACAGCGCATTAAGATTGTTGAAGCCTTTTACGAAATTGGGCGATAAACTCAAACTTAAACTTGACTTTTTATTCAGCAAACCGGCTCTGTAGGAAATGTGGAAGCCCTGTGCGTGCTCGGCTAGTTCGTTGTGCGGAAAACATTGCTGTTGTTCACGATAGTGTGGTAGAAAAGCCGTCAACTTTGACTCGTCGTTGTGCCCAACAATTGAACATCTCACGAACATTACTGATGCGAGTTTTGAATGAAGATTTGAATTTACACGCTCACAAGGTTTAATTGACTCAAAAGCTGAAGCCTACAGACCAGTTCAAGCGTCATCAATACGCCTAATGGTTAGCTGAACAGACATAAGTGAATGGTGACTTTACAAAAAAAATTATCTGCAGCGACTAGGCACACTTTCACCTCAGTGGATTCATTGACAAACAGAATCGCCGCATTTAGGCAAATGAGAATCCACGAGTGATGGTCAAAAAGCCGATGCATCCACAAAGAGTGACTTTTTGGTGCGGTTATGGGCCGGTTATGGGCGTCATCGGGCCGTATTTCTTCGAAAATGAAGTTGACCAAGCAGTTACCGTGAATAGTCTTCGCTATCGCGACATGATAACGGACTTTTTGTGGTCAGATATTGATTATATGGCCCTGGACTATATGTGGTTCCAGGATGGTGCCACTTGCTACATAGCCAACGAAACAATGGCTCTTTTGCGAGAGAAATTCAATGGCCGTGTTTTCTTATGTCTTGGCGATCTTAATTTACCGCCACTATAACGTGATTTAACCCCGTTGAACTTTTTTATTTTGGGATTTTTAAAAGACAAAGTTTACGTCAATAAGCCGAGAAAATAATTCAAAAACTAAAGGATCAAATAATTCGACACATTAACAACATTGAACCTCAATTATGTCTCAGAGTAATTTAAAATATGGTTCGACAGATAGAACTACACCACCGAAGCCGTGGGGAGTGTTTGTCCGATATTTTGTTTCACACATAATTGCCATAGATCCTTCTATCATAATAAGATAATTCTCTGAGAACTTTTTGTTTTATTTACAATTAAAATCGTGCGTATTGGTTGGGCCACTCTCTATTGTGCAGAAATTTGCGCAGATGATGCGTCGCAAGTATGAGCTTGTAACTGTTTGTAGTCAACGTCGCGATCTTTTGTTCAAACTCCATGTTCCACAGCTTTAGAGAAGAAATGGTTTAACACAGGCACCTTTAAATTTAAATCGCACGGTAAGTCATTTGGCATCCATATAACAAATCAGAATTTGGTGGGCGTGGCTTATACATATCTATACATATCTATATATATATAAATAAGTTCTCCTATGCTCGTCATTTTATAATTCGATAACCACTAAACCGATTCACAAACAAATATATGCGTTGGAAAGATGTACTTTCACTGATGGTTTTGGTTCAACTGGGCGGTTGCACGCCCATATAAAATTTTTATTTATATGTCTATATCTTTAAGCCGGTAATAATAAGGGTTTTTAAATAACTACGTAGTCAATCCACATTATCTCGAAATATGGTCGAAATTTAATTAATGGATATGGCTCCTCCCTCCCATACAGAGTAAATATTGATTTTTGTGTATCAAAAGAACAGTAATAGGGAAAATATCTTAATATGGCCCATATAACTTTGTGGTCAATACAAACCATCAGTCAAAAGTGTGAGTGCCGCCCCCCATACAGAATATATACTGATTTTTGTATATCTTTGAAACGGTAGTAGGAGAAGATTTTGAAATTGGTCTAAATAACGCGAAATTGAATAGGTGAATGTGGCACCTTCCATATAGAATAAATACTGATTTTTGTATATTAAAACAACAGTAATAGGAAAAATATGGTCCATATAAATTTGTGGTCAATATATATCATCACTCAAAAAGTGGGCAGAATTTGATAAGTAAGAGTAGCAGCTCCCATATAAAGTAAATACTGATTTTTATATGTCTTTGGGACGGTAACAGTGGAAGGTTCTGAAATTGGTCTAAATAATTTCGTAGTTAATACACATCATCAGTCGATGTATGGGCGAAAATGAATAAGTGGGTGTGGCACCACGCACACAAGTAGATGTTGACTTTTGTATATCTAGAAAACGCTTTGAATGTCAGTTTCTGAACTTATTCTAAATGACTTGGTAGTCCAGAAAAATCATTAATTTTAATGAATTTCTTTAAAATTTTCTTATGTGTCATACAACACAAAAGCTCTACCAGCATCGCGGGAAGGGTTACTCTGGTAATTAATAAAAATCCTTAGTTTTTATCATTTGATTTTGTGTGTCTTAAATGTAGAGAGAATCTTATCAGTGTTTTATTAAAATAACTTCTGGCAACCCTGAACTCTATATAGTACACAAAGCAATATACCCAATTTAGGTTTATAGTTTTGTGGTCGTTTTGAGAGGATTTCAAGAAAATTACAATCGAAAATTGTTCGAAAATAACAGATGAACTGCTATTGCTGTTGTTGGCTGACTAAAAAGACAGTTGGATGTGTGAATTGTTGGTCGGTTGGATGGCTGGCTGACTGTTGGTTGTTGGCGGTAGTGGTTATTACTAAAGCTGGTGTTTACAAGTGATAGTGTTGATGAGATGATATTTGGTCTTAAAAATATGGTATACGAAGTATGATGTATTTTGTTTTTTTTTTTAACACATTTATTGGCCATATACTGCTCTTATAAAACCAATTTTCTAACACCAAATAAGAGGATAAAAAAGAGAATTTGAAATGTAAAGAGGCAGTAGCAGCATCAGCAGCTACAGCAACAGTAATTTCTTAAAAGTAGAGCAGTATTCAGTATTCACACATTCACTTTGTGTTCGTAGCCACCTATTCATCCAGCATTCAATGCATGATGATGGGTATAATGAAGATTTTCTCTGCTTTGTTGTTGTTTGACTCAATATGGCCAAAGAAATAATATGAAAAACTATTGCCAATATATGTATATGTTATTGTTGCTGCTGTTGTTATTGTTATGACCACGTTTAAATGCTCCTTTTCATTTTCAATTTCTTATATCATTCCCATTGTAATACCAGCACTGATAGAAGAAGAAAAAAATTGAAAAAAATCGAACAGTTGTAATATGCAGCAAATTATCGGTACCATATAATGAGTTCTCGTTTAATATTGCAACATGGGTCATCATCATCAGTATCAAACATTCTCATACAATTTTCAAATAACGAAATGGCTGCTGGTTTTCTTTTGTTATTATTTTTTGATTCTTATTTCTTTGGCTTTTTAAATTACAGTCATTCTTCATTGGTTTAATGTGTTGCAATTGTAAGATTTGTAAGAAATTAAAACAAATTTCAAATGATAGAAACGAATGTAAGCGAATTACTTACAAATCGATAAAATTTTTAGAGAAAATATGATTTAAATTGGTGAGATGGAGTGCAGTTTCATTTACAGCATTTTAATTGGGGTCATGATGAGTTAGTTTGTGTTGTGGCTAAGGTGTTGTGTTTGGTACACGAGTACTCTGCTAAAAAGCTAATTATCTTTGTATCACAAAAGATTTCAATATTAATATTGACTTTAAAACTTTAAAAAGGCCTTTGAGACTCAGCCATTATTATGATGAGTGAGTTTAGATTAGCATTTGAATATTCCGATTCTTCTTCGGCAAAAAGCGTTTTGTTTCTGAACATACAGTCAGAGTACATAGTACATAGCCTCATTGTCTGGAATGTAATTATTATTTCTGTCATTTAAAATGCGATGAATTTAAACATTTTATGTTTACTTAAAACAAAATTCATAAAAAAAGCAACAACAAAATTCTTACAATTAAAGTTGTACAACAAAAACGCGTCCAAAAAATATACAAGACAAAAATCTATGCACCAAGAAATAATGAAGTAGAAATATCTTGAATTGATACAATTTTTCTGGTGGATGCTACATGGTACAAAATGAATCTGTAATGAAATTTTCAAAACACCTTCCAAATATGGAGTTACAGGTAGAAAAAAAACGGTTTTTTGTACCTTCAAGCGCTTATAAGTTAATAACTTAGCTATATATTAAGCGTTTTTAAGATTTAGAAAGAAGAGAAATAAGAGGTCTCTTAAATAGTGTATATATATATATATATATTTACTTAAGTAAGCTTAAGCAAACAAATCCGGCGCTGCACTGACGAGATAAGCGAAGCTTTTTTGCAAAATGTGGTTCCAAATTTTATGAAAAGAGCGGACGTCTGCCCACGTGCTAGAGGTGGACATTTGCCCAATATCATATTCCTTTATTAATTCCCATATTTCTATTTTATATTGATATTGTTACAAAAACTGCAAGAACAACTATAAGTGCGGTTTATAAATAACCAGAATCGGCAGCAACAAACATTAGCAGATATAAAGTAAATAAAAATAACACAGCAACAACAAAAGCTAACAGCAAAGAAAACAAGTAACAGACAACAACAAACAAGCAACAACAAATACTAAGAGCTGAAGGAGATAGATGGTTACATACGCATGGCTACAAAAGAACTAAAAAGAAATTAAAAGAAAGAAATGGAATCTGCCTGAAATATCTAGAGGTTCGAGAGCTTTCGATGTGTTGTTTACTCAGCCATATAAAAAGTACATCAGTTAAGTAAAGTAAACTCAGCGAGTACAATTTGTGTGAAAAGAGTTTACAAGGAGTAAACTCGTGAAGTCAATCGAGAAGTAAAAAACCAGTCTAGCAGGAGCTAACTCAGTGTAAAGGGAGTTAAGTGTGGATAACCTCTGGTTGAAAAGGTTGTGCTCGAACCTTAGTTATAACTACGATCGGGTTGGAAGATTTTTAGGTAGAAGGATCTGCCGAGTAATTGTTGTTGTTTACATAATAAGATTTTTAATTAAAACCAAACACAAAATTTATTTTATTTTAACTACAATCTACGAACTCATAAATATACGTTTATATGTATATCCATACATATACATACCATAATACGCATATCTCATGAATACCCCTAATATCTTCAAACCACTGCTTTATTTATATCCGTTAGGGTGCAAATTTAAAAGTTATTTTACTGAAAACATATCCATATAAATAATACTTGGAAAAGAAAAAATCCATGTTAAGCATTACATCCGTTTATGGTGCCTTCAATTTGTTGCATATGCAATGTGAACCCAACTACGTATGTTGCACATACAAACTCATCGTATGCATTACATTAATACGCAATTTCTTCTACTTTTACGATGGCTAAAACTGCTACAGTAGCTTCTAATTTTTTTTTTCGCATTTTTTATTTTATTTTTATTTTTTGGTTTCTAAATCAGTGCCAAGCATTTTGCCACATAGTTTGATTATGTTGCAACATCTCTTTTAAGCTGCTTCTGCTGCTGTTGGTTTGCTGTCTTTTAAAAGTATATTCAATTTAAGTCTCCACTCCTTTGTGTCTCACCTCTCTCTCAATCGGCCTCTCTTGTTTACATACCCGATTTAAAGCTATTTGGATAATTTGTTACAAAAAATGTTTTTCAAAGCTTATGTTGCATGTGTCGGTTACAGATTTTGTTAAGAAAGTCGGTTAAAATTTAATGTTTTTTCTTCTTTGAGAAACTAAAGTTTTCTTTCTTTTCTTTTAAAAATATTGAGTTGACTTTAGTCAGAGCTAAAAAGTGTTTTGTTGTTGTTGTTGTTGTTATAGTTCACTTTTTTCTGTATAAAAAAAGTAGTGTAACTGAATTTTTCTTATTCTTTTCCAACTCCATAAGAGTGAGGAAGAAAAACTCAGAAAATAAATCCCAAGTTTCCCACAATCTATTAAGTTGCCCAAAGATAATTTTCAGTTCATTATCGCATTAACTTGTTGTGTTATGTGTGTGTGTGTGTGGTTTGTTGTTGCAGCAAAAGTTTTTTAAAATCAAATTATTTTAAGTAAAATACTAAATATTTTACACAAAATTGAAGAAAGAAAAACTTTTAATTGTTTTTTAAATAAAACGATTATTGACGGCTTCCTTTTTTTTGATTCACACTTTTCTGTGAAAATCATTGGGTTAATAAATATCCACTTTATGAGGTCATTATTGATGTTGGAAGCTCGTACAATACGTTTTATAAGACGTGATAAAAATTATTTAATCGTTAAATTTTATTAAAACATGTTATTTGGTACTGTTCACAGGAATATCTCGCCTAATTGTGTTGCTGATGAATTTTATAGAGCGGCCACACATCCACACCTCTTATTTCTATTGGGCTGTCAAAGGAATGACTTCTAATTTTAGCTTCAATGCTAGATTTATCTGACCTAGCGTGGATAGGATCACAGATCATTCTGTAATAGATAGGCATGCAGAGACCCTTGTCTTACCTGCGAATAAACGATTGAAGAAGAAAAGAACATGGCCCACATCATTTGCCAATATTCATAGTTGGTTTCGGGGTATACTTTCCACATTTGGCTCCCCCTTTCTCGATGGTTTATCGGAACTATCGATCATTGATAGCAGGTTGATAGTCGGATTCGTTAGGCTATCGAGCTAGTTTCCAGCTTAATTTAGAGAAATTGTGCTTCTCTGCCAGGCTATTCAGCTATTTCAGATTGAGATATTGGTCATTAGGGAAGTAAGCCCACTACCATCTCGCGGAGGTACGCAAAGGAGTGCTTGTATTATCATGGATAATGAGTCAGAGTTTAACGTGAGTACCTGTCCTGAGACTTAACCTCCCGGTGCCCGAGGACCGGGTGAATTATCGCTCCACACCCATGATAATCACAAGTGAGTACCAAATTCAAAGGCGCGTTGTTAGGACACTAACCTTCACACTTTGGTGTGTTAAGCTCCTGTCGTGATATGGGTCACAGCATGCGGATGAGGATATGCAACACCACACCGAGATCACGCTCTGCCTGCGTTTTAGGTTTAAAACCATAGCCACCAAAAAGCTCCCACAAGAGGGCCTACCAAAAGTCAGGCAGGGACCACAGTCTCTGGGGCTCCCAACTTCCCTGGCAATAGAATACCTCTGGTCAGGCACTTGGATATTCGCCCATGTGCTAGTTCCAGTGTCGGCTCCATAACGGCTCCGGACTGGTCGCCGGTGAGAGCATTATTGTGGATAGTCAGGCGGCCATCATTGCCCATAGACACAATACCATCTCTTGGTTGGTGAGAGAGTAAGACACGCTGGCATATCCTACGGTGCCAAAGAAACGATTGAAAACAATGCGTTAAGTTAAGGCCAGCCCACACGTCACTGTCTATGGTCGTTTACCGTGAGCTAAATTTTGAACAGGTAAGCACCCACGTTCGCCGAATTGCAGACTGCGGGAAGCCGAGTTCTTGTGAGCAACGCGAAATCGACTGCTTCTCTTAGGTGCCCTCACAGATATAGAGGACGGTTTAGGACAGTCTTGCGATTTCGTCCTCATACGGGAATTGGTTAATTGTTTACTGAAGCAGTGGGTTCTAATTTGGCCACCATGCTGCATATAGTTTTCTCGGCAAACCGATTATGGTGATCGTAAAGTGAGCGAAGCGATCAGACCAGAACATCGCACGTGTTGTTAAATGCTATATAAAAACCGAATAAATGAAAACCAATTCTAGAAATTATGTTTCAATAACATGTTAGTCAAACTCGAACGATATTTTGTGCAGCTTCACCACAACACATTGTGGCTGCGAATAAAACCAGTAATCCATGCTCAACATTTCCGAAAATACAATTGTATTTAAGGCCACAATGCCCATTTAATTTAGCTGTTAGTACCCATAGCTCCATTTTATTTAACAGATTATTTAATCTTCTAGAACTACTGGGGGAAAGCTATAGCTTGTGTTATACCGTAGGCACTCTTCTGAAACCGATGGAATTCTCGCTCAGTCTAAGAATCAATTCTTCCTTTGTATATCCCATAGCGACATCGAAAACTATCTCAAGTCCTATAAAAACGGGCGAGCTCTCCTGTTCGCTAAACAGGTTGGCGCTTTCGTCCCAAAATGGCCAGCGAACCATTATCGTCATTATAATCATCATAGCGACCAGGCACTATTGCAGGAAACTGCGAATATTGTGCCCATTCCGGTGTATAGTGAACACCAGAAGGTCTGAAACTATTATGGTGGATATGTCACCCGTTGAGACCTTATGTCTACCTAAATATTTACCCCTAAACCTATCAAGAACTCCACCTTCACATAATATGTGTTCTGCTGTCTCTGCTGCCTGTAAGCACAGTCTACAAACATCCATATCTGTGACTGCCATCCTACGCTCTTAGTCCACAGTGTTCTGTAAAAAACTCCTCAGAACGACGCCCAAGTTGGGGTCAATTGCCACCCTAGAGTGGCGGAGCCTCTTTGAGCATTCCAGTGTTCTAAACATCTGGCGATTTCCCAATCCTTGATTAGATTGAGGATGGTAGTAAGTGGTGCTGCACAGTAAGGTACCGAACTAATATAGGGTGTCACGGAACCTTATCTAGACAATGCATCTACTATTTCTTTACAATCTATCCCACAGTATCTGGTACCCAAAACAACTGGACTTTATTTCCCAACGAACCAACATAAGGTAACCATGCTGTTAATTTCAAGTTCAGATGCCATGCAGAGTATAACCACCTAACCTAACCTCATAAGATGACAAAGACTCTAATAATTACTCCAGCTCTTTGATTAGGGAATGTCTATTACCTAACGCAGCTGAAGATGGCATAAACCTTCGCCTAGAAAATCGAAACGCATTCGCCAATTAGCAAACTAAAGCATAAATCTATGCTTAACGATTTTCTATGCTCACAAATCAATATCGCGTTCATATCCGGATTGTGGTTTCAACAAAAAATTTTCTACAAACTATACTGGCAATAAAAGCAGACACTTTTGGAAATTTATTTTATTTTCTTTAACTTTGTGACAACCGTTTAAAGAAAACCCTAAAGATGAAATATGTTTCTGTGCCACATTTGCTTCTTGTTTTTTGTGGAAATAATAAATATTTAATTTCGTTTATATTTTATAGCACGTGTCCATTTAAAAACATTATTTAACGTTTTTCTGTTTTTTTTTGTCTGTGTTTTCTTTCCTTATTTTTTGAATATAAATTTTTAATGAGGCCAGTTTCCTTTTCTTTCATAATGTCAACGCGCGTTTTGTAGTATTTCTTTAAAGCTTCCGTAAGTGATTAAATGTTTCATTTTATTTCTGTAGTTTTTTAATTTTTTTTTTTTTGTCGAATCACATTAAAAATTTCTGGGAATTGTAACATAAAGACCCCAAAGTGCAGACATATGATAGATGATGGGATGGATGATATAGTAAAATAAAGTAAAATTGAAAAATATTTGAAATTTGTTGTGTTTTTTTTTATTTATTTTTTATTTATTTATTTTTTTTGTTGAAAGACATTCAAAAATCTGTCCTCTAAGTGTTACATTAAACATTAATATGTTCATGTGTTGTTTTGTATTGTTTTTGTTATAATTTTTTGTTGATAATATTTTTCTTTATAAATTTATGAGAAACATGTTTAATTTGTGCCTTCTTTCGTTATGCTTTAGTTAAAAATCTTTTATTATTTTATAGAGTAAATTCAAATATAGGGTTTCTCAAATTTTGAAGCGAAATCATCGGATGTTTTTTTAATTTTAAAGAGAAAGAGTATGTCATTAATAATGAACGAAAATATTAGTCAAATAATGGCCGCCACCTTAGCATAGATATTTTAGTTCACTTAGACCCGAAGCAAACAGTGTAATGGTGTTAAATCACAAGATCTCGGCATACAAATATTTCGCCATTAAATTTTTATTTTTTAAACTGGGGACGATTACAACGAGTGATTTTTTATTCCGTTTGGATTTAGAAATTGAAAAAAAACACAGAAAATTTGCAAGAGTGAATCAAATATCGGATGTTTTTCAGAGCTTCATTACTTTGAGTTGGCAATACTGCTTTATTTGACAACCCACTTAACAGCTGACAGCTGCTTTTTGTTTAGTTTGGTTTGACAATTCATTATAGATAGAATTACACCAGAGTAACGCTTTTTATTGTTAAATTATTAAAATTGTTAAAATTTTTATCTAAATAATGGTTCTTCAAAATTTCTTGGGTTGAATGGGTATGTAAATAAGCGCAATTGTCGCATTTGGAGTGCGGATAATCCACAAACTTTTGCAGTAACACCATTTTATCCACAGAAAATATCTGTTTGGTGCTCTTTATAAACTGGCGGAGTCATTGGTCCGCTCCATATGTCTTTAAAAACGATGATGGTTAGAATATAACTGTCAATAGTGAACGGTTTAGGAACATGACTAGAAATTTTTGTGCACCTCAATTAGCTGGTAGTAATCTTGCTGACATGTGGTTCCACAGTGCGCACTACAGTTGACTTACCCGAACAAACTTTTAATGAACGAGTAATTTCACGTAATGGTCCAAATAATTGTCCACTACGATTAATTTTAGGATTATAGAAATTCACTTGTCTAAGTCGATAAGCCAGAGACAATTGAAAACCTGGAAATCAACAGCCGAAGGATTATTGGCAAAGTACGGTCGCATCTGCTGCAAAAAGTTTGTGGAAATTGATTACGCCTTTTAAGCGCCAGCATTAACAACATTAATGTCATACAATCTTCTATCCAACAATGCCCACTTATTTGATATTAAAAATGTATTTCCTTGTTTTATTATGATTTAAACTTATGTAACTGTAAATAAACACCCGATATTTATTTAAGATCAAAACTATTCATATATTACTTATCACACGGACACCACTTATTGGAAGACTCTGTAGAAATCGTTTAATATGAGTTAAATTTATTAAGGCTGTAGCGCTCTGTCCTTTTAAGGATTGCCTAACAAGATAATATTCGTCAAATGAGGCTTATATGCCAATGCTACGCACTTACTCCAAGGAAACTTACTGACCGATAGAATAACCAACAAGACAGGAGTAGAGCAAGGGTGTGGGTTATCTCACTTTATAAATATTTAACTGTAGCCTGGATCAAGTGATACAAATGGCAACTATGCACAAAGGAGAAATAGCATGGAGTTTGCACCACTTGACATAATCAAGACATATGCTTCGTTTTGCCCAACTTGGCAGATATGTAAGCGATACTGAAGCTTGTTCGCAAAACAAATAATTTCAGTCTTAGCATAAACATTAAGAAGACCAAAACTTTGCGCTTAAATAAAGGGCGGTCCACCCATAATGCAAGATGATAATTGTGAGCCCACCTTAACGTCAAATTTTTTGCTCAAATTCAACCATGGAGAGGTACACTATTGAGCAGCGAACTTCTACAATCTGGTCAAATGAGCTATTCTGTTCGCTACTACCTACAACTAACGAAATTGAAGCAAGTAATTCAATTAAAAGAGTTTGAATTGATCAACAGATAAGGTGACAACGCTTAATAGTGTATTAGTATTGGAAGAGTGTGGATATAAATAATATTGATTTTTGTAAATCTTTAGAAGAGTTAAAGTGAAAGTTTCTGCATTTGTTCTAAATAACTTCGTAGTTAATATAAATCATCAGTCAAAAGATAGGCGAAATTGGATAAGTTGGCGTGGCATGGACCATACATAGTAAATATTGTTACGTTTTAACCCCTTAAACGTTTTGAGTTCTTTTAAATTGCGTAGAATAAAATAAATGCAGCGAATTTGTTGTTTTGCTTTATACAGGTCTTTTAATTCCACAATTAACCTTATATAGTAACTCATTTAACTTTCCGTTAATACACAAATTACCCCTTAACACAACTTTACTTTTTGGCGACGTTTTACAGTAAATTCACATTAGTTTCGAATGTTCTAGCATATTTCAAAACCTACTACTTAGCTAAGTTAATACAAATATAAATCCTTAATACATAAAACTGAATTGGTAGCACTGTTCAAATAAATACAGCATTGGCAGGGTGATTGTATTATTGACACAAACAAATAGAATAACTTCCATAATAAAGTTTAGAGCTTGAAATGCACAAGTGTAAGCGTATCGTTTTAGGCGAATTCAATTACGTAACAATATTAATTTTTATGTATTTTAAGAACGGTAATAGTAGGAATTTCTAAATTTGGCTCAAACGACATCATGGACAATACACATTATCAGTTAATAATATGGCGCGATTGGATAAGTGGCACGATGTTATTTGTGAGTCACACATCAATCTCAAATTTTTTGCCCAACTTAATTTAACATTTATATGCTTCAGTGTTTAATAAATTCAACCATGAAGAGGTACACAATTGAGCGCGTTAAGATTGGTGAAGCTTCTTACGAATATGTACGTTCAAATCAAAATGCATTTCGTGCAATTTGTGATTTTTTGGTCAGCATAATTGACCAAGTGTATCCACAATCAAGAGAATTGTGGACGAATTTCAGCAAACCAACTCTGTAGGAAATGCGTAGACACCTGTGCATGCTCGCCAAGTTCATTCAGCGGAAAACATTGCTGTTGTTCGCGATAGTGTGGAAGAAAAGCCGTCTACCTAAATTAGTCGTCGTACCCAACAATTGAATATCTCACGAACATCACAGAAGCGAATTTTGAATAAAAAGTTGAATTTACACGCTTACAAGGTTCAATTGACTCAAGAGCTGAAGTCTACTAACCATTGCCAGATGGTTAGTTCAGCAGACAGAAGTGAATGGCACACTTTCACCTCAGTGGATTCGTTAAAAAGCATAATTGGCGCATTTAGGCAAATAAGAATCAACGAGTGATTGTTGAAAAGACGATGCATTCACAAGGAGTGACTATTTAGTGCAGTTTATGGGCCGGCGGCGTCATCCGGCCGTACTTCTTCGAAAAGGAAGTCGGCCAAGCAAATACCATGATTGTTCTGCTCGCTATCGGGAGATGATAACGGACATCTTGTGGCCAAAAATCGAGGATATGAACCTGGATGATATGTGGTTCCAACAGGATGGTGACACTTGGCATACAGCCAATGAAGTAATGGCTCTTTTAAGCGAGAAATTCAATGGCCGTGTTATCTCATGTAGTGGTGATGTTCATTGGATATTTAAAAGAAAAAGGTATGCCAATAAGCCGAGAACAAGTCAAAAGTTAGAGAATAAGATAATACGGCACATTAACGACAGTGAACCTCAATTATGTATCAGGTTCATTGAAAATATAGACCGAGAGATAGAGGTATCCACCGCAGCCGTGGCGATACATAATTGTCATAGATTCTTCTATCATATGAAAAATATAATGATAATTGTCTGAAAACTTTTTTTTATTTCCAATTACCATCGTGCATTTTGGTAGGGCCACCCTTCATGTGTAAATAACAGTGAAAGTAACAGCTTCATTATTTATTCATATTCAGTCAAAAATTGAGCTGATTTTTTACTTGTAACTCAACTTTTCGGAAAATTTCAAAAACATATTCTTGATGTACTCGATAGCGCCCATCGGAAGTATCACTTCCAGAGTATTTTCTGGCATTGTATTATAATTTTATAGGGAATAGACTATGAATTTTGAATTTTGGGCGAGATTGGATAAGTGGCGGTGACATCTCCCATTATTACTAAATCTGGAATTTTGTATCTGTGATTAACGGTCGCTTTATAAGCTTCGTTATATATTCATATCAGCTAAAAATTGGGGGAGATTTTTTAGCCGTAAATAAACTTTTTGAAAGAGTTTGGAAGATTTCAAAAACAGCTCCTTGTTGTACTCGATAGTAAAGGGTCCGCCATCTAACGTTTTTTTTTCAACTAGTGCTTATTTCGTGAATGGTAACACTTAGCTCTGATTTGACAGATAATTAGTTTTATCCTTCCGCTGAACGAATATGGTTGTATATACGTTTGAACAACGCTGGGAATCTGGGCCCGCGATCGACTTACAGAAGATGCCAATTTTGCCAAAAAAAATCATCTTTTCAGATGAAGCTCATTTTGATCTTGACGGGTATGTAAACAAACAAAATTGTCGCATTTGGGGCACAGAAAACCCGCACGCATATATTGAAAAGCCGATACACCCAAGACGAGTCACTGCTTAGTATGAATTTTGGTCCAGAGGTATAATTGGGCTACTTTTCTTCGAAAATGAGCAAGGAGTGCCCGTAACAGTCAATGGCGATCGTTATCGGGCCATGTTGAATGAATTTTTGTTCATAAAAATTGAAGAAGAGGATATTAGCAACATTTGGTTTTAACAGGACGGCGCTACGTGCCACACAGCCGAAGCTACACTCGATGCTTTGTGCCCTGTTTTTGAAGATCGTATTATCAGCCGCAGAGCTGATGTCGTTTGGCCACCTCGGAGCTGCGATTTGACACCGTTGGACTATTATTTGTGGGGTGCCGTCAAAGATAAGTGTTATGCCAACAAGCCAGAGACAATTGACGCTTTAAAGGACAATATTCGTGAAGCTATTGGTGAAATACAGCTGCACACAATCGATAATGTGCTTAAAAATTGGACCGATCGTGTAGGCTACTGCATGGCCAGCCGAGGCAGCCATTTGAATGAAATTATTTTCCATTATTAACTGAAAGGATTGTACTTCTAAATAAAAAAAAAGAAATTTGAGAAAATATTCAGTAGTTTTTTTTATAGAATTTTCAAAAAAAAAATTATTTGGCGGACCCTTTATTTTCTGGCATTGTATTATAATTTCATTGGGAATAGCCTATGGCGTAACTTCATTTTATTCGATCACTAAGCAATGTTTTTTTTCACTTTGAATTTTGCAAATTCTTTAAAAAATTATTTGCACCAATTATTAATACTCGTGTTGTACTCGCCTTTAAAAAGAAATATTTATTTGAACTCAGTCAGAGTCATATCATTAATCACTTTTTCACGATAATAAATGATTTTTGAATACGAATTTGGTCAGTTTTTTTAGTTTTTTTTTTTTGTTTTGCTCTTAAAATAAATAATTACTTTGGAGTGTCGCCTAAGCCCCAAAAAGGGAGGGGATATTATCAAAGTGTTCTTACATGATATTATTGACATGATATTTGGTAGAGAGGAAGAGAGAGCGGCAAAGAAAACATTGCAAATTAATAAAAATAAAACATGATTCAAATTCTCTGGGGTGTGTTTTATATGATTACGATTATTATTATATTTTATTTATTATTGTTGGTGTTGTTATTGTTATTGTTGTATTTGTTATATGTTATATTATGATTACTGTGATTATTAAGTAATATTAGATCGATTGTGCTTGTGTTTGCCCACAAAAATAAAATCCAAATAATCATAATTCACACACAACACGGAGAGTGGTATGTGGGCAAATAAAACAACCACTCAAACAATGAACCAGGCACATTCGAAATAATACCCTTGACCATAACAAATACAATATAAAGGAATAGAAATGAAACATATACTCGTATATTTCTCTATTGTCATAATCATCATTACTAATAACATCATCATTATTATTGTAGTGACATCATAAAAATGACCGAAAACCAGGATAAAATGTTTGATATTTTTGTCGTCTTCTAATGCGGAACAAAATTTAAATTTTTTTTCTTATCGTAGAACTGTATTATTATTGCTTACGTTCTTCTTGTGAAACTAAAAATGAACTTTTAATAAAAGTTGGCTTCTAACCGCTAAGACACTTTATAAAATTTATCTTTTTTTTTTAAAGAAAACAATTTTGGAAATAAAAATATTTTTATGATCAATAATAATGACACCCCAACTTAATCATCGTTAAGTTAATGAAAACATATGTTAAGAGCACATGAAATAAAAATATGAAAAGACACCGAAAAATAAAAGACTGCTTGTGATACTTATCTTGTGGATCCACATCAAAAATTCATCATCTGCCACTCCATTAATTTTGTTTCCTTTTTTATTTGACATTTTTATTATTATTTTTTTTTTATACGAAAATGATTTTATAAATATTTTTATTTATAAAAAATCATATACATACAAGATTGGGTTTGGAGCACAGAATTCGCAACCAATGTTGTTTATGATGATCCCAAACATTTTAGGAGACACAAGCAGATTTTATATTGAACCAAAGCTGCTTTGATCAAAAAAATTCACTTCGCATAATCATATAGCAATTGGTAGAACAAGTAGTTAGAAGAAAATGATTTGGTATTGCTTATAAAATCTCGGGATATCGGAAATGATAATCTTCATAATAAAAGAACTCTATCGTGATGCACCGTGCAGACTTAGGTTCGATGAAAGTTGTATCTTTACTATCAACAAAGGTGCACTTCAGGGATGTGTACTTTATCCAACACCTTTTCTGTTTGTATTTGATTGTATAATTGTTAAAACAAATAAGAAATAGCCAAACTGAATTCAATGATATCTAAATCAATGGCTTCATGATCTTTATTAAGCTGACGAGTATATATATACATATGATGTTATACATATTAGCTGGCATTTAACCCAATTTAATCAAATTTAGAGCAAATGCTCAAAGAGTAGGCCTGGAAATCAAGCCGGCGAAAACAAAACTGGTGCATGTAAATATAAAAATACTTCTCCTATATTAATATTAAAGCCACATGTGTTCATTTACATTGTTACGTGTTTACCATTTAAAAACGTTTATTTATGAGTTCATAGATTGCAGTTAAAATAAAACTTGTGTTTAGTTTTTAATTTAAACCATTTATATAACACCGTGTGTGTTCCACTGCTCGTAACCCTTCACTACAACTCTGTAAACAACAAAAATTACTCAACAGATCTTTCTACCTAAAAATCATGGCTACTATAGGGTTGCATGAAACTTAATAATGATGATCATGAAATCTTCATCATTATTTTTTATTCATTTCGTTTCTATTCAATACAGATGAATAACTATGAAAAGAGAACAATCAGCACTCGATAGTTAAGAGACAAGTATATTGAAGCTTGTGTGTTCACTTATACAAGAGCACACTAACAAGTATTCACAAATGTGACACAGAACATGTCTTGAAAAAATATCGATAAATTTCATGCAAAAATAATATCCTTTTAAAGATCAGTATTGCCGTATTTAGGAAAAAGGAAAATATTTAAGAAATACACAATGATTACATGATTTTGCCAAATTGGCAATATTACTATTGAGTAGTTAGAAAATGTGAAATGAGAATGAGAACCACGATATAAAAATCGTTTCAATGAACAATCTCTTTGTGTTAACAAAGCGAAACAAAATAGTCTTACTTATTGTTAAAGATGTGAAAAGGGTAAATACCCAATTGGTAAATAGGCGGCAAAATGAGTGAATTGGGTAAAAATGGGTAAATACTCAGGTATTTACCTAAAGGTAGGTATAACATATGTTGAAGAAAATTTACTGAATTAACACATTCTACAGCGTAATTTAGAGCATTTTATAATAAATTTTATACAGTGACAGCAGAAAAATAACAATTTAATATAATGATTACTTTATACAGACATATTTAATTTTACAATATTACATTACATTAATCGAAATCACTGTCACTGTCATTGTCAATTTTACACCGAAATTAATCAAAAGAAGAATGAAACGTAGAATGGGTGGGTAGCAGGGGAAGTGGAAGGCGCTCATTCAAAGGAATTAGCAATATTGGTGATTTCATCCTCAGCCGGTAAAATTTATTACAAAGTATCCTTTTGCCGTATGTTTTTATTGCAGAGGTTGCAATTATGTGGTACGAAACATACTTTTCAGGCAATATCTGCTGTTAATTTGTTTCTTTTTTTTGAGTTGATAAAACTTTGAGTGCTGAATGAGCCTTCAGTGGCTGCTGAAATCAAAATTTTTAATCCACAAATCCTCTCTAGCTTTAGAGTTCGCATAGAGTACCCATATCATAAATAAACTGCATCGCTATTAGATAATCAGTTGAAGTTAAGTCGTGCCCTTGAATATTGGTATCAAGAAAACAAGCAGCCAAATGTATTGAAAATATGTTTTAGCTGATTGAAAAAGAGAAGTTGCCAGTTGATTCATTTCAAATGCTTTTTATAAATACACAAATAAATTCCAAAAGAAAGCAATTTACCCAGTAGCGTGTAAATACCGGGTAGAATCCCATCTCCTCTCATGGTGTGTATAAAGCAATAGTTTGATTGGTGTTCTGCTTCATATGTTCATTGATGAACACGTTCAGGGAACTCTCTAATAGCTACATAAAAAATAAAAATAAAGTAAATGAAAGAAATGGAGTATCTAAATTATCGAGAGATTCAAGAGCTTTCCAAGTATTGTGTATTCAGCCATATAAAAAGCACAGCGATTCAGACAGCAGTCAGTTTATGTGGTGTAAACCAGCGATGCTCGTTTATATTGTTTAGGTTTCGAAGTTTTTCGGCTGCTTCTTTATTCTTTTCGCAAATATCAGAACCAGGGTTGCTCAAAGAAAGAAAAAAAATTCCTACCAAGAATTTTCCTGAAACGTACTAAAATCAACTGTGTCGCTAACCTTTGTTACATAATCTTTCAATTTAAATATACAGTATTTATTGATATTGCTTTTATAATTCATAGGGTGTAGCGCACGTTTTTGTGTTTTTTAATTCCAAAGAGATTTTGAAGAGAGCTAAAGTTTTGCTGACTACACGGAGAAGTGTTAATATTAATAATAAACTACATAAATTTATATATGTTTTTACTTTGCATGAATACCAATTTTTTTTTACAGTATTTTAACTTCAGTGTATTTATGATGTTAAGTGTTTCGCACTTTGTGCAGATCACTGGCGTGAACACAGCGTGAAGAGAGTTTAGTGTGATTAAGCCACCGTTAGGCAAACTAATATAATTACATTTTACAATGTGGTAGTAGTTTGAGAGTCTCCCACTCAGGCCACTTTGCATCACATTTTTCCACTTGTTTTCTCTTTACTTCTCTTTGTTTATTTTCTGCTTATTTTTTGCCTATGCGTGTGAAAATAAAAGAGAAGAGCAGCTCCTAGCCTGAATATGAGTTAAACTCTGGTTAAAATTTGTGATGGAACCAAAGTTGTCGTGTAATTGTTGTTTACAAAATTGTAAACAGAAAGAGCAATTAAGAGTAGAAATTGCTACTGCTCGTGAAAAGGTTACGAGCAGTGGAACACAAAACTATGTTAAATAAATAATTATTAATTAAAAAACCAACACATGATTTATATTATTTTAACTGCAATCTACGAATTCATAAATAAGCGTTTTTGAAAGATAAAGACGTAACAATAATTTATGTCTCTTCTGCAGAAATCATTATACAGGATCTTAAGCCTGTTAAAGTGTAACCAAGAACCAAATGTACTGGTTATTAGTTACTTTACATGTAGCAATGTGGGTAGTAGTTCCTACACAAATCCTGTTCTTTAGTAATCAAAATGTAGACAGAATTTCCTGGTCTCATTGAGATGAACTTTGTTAGTTTGCCAGAAGATGCAACATTGGTCTATTCCATTCATAAAGATCTAAAGGAGTACCTGCTTGTGCAAGTTCATCAGCCATGTAGTTGTCTGAAATGTCTCCAAGTCCAGACACAAATTTAAGAGTAACCAAATGTTCCGCTAAGTCAATCAGTAACACCAATCATCCAATTTTCGATGTGCAGTGTATTTTATGATTACTTTTGTATCAGTAAATATGCAAATATTCCTGTTCAATATCCTGTAATATATACTTCAATGGCTTTTTCTAAAATTGCTGGAAGCCTCCAAAAATATTTCGCTGGAACTGAAAATTTGTTATGTCAACCATGCTGCTATATAGTGAATTTTGTTCTATAACTCTTAAGTACATTGCTTGGGCAGTAATTTTTTCTTCACTTAAACTTTCACAACAAAAATTGTTTAATTTTCTTCCTGATTTATCATGACCCTGATCTTGAAAACTAAAGCCAAGGAAACGAAAGGAAATTTAATAAGAAACTAAATACCAAATACAAAAAAAAGAACACATTTTGAACTTGACTATTGGCTGCAGTCAGCCGCAACACAAAAAAAGAGAAAAAACTATAATAGAAGACATTACTTTTGGAAAATGACACATTAGTTGGAGGAAAAGTAAGAGCAAAGAAATAAATTGGTTTTTAAGCTGGCATAAGTTATACTTTTTGGGGAGAGTTAACACAATATTTGTGTGGTCACCAAAATATTTTTAAACATTTTTAAAACTAATAAAGAACTTAAAAATGTATGCCTACACTCACATTTTTTTAATTCAACACTTTGGTCATCATTGTTAATGTGTAGTGAAGGCCCCCTCACAATTACTGGTCCATTGATTAGATGTATAACATACTACAATTTTACTAGTACTCGTGGCATGCAACCACAATGTCACATATAAACTACAACATATTGTGTAGGTTTAAGCAAACAATCACATTTGATTTCATATCGTTACGTTTTTATTACGTTGCCATTCAAATAACAATTCTAACAAGTTTGCAAATATTTTTTATTGAGAACAAAAACCATGTTTCTCGTACATATTTGACTAGAATGTTGTTCTGTTGTGTTGCTTTAGTTTTAGTTTCAGTTTGTATTTTTATTTTGCAAATACCAGCACCATTACCGCCACTAAATTCAGATCAAAGTTTATTCGTTTATTGTTGTGTCTAACACAACCATTTTAATCTCAATAAAATGTTTTCGTTTTTCTTTATTTTTCAAACAATACTCGCAAATAAAACGCGATGGCATTAATTTCAAGTGGAGGTCAACAGACAGTTGTGAAGATAAAAATAGCAGCTGAATTCGTTTATTTTTCTAAAAAAAAAAAAAAAATTATACCGAAAACAACAAACAATTAAGCAATTATTGTCAATCAAGTACTGTTATTTACTACTCTACACCGTAGCTTCCACTTCCTAACTAGGGCTGACTTTTTAAGCCTTTAAGCCAAAGTAGACTAGTGGCTAGTAATCGGTGAACTAGATTACTGACTATTATGTACTTTATTCTCGTGCTAGCAAAAAAGGATTTGAAAAAGGAGGTGACAGGTAGTAAACGTCATAGATATTTTATTGCGAATAACCTCGATTACGAATTGTAGGTAGATGGTTCTAAAATATAACATCTCTTTTTTTATATAAGACCAGCACCCAGGGGATGGCCCCTACTCATGCAGTGCATTGTGCTAATACTAGGAAAATAGGTTAAGAGGACAGAGGGAGTAGTGTTCATGGCCGTTAGATTCAAATTTGTTCATGTCGTAAGTAGCAGGAAATACTTTCGCTGGAAGATTATTTCACAACTGAACAGTGCGACCAAAGAACGAATTCTCCCTATAATGCGTTGTGCGATTTACTGGACAATCAACCACAAAGGGATGCGCTCTACGAGAAATACGAGTACTACGTAAAATTATATGATTTTTAGAAATTAATTCCTTAATTTCGTTAGTACCGTTATAGTACCGATAGAACAATGAAACACACGCCACATTGTGTCGGTGCTCCAACTAATCAATAGAGTTAGCTGTCCTACCGTCATTGATGAGCATCTTCCCCCTCTCCTGTATGCGGTCGAGAAGCTCCAAAATAGGCCTTGGAGCACCAGCCCATACATGAGAGTTGTATTCCATTTTGGGTCGGATATAGGTCTTGTAAATATTAAGGAGATCGGATATAGTGAAGTATATCTTGTACCGTCTTAAAGAACAAAGGCACTTGAATGCTTCTTTCGACCGAACGTCACAGTAAATTATCATGCCCAGAACAACAAGAGCATCTGATTTCTCAATATCTACATTACCCATTGACACAGATGACAGCACACCACCACGTCTTTGTGTCAGTAAACAACATTAGGTCTTGCGTACATTAAAATCGACCCTGTTCGCACGACCCTACTCGGAGACCTTCGTCAGGTCACTTGTGAGTGTGTCGTTCATATTCATCCTTCTCGCCCCAACCTCCAAAAGGCTCGGTCTACGATCAAAGGAATATAGGTGACAAATGTTGCTGTCATCGGCAAAAGTGTAGATAAGATTAGCAATGAGAAGAAGAAAGTCGTTAGGAAATATTAGAAAAAGAGTAGGAGAAAGAACAAAGCCTTGCGGTACCCCTAAGTATACATTGAAATGGCCGGTTCTAAATTCTGGACTGTTCGAATTTGTGATGGTTCGATTTTGTGAGATTCTACTGTATTTAAATAAAATACTTTTTTTCTACTTTTTTCAATCCTATCAATAAATAAAAGCTTTTACAAGGTGCATGACCGTGTTATGCGTATATCTGTATCGATATCATAAATTATTAAAATTGTTGTTAAAAGTTTAATTAATTTATTTTGTAAAATGTAATCGCTATAAAATAAATAATAACTTATATAAAAAAATTAAATATTACAGAATTGCCAATAAAACCCATCTGGTGGCAATAACAATGCTACTATAATAGCAGCTTTTTTATAACTATTTTATATATAATTCGTTGTGGATTTTACGGATACTGTTTCATAAAGTTAGGCATAGAAAAATTTTGTAAATGCTCTGCAAATCATTTCATTGATAAATTTAAAAATCTATGAGGAAATCGAAGCGTTCAGAGATGGCTGTTTTACAAGTCATAGATCAAAAGCAGGGTTGGCAACCCACTGGGTAACCCAATTAAACCCACTCAGGTTTTATTGGGTATTATGTTTAAAAAAACCTGGGTGGGTTTTTTTATTTAATGGTTTTCGTAGTTTATATACAACAAAAATAAGTGTAATTTACGTATTGGGACTACAAATTTATTTGTTAAATTTTTGGGCTCAACAAGATAATGAAATAACATATTTATCGAATCACTGCCTACATCTTTTCCCCGCCTTTGAGCCAATTTCCAAATCCCGTCTCAAAAAAAATTATCGTGTTTTAAGGCACTCTAACTTTGAAGCCGATTATGTATTTCTTCATAGGAGGTGATTCGATAACATGTTGAGAGATAAACTTATACCCCTTTATACGGCATAGGTAGTTTCTGAAATCGAAATGCCTTAAAAGAGATGAACATGCTTGCTTTCCTTACACTTTTTATTAAAAAAAGGGAGAATGCATGACGTTTTAACCGTAGAACGAGAAAATTTGGGTTTAGAGCGAATGTGTTCCATATTTCAAACAGGCCGTTATAGCAAACTGCCATGTAAAGAAAGCCCGTATAAGCAGGTGTGAGTACATTGTACCGTCGCAACAGCCGACGAAGCAATGTTCAGAGAATATGGCGGATGAGGCATTTGATCATTGAAAGACAGAACGAAAAAATAATGTAGCAATAACAGCGTCAACAGTCAACAGAACTAAATCTGAAAGAATAAAGTACAACAACAGCAGCAGCACCAGCAGGCACATGATGTGCGGTTTTTTACAACACACATTTAAACAACAGGAATATATTTTATATGAATGCAAGTACATATGTGTAGCTAGGTATGTATATGTTCCCGTATGCCTCGGTGTATCTGTGTAAAGTTTAAACTGCCGTTGTTTCAATGTTTGCTAAGTTTATAGACTCGTACTAGGTACTCACTTCACATTGTTTTGAAACTTTTGCGACATGTGGTCGGGTGTTGTCATGAAAAAGAATAACTTAATCATGTCAGTCTTTATATTCCGGCCGTTTTTCTCATTATAATGCATGATTCAAATGAAGTAATTGCAGTCTGCTTCGCTCACCGAGCTTTAGCAGCTCAAAGTACACAATGCTGCCTTAATCGCACCAAAAGTGCAAAGTTTCACAATTCTAAAACAACGTGATTGTAAAAACAAACAAAAAATATTGTCGACTTAAACGGATTTTGGAAGCAGTTATAAAACCCAATAAAACCCGGTGGGCTGGGTTTTTTAAAAACCCGGGTTTTTGCCAACCCTCATCAAAATGCGGAATAATAAAATCAACTCCAGGTAATCCGATACTTTAACAGTCGCGATTGTTAGGTCTACAATCCCAGTCGCTATTCGACTTAGAAATATGCCTGTAGCTGTGTGATTAAAACGATTTCCCAGACCTTGATACTGTTTCTGTAAAAAGTTTTTACTCACACGTTTCATAGACTATTTTGAAACTAAACGTGGTTAAAATAAACTCATAACATTAAAGTATTTTTACGTTCTTACCTTTCTAAAAACGTTTATTTATGAGTTCGTAGATTGTAGTTAAAATAAAATAAATACAGCACAGTTATGTAATAGATCCGTTGAATTACATTCCTAGAAATCGGATACCGCATAAATGTCAGGTCGTCCAGCGCCTATAGCACACAACAATGAAATAAGGTATTCAATTGGCTCTTGTTTATCGACTTTCCATTACTACAATGAAAATAATGCAATGGTGGCCAATTAAGTGAACCATTACATGAAATTACTCATTCATTAAAAGTTTCTTTAAGTAAATCCCTCGTAGGGCTCGTTGTGTGGCAAGATTAATAACAGCTAATTGGGCTACAAAAAAATTTCTAACCATGTCCCTATACCGTTGTCACCATTGACAGTAGCATTCTGACCATTATGGTTTTTGAAGACATATGGACCAATGACTGCTCCAGTACATAAAGCGCACCAAACAGTAATTTTCTGTGAATGTAATGGAGCTCGATAGAAGCCTGTGGATTATCCACACTTCAAACACCACAATTCTGCTTATTTACGTACCCATTTAATCAAAAATGGGTTTAAATGAAGAACAAAATTTTGAATGGAAATTCAAAATTTGACCCATGAACCAAATTGGCCGCGATGTAAGTCCATAAGGTAATGTCAAACCAAACTAAGCAAAAGGCAACTATCAGCTATTAAAATGGTTATCTAATACAATAGTGTTATCAACTTAAAGTTATGAATCTCTAAAAAACACCCTATATTTGAGTTCAAGTCTCCTTAACCTCATTTTAATCATCATTTTGTTTCCTTTTTAAATCACAGCGCATGCGTAAACTTTTTTAAATCATTTTACCTATAGAGAGAAATGAATACTCAGTTAAAAACTCCCTAAAAATGTAATCTTTTGTCAATATTTGTATCGTTTATCTAATGATGGATTAATGATGACATTTGATCGACTGTTAAAATAAATGTTTATACAAAACAATGTTAAACGTACGTTATAGCAATATTTCATTACAGAACAACAATACATTTAAAGAGAGACAATCTAACGAAAATAAATATTTTGAGTCTCGTATTACTTGTCAATCAACAAAAAAAAATTTTTTGTAAAATGAATGAAAATAAGAAGATAAACGAATATGAATTGTTGTCGTATTTCATTTTGAGTTAAAATGAATAATTGCCAATGCATAGTATGTATAGTGAGTAAGTGAATACATCGTTTTAAATATCCAATCCATTCAGTTATACATAATGCTTAAGGAATTCGTAGACAAACTGTTTTTACGTAAATGGCATGTTACGGTTTGAATAAATAGCAAAAAACAGACGAAGTGCGTTCATCCATTGGGTATTACGATATGAGTTGTTATTTTTAATGATTTAAACACTTCAGTAAGATTGATTTGGTTTTATGAATTTTTTTTTTCAAGAATAAATTTGCAGAAAGTGTGCAAAGATCCATGTACTGAGTCATTAGTAATATTGGAGTACTGAAACTTCTTGTAGACGAACAGAGCTCCTTTACTCAGTAGTAGACAAATTAAGTCAAGCGCTTCGCTAGAGGTAGGCTGGGTTCTATTATTTTTAATACAGCTATGACTACGAGGTGTTTAAGACAGAGAAGATGGGAGCCCTAAGTAAAACGCTAATGAACAAAATCTTCTTTAATTGGATACTGCAGTGCTGACCTGATATCATTCGCATTTTGATTAAAAAAACATTCTCTGCTTGGTTTAGATTTATTTTTCTAAAAGCAGCTGTTTTAACCCGCAAAGTAGCTACTTATAGAGTGAACTCAGTTCATAAACTCTAGTTTATCAAAAAACGTTGATTTTACGGAGTGAACACAGTTTACCAGGTGTACCGGTATGAAATGAGCGTTTTTGTGTGAAAAAAAAACTCCACAGATGTTTCTTTCAGCTTTCAGGCAATTTATGGATTCCACGCCAATGAAACTGTCACCCCCTTTCGACTTCCTCGTAGAAATCGAAGTGCTGCTCAGCCAATGCGAATCACATCGATTTAAGCAAATAGTAGTCGGTAGGAGCCAAGTCTGGTGAATAGGGCTGGTGTGGTAGTATATCCCAGCCTGATGGTTTGATTGTAGCGGTTTTACTTTGTATGTAGGTGCATTGTCATGTTGCAAAACTACCTTGCCGTGTCTTGTGGCCCATTGTGGTCTTTTACGTTCAATGCATGGTTGAAGTTGATCAGTTGTTGTCGGTAGCAATATACATATATTAACGGTTTATTTTAAGAACTCGTGATACACCACACCTTTCTGGTCCCACCAGAAACACAACATTGTCTTCCTGCCGAATCGATCTGGTTTTGTAGCCGAAGTTGATGGTTGTCCCGGATTAACCCATGATTCTTTTTGTTTAAGATTCTAAAAATATATTAATTTTATATCGCCAGTAACAACTTGATGCGATTCTGCAGCACTTTTCTTCAAATGAAAACAATAAATTAATGATTTGCGAAAATGATCATTTTCTGATGCAAAATTCACCATCTTCAATACTATAAAGAAAAATGTATATGAAATATGTTTGACAGATGTCATTGCCAACAAAAAAAATAAAAAAAAATAAGACTCGTTCTCAATAAATGTTCTTTATGGTAACATTTGTATCTTGACGCTCACTTCATACCGGTACATCTGGTACAAACAGGTTTGCGTTATATCGGCTTTTAAATGACTATTCTCTCGAAACGTAATAGTGAAATGTGAACGTAAGCGCCAATTGATTTTTCGCAACTGGAGTTAGGCAATACCCGATCTGTAGTTCCTACAAGATGGCGTTTTGTAGCATGAAAGTATCAAAAATTTCGATTTTGTAAAGAAATATTTGACTACTGAGCCATTTCAAAAATAGTATACAACCATTGGCCGCTGTTATTAAACGACTTCTTACTGGAATATTTTCTCTCTACCATGTTTTTAAAGCTATTTTAAAAAAGGTAGCCCCAATGATTAATAAGACAGTGAAGAAATCGGAAACGAAGACTTTTTTACTAGGAACTGATCAAGTATTTCTGTAAGTCTGGAGAAATTGAATTAAAAAGCAAAACTTTGCATTATGCGATTAAAAGCGGTGAAAAAAGGCAAATATCTGATAGATTACTTGAACTAGGCGCTATAAATAACTGCCCTTACATACATACATAATTCCCACGACCAGATCTATTCAGACCTATTTTGACCTATAATGGGAGTCCCTTGGGAGACGGTTAACCTTAGCCAACAACAACGGGTACAAAGGTCCACTTGCATTATGCATATACGAGCGTTACGTACCATATCCACTTTGGCGATGGAGCTGATCCTGCATCTACCTTCGCTGCTGCTAGTACAAGTCGGCGTCTGCGAGCGGCTGGACTGTGGCGTGATTCAAAAGTGCGTCACTCAAAGATCCTAGCAAGTCTGAGAGTTCTTAAAAGAGTAGATCGCACTTTGACTTCTCAGCACCTCATTAAAGACTCTGAGTAAGTCTTCACGGACGGCTCCAAGTTGAACGTAGCTGTGGGTGGTGGTATATTATCGAAGTCGGCAAATATAGCTTAATCTATATGGTTACCGAACTGTTGTAGCGTTTTTCAGGCAGAGATATCGGATATGGATAGAATGGCCAACGTCTCCAAGAGATATTAGAATATTTTCGGATAGCTAGTCGGCTGTAAGAGTTCCAGATAAGATAAGGAGAAGTAGGAAACAATTCTTCACCTACTGTACACATGTCCCGCGCTATGAGAGCTGTCAGGACATTTGTAGACTTAGCGGTTTTATTATGAGTTCCATGCAGTTCCGGGTATAGATAATGATCCATTGTGGTATCAATGGTGTCCTTCTTTTGGGGCAGCCACTTCTACTTACCTACCTTCTTATTAGTTTGGTTGCCTAAAGCTATTTCAGTTGTTTTTTGTGTATTCGCTTATAGCCTGGGTTCTGTTAGTGTTTTGGTACGTCTAGCATTACTTGATGTGTTAGGAACTAGGTATTACTCTTGGCATGTATTGCAATGACGAAGCCTTTTTTTCAGCTTAACGCTGTGAGTCGTCTGTACCTTGGTAAAGCAGTACTGCAATACGATGCCTGATATGAAGTTACTGACAAATTTTCTTAAAACATCTTAGCTTTGAAGAATGTTGTGATATGAGTGAAACCTTTAATCGACTATGGGGAATAGTAACGTGAAATTCGAAGGGGTCCTGATGACCACTGCAATTTCAGATTATTATTTAGAAAAGAAAAGAAAAGATAGGTTATTCACTTTAGGATAAGCAAGAGATGGAAACTGTCGAACATGCAAACTAATATTTTTCGTAACTGGGAAACCAGATTCAAATCGCTCAGATGTAGATATTTGGGAGGATTACATGATGTCTCCTAAAGGCATAGATGACGAAATTTTATGTACCTAATTTAACAATTTCATTTATATATACATATGTATGTACGTAAATACTACTGCCTTGATAAAAAAGTTTCCAGAATGATCGCCGTTTATTTCAGCTGCCGAAAAGATGGGACCGCCACGCGGTGGTTATTCCGAAAACTTTTTGATCAAGATAGTATTTATTTGTATATTTTTGGAAAATTTTCCTAATCATTTTAAGAGCAATTCCAAAATCTCCATTCACAATAACTCGCCTATGTTTGTCTTTCTTAAACTCATACCCTTTCCATTGGGGTTTTTTTCAATTGTTATGCGTACGTACGTTTGTCTTCTGCATGATTTTAGTTCATATGGAAATTTTGTTTATTTGGCTTGTGTTGTATCCATTCTATTCCCCACAGTGTTTTTTTCTATTGGAAGAAAAATGTTTATTTTGACTTTTTGGTTTAAAAACAAACATTTTTCGTTCGAATTTATTTTCCTCGAAAAGAGAAAAATAATTATTTTTGTTCGTTCGTTTTTTTCCTTCAACATTTGTTAAGTTTGTTTTTGATATTGATTGGAATGGTTGATTTGTTAGCTTGTTGGTTGCTTGATTTCGATTCATTTTTAAAATTGATTTCTTCCATTTTTTCTATGGTGATTTGCTAAAAGTTGTCTTTTTAACAAAATTTCTTGTCAATTTGTGTCATCGTTGTGTGGGCAGTTGTTATAAATCACGTTGTGTGACAGAAAATTTTTAAAATGAATGGAAACGAATTTCATTTTAATGAACTCTTGTTGTTTTAGAGAAAATGAAAAAAAAAACACAAAAAATGATCGATTTAGTATAAGATATGTATGTATGTATGTATGTATGTATATACGTATGTTTTATTATCTTTTCCTGTTGCTCTTAACAAGATGCTAAAGACCGTTAAGAAAACATTGTGGTTAAAATAAATGATTTATGTTGCAATTGAAAATTTAATATTAAACTACAATATTTCATACATACATATGCATCGGGTCATTTGTGTTTTTTTTAGCAATTATCTCCTTGACAACTCAGCTGTTTTCGTGTAGCATGTTACTGTCGGAAATGTACAGTTTGTTCTATAATTTAACCATGAATCGACTTACAAACGAACAACGCTTGCAGAATATTGGATTTTATTATCAAAATTCATGCTCCATTAAGAAGTGCATCGTGCACCCCTTCCATTTTATGGTCAACTCATTTCTGGTTTAATGGATACGTGAATAAGCAAAAATGCCGTATTTGGTGTAAAGAACAGTCAAAAGCATTGAAAGAAATTCCAGTGCATCCCGAAAGATATACCGTTTGGTGTGCATTATAGACCGATGGCATCACTGAACTTTACTTTTTCGAAAACGGCGAAGCTGGAATGCTACTGTGAATGGTGGGTGCTATCGTGCGATGATTAATTTTTTTTGGACTTGGCTGACATATGGTGTCAAAAGGATGGGGTCATAAAAGCTCTTGGCTAGATACAAAAGCAATTTGAAGAAAAACGATTTAATTTCATGAAGAAAAAAGGGCTGTTAAATTCAAACGGCTGCAACGATTTTAGAGGAATAACTCTGCTTAATACCAAATACCATATAAAACACAAAGCAAAATAGACAACATATGCCAAGACGACCAAGTAGGCTTTAGATCAAATAGAAGCTGCGTATATCAGTCCAACACTCTACGTATAATAATATAATATTATATAAGAAAGGCGCACCTTCCTGTATCGTCGATTTCGCGAAAGTATTTGATACCATCAGACGAACTTCAATCAAATGTAGTGCAAAAGTAGTACCACTAAAAATAATTCGAATATTAGGGCGATGTACGGCGATGCAGAATTTTAATCACAACAGAAACATTAGTGAACAATTCCACACCAATGCTGGAGTTGAATAAGGATGCCCACTATCACCTCACCCATTCACTATCGTGCTGGATAGGGAAACAGATGTAGACAACAGGCTCAATAAAGCGAGAGCGGTACTCAGACGACTGCAGTCATTATGCAGAAATTTACATAGCATATCCAGACGGACTAAGCTCAGAATATTTAAATCATTTATCAAATTAGTTCTGCTGTATGGCAAAGAAACCTGGTTTGTATTGAATAACATCACTCCAAGTAGTCATCAACAGGTGCCTAAGAATAATATGCAGAATATTATGACCCTACACTACAAGTAACACAGAACTGTGGAACGCATACTGAAGCAGATAAGAAAAAAAAAAAATGAGAGTCATCGGTCACACCATTCACAAAAAGTCGTGATAGTATCACTAGAATGTCACTCGAGTGGGATCCTTAAGGCTCCAGAAATCGTGATGCCAATTATAGGCGTAGTAACCTGCCGAAGTATAACCCCTGAAAGCATACTCAGGTTTTTACTATTAAGGTTTAGAGCAAACTCTGCCATCTTAACGACGAACTCAGAAGCCTTTTGGAATAGGCCATTGCCGGATATTGACTATTTTTTCATCTCTCCTTTTAGACAACTCCTGTTGAAACCGAAGATAGGTCTATTGAAAAAGTCCTCTCAGCCCACGTTTTGGGATAGATGTCCGCAATCTCTTTAGCCTTGTGCTCCTTATGTCCCGCCAACCAAACCATGATAATCTAATTCTGACTATCCAGGTTGTTTAGTGCTTTATAACATTCTAGTATTGCTCTGGACGTACATACATAAGGGTGGTTTTGTTTTTATTATAAAAAAGGATTGATGACAATTATGCGTTAATCAAAATATCGGCTAAATGCTCGCCACGGCTTCGCTGGCATACCTTAATCCGTCAGTCCATATTTTCAATGACTCTTAGACATAATTTAGGTTCAATATCGTTAATGTGCCGAACTATTTAATCGTTTAGCTCTTGAGTTGTTCTTGGCTTATTGACGTACAAATTTTCCTTTAAATATCGCCAACGGTATCAAATCTCATGATCGTGGCTGCCAATTAACATCGCCGCAAGCCATTGTTTCGTTGGCTGTGTGGCAATTGGCACCATCCTGTCCAGGTCCATATCATCAATTTCTGGCCACAAGAAGTTTATTTTCATATCTCGATAGCGAATACCATTTACGGTAACTGCTTAGATGACCTCATTTTTGAAAAAGTACGGTTCTGTGACGCTGCCAGCCCATGAACTGCACCAAATAGTTACTCTTTGTTTTTGCGTTGGCTTTTCAACAATCACTCGTGGATTCTCATTTGCCCAAATGCGGCAATTCTTAACGAATCCACTGTGGTGAAAGTGAGTCTCGTCTCTAAAGATGATTTTCTTTGTAAAGTCACTATCCACTTCTGTCTGTCCAACTAACAATTCGGCGTATTGATGACGCTTGAAATGGTCAGCAGGCTTCAGATCTTAAATCAATTGAACCTTGTAAGTGATGTTCGTGAGATGTTCAATTATTAGGCACGCTGACTAGTCGAGGTTGACTGCTCTTCTGCCATATTATCGCGAACAACAGCAATGTTTTCCGCAGAACGAACTGGACGAACATACACAGATATTTCCACATATCCTACAGACCCGGTTTGCTGAATTTTACGCAAAATTCTCCCTGTTGTGGACATAATTGGCCGATTATACTGACCAAAAAAATCACGAAGTGCATTTTGACTTGAACGCTCATTTTCGTAAAAGGCTTCAACAATCTAAATGCGCTACTCAATTGTGTACCTCTCCATGGTTGAATTTGACAAACATTGGAACAAATTAAGTTGGACAAAAAACTTGACGTCCTGTGTCCCCTTTCGGATAGGCTTCTTGAAGATTTTCCAATATTGTGTAGAGTTCCTCAAAAATTATGATATCCTGGCTTAAAGTTATCGATCTGCGGGCCTGGGCCTCGCTATTTCTGCATCCAGTATGGTTTTGAATCAATCCGTGCACCATTTTTGTGAGTCATCAATTGTTAGAAAGATAGCCCTGTACTTTCTGACGAAGCTGTGCACAGGATTTATGAGGCAATGAACGGATGTGCATGTCATTTGTGTGCTGACTAAAATCATGAATTGTGGGTACGAACTGCCTTGTTCTCTGAATTTGGTCCCTACCAGTTTTCTACTTAAAAAAAAAAAAAAATTATGAACAAAATTTAAGAGTTTAATTTTAATTTTATTTTACCTTAATACCCCTCGTATATTCAATTCAGTTAATAAAACTCAAACAAAAGTGAAGTACTTTTTTGTAAATACTCTTAAAAATACTACCATATCTGTGATTATTTTCAAGTTTTTCTTCAATATTTGCCATTTCATTTATAATTTTTTTCCAGTATTTTTTTAATTTCAATTGACCATTAAGTTGAATTGACACACAAACATTGCAACAATGCACCAAATAGTAAAACAACATGTGCCACAAATTAAACCAGGGGAACACATTATTATAATACAATCGAATCGTACGAGTATGTGGGCTGATTGTTTGACATGATGTCGCCAATCGTTGGGTATAAATTTGACTAAAATTCGACAATAAAGAGAGACGGGTAATGAAAGAGAAAGAAATATAATAAAAGTTAAATTACAATATGAATGCACAATAATTGTTGCAAATTAACAGGGACATCCGCATGAATAGCGATGGATGTACGCCGAGCCAGTCAATCAGTCAGTCGTTCTTCCACTATTTATCCATATGGCTGACTGACTGTTGCTTAACAACTAAATGAAAAACAGATCTTGACTGATACGAAAATGTCCACAAATAAACACTCATTAAACTGAATAAAAGAATCCAAACTGTGTAAGCGTGGGTTGTGACGAAAAGTTTAGAATATTAGGCATTTCATTTTTTTTCATCAATAAATTTTGGTTGCCACTTAATTTGTTTTATTATTTATATGAAGATATTGATGCTTTTCAGACTACCTTCCTAGAATCAACAGACTATTGAATCGCAGTTTAAATGAGTGAACGTGTTTTATTGACTGATAAACTGCCCCCGCAATTGAGACAATTCATTTTCATTTAAAATTTAATTTTTTTTTCGCTGCAATTTTTGATGACATAAGCGAAAGTAATTTTATTAGTGCTGCAGTTTTAAGTGAGTACTCGAATACAAGATTGAAATCGCATATGAAAACCCTTTTGCAAAAATATTAGATTTTCTTTTAGGTAAAGCATAGGGTATTTTTTTAGAGTTACAAAACCTAAATTATAATAAAACAAAAAATTTACATTTAAATTCGGTAAAACGGGCTTTGTTGCATAGAAAATTTTATGACATTAATGTTCAAATAAAGGCTGGTCCAACCATTGTGCACAATATTAATTGTGAATCACAACTTAAAGTAAAGTTTTTTGCCCAACTTTATTTGACATTTCTTTGCTTCAATATTTGGCAAATTCAACCATGAAGTGGTATACAATTGAGCAGGTCGTTAAAATTGTTGAAACCTTTTACGAAAGTGAGCGTTCAAATCAAATAAAAAAAATTTCGTGCACTTAGTGATTTTTTTGGTCAGCATAATCGACTAATTGTGTCCACAGTCAGGAGAAGTGTGCTTAAATTTCAGCAAACCCTGTATTTTGGAAATGTGGGAACACCTGTACATGCTAGTGTTCGCGATAGGGTGGCGGAAGGGCCGTCAAACTAGAATGGTGAATGGTGTTCGCTATCGCGGTATGATGATTTGGTACGTCGAAAGAGTGTTCTGCTACGCAACTGCCTACTGAGCCCAAAGTAGCATCTGTTTGCAAGAGTAATCATCAGATTCATGTTGTTCACGGTGATGATGCTGGTACCAAGATAGAAATAGACTTTTACTACTTTAAAGCTGTGGTCATTGTTGACGACCCAGGGTGCGAGGACTCTTTATTTCTATAGACTGGAGTACGCAAAACAAATAGTTCAGGTATTAAGGCCAACAATGTCAAAGTGGTAGGCATATGCTCTTGTAGAACGCGGCGGCAAGAATAATTGTCTTTAGTAAAAGTTTGAAGAAGTCACATGACAGAGAATTGCCTTGTCTAAAAACTCGTTTAGTACCAAACAACTTTAAAGTCGACGAATAACTGGTGTGTGTCAGATATTCTTCTCTTGGGTCTTTTCCAAGACTTGACGCATTTTAAAAATATGGTTGATGTTGGATTAACCGGGCCTGAAGCCGTACTGATAGGGCTCGATCAGCTTGTTGGTTATGGACTGCAATACGATTGATAAGACTTTGTATGCGATATTAATCAGACTAATACTGCGGTAGTTTGCTCAGAAGGCGGGATCATTAGTTGCCTTAATCACAACGCCAGTTACTGACCGGTTAAGACGCATTTATATAAGGAGTGGCAGCTGGAGAAAGGCCTGCACCGTGAATTCCTTCATAAGACGTGACGGATCATTATATTAATAATCTCCCTTTTAATTTAATTTAATCCTGTTTCACTCCACAGTATATCGTTTGATATTATCATTATCATTATCATCACATCGACCACCCACTCTTGTAGGACACTTGAGGACCTCGGAGAGACGCCTAAATTTCGGACTGATCGCCGCCCTGGTGTGGCGAACTTCCCTTTTAGTATTCCAGTGCTAAAAGCATCTGGAAATTTCCCAATCCTTGATTAGATTGAGGGTGGTAATAAGTGGTGCTGCACAGCAAGACTCCGGACTGATTAGGGTGTCACGGAAGACTTTTTGGCCAATGAATCCCCTATTTCATTACCATCATCCCACAGTGTCCAGGTATTCAAAACAGCTAGACCTTATTTCCAATTCTTTCGTTGCATATTGTTTGTGGCCAGAATATTCGAAAGATTTCCGCAGAAACACCCTTCCCTATTCTCTTAATTTTAATCGATTCAATTGATTTGCAATAGAAATTTGTTTGTCCTCTTAAAAAAAAGTGCCAATCGATACAATTATTGTGGGGCAACAATTAATTTTATAAAATTATTTTCAATTAAAAAACATTGCTCTCTCCTCTCAGTAAATCTCCCTCCTATGCCTTAAGCAATACTCGTATGTGTACGTACCTAACATACATTTAAACTGCGAAATTCAGTCATTAACGCCAGAGCTGAAGGCTGTTGTCGTTAAGTTTTATTGGGCTCAGTTCTCCAGTCATTACATTTATAAATGGGTGCATGCGATTGTATCTGCTGTGGCTGTTGTGTTAGTATTTTAAGTTTCAATTAAATGTACTTTATTGTTGTTGTTCTTGTTTTTGTTTTATTATTATATCGGCTACTGATTCCATTACAGCCGCCGCCTTTCATTGTCATTTGTGTTGCTTGTTGTCTACATATCTCATATTGTAGTTTAATTATGCACGCGCGTTTATGGTACATTTTTGCACTGACTAACTGACAGACCTAAACCGACTGTCACATGCTCGTACTCAATTACTTGCTGTCATCTAATTGTTGTATACATTTTTTCTTTTCTGTTGTTTGCATTTATTTTGTCATTTTTATTACTTTCGAGTGTGCAATTCTGTTTTTATTGTTTAATTTCCTAAATAACGTCCAATCATTCTTTGTGTAGTTGGGCAATTTTATTTGAATTTAAAAATAAAATAAAAAAATCAATGGATTACGTTGCCAGTTCTAAATATTTTGAAAACAACATTTTATTATGATGCAATGACTGCCCTCTTTTATTAGTATTATTGTTATTATTTTGATTGTTGTTGATAATCTGGCTGTTGCTATTGCTGCTGCTTTCATTTTTGTATATTTAACAAAGCTATTGTTATATTCGGCAACACATCACAGTTGTTTCGAGAAAAAAAAAAAAAAATCAGAAACAAAAGCTTTGGAGAAAAAGACAACTGGCTTTTACATATAGTACATATTAGGGAGGTGCTTCTCCAACATATCATTATCATATCGACCAGGCACTGTTGCAGGACACTGCGACCCGCTGGATCTATTATATTCCTTCCGATCTATAGTTTGCTACCTCCCTAATGAACATCAGCAGTTCTGAAACCATAATGGTGGATATGTCACCCAGTCAGACCCTATGTCCACCTAAACATTTCCACCTAAACCTATCAAGAATTCCGCATCCACATAATATGTGTTCCACTGTTCTGATGCCTGTGAGCACTGTCAACAAACATACACATCTGTGACCGCCATTCTTTTTAGATGCATTCTTAGTTTACAGTGGCCTGTAAGAAGTTTCAAGTCCGTCCAGTCATACTTGAGAATCTCAGATCGACGCCCAAATTGCGGACTGGTCGCCGCCCTAGAGCGAAGTTTTCTTTGAGCATTCCAGTATTCCAAGCATCTGGCAATTGAGGATGGTAGTAAGTGAAGCTGCATAGCAGGGTTCCGGTTACTCTAGGATAAATCTCAACGTTTTTCTAGCAAACGACGGATTACTTCAAAATAAAAAAAACTGAAACACGAAAACCACAGGCAAATCCTTCATGTTTCGTGAAACTTGACTTGCTGTTTTTCAGTCTTGGGTTTTCAATAGAGCGATTGAACTTTAGTAATGCAAAAGTGCCGAGGAAGAATCGAGAACGGTTATGGAGGTCTCTTAACAAGATGTTTTGGCAGTACATTATTCATATTATTTTGGTACCAGGTAACAGTGATATTCTAGGGAACTGTAGGGCTGATGAATTAGCCAGCCGTGGCACTACCACTGATCTCACGTTCGAATTTTCTACAGCGGGAATTCTATTGGAAACTTACAGGCTCATGATTCGCAATAAGGTAATAAGCTTTGTCATTGCCGCATAGACAACTTTTGATAATCGCTGCAGCCATAAAACTCTTCATATTTACTTGCCAAGAACTGTAACTCATGATTCGCAATAAGGTAATAAGCTCTGTCATTGCCGCATAGACAACTTTTGATAATCGCTGCAGCCATAAAACTCTTCATATTTACTTGCCAAGAACTGTAACTAAGTATAGTGTTATGCTTTCGCCTTTTTAAAAACGTTTATTTATGAGTTCGTAGATTGCAGTTAAAATAAAATAAATCTTGTGCTTGGTTTTTAATTAAAATTCTCTATTTAACACAGATTTGTGCTTCACTGCTCGTAACCTTTTCACGAGCTAGAACAATTTAAGTTACAACTTTGTAAGCAACAACAAATATTCGAAAGGTCTTTCTACCTAAAGAACTTCCAACCCGATGGTTGTCGCAACTTAAGTTCGATCACAACCTTTTCAACCAAAGGTTACCCACACTTTACTCTCTTTACTGAGTTAGCTCCAACTAGACTGGTTATTACTTCACGACTCACTTCACGGGTTTACTCCTTAAAAATTCTCTTCACACCGAATTCAAACCAATATACTTTCTTCACGCTGAGTTTAAACATAAACTGACATCGAAAGGTCTCGAATCTTTCGATATTTCAGGTAGATTCCATTTCTTTCTTTTCTTTTCTTTTTAGCTCTCATGTAGCCATATGAATTTAAACATCTACTTCTTTCAGTTCTTGTTGTTGTTTGTTATTTGTTTTCTTTTCTGCCTGATTTGTTGTTGCCTTTATTTTCATTTACTACATTTCCGCTGTTGTTATTGTCGATTTGGTTTTTTGTAAACAGCACGTATAGTTGTTTTTGCGGCTTTAGTTTATTCTTTTCTGCAATGTAATAAACGCAGGGGTGCCCAATCTGATTTTTGTAATAATATGTTCTCACACATATCAGCTCAAATTGAGACTGAGGTAACCAGCAGCGGCAAGGACTCAAGTCATTGGATCAAAATAGGGGTATGTTTTAGATATTTATTAAGGCCCTATGCTTCCTATACGCCCTATGTTACCATTTTGTCAGCTTTATATAATTATTTGAATCTGATATTACTCTAAATATTATTCCTTACAAATACGTATGACCCTAATAAAATTTGTGTAACAATATATTGTACCATTATGTTGGTTATGTTGTTTTTGTTAGTTGCTTGCGGTTAGCTGTCGATAGGTTTAGCCCCGCTGTTCCTTTTCTAATTTTGAATTTTTCAAATATTAAATAAAAGCCTAAGTTTTTTTCCCTGTATCATATCTGTGGGCTGGTATGTGTCTCTCTGATTTTACACCCAACTCACCTTTTCATTTTTTTCGGATTTTGTTTCTTATTTTTTATTTATATTTTTGCTGTCTTATTGACAGTTGTGCAGTGTCTTTTTCTTTTATAGCCTTTGTAGTCTGTTTCACCTTTTCTGGTTATTGTTGTTCACTCTCTTGGCTTTACTTTTCTTTTGCGCTATAAACCTGCAATAAAACCAAAGTAATCGATTAGACAGGCTTTCATAAAAAAACCGAAAATGAAAAAAGTATGAAATGAAAGAAAAAAAGCTACGAAAACAATACCAATAAAGAAAACAAGGAAATGTTATAACAAGTTCAGCCCAACCCTGCACTATTTTAGCCTTTCTTTTGATTGTTATTATGCCGCACTATCATCTCAGATCGTATTGTACTTGTATTGTGTGTTATTGCTGTTGATATTGCTATTGTTGCAATGTTGCACTCCTTTTATAGTTGCCCGTTCGTCAGTTCATACTACAATTCATTCCCCTGGCAATAGCAAGAGAGAGAGAAGAAGAAATACAGATTGTTGGTTGCCTGTATAGGCAGCATTCAATTGATTTCTACCTTTTGTTTTCATACTGCTGTAGTTGTTGTTGTTAATTCAGGGTGACACATAGACAGATACCATAATTGGTTTTTGTATGAAATGATCTTCCTTAGATTGCTCAGCATCTGCAGTAGCAGCAGCAGCAGCATTAGCAGTTGCAATGCATTATTCAATAGCATCTTACGCATGCCCAATTGTAGTCTGTGTCAGCCACAGCTTGCCTGTCATTATTGTTTTGTCCCTCTAGAGAATTACGCACTCATCCGCCGTTTTAGAAAAATTATGGCTGCTTAAGTGTATTTGAGCCTCTCCTGCTTCATTGTTTTCATTTTCGACTACTTTGGCTTTTTATTGCATTGTTGTGTCTGTTGGTTGTAATTTTTGTCTTTTTTTGGCGAATTTATGGTGAATTTTCTGTTTAAAATGAAGCACAATTTTAATTGAATCTCATCGGATTTGAGAAAAGAATAAAAGATTTAAATGTGAAATCGTTATTAAGGAAAAGTAAATGACTTTTACTTTAAACCTTTTAAATTCTAGAAAATATTTCAAAGTTTGTGCAAAACATGGAGACATTAAATACAAGCCGCTTATGAATTATATGAACTATGTTACCCAATCTGAACCGATTTTCTACAGGCTCCTCTGTTTCACATTTGCCCTCGACAGTTGATCATATTAATTGATGACTCTCTTTCTTCTGCTTTGCACTTTAAGTGTAGGCGTGGTCGACATTCCATTGTGCGTAGATCTTTCCTCTTGAGCAGTCTTAAGCCAGCTACATCGGTGTGGGACAGCGTTCGTGCTTCTGCGCCGTAAAGAAGCCTATGAAGACTGAGCGACTTGTAGAGTATCAGTTTCGTCGAGCGAGTGAGGTCTCAATTACTCAACTGCCCACTGAGACCATCTTAGCACCTTGTGGCAACAGTGATTCTTCACTTGATCTCGCTGACAGTGACGCAGCTAAGGTATACAAACTCCTACACAACGTCGAAAATATAGTTGTCGTCTGCTGACAGCATATACTTTCTCTTGCGATGAAGAGGTTGCATGTAAGGGGGCACCTTGTTTGAAACCTTTTCCTATCTTGAAGGACCTACAGGAGTTACTCAAAGTCATTCTTAATAATCTTACAAACTTCACAGAAATACTGACATTGACATTGCGGCATAGATGGGCTATTGAAGGCTGTATTACAGTCTAAAAAAAGATGGCGTGTGTCGACGAGCACGCAGTATGCTCGTGAGAACCTTATATGTGTTTGGAAGAAGGCTACTACTATTACTTCTCTTGTATCAGGCGTTATTTTTTTTTTTAGATTCCGGCCGACTGCTTTTTGTTTAGTTTGGTTTGACATTTCATTATAGATAGACTTACACCAGAGCAACGCTTGCAAAATGTTGAAATTTTCTTTATCGTGCACTTCGGTTGAATGGGTTTCGGTTGCATTTTTGGTTAAATGGGTATGAAACAGAATAGTTGTAGCTGGAGTCAGAACAATCCAACAAGCTTATGTCGAAACATCATTACGTTCACAGAAAATTACTGTTACTGGTGCAATTTATGTGCTAACGTAGTCATTGGTCCATATGTCTTTAAAAACGATAACGGTCAGAAATTTTGTCGTATCTCAATTAGCTGGTATTAATCTTGCTGACATGAGATTCCAACATGACGGTGCCACATGCCACACAGCGCGGTCTACAATTGATTTACTCAAATACTTTTTTGATAAAGGATTCATTTCACGTAATGATCCAATTGATTGGCCACCAAGATCGTGTGATTAAATTCCATTGGATTACTTTTTTGGGGTTATACAAGGTCGCTTATCTTGATCGATTACCCAGAGACAATTGAACACCTGGAACATCATGCTGCGAAAAAGTTTGTGAAAATTGTTGTTGAATATAGCGCCTTGTCCGCGTCAGCCGTGGTCGAAACATTAATGTCGGGTCGAAATCCAGGCGAAGGGACGGAGGCGGTATTTTTATTCCTGCATACGGGGAGAGTATTTTTAAAACATCTGGAGTGTCTTACAGGCGGAGGTCTCGGCAATAAAGAGGGCAGCGGACTAGTTAATGCACAACTGGTATGTGAATGCCAGGCGTCTCTAAACGAGATGGCGGAACATTCAGACCAAGGGATTATCTGGGTTAGAGGCACTCTGACACCCGGGGAAATCGTGGGGGAAATTAAAGGCTCCCCTCTTCATGGAAACGAGGACATTAACCATCCAGTTGAGACGCCACTTTCCTTTTTCAGACTTTTGGTTCTGCGGTACATGCTGGGCAGAGCATATATACTGTGGGAAAACGAGCCCACATGCTTTGTATCAAAACAAACCTGGCCCCTATACGATCGGGTTCGTTTAGAGTCTATCATAAGCTTGGGGTGACATAGGTTGCGAAGAGGAGTAGACTGTCGAGCATTTTCTGTATGTCCGATTCTTTTGAATATTAAGACTGCTTTTCTTGGCAGCCCGTTTTTATATGCCATATTAGACTGCAGTAAATGTCAGCGGGCTTTCTTCCTTTATGGATGCGTCGTTTCGGACCGGAAAGTGGACGTATCCGCTTGGACGCTACCTTCTATGGGCATCAGAGTGGAATCAGAATTAGACCCAAGTGAGCTGGATCAGTGTTTGGCTACCTCTTGTAACTAACTTACTAACTAAGCCTGTTTCATTGATATTGTTACGCCTTAAACTTTTTTAAACGTTTAAGTTCGTTTAAATTTCGTTAAAATAAAATTAGCACCACTTTTGTTATTTTACACTTCTTATTTACTACACTATAACTTGTATACAGTTTTCTTGAATACATCAACTTACTATTCGCTTATATGACACTCCTAATGGCCTACAATTTAGAAAGTTCCGGAAATGTCTCATATAGTCTATTTTATATCCGTTAATTCAAATGTAACGTAAACATGGTCGAATTGGTAGTGCTGCCAGATAACGCAAATAAGTACGGGATTGACAGGGTGACACATAATTACCAAATATACCAAAATCTCACAATTTAACTTTAAAGGCGCTGATGTATGTTTTCTTTTTAGGCATTTTTATTTTCGTGACAATATTAAAAATACATTTCTTCTTTTATTATGATTTTAACTTTCGTAACTGTAAAAAAATAGCCGATAATTGTCACAATAAGTTTTTCAGAGAATACAGACGACGCGTAAATTCCAATCGGTGCCAGCCAAATTCTGCATATGTGATGTTGGATGGAACTTAACAGCTTTTCAAGGCAATGAAAAGTATTGTGAAGTGCATAGAAATATTACTCTTTGCTTGGACAACACAATAAACTCATAAAGAAATATTTTCAACGTACCAGGAGTGAAACAACATGCATCATATGGTCAAAATTTGTAATAGCTCTGAGACCATTAGTATTCTATACCGTTACGTTCCATTTAGTAAAAATAGTAATAATGCATAACCTATTTAATAAAATATATTTTACGAGTATTCACTTAATAATTCCTTTTACGTTTCACACTTTCAAACACACTTGCAATGACAGGACACAGCAACACGAGTAAAATAAAAATTCAGTTCAATTTATCAGGTAATTCCTGGTTGTCAACATTTCGAAGCAGACATAAATTTCAAAAGTATTAATAAGACCAAAGGGAATATTATTTACTAAACCTCTCGCGCCCTTCCAACGAGCAAAAAGAAAGTAAAATCCACTGTAAATGCGAATAAATAATTATTCATGTTCATGATCACGTTCCACATATTCATGTCGTAATCATTTGGTTGACATTCATTGATTTTAACATGATGTTCGAAAAAACCTTTTTTTTTTTTCAAAACAGTCAAGCAAACAAATAAATGAAGTCAGAGTTATACATATGTGTGTATGTAGGTATGTATTTATCTCATATTGTACCTGTCCTGTCCCTATATCTACAATGTCTATCTGTAACTGTTTGAGGACAGAGACAACATGTATCACATCTATACACAGGCTTTTATTAAATATTTGTTTAACAATATTTCATTGGAAATATTCTCCCTGTTTTTCTCTCTCCATTCACTCTTCATTTTTACAATATTTGACTGTTGACTTACTAACAAAGTACATGATGTGATGTTAGCAGGGTGGCGGTGGTCTTCATCACTAGTATCATCATCAACCAACATTGTTGGTTGTTATCATCGGCATCATGTCCATTGTTTGTCGGCCGGCTGGTTGGCTGACTGCCTGGCTAGTGACTACTTTAGTCTGGTGTTACAGATGTCATCTGTCATTATCTGCTCTAAGGCATAAAATAACATATTTTCCGCAAATTTAAATTGACATTTTGTGTGAAAATATTTGCATTCTTCATTCATACTACTCTCCTCCATCAGTAAACTATAAGTCTATTTATTATTCTGATAAAAATTTGAAAATTAAATAATATTTATGAGCTTTTTACTTGGAGTGTGTGGTGATAGGTAATATCACTGGAAAATTTGATATGATGGATGATGAAGCTTAGAATATATTCAAAAAAATTGCAAGAAATAAAAATTAAAATTTTGTAGAAGACACAGATAACCACCATCTTGTGTATTTTGCTTTAAGTTAAACAATGTACTTAACACCAAGCAGTAGGATTTTCGTAGGGCTACTACAGACCTGTTTTCTTCCACTGGTTACCAACACTTAGGGTATGGTTCATACACGCATGCAGCAACAGCAACGGCTTTGACATCATACCGATGGCACTAAGATGAGATGCGCAGTGTAGCCAACTTTTTATGATCAAAACGCATAAACCTCCTACTTAAAAGGCGCTAAAAAGCGCTAAATTATAATTTAACTAACTATTTGTAACCAAAACGCGCTGTAAAAACGCGTTAATAAAATTAAAAAACCGAAAAATATACTGAAATTGTAGGGACCTAAGACAAAGGTGGAAGACCTGTATTACGCAGACGGCATTTATTTCCTGGCTCACAGACATTGCGAAAGCCGAGTTTTATGCAGGTAGAAGCATACAAAGCGGACTTGCAGATAAACATCTCGAAAACCAAATTTTTGCGAATCAACGCTAGTAACACAACGTTCTTTCGAATTGCAAGCAGAAATTTAGGAGATGTCCCGTTTTTTTATATCTCTGTAGTATCCCCATGACGTCCGACAATTTCAGTGCTGACATTCGGAAAAGATTGGACATAGGCAGCCAATATTTTGGTCGACTGAATACTATAGAGCGATCTTCACGTACCAGGTGTACAGGTATAAAATGAGCGTTTTTTGTGAAAATAAACCACTAATTTTTAATGGGAAAGTAAAAAACATTTAATTCAAAGTATTGGCCATTCCTGGCTACACATTTTTCCCATCTTTCAGGCAATTTGTAGATTCCACGCCAATAAAACTGTTTATCTTTTGAAGCAAACTAATTTTTGACTTCCTCGTAGGAATCAAAGTGCTGCTCAGAATCAAGTCTGGTGAGCACAGCGGGTAGGGTAGCAGCTTCCAGCCTAATGCTTTGATTGTATCCTGAAGCGGTTTTGCTTTGTGTGCAGGTAGGGTAGGGTAGGGTAGCAGCGGGTAGGGTAGCAGCTTCCAGCCTAATGCTTTGATTGTATCCTGAAGCGGTATTGCTTTGTGTGCAGGTGCGTTCTCAAGTTGCAAAATTACTGTGCCATGTCTTGTGGCCCATTCTGATCATTTTCGATCAATGCATGGTTGAAATTGATCATTTGTTATCGGTTCCTGTCAGTATTAACGATTTCATCAGGTTTTAGGAGCTCTTGATACACCACACCTTTCTAGTCTTACGAAACACACAGCATTGTCTTCCTGCCAAATCGATCTGGTTTAGAAACTGAAGTTGATGATTGTACCGTATTAACCCATAATTTTTTCCGTTTATGATTCCGAAAATAAATCAATATTTCATCGCCAGGAACAATTCGATGCAACATTGATTTTGTATTGTGTCTTTGAAGTAAAATATCACAAGTGACTTTTCAGTTTTCCATCTGTCATCCAAGTCATGTGGCACCATTTTCTAGACTTTTGGATCCCTCCCATAGCTTTTAAACGGGCAGAAATTGTTTATTGTGCAACATTTAACATTTCTGCCATTTGTTTCTAACACAAAGTGTCATCTTCATCCCATATTGTTTTGCAAATCGGCGTCTTCAAACTTCTTCAGCGGTCTTCCACGTTTTTTATTTCTCACATCAAAATCGTTGTCTCTGAACCGTCGAAACCGTCTTTTGAATGTTGCTTCTTATAGAGTATTATCACCATATGCCTCGACAAATAATGTTTCCTATGGAGACATTTGTATCTTGAAGCTCACTTCTTCACTCTTGAAAAATTTACCCTTAGATTTTAAACACAATTCAGCAACACTATTTTTATTAATTTTTCAGAATATTATCTGGGAAAAAGTAATTTTCACAGCATGTAACATTTTTAATTCCATAATTTATATGAATTAATGACTTTATATGTCTTACAAAAAATTGAAAATGAAGAGCGCTAACCTAGCGCGTTTTTAAAAAAATTGTTAAAGAAAAAATGCGACTCTTCGGTAGTTGAAACGCGCAAATATAGCGCGAAAGGCGCTAAATTGACAACACTGGGGACGCGGTATTGGATTCGGAGTTCCAACATATATCATTTTTATAGTCTTTGCTACTAAAGGATAGAATGAATCTCAAAGATGGAATTAGTGAGGTTATTGAGGGCATACAAACGCAAGTCTGCGCATTGATAATGGAAAATGTCATGAAAAGAATATGATCCTGCAAGTGTTGCAGTGGCGACCTTTAGGCTAATATTCCTATTCAGATGCACATCCTCTTCAGTCCAATCTCAGGAGAATACTGAGGTACGACTTGGTGTACGCCGTGTTCCACCAGACAAGTGCGGCGTAGATAAGGATTTGCCTATGCCAATATAGGGTCTAAGAACCCATTGCTTCCTTAAAGTCCTCTTACAACGTAGAAGGTACATAAAGCCTTCGCCATCTGACTTTTGGCATTACGACTCCAAAGTATCTGGCCTCCTTCGAAGATCCCAGAGCAGTGCTGCCTAATTTTAGTGGCCTGAACTTCGGAATTTTGTACCGTTTGATAAAAACAACTCATTCAGTACACCTTCGGCGTTATTTTTGAAAAGACATATCGGTAATATTTTGTAATAATTCCCGGGCATTCGGCCTACGTGAAAGTACGTATATTAAAATGGTGAATATTAATAATTTTCGCAGCTGTTAAGCTTTAGGAATTACCAGAACCCTTGGTGTTAGTTTAAAACCAGTTTTTAGAATCTTCTCCTTCTTCTTTTCTATTAAGGATTACATCCAGTTCATATAATGCTACTAATCCTCAACAGAGGTCGATGTCCATCTTTTTGGGGGGCGGCCCTGGGGTCTTCCCTCAAATGCTGCTTTAGCGAGATGTTTCTTCTTACATGATTTCTCCGTTCTCTTATTCTTCTAATCAGCTTGAACACGTTTTCTATATTACAGGCTCGTCTAAGCTCTTCGTTTGATTTTCTGTCGAACCTTGTGTATCCGGCTATAGTTGGTATTCATCTTGACGGTTGTATATATTTGCTGTGTAACAATGGTGCCCGCACGAGTTGCGGATGCATATGTCAAAACTGGTCGAATGCATGTTTTATATACTCTAACCTCGCTATCCTTGCTCATATATTTGTTTCACCATATGCACTTTCCTGATAATTTTGCTGTTTTGTTAGTCTGCATCTTCAATTCATTTTTGAGATCTCGACTGCTTGTTATAAGGAAGGCCAAATAGTTGAATTCTAAGACTTGTTCGATCGATCTGTTGTTTTCTGATAATTTGCATCGTCTTGGTCCTTTTTTCTATCAGATATTTGGTGTTTTCCACGGAAATATGCATGTTAAGCACGAAACCGTGCTATTCTTCAGAAACTCCGGTATTGGTTATCAGATCAGATATTTTAGTGCAGAGCTTTGGGATTGATCCGAGGAGCGATTTACCTCTATAATTTTGGAGCTTTTTTTGTTTCTTTTTTGGAAATATCTATGATAATAATTTATTTCGATTGCTGAGGAACTGAAGACATGGATAAGATTGGTGCTACATATTGCGAATTTTTAGCTTGACGACCGTTGCTTCAAGTTCTTCTATAGCCGAGGCTTGGTACGATGCACCACTTAGCTTCGTTTCTATTATAGGCTCATGTGTTCGTTGTCCACTTCGTAATGATGAAATGTGGTTTGTCCAAATATTTTTTGATATGATTGTTATAGTGAAAAGCTCGGCAACTAGTTTATTCATTTTTTTTCCGTAACCAGTTTTAAACTTTCTTTTGGGAACCGTAAATATCATGCCCCATCTCCGCTGAGAAGGATTGCCAGTAGTTTTCTTTTATTTTGGCGATTTTCCCATTTACTCTTCTGTATTTTAGATACTCTTCTCTTTTTTCTCTAGCCAGTTGTTTCACGTCATCACAATACCAAGGTTTTGTAGAGTTACTTTGTACAGTTATTTGTACTAATTTTTCTAGTTCCTATTGATTCATTTGCTGCTTTAGTTATAATAGAAACTATTTCCGACCAGACTGATTCAATAATATCTGTTTCACTAATACTTATTGTTCAGTTCAAAAGCCATTTGGGCCCTGCAATGCACGAGCCACATTTGAGCGCCTTATGGAGCGAGTATTAAAGAGTCTACATTGGAAGACTTTCCTGGTATATCTCGATAACATAATCGTGATGGGTGGAACTTTCTATGAACATCTCCAAAACCTAGCAGAAGTTATACAGCGAATCTATACAACTGGACTAAAACCAAGAGCTAAGAAATGTGCACTATTTCAAAGGCAAGTGATATATCTGCAGAAAAGGACTAGCCTTGTCTCCAAAATCTACATGAATTGCGTTTTTTGGTACTTTGCTCCTATTAACGATGCTATTACCTAGTTCTGTAAGTGTAACAGCAAGCCTGCATTAGCTTAACAAGAAGTCTAAACCGTTGGGTGAGCCACAAGAAAAAGCGTTCAAGGCATTAAAGGACCTATTGTGTTCAGCGCCAGTTTTGGCATATCCAGTCCCAAGTAAAAAGTTTGTTTTAGACAGTAATGCCAGCGGGTACGGTATTGTCGGTGTACTTCCCCAAGCAGTGAGTCTTAAGAAAAATTAACGCAGCGAACGTGTCTAACTGGTTTGGAGTGAAGTAGATGCTTACATTAGCATGGCTACATAAGAACTAAACATAAAGTAATGGAAAGAAATTGAGTCTACCTGAAATACCGAAAGGTTCGCCAGCCTTCGAAGTGTTATTTACTCAGTCATACAAAAAGTAAATCGGTGCGTGCACCATTCAGCTTATTTGGTGTAAACTCAGCGTGAAGAGATTTCAGTGTGGTTTAACTCTGATTGAACCTAAGTTGTAACTGCGATCGGATTGGAAGATCTATAGGTAGAAAGATCTGTCGAGTAAATGTTGTTGTTTACAAAGTTGTAAACGGAGGAAGTAATTAAAAATAAAAATTGTTATTGCTTGTAAAAGGGTTACAGGTAGTGATGCACAAACAACAAGTTTTTTTTTAGTTTTATTTTAATTACAATCAACGTACTCATAAATTAACGTTTTTAAAAATGTAAAAACGTAACAATATTATTTAGTCTTGTTTGATATAATTGTTTTGTTGACATATTTCTAACAGTTTTAATGTAGAATTTGTCTATTGCCTTTGACGTGGGTTTTTTATTGGTTTTTACTTGACTTAAACGCAGTCTGGCCAGTACTAAGTTGTGAAAAGTGCCCGTGTCAGCAGAACTAAGTAGTCGTACATCTAAGATTTTCGATGGATGTATTTGTTGGTTGGTTATTATGAAATCAGTGATGGATTTTTGCTTAGCCTTATAAAAACTAGAATTAAAATTACATTTCATTGAAAATGGCATCAAGCTGTACAAATATTTTCTTTTTTCATTAAAACTTTAAAGCAATATTTTTAATTAATTTTCGTTTCGAACTTTGAAATCTTTTTATCTTTGTTGTCACACAAAACGCTTATGAGAATTTTTCTTTCCATCAATGCAAAACAAATCTTTCTTAAAGTATCTTAGAAAATTCTCTACCACATACATAAATGTGTATTTGGCTGTGTGTCTCTATAAATTTTTAGAAAAAAAATCATAAATGAATGTCAAAACTTTTGATTCCCTAGTAAAACATCATAAGCAGTGATAAATGCATTTTGCATACCTAATGGACTGAAACACAGCATTTCAATAGTTGATGTTTGAGAACAGTATAGGCGAAGGCTATTTTGTGTTGTGCTGTGCGTCGTCTAATCAAATTAATTTTATTCAAAAGAAGTTTATCGTTAAATAGAGATTTGCCACCAACATTACCCCGTTTATGACTGATGCCATTGTTGTATAACGAGGAGTGTGTTCAGGCAGTTAAACATCCTAAACCAACCGTAAAACATTCAACCGATTCAACCAATTCATCTATTCATCTACTCATTCTCATCTCGTTTATTTATTTATTTATTATTCATCTAGTTTGTCAGAAGTGCAACCATTTATCATGTCAAACTATTTGCATACATCTGTCTGTCCGCCTGTCTGTCTGTCTGTTTGTCGATGCATCGTTATCTCTTGAATTTCATTTTTGCAGCTGTTCAGCATCACCAAATAGTTTCGATTTTACTACTACTACTACTACTACTGCTGCTGCTGTTCCCTCTGCTGCGTTTTTTATTGTCTTCTTAAAGCTTTATTCCCTTTTTCTTTTTCTTACAGTACTTGCTTATATTGCTTGTATGGCTTCTTATGATGGGTTCTTTATCTGTTTCTCCATATCTTCTTGTGCTGTGTTGTCATCTTTGGAAAATCAACATCAAATGGAAGATGGAAATTAATTTTTCATTCAAAACACGTTCTTAACTTTTGCAGCTCATTGCCTTTCCTAATACTCGGAAGATGATAAAACGGTGATGCTGGTGCTGATGATGATGAAATCTCGATCCGTTTAGAAAGACTGACACTCACAAACAGTTAAAGAGAGTTAGACATGAAATATGCGGACATATGTTAGACTAAATGGACTTACGGTTTGAGTTAAACTAATAGTTGGGTTAGACATACGGTTAAGCAAACTGTGTGATATGGACGCATGGACAGTTATCTTAAGGCAAATAAATACTTTTTTTTTGGTTTAAATTCAAGCAACCTTAGAAAATTGTTTGTATTTATTTAAGTTTTTATATCTTTTTATTGCGCTTCGATAGAATTACACCATTTCCATGTGGGATTAAATTCAAAAAAATAAGGAAAAAATTAACAAAATTCAGTCATCGATATTTTATACTTTGAAACACTACCTATAGATGCATAAAGTGCCTTTCTAGTCCAAGCCATGACAATATTTCGTTCAACAGTCTGTCATACAAACAATGGCAAATAAAAAAAACTAAAGACGCCAAATAGAAGATCGACCCTACTCTTCAAATTCATGATAAACCAACTCTTCTAATAGGTGTCCAACTAAGAGGCATAAATTTGAAAACAATAGCCCGATATTCGTGGAAATTTGCATATTTTTTTATAATCGAATGAAATATTCGAGTACTTCGTTTTTTAAAAACAATGCAGATTTGATTTTAGTTTTTCCCTAGTACCATAAATAGATCTTTAGTGACCTGTCATAGCTTTGGTTGGAACCACCGAGGCAGATATGCTCTACCTGTAGTACGTAAGAATGTTATCGGGTTTAAAGGAAGAGGACATGGCCAGTGATTTTATGGTGGTAGTATAGGCCTAGGAAACTATGATATCAAGGTTTACCACCTCCTAATTGCGCACTCGTAGTATCTGCATAGAGGACCCAAGTCCAGAGAGGCCCATCTAGCTCTGCATTTTAATGATAAAGCAGAGTATTAATCAAGGAGTTGGAGCATCTGAGCAGTAAGGTCAACGTAATCATCGTCCATGACAGTCATAAATTGTTGTGATCTTAACTTAATGCTTCTGTCAACGCACATCAAAGCCATTGCTACATACAATAGACATCTGAGTTGCAGTGTCTGGGAATAGTGTTCCCGTCTTGCTCAATGGCTTTTATGTGTCTACAGCTTTGTTTTACCATTGACAATATTCATTGCGGTTAGGGACATCGAACTTGCCGTCCCGAAGTAGTACGAAGCACAATCTTCGCTTGTGGGTATTTTAATCTCAAAGGCTTTGTTAGAATTGGGTCTAATTACTGCGAAGCACTTTGTTGCCATAAAATCGGCCTACCAATTCCATACGGTTATACCTCAGTACGCCTACCAATAGTAAAGGTGGCTCCTTATGCCTCAAGGAGTCGAATCCCATGTGTGGTATTAATCAATAGACTGTTCATTTCACCTCAAAAATATTCATCGTAGCAAAAAAAAGCATTGTGAACAATTTTAGGCAGATTGGAAACGTTCTCTTCAGTCAAAAGATACATTGTGGAAAATTCTAGATAGACTGCATAGGTAAAGACATGTCACTGCCATCCACAAGCTGGCAAAATATGTTGAATTCACATGAAACAAAATTTTGACAGCTTGTAGGCTTCAGCATTACTTCCCCTGATTCAACCCGCCTAAAATTTTCTATAATGTATTTTCTTACTACAGAGAACATTTCGATACAAAAAAAAATTGCTCAATACATATAAGGAGCACCCTAGTGTTCAGCCCTCAAATAACAACATAGGCTTCTTTTATACAGGGTGTCCGGGTGGCCGGGAAGGACTACTACTTTGTTTTGCCGCCATTTTGGTAAAAATTAGTCTTGACAGTTCGTATTTGGCAGTCGTGAAGTAGGGACGTGGCAAATTTGTTATGGAAACATATTCAGTAAACCAACGTCTTTAATCGTTAAAATATTTTATCAAAATCAATCATCGATTTTCATGAAAAAATCATAATGAGTGACGAGGCACATTTTCATTTGAATGGTTATGTGAATAAACAGAATAATCGGTTCTGGGCAAATTATTCATCAGTCACCTTTGCATCCATTAAAAGTGAAAGTCTGGTTTGCAATTTGGTCAGGAGGAATCACTGGGCTTTACTTCTTTGAAACTGAAAACGGCGTAACGGTAACTTTTAATGGGGAGCGATATGATTGAAAACTTTTAACGCCACAACTGCATGCTTTGGGCTTGACTAACATGTGGTTTCAACAAGACGTTGCCACATCGCATACAGCCAGGATTATAGTGGAATTACTGCGAGACCTTTTTCCAGAACAAATTATTTCAAAAGATGTTGACGTTGACTGACCTCCATGGTCGCCTGATTTGACTGCCCCGGACTTCTTTTTACGGCGAAATAAGAAAAGCAAGGCTACAGAAACGCTGGAGCAACTCAAACAAAATATTCGTGATGAAATTAATAAAATACCGCATGAAATGTGCTCAAAAGGGCTCGCATTTCTGAGGCTAACAGAGGCGGGCATTTATCTAATATTGTATTCCATACATAATTGCCGACATTAAGTAAAACATTTATCAATACCAGATCCTTTCTCTTTCATATAATCAAAAATTATAAGCAAACAAAGTAGTATACCTTCCCGGCGGACACCCTGTATAAAAAGCTTAAACAATAGACTTTGTTAGACTTTTGTTAATTTTCAGAGCGCCATGCTCTTATGTTAAGCACACGATTAAGAACAGTTGCTTAGTATTACTATGTGTATGTTTTCTGCTTAAGCAATCAGCAAAGCAACTATTTTATGAAGAATTGCTCTTACTGTAAGCGATAAGTTGTTGTTTAGTTTATGTCTGCTTTTGCTTAACTATTTGCTACTTATTCATTGCTGTTGCTTGAATTTCATGATCATGATCGTTTGTCATTTCATGGAGGAAAATCGTTAAATTGTTTTTCACTTATTTCAATTCTGACGCTTTGATTTCTATTTTTTTTCCTGTTATTGGCGACAGAGTCGCAAAATACGCCCACATTATAGGAAACAGTTAAGTAAACAATAACTTATTGCTTACAGCAGAAACAATTTTTGATAAAATAGTGGCTTTGCTGACTAAGTAAGTTGTTTACTATTTTACTTTTTGCTTTTGCTTTTTACTTTTGTATTTTATTTTTAAACGTTTTTAGTAAGCATTCAGCAATACTGTTGCTTAATTTGGAGATAAAAACTTAAGCAAAGCAAAAAATTCATCTTTATGCTTTTGCTTTTTACTTTTGCTGTCAATAGTCAAGCATTTTTTAACGCTGCTTAAGAAATAAATCTGGAAGACATAAGTTTGACAGTTACTACTGGTGATAATAATTTTGACACTAAAATCAGACTCTGCAATTCAAACGCAACGCTTGAGTTGTAAAGGAAAAGTGTACAAATCTATCATCCTATGGTGAAAGTTATGATTCAATTTCTTAGTTTCTGGAAAGAGTGGAAACTGTGTTATATATGATTTGATGTTCGTACCTGAATTAGTAACATCATATAAGACAAGACAACTTGATATGTTTAATAGAAAACTCCTTAAAACAATAAAAGTTTATGGTCTTTCATCGATTCACAATTGAAATCTCATTTCATTTTCTATATAAATCTTTAAAACAACAAACGATGAGACGATGCTTCTGTTAATTTTCTTGTTAAGACTTTATTGAATGCACTCTCGTAGTTGTCTTTTGATGATGTTTTACTTGGTGGTTCAATTGTTTGTTTTGTTCTGTACGAGAGTACTATTTTAAAACAATTGTATTCACATCTATAACCAGTCTTTTCTAAAACTTCCCCTTCTTGTCTTAGAGACTTGCATTGCATATCTCTTTGCAGTGATTGCATGCAATCAACTAGAATACATGTCGTACAAGCAAGTGCACCTTAAAAGGTAATTTCATTGTAATTTGTTGTTACGTAATCTGAATAATAATTAATTTTTTGTTTTTTGTTTTTCAAAAAAGGATTTTATAAACCGTAAGTGTCAGTTGTTTCTTCAATTACCGAGAAATGAGATATAAATTCTACAAAGGCATGCAATGGTATGCTGAATGCAATTTCACAAACATTGTTGAGGTGGAAATAGAAAAAAGGATTAGTCGGGTTATGCTGTACAAATATGGTTTTAAGTTGTATTTCCTGTTTGCTTTTAAATACAAAATCAATTGAATTAAAACCAATAACAAACATATTTTAATTGGAGAACGGTTTTCAATTAAGACATTTTTGATTATCTTACAGCTAAACATTGCAATGATCGAACAGTACAAAACTTAACTGAGTAGTAGGTTGACAAATCCATGTCTTTATGAATATAAATACATACCTTTTATTTCTAAGCAGTCTCTCTTCAGCTTAATACATGGGCGTAAGTTTTTATTTTTTCTACCGCTTTTGGAAGCATACGGCTTCCACAAAGCTAAGCCTTGTTTCAGTTTCTTGAAACTCGTTATTCTTTCAACTAAGCAGGCGATAAGCCTCTGGGCAGGTAAAAATTCCTCTGTGTTTTTGCTACAGTTGTGTGGAGTATTGCTTATCATAAACTCCTACCTGTTTTCTTTTCTCCAAGAACTGACATTGCCTGATCCTTCCTATGATGTTTATAGTTAATGTTCCTTTTTTGCCCGTTGGAGTCAGGGGATTCTTGGGTAGATCACCTGGAGGGAGTTAAAAGCTCCTTATTATTTAAAATTCAAAATCAAGATGGATATTCATTCTTGTTCCCTCTGGGATTCGAAACTGGGCAGCTTGGTGTTGTATGCCAGCCCTTTAACCGCTACACCACATGATTTGTAAGTCTACATAATTCATTAATTTTTTGTTATTTTATTTTAAATTTAAGTTCGGTCTATAAGAGCTTTTATATGCAAGGTTCCAATGTCAGCTTTCTGTACTAGAAGTAGTGTTGTAATATTACTGTTAAAACCAAGTCAGTCTTTTCTAGTCAAGACTGTCTGCAATTATATTCCTGATATTGGTCTTGGATAGATGGGTGCAAGTAGCCTCCTAGACCAGACCATACCATTGTACCACCACAATGAATCGTGTTAATCTGGAATCACCGGGAGCTCATGGTATAGCCCACAAATCTCCCAATGTATCTTTTCGAAAGTTAGACGAGGTTAGTTAGTTAGTTACGACGGGTAGGCAGACACTGGTCCAAACGGACCTACATGTCCGCATCTCGAATCGAACCGAACCAACCAGATGCATGCACAAGAGAAGAAATCCTACTGATACTCGCATCAGCCAGTTCCGATATGGCATGCTGCAACGGACTACAAAGGAAGGCAGTCCTAATATCCGAAAGATTTGGACACTGGCACAAGAAATGATCGACAGTTTTCTCCTCATCCTTATCTTGACAACCTCTACAGTAGTCATTAAACGGTAGACCTAATCTCCTAGCGTGCGCACCAGCCACCCAGTGCCCGGTAATGACAGTCACCAGAATTCGAAGTCTCTGTGGCGGCATCCCCATAAAAGACTCCGAGCGAGTCCGATGGTACATGGGCCAGATTTGTCTTGATATACAACTCCTCGTTACCGAGGAGAGAGCCACTCACGCCAGTTCGTTTGCCACACAATTCTCCCCGGTGTCAGAGTGACGTCTTACCCAGATAATCTCCAGGTCTTAATGTCTCGCCATCTCGTTCAGAGATGCAGAGCATTCACACACCAGTCGTGATGTCGAGTAGATACCGGAGAGAGCCCTGATCGTAGCCTGACTACCCGTACTGATCCGGATATCAACATTATATACCCTATAGTTCATCAACCAGACTGCTGCCCTCTTTATCGCCGAGACCTACGCCTGTAAGTGGTCCAGCATAAGCGAGGCTAAACGCATAGTAGAAATTAAGATGATTCTTCCTCCTGCCACAAAATACATGATTGAACGGACGAGAGAAGAATATAAACATAAATCGTAGTTGGCCAATGCAGTTTAACTAAATTAGTTCATCAGTTCAAACCTGTGGTCGGCACAAAGAGGGCATGCGTAGAATGTTAACACGGGAACCATGCAGTCTAAACCATTTGAGTAAACCTAGCCACTGCGGTAACTCTTATTTTTTTTTTAGTCAAAGATGACAATGGCTGGACACTGTCACTCTTGCTAAAGTGATGCGAAGAAATGCCAAGTCTATCGGCATACTTTCCAATGAGACAATAATCTGTGATTAGTGCAATAGTGCGATAAATGGCCAACACGGTTCAAAGGAGGACGACAGTTAGACCTTTTCTTATCCAGGTCGGCTTATCAAAGCCTAGCCTAGCAATACTGTATGTATGCCCTAATGCTGCTAACGAAATTGAGCTTCTTTATACATCGACGAGGGAATATTCAACCTAACCGAGACAATCGGAGCACCTATGGCAGTTTTTTATTCGAAAATTAAGAGCTACACGAACTGAATTTCTGACGATATCTTGCGGAAGCCATATAAGATTTACCTGCGATTAATCTGTATTTTGAATGACAAAGGTAGGCGTCGAGAATAGGCGCTCGTAAGAGACATGGTTGCATCCTGGCTGACCGAGTAAAAAACAAGGTTTTACCACTCAACAATCACTGTGCAGTGCCTGAAATATACTGCAGTGGTAAGGCCGCAAAAAAGTCTTTAAATAAAACTTTATGGAATATAATGATTTTGATCCACTGAATCCAAATCCGTTTTCAGTTTTTTTCCATCGGGCCCAAATTTTTTAATGGGCGTGGCAATTTTTCGTCTAAAATATGGCGGTTATGTCAATATATTTCATTATGTCAATATTTTCGATCAATGCATGGTTCAAATGGATCATTTGTTAACGGTTTCATCATGTTTTAAGAGCTCGTTGTACACCACACCTTTCTGGTCCCACCAGACACACAATATTGTGTTTCTGCCTAATCGATTCGGTTTTACAATCGAAGTTGATTGTTGTCTCAGATTAACCCCCATGATATTTTTTTCGTTAGAGCATAATCACCACGGCGAATCGACAGTACTTTTTTTTCAAATATTACAAAATTCGCCATCTTTAAAACGATGACAGAGTATGATGTTGTTTTTAATTAAGGCTCGTTCACAATAAATGATCCCTATGGAGACATTTGTGTCTTGGGACATCGGTATAACGCCATTTTTTAACGCCTTTAAGCGTGTTTAAATGGTCAGGTTTAGCCTCAGTAGAGGCTTGGGCGAAATATAAAAATAAAAGAGCAGCCGACTTGGCTTAAAAGAAAGACAGTTGAAGATCCACATTTGAATGCGGGTGCTGATCTTCTTCTTTTATTTTGCTGGGTTTAAGTTGGTGAGGCTTAGTTGCGGTAATCTCAGGTTACATGATTAACTGTGAGAAACTACTGTCCTTGGTACAGTTTGCAGTTTTTTGAAGGTTATTTATCTTAACACACTATTACACACCCGGTTTCTACAAACTCATGGTGTTACCCGCCGATACTTTGCTAATATATGTTAAATGCATCGTAGAAACGAGGGCTTTGTCTTACAGCCATAAAATATTTGGGAGCCACTGATAGCTTTGGCTTAAAATATTAAGGAATATGAACTTCTTTTTATCTCTATAATTAAAAATGGTTACTGGTCTGTAATTTCAAGCTTTTACAAACATCCACACAAAACATAACTCAACCCATGGTGAACCCTTTTGTTTTATTTTTTTTTTCATTTTTCAACAGTTTCACTTAAACCGTGACTTTTCTGTTGCACGTGTTATTGTCAACATCAATGTGTCAGTTTCGTTTTGTTTTTAATTTTTTTGTAAATTGTTTTAAACATTCTGTTGCATTGTGCAGGCAATGCAGCAAGCAACTTAAGCTGCATGGTAATGGTAACTTTGGCACATGTAGACCCCGTGACTAAATTGGTGTTTTTTTTTTCATTTGCTTTGGCTATTGCAGGCCACAATTAAAGCATTGGCACTTTTTTCAAAGGTTTTTTCATTTGATTTCTTTTGGTAAAAAAAATAGGAGAAAATAACTATGTTTTTGGTAAAGAAAACCAAAAGGCGAAAAAGAGAGGTAAACATAGAGATTGCGGGGTAATGGCTAAAGGAAATATAATTTTTTATTTCTTATGATATTACGGTTTGTCGTTGCACCAAATGCCCAAAAATATGTTGCAATTGCAGTGCAGTGTTGCTGTCTAAGAAAACAACGGAATACAGAGAGAAGTAAAAAAAGGAAAAACGGTATATAATTCAACAACAAAAACAGCAACAAGCAGCTGAAATGTTTGGGCGTTGCTTTAATCTAATGGCGCCAAATGGTTTTTCTACTTTTCCACTCAATCGAATTCATACGAGTAAAGAGTAGTGCACGTACTCCGCCTGCTGTATGCATATATGCAAGCTTTAGAAAAACTTTTAAGAAATACTAGACAAATACATTTTTGGGGATTGTTGTCAGCTGTTGTTGGCTGTCGTTCGCTGTTATTGTTAATATTGTGTTGTGTTTTTGGTCTGCCTAGCATACATGTTGTTGGTTCGTGTGTTTTTTTGTCTTCTATTCCAAAAGCAATTGTTCATTCGTGCGTTGAAATTCTAAAGGTTTTATGTTTTTATTTTTTATTTTTTAATTCCAATTCATTTCAATTTTTGCATTTACAGTCATGTTTAATTTAAAAAAAAAAAAATTTCTTGTTTTTTGTAACATTTTGTCTGTTCTTGTTTGAAGATTAAGGATTTGTGGTCGATTTAAATTTGATGACCGTTTTTGTTTGAATTCATAATAAATATCTTTTAGTTGAACTAGTTCTTACAATGACCATTTGATCCCTACAATTTAGATTTTTAATTCGAGTTTGAAAGGAGTTTAATTGTGTTATGGCTCAAAAGAAATATTAAAAAAAAAAAAAATACCGAAAATGATTTATGAGTCATGAACAACCAACCCACTGTAGTTTAGAAATTAAATTATAATTAAGATAATAATGGTTTTAGTTTACTAGCTCGGTGAAAAGAAGATAATAAGATTTAAGCCAATGAACGGCATACGTTTGTCCCGGGGGACGATCATAATTCATTTCATAACAATGAACAAAGAAGAGGTAAAAAACTTTAGACATTAAGTTACTTGTCAGTTATCAATAAATATTACTTTTCTTTTTGAAAATTACACTGGTCTACAAAAAACAAATAAATTTTCTGGCCTTTAAATAAAACTGTACGGAATATAATGATTTTGATGCTCTGAATTCAAATCCGTTTCCAATTTTTTTCCATTGGGGTCAACTTTTTTTTTGGGCGTGGCAAATTTTTGTCATAACTTACAAACGACTTAAACGATTTTAATCGAAGCATCACCAAATGGTTAGGAACTAATTTCCTATAAATCGTCTTAATAACATTTTTTTGTATTTTCAAAAGTTTCGGAGTTATTCATGGCTTAGTTGCGGAAAAAAATTTCTTTCGCGCAAAATTAGATTTAATTTCTTTCGGCAAACTATTGAAATTCTCTCACTCAGGCCACTTTCCACTGTGTTTTTCCATTTGTTTCCTCTTCACTTCTCTTTGCTTATTTTTTGCATATGCGTGTGCCTACGTACATGCGAAAACAGAAGAGAGGAGCAGATCTTTGCCGAAATCTGACTTAAAAGAAATCCAGATATGTTGAAAGTAAAATAAGCCATAAAGCAGGTACGTAACTTTGACAACTTTGAATACACAACACCGCACTCGATTTCTCCGCGAAGTTCAAGACAACGATGAAGGACAGGAAGGCATTGCAGAGTGCACCTCGTTAACAGCTTTAGGTTAAATCTTTACTAACGTTTTCAAACTAAATGGATCTGTGGTAAAAGCTCGACAAAGTAGCTCGTTCGATTAGACTAAATGCAGGTGGAAGTATCATCATATGAGCTGCTTTAATGATTATTGGAAACTACAGAGTCTCCAAGAGAGAGAGAGACGGATTATCATACTTTAGGTAGCCAAGCTGTTTAACTTACGCTTACCACCCCAAAGACGGAGTTTCTAACAATATAGACTCCATAAAGATTTCCCAACTGGGTGTGCCCAGAGCCATATAACATATCTGTGATTAGCATAGAACTTCTTTCCGGTGTTCAACATACACTGATCTGCTCCAGGTGATTCACTGTTGGCCCACAATACACTTGCCTTGACAGTTCCACTGCAGGCTGGTTTTTGCAGGAGGGTATGACTGATCCATGTTCATTTCTCTGGTTGACTGGGGACGGTTAAAGATTGCCGCAGATCTCTCAAAGAGATGGTATTCGCTCTTTATAGTTTCCGGGCCACAGTGATATTCAGGGAAACTGTGGGGCTAATGAGCTGGCCAGGCATAACACAATCGGGCGAATTGGGCTGGACAATGACTTCCGCAGAAGCTGCTGAGGAGAAATGAAGCAGAAAACACTTCTACAACTACTGAACACATGTACCGCGTTATGTGGCAGGAGAAAGAAGCACCTAGGCCTCTACGATGCGACTAAGCCTACTGACCACTCGGTCATGAGCTCCCAGTGGTTTAGGGCTTATGGGGCACATTGTGGTATCACAACGGGCTACTCTGGCCTACGTCCATCATAAATTATGGTGACAGCTACCTCTAACTGCCTACACAGGGTTGGTAGGTAAGTGACGTTATGAAAGAAGTATTGCAATTTGCCACCGAAACGACGATGTAGTCTTGCAAGCATCCAGCTTGAAGTGCAAGGTACCGACCCCAACATGCCATGACAAAAATGGTTTCTGTTATTGATTACTACGTTAATCACATTTTCTGTACCGACTGCTATGTTGCTCTTAATGATTACTGGCATTAGTAATCACCTACTATAAGCCTTTCCGTCATGATATGTGATATTCAGTCTATTTGTTAAATGTTAAAGCTGTGGACTATAGTATACTTACAGCATTGAGCAAAAAATCCACGCCAACCGATATCGTCTTGATGCAGTTGCTCATGCCTATTACTAACCGCCTCCACTAATAGCTCAGTGTGACACAAATTAACGAAGTTTAAATACTTGGGAAATAATACTATTTCTCTGATAGGCGCTGTCGAGTAGAACAAGGATCTGCTTTTAGAATTCTCTAAACACCTCCAAAATCTCGAGTTACGGGTAAAAACCGGTTTTTCGGACATTCATACACTTATAAGCTAATAACTTAGCTGAATATTACCCGATTTCAAGTTTATTTTCGGGTTTGGAAAGAAGAAAAACAGACCTTTTAAATGATATATATGCCGTTTAAGTAGCCTTGAAGAATCTGTGTGTATTTCTCAAGCCAACACATTTTTAATCCTATTTTTTCCAAATTTTTCAAATTTAGATGCGTTTTTGCGCACTAATTTATATGGGAACCATACTATTTATGAATTAATTAAGGAATTATATTAAGATAGAAATAAAATGAGACTTACATTATAGAAGTCCATTGGAAATTGACGGAATATTTAAGCTTTTTCGTAATGCGATTCTTGGAAATAATATCACAAATCCTCTGGACTATTATTTCTCTCCATTTTAGCTCAAAATTTTTGGAATTCTTCTACCAAAAACGTATCCAGAACTCAAAAAAGGTCCCAAATTAAAGCAAAGCGAGGTCCTAATTTCTTTTCATTAAGCTTTTAAGATTTAACATATGGGGAGAAGCTGAGCCCAGGGTCAACTTCCTTTTTAAATAAATAAAAAATTTAAATTTATTAGAAAGTTATTTAAAATGATTATCATTGCCATCGATTTTTACTTAAAGAGATTATTTTCTATTTTTTAACCCGTAAGTCATCTATTAGAGCTCCTAGCTTGCGTTCTCTAAATACACCAATTCCATTTATTTTCGAAATTTTTTTCAATTATTTTTCGTTTTTATTTTTTATTTTTAAGTTTTACTCGTAATTCATTGAATTTTGTTCTTTGGTTGGATTAGTTTACGTTTCACCAACAGCAACTGTTCGTAAAATGTAATATATTTCTAAGGGCTTTCAGACTCAATTGTTATTGTTTTGCTAGTCATTTTACTTTATTGTTGTTATTGTTGTTGGTGTAATGCTGTTAACACCAAAATGAATAAATTTTTGAACAAATAAAAAAGGTTTTTTTATATTTATTTTAACTTTACAGTTTACAAAAAGAAGAAAAAACCGAAAACTTCCAAAATAAAAACGAAAATCAAATAAACAGACTCTCCAACAAATAAAAAGCGTAACCCAGGTGGGGGAAATTTAAAAATTTTCGCCACCACCAAGTGTTTTTTATAGTAAAGCTTATTCGAGCCAAATTACTGACTGTCTTTCGTTTTGGTTTTAAATTATTACGACCCCTAAAATGCTGAGGGTGGCCTAGCTTGTTTAGTATGTGGCTGCCGAACTACCTTAGTCTTCTTCGCTGAAGACCCGGACAATGGAAAAATATGTGTTCTACTGTCTCTAACTGGTCTACATCCTCTTACATGCTGCAAAAATCTTTCGTGACTTTGTCCCATTTACTCATCATCTTGCTTATCAAGTAGTGACCAGTAATTATACCCGGAAGATATTTTGTATCAGCCAGTTTGAAAACTAGGCCATAATGCACAATCTCTTCTTCAGTCTATTTCATATTGGCCCTCTTATTGGAATTCTTACGGACACGTATACCAAAATTCTGTCCAGCTCCAAGTCACTGTGAGCTAGATCGTCAGCTACTTCATTGCCAAGAATGTCACTGACATCAGTTAGCCAAAGAGTCTTGCGGTTCTTCAAGTTCTAGCTGAGATCTGATATAATGTGCCGATTTATTATTTAGTTACCTTTGAATATTTATCATCTTTTATTTCCACCAATTCTAAGGCCATGAGAATGCAAAAAATTTCTGCCTAAAAAGTGCTGGAACTATCATAGTCTATACGACCTTCCGATATCCGTTTCTAAGAAGCGACACCCGCCCCTATATCAATATCTTTTTTTGGGCCCTATGTAAAGACCGCTCAACCTCCATGGTGCTTTTCTACTCCAGCCCAGAGGTTCCCACTTGGAATTCTAATAACAAGAGTGGCTTTAAATTTGAGGATAGTACAGTTTCTGTTTAACCGTATAAGCGATAAACTGGAGTCTAACATACGAAGACAGCAAGCTGAGTTTCGTCCCAATCGCTCTTGTGTTGGCCACAAAAACACATTAAGAATCATCATCTAGCAATCAGCATTAATAGAGACCGTATCTGGAATGCATTACGGAGAAGCGGAATAGCGCCTAAGCTGATAAAGCTTATAATAGCACAATACGACGGTTTAAGCTGCAGAGTTCTCTACAATGTTAAATCATCAGAGAAATTTAAAATCATTTCTGGAGTGCGATAAGGTTGTCTTATGTCGCCCTTATTGTTCTTGATAGTTCTGGATGATGTCTTAAAGCGAGCAATCGATAATGGTAAAAAGCGCGGAATCCGATGGAACTGCCAACATCACGCATAACAGAATAGCGTACAGTAGCTTTAACGATCATCTCTCCGAAAACGAAAGGTCTGAAGATAAATTCGCTCGACCCTGAAGGAAAATTTCAGGACGGTGACAACTAAATGGACAGCTACCTTGATAATCTTATCTCGATAGAAGACGGCATTTCCTGTAATATCCTGAACAGAATATCTAATGCACATGATGCTTTTTGACAGCTCTGGATAATTTGGAGCAACTGGTACGGAAATTCGATTGCTTAACTCAAATAGAAGATCGGTTCTAGTGCTCGTGAGCAAAAGAACAAGATCTGGTGGATAAATACAATATCAAACTTGGAATTGTGGGCAAATGTAAACAAATCCCGATACATAAGGAGATCAAAGAAAGAAGGTGGAAAGGAATTGGGTACTCTCTACGGAAGCAACCAACCCAGATTTGAAGACAAGCCCGTACAGAGAAGAACTTACAACAATTAGGATATTCTTTCAACGAGGTGAAGAGCAAAGCGAAGGACTGAATGAAATGTAGAAATTTTTTTAAGGCTTCATAGAGAGTCGAAGAACATAAGAAGAAGAGAAGACAGTAATGCAATAGTTAAAACTTAATTGTTATGCTATTAACACACTCAACAGTACCGACCATCGACTAAAGCCGTCAAAAATAGAATACATGTGGGCACATGAGAATAATTATTTTAGCAGTAACATGGCTACCCGACTACACGACCTCTAGCCAACTCAGGTTATTTTTTTTTCCTGGCGATAACAAGCAGTTTATTGCTGTCAATACAATAAGATGTAGGTGTTTTAAAAATGCGAAAAAAATTATGTGGCACCACTGAAAAAGAATAATCAATGTGTCAAATCAGATGTTTATTTTGCAGCTGTAGTCGTTAAAATAATTAAATAGCTGGTTACTTGGCTACTTTTGCATCCAGAGTTTTTTTTTAATGTGTTTATAGCATTATACTGGAAGTTAGTGTGCTAGAAATATAAAAATTTATGGAATTATTAAACTCCCCTCGTAAATAATTTTAGAAAAAATCCTATCTTTATAAAATTTACAGAATTCATTCATCCACATCTTCTTCATATGTATATTACTGGTGAGTATATCATATCCTTAATGGTATTCTACTACACACGACCATGTTATTTGCTAAACTTTTGAATTTTTTTTCCTATTTTTTTATTATTTTTTTATTTCCATTTTAAAATGAGTATATTGCAACTTTAGTCGGTTTAAATAATATTTACTTTTAACAAATAGTACAATAGCAATTGTTTTAGTGTTGCTGTTTGTTGTTGTTGTTGTTATTATATTTTGGTGATCCATTGAACAACACGGTTACTGACCGCTATTGATACTCTAAAAGTTTTATTTTTTTTCAATTTTTTTTTTTAGTTTTGTTGGATTTTTGTTTGTTTGTTGCATTTGTGTTTGCTGCTGCTGTTGCTCTAAAACGAACAAGAAAAGGTGCAGCTGTGTAATAAAATCTTGTTTTTTTTTCCAATTTTTGTTTTTACTCCTGATAGTTTTTACCTATTGTAGTAATAGTTGTTGTTATTGTTGCTGTTGTTGTTGTACGTTTACTAAAGTGCACTTTGTTTAAATAAAAGCATATAAAAATTGAAATAAAGCATGTTGTTTTGCTTTTCTATAAAGTAACAACAACAACAACAACAAACTAAAACAAATGATAATGGAAACAAAAAATCTAAATTTTTCAAACTTTATACACCGGCGACTATTGAATAAAAAAATTAAAAAAAAAAAAATTAAAATTTTATAGAAAAATCGACAAAAATAACTTTTAACTCGAAAACTCTAGTATTTGTTTAAAAAATAAGAAGAAGAAAAAAAACTACAAAAAAGAATTGCTTAACAATCGCTTATTTCCAATTGAATGGCACTGTTAACGTACTGCTATGCAACAACTAAAATACTCATAACGAGAACAACAACTATAACAACAATGTTGTTAATATGTACTAGTATTCCCAACAAAAAAACTCCACTTTCATTTTAACAACTAAAACAACAACAACTAACACAGTTAAGTGCTGTAACCTTAGCGAAAGCATTTACTCTTGTTTTAGTTGCTTTTGATTACAATTTATTGAAAAAAAGAAAATAATAAACGAAAACTCCCTTTAGAGAATTTTTAGTAGAGGGTGACGGCAGGCAGCAGCAATTCAGTTCAAGTCTGACAATATACACACCACAACGTGCCCTGGAATTTACATTTCAATGCAAAGGACTTCTGCATGAAGGAGTTAAATTTTTAAAATATTTGTTTAACTTCTATTAAACAAATAAAAATATCATCGATTCCATTCCATTCTCTTCTGTCTTTATTAAAATTCCTTAAAGTATCACAAAGGGTGACCAGACAAATCTTAAATTTTTTGCGGTCATTCTTATAAGCGTTGGTTTAGCAATTGCCTTTCAATTGGTGGCTCTGAGATTTTAGTGAGGTTTTAGGTATAGAAATAACTCCAGAAATAATAATTTAGAGATTTCAAATCTCACTAATGCAAAGTCTTGGTAATTCGTTTTCCAGTTTTTTTCACAAAATTTTGATTCTGCACCCTTTAAATGAAATCAAAAGCGGGCTAGTTGCTATTACAGTTCGATAACAGGAAATCTGGTAAACGCATTCTACAGAGAATTTCTCCCTACAGCTATGGATGGAGTCTTAGCTATCCATGCATCTTGCCTATCCCGGCCACTAAGGAGTATTGTAATGACGACAGGTAAGCCTTTATATACCAGTGCGGTTCATGCGATCACACTTACGCTGTTACATTGTTCTCTTTTGAGCTCGTTCATGAGACTGATTGGCACTCTCTTTGTTTGATGCTCAGATGGATAATTTTTCTCTAATTTCTGCCATCGGTTAGATCTTCCTTTGTTAGCTGAAGATTGCTTCTCCTGGCGATTTAAAGTAACCCTTCCGGCGTTGCTGGGACCCTTTGTATTGTATACCGATAAAATGCATTTCTCATAAGAAAAATTTAAGGGAATGCGCACCCAATATTCAATATCTATCACTTTTTGGCTAATGTGGATAGATAACGCTGCTTTCATTTTTACCATTCTCCACACATATTTAGTTTGAATGAAAGCCACCACGCCCATTTAACCAATCTCGCCCAGTTATTAACTGACGATGTTTCATGTTTCAAATCAAATTAAGATATTTTTACTATTACCGTTCTCAAGATATACAAAAATGAAGCGCTACTATGTATGGAAGATGCCACACCCATTAATACAATTACGCCTACTTTAAAAACTGATGGTTTGTATTGACTGCCAACTTATTTAGACCAAATTCAGAAACTTTCACCTTAACCGTTCTCAAGATATACAAAAATTAATATTTACTTTCTATGAGAGGTACCATACCTACTTATCCGCTTTCGCCCACTAGATTGTTGATTTGTATTAATTACGAACTCAAATTAAGAAACTTCCAGTCAAACCGTTCTCAAAACATGCGAAAGTCAATATTTACTTTGTACCAAATTTTATTCAAATACCTTTAACAGGAGCAGAAATATAGGAATAACCGCATTTTCTAAACCTTCGCGTAGCAATTACGAATAAAATCGTTGAAGAAATTGTCCAGTTTGGTCCAGTCGTTTACAAGTTTTAAACATCCGAACAAATCACAATTCATTTTTATATACTCGTATGTATGTATATATAGAAACACATGTCCCTCGAAATTTTTCATCTACTCATTGAGCAGAAATTTAAATTATCCATGCAACCATCCAGTACCATAGTATCTCAATTAATCTTTTAGGCAGATTAGAAGACAATTATTGATGTTTTGGGTTTTAAGCTATTAGAGAATAGATAGCTCTTATCTATCCCTAGAATCATGGATTTAAGAAGTACAGTCTCGCCAAAAAAATATATACACGACCTCGGGGGAAAGTCTTTTTTAGAATGTGTCGTGGGTTTTATAATGATTTACTATTGTCTTGAAACCTTTGCCTTACAATTTAAGATTAAACTCTCAAAGTGTAGTACCAGTTTTTTTGCTCTCAGTTTGAGGACTATCTTAATCTCTACCGTATCATTGATAGCATTAGTGGTAATGTATCCCTACATGTAGGAATATCCTCTTTTCTTTAAACTATCTCATGTTCACACGACAACATTTTATCGTAAATCGCACTCTAATTCATAATCCAACCCACAATTATAATCCAAATTACATAATCCACCATTAAACATTTTAGAATTGTAAATCTCTAATTCTAAATAATTAAGTTTTATATATATTTATATATTTTATACCTAAAGCAAAACACAACTAAAGGTCAAATATCAAAACTTTAGAAAAAAAAAAACAATAAAAAGAAGAAGAGTGGGAATGGGAATGGGAATGGTATGGGGAAATTTACATAAGTAATTCAAAGTCTCACGTGAACATGACATTGCAGATAGTCTGCAATCTTTACATAGACAAAAAAAAAACCAGATGATGTAGGTTCCAAATTAAGTCACAGATAAGGCAAAGCTATGTATTATGTTCTCTCCTTTTTACCTATGAACGTAATAATGAAGTAACCTCACGTAGAAGGGGAATTACCTCTACTACGTTGCCAATATTTGCTAGCTCACTCACTCTTTCACAGAAAATAATAATAATATGTTGCAATCGATTCTGAAAGGAACATATGAGCTCAATAAACTCCCTGCTAACGCCTTTACTTCTCTCCAACTCTTGCCGCAACCGTTCAACTCGGCCTTAATTGGCCGTCTCCATGTATTAGCTAGGCCATCTTCTTCTTCTGCTCTCCTGTGAATTCCAATCTATGGTAATTTTGCTAATATAATTCGAATTATTGCTGAGAGCCACAAGTTTCACGCGCTTTTTTCAAGCGGTTTTCAATATCTTCGCTCGAACCTCCGTTTGCGGATATAATACTCACCAGTTAGCAGAACTGACGGACGACCTTAATTACTTCAGTGCGAATAACAAATAATTCCTGGACGTTGCGTGAATATGGAGAGTTTTTGTCTTCGTGATATTTATTCTCAAACCTGCCGCTTACACTGCCAGCATTACGTTATGTAAATTTTCCGCAAGGTCCGGAGTGCTATGAGCCAGCAAAGAAATAGTGGAGAGCACTATTCCACAGATTGTTCTGTAATGATACAGAGAGTATTAACATGATCTATAGTAGACTTTTGTGGTCTGAAACCGGCTTGCTCTTGTCTCAATAGTGATATGGAAATGATATGATTCCACTATGTGGGTAGCATACGGGACAAGAGTGGCGGCTCCAGTGGCATAGATAAAGCTCGTCGAGAATATATAGCTCATCGTATATGTCAAGACGAACGAAGTTGAAAATATTCAATGCAAATATAAAATCCAACTTGTCCTGTGCACGCGAGACAAGAACCAAATCATCATGCGAATTGTAGGCCATACAAGTATTTCGCTAATCGTTCCCATATACTGGCTAAGAAAAATTTTAAATCGACATCTTTGATCTACCGCGATACATATTTCCCTTGTTTTCGCCGGGATTCGAACCTGGTTTGCTACAACAATTTGACAAACTGCATCACTGATCTTAGGGTGTCATATACGTTGTGTCATATATATTTATGAATGTAACATATCTTCGTAGTACTACTCTTAAAATAGGGTATATTTATAAAGATCACGTCCACAAATCGGCGTCATAAAACGTTATTTAAATGAGCGTGTGTATATTGCCCGTCTATAGTTTTAAATTAAAAAGAATTACTTATGACCACTTTTCAGTGCGATCATAAAACAAAATACCTTAAGAGAAACTTCCCAGCGAGAGAATGAAATAAAATAAAATAAAATATTAAAAATAAATTTAAAAAAATAAATAAAACAATACTTGCCAGCCAGCAAATACTCGCCGCATAAATCGCAAACAATATATCAAACTGTGGCGGCATAAATTCTTTTCAAAAGAAAACGTTGCCAGGCTACCGTAAGGTTAAATAGTTTCGTGAATGAATAAATGAATGAAGCAGACAGTGACTATGGTATGTGAGTGAGTATGTGGACACGGCTGAGATTTGTAATGGTGTACTTAAAGTACAAATGTTGAAGTGAAATAGAAGAAGAAAATATTTAAAAACAAGTAGGAAAGTCAGCATTAACTAAATGGATTTCGTACAAAATTACAACACACCTATGGAGTTCAAAATATTTTCATGCCGATATTCATTGAGAAAACATGGGGATCAAAAATCTTGAACTCTATACAAACTTCATGCTGCACTGCGTATAGAAATTTGCTCATAGTAGATGACAAAATTAAATAATCGCATAGAGAAATGGAAACGTGGTGGTCGAAACAAAATTAATTAATTTTTTTTTTTTTTTTTATTTTGAAAATGCGAATTCTCTTAAAAAATTGTTAAAAAGTGTATTAAAAAGCTTTAGGGTGCCCATCTGTCTTTAGTGGAGTTGAATAGAATCGTCTACTTAGTGTTCGCCAAAAGCCACATAAAGTGTCATCCGAATAGTAACAAAGTCAGACGTTTTACGCGAGTTCCTGACCTAGGACTTTACACCACAATGCCAAAGCATTAGTGCATACAATGCGTTCACGAACGCTTCCGTACATGGCATACACCAGATGTGACCTCCACATTGGTAAGGTGTCGGAGACTCTTACCGATCTATTAGTCACGACACCCGGGTAAGAGTGTAACATAACACCGAGCCTGTATAGCTCTTCCCGCGATTTTGGTTTAAACCACACCCGCACGTTGCTCCCACAAGGGAGAGAGACCAAGGTCCCTGGGGTCCCGACACCCGTGGTACGAAAAATAAGCTTCAGACTTCCGTAACTTAAAAATCACTTCCAGGGGCCCAAACGATTCCGGAATAATGGCCAAAGATGAAAAACAACAAACAGCAAAGAGGAAACACCCACAATATAACAAACAGGAAACAGCAAACAATAAACAGCGAAAGGGAACAGCACGACAGCCAGAAGCCGGAAACGAGCTAGAGTTCACAGCAGTCTGCGAACCAAACACACAACTTTGTTGTACTGCCATGTGCTAACGAAATGCAAAACGGCAAAAATATGGCAGCTCAGTGAGTCCCAGTATTGGAAGTGGGGAACGGTACCTCACATTAAGTTATATAATACAGCAACGGCAAATGCGCCAACCTCCCAAGAGTTCGATTGTTCAAAAAATACCTGCTGAAATCCCAGACACCCAATATGAGTAATACCCATACTACCCAAATACGTAATATCATTGTAATCCGGACATGCAGTCAGTACATGCTTTCAGTTCTCAGTCCCCATCCCATATCGGTAGTCTTCAGACTCATTCAGGCCAATTCAATACGAAAATACATCAAAGACCCATGTCCTGTCACTATGAACCACAGGCTTAAGCCAAAGTCGAAGTCTGGGTGTTACGTAATAACGTCACGTCCGGTGTAAGCTTATGTGTCACCTTCCCATTGTAACTGTTCGTCCATCTTGTCTGCCACCTATCTACTAGACACCCCTGCAAATGGGCCTTATACCTATCTCTACCCATATCAAGATGAGAAGCAGAGAGCCAGTAATGCGTTCGAAGTGGCAGTCCCTTCTTGATTCTGTAGGCAATACTACGACGTATTATTATGACCTCCAAATCGAGTAGTGCTGCATCAACAAGAACCAGCAAAGCGTCGTTAGATACAGTCCGATACATCGCGACACATGCCAAAAGTGCAATTCTCTGACAAATGAGAATCTTGCGCTGTCCAACAACAACATAATCCCTTCGTGCCACACAGATGAGCCATACACCGCATGAGCAACGAAACACCCATTATATGATACGTCCATTGAAAACATGCGGACGATATTTATCTATTGGCTCACAATTTACAAAACTCTGCATCGAATCTATGGAGAGTAACTCTAGCAGCTGGAGCAGCTGATCTAAAGATTAATGTGGCAAAGACGAAAACTCTGCGTATCAGTGCTACGTTTCAGGATCAATTTACAATGAAAAAGAGAACGCCGATCAATTGTGTTATCTTGAGAGCATAATAACCACAAACGTAGGGTTGGGTGAGGATGTAGATAACCAATTACAGAAAACCCGTCAGGCATATGGTCCTCTAAACTCCATTTGGAGCGCGTCCTTGCGTACGAAAATTGCAATCTTAAATGTGCGTATAAAATCCATTTTTCGGTACGATGCTTTGATACGTGATATTGAAAGGATGCAAGTGTTCGTCAACCCTTGTGTTCGCAATATCCTTAGCATGTTTTGGCCGAGGACTATTTCTAACAATATGCTGTGGCGAATTGCAGGTCAACAGCCTCTTTTGAATGAAATAAGGAGGCGTAAGTGGCGCTGGATTGGATATATCCTTAGAAGATCTCTTAATGATATCACCAGAATCGCCTTAGATTAGAATTCGCAAGGGAACAGAAGAAGGGGCCGTCCTGCTCACACATTGAGTAAACAGATTGATGCCGAAATAAATAGAGCAGGAAAAAGTTGGAGTGAAGTGAAAGCGTTAACACAAAGTAAAGAATTGTTCAAGAAATTTACTGAGGCCCTATTTTCCTTGTAGGAACGGCGGGAAATTATGTATATGGTATGTGCCTGCTGATACCCCAATAACTTCTTAGTATGTGTGTGTCTAACCTTAACAACAATAGCCGTCAGAGCTGAATAGAAATGTAAGACTACACTAATTGGATGTTATGTAGCTTCCTCTGGATTAGAGATTGAGCATTGTTTAAACATAAGCTGCACCCTTGGCAGCCATGGTTGCAACCCAACTCCACATCTAGTCTATAGAATTGCCAAAAATTTCCGCCAAACAAAAAATGTTCTTTTTACAATCGTTGCCATTATTATACTCGGGTAAGAATTAATTAGAAGATGGATAAAATAAAGTTCTTAACTTAAACAAAAAATAAAACTACAGCCACGCGCTCTACAAACAACAGCGTGGTGCATAATTCAAATTACTAATATTCTTTAAATAGCTGGAACATGCTGCTATATGTTGCTGTATGCTTGCTCTGTTGTATATAGTACAGTACCAAAGACAGACGGTCTTAACATATAAATTCAAATAAATTTATACACATATGTTTGCAACATAATTTATTGCCCTCGAAATGGGTAACAACATAAAATAAAATATATATGTTGCACTGCATTATAATCTAACCCTTACCATTTAAAATATTGTACAACACAACACCGTACAGTACAGTGTTTGGTATAAGTAATTAATACAACTACGCAGTAATGCTAAAAGCAACACTGCTCCCTTTAACTGCTATCAATTACTCGACTGAAAAAAGGTCGCTTATTGAAAATTAAAAAAGCGCTGATCACTGATCACCGGATACCAGTCTTACCATTCGGTTGCGAAAATTTAGCGTTTTGTACGAGATCTGATTTTAATAAACTAAAGGTTGCTTATAACATTACGATATAAAAGATAGTCCAACAATACCGCATGATGTTAATTGAGAGTCACACCTTAACGTCGAGTTTCTTGCCCAACTTAATTTGACATTTCTTTGTTTCACTGTTTGACAAATGCTGAATTCCGCACTTCGTGGATTTTTTGGTCGCATAACCGACCAAATGTGTCCACAATCGGGAAAAGTGTGCACAAATTTCAGCAAACTGAATTGGTAGAAAATGTAAAACACCTACGCATGCTCGCCCAGTTCATTCTGAGGAAAACACTGACATTGTTGTTTGCGATAGTGTGGCAGAAGAGCCGTCACCTCGACTCGTCATCGTGCCTAACAATTAAATATCTCACGAACATCACTGACTGGAATTTTGAATAAAGATTTGAATTTACACGCTTACAAGGTTTAATTGCCTCAAAAGCTGTAACCTACTGATAATTTCAAGTGTCGTCAATACGCCGAATGGTTAGTTGAACAAACAGAGAAAATCATGGTGAGGTACACTTTTTCAGCTCAGTGGATTCGTTAACAAGCAGAATTGCCGCATGTGGGCAAATGAGAATCTACAAGTAATTGTTGAAAAGCCGATGTATCCACAAAGAGTGACTGTTAGGTGCGGTTTATAGGCTGGAGGCGTCATCGTACTGTACTTCTTCGATAATGAAGTCTGCCAAGTTGTTACCGTGAATGGTGTTTGCTATCGCGAGATGATAACGGACTTCTTATAGCCAGAATTGCGGATATGGACCTGGACGAAATGTGGTTCCAACAGGATAGTACCAATTGCCACACAGCCACGATCATATGATTTGACACCGTTGGACCTTTTTCTTTGAGGATATTTAAAAAAAGCGTACGTCTATAATCCAAGAACAATTCAAGAGCTAAAGGATTAGATAATTCGGCACATTAGCGACATTGCACCTCAATTATGTCTCAGAGTCATTGGAAATATGGACCGGCGGCTAGAGGTATGTCACCGAAGTCGTGGTGAACATTTCGCCTATATTTTATTTTACACATATTTGTCATAGATCCTTCTATTATAATGAAATATATTAAGATAATTCTCTGAAAACTTTTTGTTGTATTTACAATTAACACCACCTTTACTTCAGCTTACGGCAGCTTATTGTAAACTTCACATCACATTCAGCCTGATTAAACTATGAATAGCGTGAGCAGTGAAGCCATTCTAACAATTTTTTGAAAACATTTTCCACCTTTGACTTATGATAGTTGTGTGTGACTGTAACTTCAACTATCAGTCATTAAATGGTCACTCATTTTGACTTGAAAAGTGGTTGCCTTGAAAGTTTGTTTTTATTTTTTTGCGATTATATTTCGGTGTTTGGATCCATATTCAACTTTAAGTATAAAACAGACTCACAAAATATGCTATTTGATTCAGTATCTGGCTGAGATATGCTGATATTTAATCATTTTATCAAGACTTCATTTGTTTTCGTTATATAACTATGTGTTAAACCGTAATGTTGGTTTTAAGTTTAGATTTATTCCGATTGTAGGAATATTTATTCATCGTCTATCAAATGTTTCAATACTGAGGAAAAATTCTTTATGGAGCAGCTGCTTGGCAGGATAATCAATTACAAATTTTCCATGCTATACTTTTATTTAAAGACATCGCCTGTGCGCAGCTGTAAAAGTTAACGTTGCAATAAAAAGAAAAAAATTGATTATTTGCCAGTAGCAATAGTAGTAAAACATGCTCGAATCGTGTAAAACACAACGACTCTAGACTGCAACAGCACTGTAACGTGGCGCACAGTGTAACGAATAAAAAGGCAGTAAAGAGAATATCTTGCCAATTACAATGATTCAACTTTAAATATTTATGGATTATGGCTTATAACTTGTAAGGCTTTTGGGGATTTTTCTAAAAAAATGTTTTCTTCGTTTTTCGTTTTCTTTCGACAATCGTTATTAAACGGAATACCTTCACTGACTGTTGCTTTGGATATATGATTAGCTGGTTGTGTTGAGTTTAAAAGTTGGGTTTGGTCTAGGCTCTTACTGCAAGCGTAAAAAAAAGAAAAAAAGAAACGAATGCGTCAAAATCAGAGCGTTTACTCTGTTATCGACATTCGCATTAAAAAGGAACAGATCAGTAAAGTAGTGTGGTTTACAATTCTTTTTGAAGAAATTTTAGACTCTAAGTAAACCATGACATGTAAAATAATGCCAAAAGGTGCCAAACAATGCTGTTAAATGAAGTTATAATGATTTCATTCCTTTAGAAATTTTAATAACTTACTATAGGCATTTGACCATATACGAACGGGTATTATGATGATTGTATTATACTAGTTTTTGATTTTTTTTTTAATTTATTTTTTTTTAATTTTTTTCGTTTTTTTTTTTCTTTCTTCAATTTTTAACATCGTGATGATGATTGCAAGTTAAGCGCGTGCTTACAGTCTGCTTATTGGTTTCCATTACCTTCTGCCTGTCGTGCTCTCATTGAACTCTAAGGCGCATTTGCTGCATTAGGAATTAAACAGAAAAAAAAGAATCACCAAAACGATGTTCTTGAAATTATTCATTTTTATATACCCTACATACAGAGAAGTAAACTGAATATAAAGGACTTGTTCAGTTTTTGGAATACAGAAAAATAAATGGTGGGCAAATTTGAGGTTAGGAAGTAAATTGGCTTAAAAACATATATTTTTTTTGTCAAATTTAATTTTAGTCATACCGATATAAAATAGAAATATGAGAATTAATAATGGAATATGATGTCGGGCAACTGTCCATCTCCAGCACGTTGGCACACGTCCGATCTTTTTTTAATTTCACATACAAAAGCTTAAGAGCGAATCAGCAAAATTTTAACTCATTTAGTTGAAACTACTCTGTGGATTACTAATAAGGCAATGTGATTGCTAATTTGTATCGGTTGTTTGTTTACGTCAAACTTACCGGCTTATACCAAAACAGTAAATAAAAATAATAAGCAAAAGAAGGAGTACCATCAAAATTAATTACAAAGGTGCCATTTGAACGGGGTAATTCGTATATGTAATTAAATTTAGCCAACAGTGTAATTCGAAATTCTCTGCGAACATGCTTTTTTTTGCTGAAAAAATCCTACTCATGCAGAGCATTGTGCTGGTACTTGTATAATAGTTTGTGTTAAGGAGGAAAGGAGGATTAGTGTTCATAGACGTTCGATTTAAATTTATTCATGTCGTAATCGGCATGGTAGGCTTTCGCGAGATTATTTCACAAACTAACAGTGCGACTAAAGAGTGAATACTCTCTACAATGCGATTAACTGGACAATCAACTATAAACTGATGCGCTATACGAGAAATGAAAGTAAGTATATATGATGTATTAGAAATTAATTCCTTAATTGGGTCAGAACATAATCCGTTATAGTATCGATAGAATAATGAAACACACACACCTAGTGACGGTGCTCAAGCGAATCCATAAAGTTGACTACCCTACCGTCATTAAAGAGTATCTCCGCCACCTCATTTACGCGGTCAAGAAGCTTCAAAATAGACTTTGAAGCACCAGCCCATGTTAGTTATATTCCATTTTGAATAGGATATAGGTTTTGTAAATTTTGAGAAGGTCAGATGGAGTGAAGTATTACTTACACTCTTTTAAGAAACCGAGGCACTTGAATGTTTTTTTCGACACTCGAAATATGTGCTCGTTCTTATCTACTCTTTCGCAGACGACAGCAACATTTGGCATTCCTATTCTTTCGATAGTAGGCCGAGAATTTGTGCATTAGTCGCATATTATTCATATAGAACGACCTTCCCGCTAAAGCTTTTCCTTTCATTTACGAGATGCATAAGTTCAAATCCGACGTCCATAACCACTGCTCTTTCTATCCTCCTTCCCACGACCTATTTTCCTAGTACCAGCAATATGTAATGTACTGGCCTTATGTTAAAAAGAAGAAGTGAACGTCGCATTGAACTCTCACGACCAGAACATCAAGACCATCTGGTTCTTTAGTATCTAAATTACCCATAGACACAGATGACACTACACTACCACGTCTGTGTGTTAGCCAAGTGTTATAAAAAAAATGCTATAAAGCTCATCGTGCGAATTGATGATCCCATCCAGAGACCACAGAGGCCCATTGTGGAAGACCTTTCCCTGGATAAGAAAATAGAAAAAAAAAAGTTAATGGAAGGAAAGACAGGAGAAAAAGGAAAAGGAAGAAAAAACAGAAAGAAGGAGGGCAGAGAAGGAGGTACGTTAGACACTATACAAAAAAAAAACAAACTTAAGTTACAAAAAATAAACGGACAACCCAAGTAGATTACCGGCATTACCTAGTGATCCAACCCAGATCCGAAAAAGGCAATGTATAGCCAGCAGAAAACCGGGGTGCCTACTTTCCATATCCCCGTCCTTGCCTATCAGAATCCTGATGGTTTCCCTCCTCAGGCTGAGGACCCATTCCGTCATAGAGCTGTCCAGTCTACGCGAGCGCAGCCGGGAGACCCTACAGTTTCCTCTGCTCCTCCACAATTCATCAATTCTACGACGGACCCAGCTATCCACCAAACTCCCAAAGAAGCCAAGCGGTGGTCTTACACACGCATCCGCCATTTCGATACTCATAGCCGCGCCCGCTCTCGTCAGCTAATTTCCCCGCAGAACATAGTGCCCCGGAGCCCAGCACACCCTAGCACTGCATAAATTCAGGAGCAGGGTCATGGTACTTCTGCACGATGCAACTAGCCTAGAACTGACATGGCGTATAGTCAGCGTTTTGCCGCCTGACTGTATATGTAGAAGATCACGCTATCTCCCAATTCGCGAAAACGCTCAGCCGCCATAAGAATAGCAAAGATCTCGGCCTGAAAAACGCTGGACCCGTCCGGGAGTCTATAGGAGAGTTTAATGCCACTGTCCCACACTCCTCGAACTTGGAGCCATCCGTGAAGATAGCGAGGCCTTTCAGCAGTTTATTAGCCACCTGTCAAGACTCTGTTTGGAAAAACTGCCGACGTCGCATTTCCTGAACCTATAGACCGTAGTATCCTAATATGACAGAATGTCTAAAGTTCAGAGCCTTGGCCAGGCCTCCCTCAAAAATCCTCAAGAAGCTCTTTGCAGTCCTAGTCTTCACCGCAACCTCCAGAAAGATTAAGCCCAGGATAATATCCAGTTCTGCCTGAGGAGTACTCCTGAAGGCACCAGATAAGTCCAAAGCGACACAACTGTGTATCTTATGCAGAAGCCTCCTCCGACTGGCATTTTCCAGAGTTCTCCACCATACGATACAGCCATAAGTAAGGACAGGTAAAACTATGGAGTCATAAAGCTACTTCACCAGAACCGGGCGAAGACCCCATCTCATACCAATGCCACTTCTAACTGCATAATAATAATGCTAAGTAAGGTCATCACCACTTAGCAAAGATCTTCACCACTACACACGATCATATGGAGACGAGCTAGAGTAGTTAGCGTGAAAATCAACATGAAACTGAAACAACGTAATGGATACTTTGTGGAAAGCCAATATGCTTCCTTGAGAAGTGACGAATAATACGATTTTAATGATGTCTTCTAACAAAGTGAAGTGTAAAATGTCAATATTCAAACTTTAAAACTAAGGTGTTGCCAAATGAGATTAATATACCAGTTATATTACATTTTAGGGGCCATCTACGAGTATGTATTGACAATTCGTAAGCTAACTTTTCAAACACTTGGTTGTTAAATTAGTGTTTGATTGAAGTTCTCCTTTATTTTATTTTGACTAACTGTAGGGTCTTAAGCATGATATAGTCGACCTGGCCAAATATAGCTTTTTCTGTTTGCTATTAATCCTGTTGCTTTTGAGTTGTGTTTTTATTTTATTTTATTTGATCATTTAACCGCCCAGAAGGTAAATTATTCTCATCTATTTTTCCCCATTTTCTTACTTTGAGTTTAGAAAAGTGTTTTTAAACGTTGATTCTTATTTTTATTTTATTTTTTTTGCTTTTCTAGCTGGCAGCTGCAAATTGAAGTTGTGTTTATAAAAGAAAACATTTTAATGATTAAGTTTGTAAAAAAAAAACGTTGTTCTTGCAGCCAGCCGATGGTTGGTTTATGCATTTAATAATTTTGTTCATTTCAAATCAGAATCATACTTTAATTTTCTCTCTGTTCTTTTTTTTGCAATTATTTTTTATGTCTTCCTGTCATTTTTACATTCTAGACTAGATTTAATGGTTTGTGCCTGGTGGTTGGCAAGTTAAAGAACGGAATTACAATATGAACTGGTTTTACACACTTGATTACCATATACAACATAGCACAGCACAAGACAGCACTACATACTCAACATATCAAAGCAATCAGCATCATCATCATCATCCTCAACACTGTCTAAGCAATATCCAATCCTTTTAAGAGAACCTGGCCAAGAATACAATACTTTGTTAGCTATTGTTGTTATTGTTACTGCTTTGGTTGGTCATTGGGCAAACAGCAGCTGAGCGCATGCGCACTTGTAAATTCAAACAATAATCGGTTTTACATTTTTTGCTTTTGTTTCGTTTAGTTTTATGGATTTTTATAATGATGACGATGCTGATGCTGATGGTGATGCTGATGCTGAGATGCTGATGGGTTTTCTTCATATATTCCTTCTAATCCATACCATTAGTATTGTTAAGTTGTTTCTTTTCTTACGTTTCTTTCCCCTTTTTAATACCCTGCTTTAATTTTGTTTCATTGCCCTGTTGCTTCTCTCTTCAGATTGATGTATAAAATGTAGTTTTTTGACATTAAGCAGCTCCAGATTTATATCTGTAATCACTCAAATCCATATTATGGCCCATCAAAGAAGTGCCAGGTAGTACATAAATGTTTAAATTGTTCATTCATTTGACTCTCTCTCCCTCTCTCTCTAGTCTCTGTACAATCTGTCCATCTACATCTCACCTGAAGAAAAAAAAAACATTCGTTGCTGTGATTTTTAACTGCTGTGCGGCTGTTCAAGTTGATTGCTCATGTTAAATATTTTATGATGGACATTTGTTTTAAAAAAGGAAATTAAAATTTATTTTAAAAGAAATCATTTACTCGTTATCCGTTTCTATATATAAAATGAATGTATTTTCCCGGAAACCTTTAGTTTTAATTAAAATCTTACATTTTATATTTAAATTCTTAAAGGAGTTGTTTAGATAGAGTCTTAGAGGGAAACATTTCAATTGTGAAGCCATAGCAATGCAGTTAGAAATAGTGCAGTTTAATAAGATTTTGATTAATAAAAATTATCACTCGACAAGCAGCCTCACTCACTGCAGTGAGCAGTGGTTATTTCTCACCATAAAGAGCTTTTCAAAACAAAGTATCTGTTGTTTTTCTACAATACAGGGTTGAAATTTAATGACATTAATGTTTAAATATAATTTCGGTCAAATGGCCGCCACGGCCAGTGCATAGAAGGCGCAATCTGGAACACAAATTTTCGCAAAGTTTTTGCAGCATATGCGGCTGTATTTCACCAATAACTCTTCAAATGTTGATTTCCAGCTGTTCAGTTGTCTCTGGCTTATCGACGTAGACAAGTGATTTTACATAACCTCAAATAAAATAATCCATTGTGGTTAAATCTCACAATAGGACCAGCATAACGGTCAATTGAAAGTCAAAAAAGTTTTTTGAGTAAAGCAATTGTAGCTATCGCTGTGTAGCATTTGTCTCCGTCCTGTTGGAACCACAAGTTAGTAGGAATTTGTTTTTTCTCCGTCACTCCTCTAGGAAACATATTGGCTTTTTACAACACAACCATTGCTTTATTTCAGTTTCAAGCTAAGTAGATGATTAATCTACTGTAGCCCCCTCCACACGATTGTGTAGTGGTGAATATCTTTACTTTAGCATTGTAATTCTTTCCCAGTAGGTGGCGTTTTTCTTGAGCATTCATCTGATATTTGTCTTCATCGCCAGATGTATGCAGGATGGTCAGGGAGGCTTCTTATTTTTTTATTTTTTAGATTGTATTGTCTGGTGGGAAGTTGAAGTCTCTTTTTTAAACACTCGATAGCACAATTAAATTTTTTCGCCATTAACTATGCTGGGGCTCGATCCTGGGTTGCTTGTGTTGTTATGCCTGAGCTCTAACTACTACATCACGCCACTCTCTCAGAAAGATAAATGCCTGCTAATTGAGGCACGAAAATATCTCTAATCATGTCCCCATACTGTTCACCATCATCGTTTTTGAAGACATATGAACCAATGATGCCGTTGGCTCATAAAACGGAGTAAACAGTAATTTTCTGTGGATCTAATGGTTTTTTGACAAAAGCTTGTGGATTATCCTCACTCTAATTGTGAAAATTCTGCTTATTTAGGGATCCATTCAATCAAAAATGGACTTCATCGGAGAACATCGGCGGTGTAAGTCCAGCCATAATGAAATTTAAAACCAAACTAAACAAAAACTAACAATTGTTAAATCGATTGCCTACTAAAGCAGTGTTGCCAACTCAAAGTTATGCACCTTAAAAAAAAAAACACCCGATATAAAATTACATTACGGAGAGCAATTTGTTTTATTAATTTTATATATTAAATGTCTCCACAAAGAGCTTAACCCAGCAAGGTGTTAAATGATGTTGCCACTTTCACAAAAGTAATTTTATTTAAACTATCGGATGGGCCATCTATTGGCTTAAATTTGAACCAGCGGTTATTTCGAATCTGGCAATACTTATGTCATTCTACTCTGTCACAAAATTCAGTATATTATCTCCACTGAACGAAATGAACCGAATTACGCTTCAGCAACGTTGGGTTGTATTGGAAATTTATATTCAAAACAAACACAATTGTTCGGAAATTGCAAATTGAAAAATCATCTTTTCGGATGAATCTCATTTTCATCTTTGTGTTTACGTTAGTAAGCGAAATTGCTATATTTGGGTCTTCGTGTCTTACGACTGTTTGGTGCGGCTTGTAGAGCGTAGGCATCATTGGCTCATATTTCTTTGAAAATGAGACGTGGCAACCATTACGGTCAATGGTTGATAGCCATGATAGACGATTTTTTTGTGCGCGCTCTTCATGGTAGTGATGTGAACGATGTTTTATTTCAACAGGATGGTGCAACTTGCCACACATCTCATGCCACAATCGATTTATGGCGTCAAACTTGTGATGGCCGTTTAATTAGCCGAAATGGTGATGTCAATTGGCCGCCAAGAAGCTGCGATTTGACACCGTTGGACTATTTTCTGTGGGGCGCCTTTAAAGAAAAGTGGTATGCTGACAAACAAGGCACAATTAAGCATTGGAAGGTCAACATTCGTGATGCCATTGCTGAGATATGACCCATATGCTCGAAAATGTTCTCGAGAACTAATCCGTGGCAGCCGTGGCAGCCATATGAATGAAATAATATTTCATTTCTAACCGGAACAATGATTCTTCACAACAAAAAATTGAATTTGGCAAAATTTTAAATCGCTTTTGTTTTATCGCGTTTTTAAAATGTAAACTTTTAAAATGTCTATTTGTCAGGTCGACTAATTTTAGGACTACCCTCGACAAACGCCTTCCTCAGCAATATATTATTTTTTATATGTCACTGGATGTTTTTCTTTTTTAAGATTAAATCGGCATTTTTTTTTTCTTTTTTTTTTGAATGTGTAATAAAAACGCATATAAAGAACGCATAAGATGCTTAAAACAATTAAAATCTTAATTGATGTCGCTGTAAGCAGTAAAGAAAACACAGCATTACGATAAGAAGTCAGTTGCTCATTATTTGTACTAATGAATGATTCATCTTTTTAAAAATTAAGACAACTGAGACATCCTTTGCTTTTATTGACTGCATGATTGTGATTTTATTTTAGGTTTGTTTTCGGTGCCCTATACTACCATTAAAGCGTTTATTATGCTGTATTTGTTATAGTGGCAGGAGTATTCCGTACAGTGGTGCTACACCGATAATAATTTTCTTCATTTTTATTTTTGCTGCATTGAATTTTTGTTTTTTTTTTTTTTTGTTTTTCTTTTTATTACATTAACATTAATTTAAGCTGTTTTTGTCTCTCTCTAAATAATCGTTTTATTTTATCTACTGTTTTAATATTATATTATTCACTGGTTTAGTAATTCTACCCCTCATATACATAAACGGAGTACGAATTAAATACAAAAAAAAAATATATTTATGCGAAAATAGGGAAGAACTTAAATTTTCTTTTTGGCTTCTTGTTGTTCCCTAAATGATCGGTTAATAAATGCGACATAAAAAATAAGAACAAAAAAAAAAAAAAAAACGCTAAGTACTAAAGGGAACTAAAAAGAAGTGCTAAAAGCGAATTAATCAACTGTGTTTGCTAAACAAGATAGACGGAAATATTTATATACTGTTAATGCCTTCGTTGTTGTTGTTATTGTTGTTTTATGTAACACCATTAAAATAAAAACTAACAACAACTACATTATGCAAAAATGGATTGCTGAGTGAGTGAATGAAAAAGAAGTCCTTTTTTGTGTTTCTTGTTTGGGCTTCTGCAGTAGTTTTATTTTGTAGAATATGATGCCAGACTAACAGGATTTCAATGAATTCGTTCCTTATTTGCTTTAAATAATACATTTAATATAAGGAGCCATTGCTAACCACGCTACATTATAAGGTAGCCTACTACTGCGCAACGACCCTAGTTTTCATAACGCATAAGAAACTGCAAGTTGTTTCTTCTTTACTCAGTACACTTCTGATTTAAATTTGCAATTTTCCTTTGAATTCATGTTAGATAAACTCTGTATTTGGACACTGGCATAGGCAATGCTCCATAGTCTCCTTCTCTGCCTTCTCCTGAAAACTCGTAAATTATTTACGAGCTTACATAAACCAAAATTTCTATTCGAGTAGTATAAAAACTAAAAAGTGAGATACAAATTAGTAATATTGATCGAAATTATCACAAGAAAATCGTTAATAAGACTTATGGCTTTAGAAATATAAAAAAAACACAAGAAAATAAATATTTATTTTCAACTAAACAAGATTCTTAAGTACCAAAGTAGCCCATTTTTACTAAGAACTAGCTTTGACCATCCGGCAATTTTACCCGGGAAATATATTACCGGTGTATATATATAGAAGTTGACAGCTATTTAGGAACAACAATTGTTTGTATACTTTCTCAGAAAGATTATTTATTGATTTAAAACTTCAATTAAAAACAACTATTTATTATTATGTATGAAATATGCCACACCCACTAGTCCAATTCCTCCCACTTTTAAGCAAATGAGTCGTACTGACTGCCAAGACATTTAGACCGAATTATAAAGTAAATAAATTCACTATTACTTAGCATGGGAGATACGTACCATGTTCACATATCCGATTATTATGCGATCAATTTATTGGATGATGATTTGTATTAATTACGAAGTCATTTTTACCAAATTCAGAAACATCCACTATTTCCTTTCTCAAGATCTACAAAAATTAATATTTATTTTGTATTAGAGGCACCATGCACCCTCTCCTCCCCACCCTTTATATTTGCCGTAAAACTTAAAATATGTGCCCTAAATCGACGTGTCAAATCTTATTCAAATACCTTTAACAGGAGCAGTGATAAAGGAATGACCACCTACAGCGACATTTTCGACTTTTATTTTATCCTAAACCTTCGCGTAGCAATTACGAACAAAATCGCAGAAGGAAGTATCCAATTCGGTCCAGTCGTTTTCAAGTTTTAAGCAATCGAACAAACCACAATCAATTTTTATATGTACAGCGGACGCCTATAGACGTCATTTACGCCAGCAGGTTAAAAAAGTTGTCGGCGACGTCGACATATTGATTGACAATGCAATTATTTCCAAAGTTCTGTTTATTAAATATACTTATCAACGAAATATATTTTAAAAACGAATTATTTGAAGCTCATGAATTTTTCGATATGAAAAACCTACTATTGATATATCCTGTCATCTATATTTCCTTTGCGGGTTAAATTGAGCACATAGGTTGCGAATGTTCCCTCTTCGGGCCAAGCACTCCAGCGCCTTAGCTTGTCAAACAGATTACCTTAGAGAAAACAAAAGTTTTACGCTTGGATACAACTAATACATCCAAGTTTACACCGGATGGCACAGAGCCTGAAGAAATACAATCTTTTTTGTACTTAGGCAGAGTTATATCCTCTTCTGGCGGATCAGAAGAGGATATAGCAAATCGTTTTTAGAAGGCAACTTAGGCCTTCGGAGCTCAATAAAAAGTGTGGAAATTCTCACAGATTCATATAAGAACCAATCTTCGCCTTTTCTCCTTCCATGTGTGTATACGGATGCTAGTCGTGGAACACCTCGATAAAGGACATACTGTTACGAACATATGGTTGTTTACAAATAATCAAATCGAAAACAACAACAACTATTAGCAGAGACAAAGTAAATAAAAATAACACGGCAACAACAATAATTAAGCAGCAAAGAAAACAAGTAACAGACAATAAACAAGCAACAACAAATACTAAGATCTGAAAGAGGTAGATGTTTACATATGCATGGCTACAAAAGAACTAAAAAGAAATTAAAAGAAAGAAATGGAATCTACCTAAAATATTGAGAGGTTCGAGAGCTTTCGATGTGTTGTTTACTCAGCCATATAAAAAGCACATCGATGCGAACAGCAATCAGTTTATGTGTCGTAAACTCAGCGAGTGGAGTTTAAGCAAAGTAAGCTCAGCAAGTGCAGTTTGTGTTAAGAGAGTTTACAAGGAGTAAACTCGTGAAGTGAATCGTGAAGTAGAAAACCAGTTTAGTTAGAGCTAACTCAGTAAAGAGAGTTAAGTGTGGGTAACCTCTGGTTGGAAAAGTTGTGGTCGAAACTAAGTTATAACTACGATCGGGTTGGAAGATCTTTAGGAAAAAAGATCTGTCGAGAAATTGTTTGTGTTTGTAAACAGACAGAGTAATTAAGAATAAAAATTGTTATTGCCTGTAAAAAGATTACAAGCAGTGGTACACAAAACTGTGTTAAATAAACATTTTTAATTAAAACCAAACACAAAATTTATTTTATTTTAACTACAATATACGAACTTAACAAACTTTGCACTTTTTCTCTAATTATGCAATTTTAGATATCCTCTCCAAGCTGTCATTTTCTCCACATATGGCAACACTATTTGCATCGAAGAAAAGTATTTAAAGTGCCACACAATAAACAAATACGACTATAAGAGACATTTTTTTGTTTTGCTCGTATTTTTATTTCCTTTATTTTTCCAGATATTTGTCTTGGTGGTGTGTAATCTCGTGTTAATTTATTTTGCTTTTACCCGGCATTGCTGCAAATACAAGCAATTAATTTATGTAAATATGCATTTTATTATTGTACTTCCCTCCGGTATATCGGTATCAGCACTGGAACTGGTACTACAATCTGATGAGTACACAACAGTAGGGTTATACTTCAACTGTTCAACCACTACTAATGCGTGTCCACAAAACAAATGATTAAACAAAAGTATTGGGAATAGAGAAGAAAGAACTGAAAAATAAAGTGGCAGTCAGACTAAAGCCACTGTACGAGTTAGAGCAATTGAAAGTTTTAATTGCAAACAAAAAAAAAAAAAAAAAACAAAAAAAAAACAAAAAATAGGATGTAAAAACTTAATTAAAAGCAATTAATTGTAATGGAAAATATTTAAACAAAAAAGTGATTAGAAAATTATGAACAACAATTTTATTTTTTCTTTTATTTACAAAAAAAATTTTTTTTTTTTTAATTGAAATTGAATTTATAAAAAAAGATATGCAACAAGCTTGACTAAATGTTTCTCTATACAGTAGCAGCTAAAGCTGGCTGGAATCACACGATTGTCGCAATTCACTAATTTTAGATACTGCAATCGAGTAATTTCTCGATAGGTAATCATGTGGTAAATCCACAATGTCAAAAATACGCTAATATTTATTGTGTTCTTGTGTAACAATCGAAGAAAACAATACGTGCCAATATTAAAATTCTTTAATTTATTTTCGTAAAATAAATTGGAGTAATTTTGGTATTATTTCGGCAATAAAGCGGAATAGAAATTACGACATATTGATGCATTTGCTTAAGTTTCTTGTTTATGCGTAGCATATTATGAAAAATTTGCTGTTTTTCTGGACATAAAAAGGTTGTCCATTCAAAATTTTTTTTCCACATTTTGAGTTCACGATAAAAATTCCTGAGTAAATTATGACCTTCTCTTCGATAAATTTTACAACCTGAGGGAACGTTTATTTATTGACTTAAATTTGTCTGCTATCTCAAGAAATAACTCGCTTTAACGTGAATTTCGCCACTTATAAGCACTCCCAATGGTACTAAAAGCATGACTTACGTGTGATGATTCAATGCATATCTTACACATTTATCTGTTTATAGGCGATAATACCCGGCTGTATTGCAAAGCTTAACACCGTGCTTACTCTTTCCTCTCTATTTGATTTTTAAACACACCCACCACACAGCTTTACAAGTATTTTCGCCGTAGTTAGGCAGGATCAAGATTTTTGGTTCTCTTGACACTTATGGTGTCAGAAATAAGTCTGTGATAAGACCAAAGCCACTGCTGACAATATAACTCCAAAAATTTCGGGAATTTTGACAAAAAAGGAAGAGTAAACAACTAAAAAAATGTCTCTCATAAGACACTCAAATATAATGTACTACACCCTTAATTGCATGGGTGGCGTGATGTAGGGATTAGAATGCACACATACAACACAAGTGGCCCAGGTTCAAGTACCCAGTAGAGGACATAACGAAATAATTTAATTGTGGTTTCGAGTGTTTAACAAAGAGGCTTGAAACTCCTTCCAGACAAATCTATCTAAAAGAAGACGCCCTGATCTTCCAGTTAACGTCTGGCGATGATGACAAACATCAGACGAATGATCAGGTGAAAACGCCAACTACTGCGAAAAAAATACAATTCTAAGTAAGGATCAGCACCGCTCACCAAGGATCTTCAGCACTAAACAATCATATGGAGGCGAGCTACAGTAGATTAATCATCTGAAACAAAGCAATGAATCCTTTGTGGAAAGCAAATATGCTAGAAAACAACCACTGCTGCCAACAGAGTTGAAAATGTAGCATTAGAGTTGATTAAAATGACTTTGGCTGTGGCTTTGGCTGCGCATTCGCTTAATGTTGTGCTAAAATAGGTTGGTCGAGTATTTGATTTGTTAATGTTGCTGCCTATGGTTCTCGTTATAAAGCCATATGAAGCGACTGTTTGATTTATTGCTTGATAGCAACGATGTGTGCGATTTCTACTTCCTAGTTGTAGCAGTATCACATGTCAAACTTATCATTTGGCTGATAACAGAGAGTGCATTGTTGGTGCGCTGAATGCGAGCAATGTCGGCCGAATTCATCAGCGCAATACCGAAATGACACTGTGTTCTGGGAAGGAAATATAACGCATTTTTTCTAAGGCTATTTTGCAGTCTAAGAAGACTGGAAGATAGTCACTGGCCTTCAAACGCTACCATATTTGAACAAATTCCACTGTCTATCTAATTGCAAATACTTTAACGTGAAAACAGTGTATTTGTCATTCAATTTATATTTAATCGTAGTAGACAACAGCCCCAGTACCCTTTCCCAACTTGGAACCGTCTGTGTAGAAGGCCATACCGCCAAGAGGTGGATTACCCCGTTTCCAGTCGTCCATGTCTGGTAAGATACGTCTATTAGGTCCAAGATCAATCTGATTCTCAATACCGCGCAGAAAGTGCTCATGCTCATAGTAAGTGTCCTGCCGTAGGCCCAGTTACCTGAGCTTTAGAGCACTACTTGTCACCTGTGAACCTGCATCCAGAGTACGAAGATCAAGTATCACATTCAGAAGTGCTTCTTTAGCATTCAAAACTGGTAAAGAAAATTGAACAATCTTACGCTTCCTGATGTATGATACAAGCTCTGTTAACTGGGTCATTATAAGGTGCTCTGCCTGACAGTTTTCCCAATGTAACCAGCGTTAATTCTGATATAGTGGGTAAAAGTTTTAAACTTATAAGTAGAACTGCAGTATCAGCATAGGCAATCACCTTGGTTGCCAGCTGATCAAATTTAACCGCAGTAAGCCACAAAAGTGGAGAGAGATTAAAATCCTTAATTTAATTTCTGGTTGTAGAACTGTTTCTTAGGCTTAACAAACTCAGTTGACGGAATGCCGGGTAAAATAATTTACAAATTTAATTAAAAGAAAATCTATTGAACGCTAAATAAGTGTACATATGCACTAAAGCATATGTATTTGCATTTAAAAAACAAAGAAAGCCATTTGCCATTAAAAGGCAGCAAAAAATCTGATTTTAGTTCGTTATAATGAAAAGAGAAAAAAAAGCAGAAAAATAATCAGAAGAGTTTGAATTTTGACAAACAAAGCTTAATATTTCTTTATACGCCTCATTTAAGAGACAAATCCGATTAAGTATAAAATTTCGTATTTAATTTGGCGAATTTTTAATTTTTAAATTTTTTTTTTTTATTTGCTGCTAAAAGATTAATTTTCATAATATTCTGTTTTTGACTCATTTCTCGGTGTTATAATAAGAAAAGCGAAAAAAAAACGAACGAAACCAAACATGTCAGTTGTTTTTGCTGCGGTTCAGTTCAAAGATTGTTTTCAAAAAGGACGCTTTTAACATCTCATACACGTTTTTATAGCCAACCATGATGAAAAGAAGAAGTAAAACCCTGAATATGTACCAATTTTTTCTTTTTCACTTTTTTGAAATGCAGAAAACAAAAATATTATTAAGCATTAAAAGCCACAATCAACATCATCAGCAGGAACAGCACATACCACCACCACCAGCAACAGCGTTAGTACCAACGAGAACCATGTGCCATGATGGCACATTCGTGCCACTATCACCACCATTATCATTCATCCATTCAAATAACCAACCAAAAGCACTCAAAATCATATTTAGAGCAGAGAGCGCATTGAATGTCATACTTTTCTGAAAAATAAAACGTTTCACCAAAATAATGAAAAAAAAGAAAAGAAAAAACCCAAAAGAAATGAAATGAAAAATACGTGAAACAAAAAACCAAAAAACAATTCGTATAAGAAACACAGAAGATTAATATTTTAAAATTCAGAAATAAGAAAAAAAATATAATAAGAATATCTCTGTAGTATGTTACATTGGCAAGGGAAAAAATCATTTCTTGATACAGGTAATAGACTAATGGACTTAACAATGTAGCCTATTGAGCAGAAATTATTTTTTGGTTTGGATTTTATTGCAAACGAACTGAAGTTGTAAAGGAGTAACTCTTAACTTAAGAGGAGTTTCATAATGGATGGAACTCTTATGGAACTTTTTGGTATTTCTAGCTCAGTAACATTGCAACACTGCTTTTTAATAAATTTTAATCATTTTATGTGAAACTTGCAAGTTCAGAGTATTGGTCATCGTTGTTGTGATCTTTTCCATCGCTAAAGGGAGGGGAATTAATTTCTAAATACTTTTTGACTGGACTTGCAGCAGCTGGCCCAGCGCTTACATGCTTCACAAGAGTAAAATGTGTTCAGTATATCTCTTTTGTGATCGTCTGGCCAGATTTCAGCAGTTCATATGGATAAGACACTTCTCATCCTAGCGGAAACAGAGCATTAACTTTGCGCCATGGACATTTGGCTTTGGTATTAATTTGGCTGATTGGGCAGGCTTCGCACACTATTCCTTGAGTTTTGGCTTGTCGTAATCGAGCGCAATAGTATTTCGGACATACTTGCTACTTGAAAATGTTTTAAATTTGCTCCTGGGGCAACAACCAACGATATTGAAAGTTACTCTTGAGTTTTACAACAATTTTCATGTTATAATATATCCAATAGCGTTATTTGAGAGTCTAAAGAAGCATTTATTTGCCTTGGTTTTTCCCTCTTGATATCTTCAAGCCCTTTATACGAACAAAAATAAAATTCTACTCTTATGCATTATTCCGTACTTCAGAGTCTGTTAAAAAATGGCCAAATGTACTCAATAAAAGTGCTCGGTTGGGTACACAAATCATTTGAGTCACTAGAGCATCGAAACATGTTTTGAAGGTGGGTTAAAAGTAGTACAGGATGCTTCGTTGTCTTGGTGTCTCTTTGGGTGACACGTCCACCAATATGGTTCCAGATCTGCTGATGTTCATTAGGAAAACAGCAGATCTACTGAACAAACTCACCGATCTCCTAAGTTAGATGGACATGCTTCGGTTGGATCCATCTATATCAGCACCGACACAGTTATTTATTTTGGAGCCATCGGTAAACAAGTTTAAATTAAATTCACTCTGAACTAAGGCTCTATTAGACCAACAATCCCGGTCCAGGGATTCAACCCAGAATCTCCTGTCCAAGCACATATTTCAAGGCATGACATACAAATCATGGATGATTCACATATGGATATTTTCTTCAAAATATATGTCGACGGTACTTTAAAGAAAGCCAAAAAGTATGGAAATCTGGAAATTAATAAGGTCTGGCTTACTCTCTAGACACGGGGTACAATAATTATCGCTATTTAGCGTGGCCAGTGTATAAACTTACTGTCTTCAGAGTATGCTATAGGACTGTCTCTGATGAAGCAGCATTTGTAATGTCAGGGAAGATTCTCTTTGACATATTGGCCAACAAAATTATGAGGTTTTATTACGAAGAGTGTTCGTCGGATAAAGTAAGATATAGAAGTATTGAAGAGTGGCAGAGGAGATAATCATGCACAACGAACGAGAGGCGGAAGTACATCCCGATTCCCGAGAGTGGCTTTAACGCAGCCATGATGAATTTTGTCTGTCTCAGTTGTTGACTAGGCATGGGAAATATTTACATCGTTTAGGATTCTTTAATACACTGTTCTACGCATTGTAATTGTGATATACAGGGTAAAGAACATGTTTTCTTTAAGTACTGGAAAAAGGGGGATCAGAGAAGTATTCTTGAAACAGTTTCAGTAGTTGAAGTAGGGATAGAGTCAATCTGATGATGAGCTTACAGACAATGTGGCATAAGGTTGCTACGTATGTTAAATTGGTTCTTGGGGAACTTCTTAGGAAAACTGTAGTATACATTTTATTATGCTCGGTCCAACGAGGAAATGCATAACGACGATGACTGAGTTGGAGTGTTAAGGTGTTTTAGCACATTTGATGATTTAAGCTCGCTCTAATATATTTACATAATTTCTTTATTTATCCTAGACTTGATTCCGAAAGAAAGAGCGTAAGAGCGAATACCTCCAATGGCAATAGGGTGATGAAATAAGAGTTATGAACATCATCCGGTTGCTGATGAGCTTACTAGGAATTTGAAGGCTTTTTGGGAAATATGTAAAGTTCGTGGTAGTTGAACCTATCTTTCATCTTGAATGTTATTTATAAAATAAGCCCTCATTGGAAAGTCTTGTGGTCTAAATGTGGCGGTTAAACACTTACTTATGATGGAGATCTCTAGAGAAGTCCACATATATCAGAATCTTTGACAGGGTTCTGCGAAAGGCGGCATTAACGATTACAAGTGCGCTTAGGTCCATTCCTTCAAAGACCTTGTTTGTGTTGCTGAACTAACTTCCGTTGGACTCGATGGCTAAGCAGATGGCACTTACGTCTGCGATAAGGCCGAGGATGGCGAGGCCATCTTGCGGTATTTAGATCCCTATATGGTGGATTACTGTACACCTAAACCCTTCCTTTACAGAACAGGGTCAGGGGCGGTGTCTATATCCTTTATCCTTTAGACCTCCAGACTACTGCAGTGTTGTATAGACGAAGGTCTTGGCGATGAAGAGGGCATCGGACTGGTTGATGTACTATATCATATTTGATGTTGATATCCGGATCCGTACAGACAGTCAGACTGCGATCATGGCATTCTCCAGTTTCTATTTGACATTAATACTGGTATGTGAATGCCGTGCATCTGTAAACTAGATGGCGAGATTCAGACCGGGAGATTATATGAGTAAGAGATCACTTTGACGCCCGGAGACATTGTGTAGCAGATGAACTAGCAAAGGAAGGCTCGCTCTTTGGTAAAGGGGAGATTGACCATCTATTTTGGATGTCACTTTATTCTTGCAGAGTTCTAATTCTACGATACATGTTGGGCAGGGTACGAGTACGGTGAGAGAATGAACCAATGTGCTCTGTATCAAGACAAGTCTGGCTACTGTACGATCGGGCTCATTCGGAGTCTGTTATGGGGATGCAGCGACATAGGCTACGAATTCTTGTAGCTGTCATCACTGGCCACTGGGTGGCTGGTGCGAATGATAGGAGACTGATTCTACGGTTCAATGATTACTGCTGGGATTGTCAGGATAAGGAAGAGGTGGAAAGTGTCGAGCAGTGCGGCATTAATGACTATTACATGGCAAAAGGTTAGAAAACTGGCTCTTATGGGTGATTTGCGTATTATTCAATAGACGTTTTGGTATTCCAGTCATAGATGGTACAGCTGCTCGCCTGCCAGCTATATAGTAGGCTTTTCAAGAGCTTTAGATTTGATTTTAAGCGGTAGATAACTAGGTGCTAATGAAGCCTATCAAATTGGTATAGCCAATCGAATCTTTCGTATATTAGGACTACTTTCATTAGCAGTACTTTTCTGCATGCCATAACGAATCTGGCTGATATGAGTATCAGCGGGCTTTGTTCTTTTGTGCATACGTCTGGTTGATTCGGTACGCATGTATCATAGTGGGATCAATATTGGGCGTGAGTGAGATGGACCAGTGTTTGACTGCCCGTTGCAACTAACTAACTAACCAAATAGATATTCATATAGCATAGTAAAATACTCAGGTGAGCTGTTAACCTATCCTTAGCTTACTCTCCACAATTAGTCTCTTGTAGGGATTGCTTATTGTAAAATTTAAAGAAGTGGCTGGGTGGTTAGACAGTTGGAGAGTACGAAATAATTTTTTTTCTTACCCAATAAAATTAATTGTATCCAAGCAAGGTATTGTTTGAAATCACACAAAATGAATTGAAACAAAACAAAAAAATATACTTTTTTTTGGCGAAATTTAAGATTTATGTGCGTAATTCCTAAAATGCATTAAAAGAAATTGATTAAAAACAAAAATTTTTTTAATCTTTTTTTTATTTTTTAATATAAAAATAATTTCCGTTTAAAAATAAGATTTAAATTAAATTTTTTTATTTTATTTTAATTGTGAATATTGGCTATGAAATATTAAAAAAAAGTCTCGATTGTATTTGGTATTAAATCGTAATTTTTGAATTGAAAAATTATGTCGTAAAATGTCTATTTTAGGCATAAAGTCTGAAGTTAATTTGAGCCAGGTAATCAACATTTTAAATTGTCATGAAATCAGAGTAAAAAAATAAGCATAAATTTACAAATTGAATGCGCTCTTATTTCTCAATCGATTTAATTGTTAATGGCTGTAAATATTCAATTTTAAATGAACAACAATCTCTAAATTACAGACAGCGTTAAAGCACTCTAAACTGGGCTTTTCAAATACCAAACATTATAATTTACGAGTTTGTAACCCGCCTATCAGCTCTGTAACTTTGATCTGTGTGCGAAGTTTTGCTTTTGAGAAATCTAGACAAATAATGAAACCATATTTATTGTGCACCATCATTACATTATCGTCATTTACATTCGCCAATAGATGACAAACAATATTTGCCTGCCCCAGTGCATTAATAGATTTATGCAACAACCAAACAACGTTAAAATTCTTCTTCTTGTTTTTCTCATTTTTTTCAACTTTAATGTTGCACCAGAGTACAAGTACGAGTATGTTTAAAAATTCAATACTTGTGTGATTGTGGTTTTTTAAATGGTTTGTAACCGTAAGTGACTTTACATGTCTGTCCCATACAAGTAGGCAGGCAGTAAAGTTTTTTCTTTTTTACGTACGAATTTTCCCGTTTATTTCTTTTTGCAAATAATTAAGGCGGAAGTATGCTAAACAGTTCTTTACAGATTTCGTGGCATATATGCAAATAAAATTTGTCACATGCTGATTATTTACAAAATATATATTTTCTTTGAGCAAATACAATATTTAAAAAAATGCTCTGAAAGTTTTTTACCCAGTTAACTTAACGACTTCGCAACATGTGTAAAAATTAACTTACTGACTTTATTAATCCACAATCAATATTTTATTCTAACTGAGCCTCTTTCTACCTTGTTTTTAGTTTTTCTAACCTTTTAAGAACACCGGTCCTATACTCGTGACATGTGCAAAAAAAAATATCGATAAAATTTGGTAAGTACGTAAGCATGCAATTATTCAGGAAAGCGATAAAGCTGTTATTACTGTTATTATTATTTTTTTTTTCAACAAAGATTTAACATGTTTGAACTTAAAGGTATTCGTGACATGTTTTTAAAAAGAATAGCTATTTATTTTTATAAAAATATTGTTTTCTCTATTAAGTCATATATTTTTAATGTGATTTCAAAATTTAAAACTTGGCAAATACAGTCCAACATACTCGTGACATGTGTTGATTTCGAAATATATACTTTGTTAGAATAGTAGTGCAATTTGATATTTATCGTTTCCATTTTTTGTATAGTTGTTTCTTTTATTATCATTTGAAAAATATTCGTAACATGTGTTGAAATGAAAGTGCATACATTGTTGGAATAGTAGCTTAATTCCATATTTGCTATTTTTGATTTGATATTTTTTATGTTATTTTGTAGTAAATGATTGTATTAATATTCGTGACTTGGGTTTATTAAATTTGAGATTTTACTAGAATTAAGCTTCAATTCTATGCTTTCCGTTTTAGTCAAGATGATTTAAGCACAATAGGTTGTCATAATTTTAATATAAAATACTGCAGAGTATTTGTAACATGTCTTAATGAAAAAAATGTCTTCTTTTTTATTATAGTACTCCAACCGATAATCTCATTTTCTGTGAAGCTAATTTTAGTGTAACGATTTCTTCCAATGACATTTGCAGTAAAATTTTATACTGTATTCGTGGCATCAGTTAAAACAAAAAGGTATAGTTTGCTAGAATGGAAAATTAATTTGATATTTTCCATTTTAAACATAATAATTTCAGTATTATCGTTTGTTTAAGGTTAATTCAAAGTAAAGTATTGAATTGTATCCGCGACATGTGTTATATCAAAAGTCTATACTTTGGTAAAATGGTAGTTTTTGATGATGTTTTCCTATTCCAACATGGCAATTTAAGTACTAAGGATGATTAATGTCCATTTAAAGTATAAATTTTATTGTATTCGTGGCATGTGTTAAAGCAAAAGTGTGAAATTTGTGAGATTAGTAGTTTATTCATTAATTTCCTTTTCAGTTAAAGCAGTAGTTTGGTCATTTATATCGATGTCCTTTTGAGGCAAACTATGGCCTTGTATTCGTGACATGTGTTAATGTAAACACATATTTTTTTAGCAAAATTATAGTTCAATTCCATATTTTGCAATAGAGTGTAATCACTTGCTTTATTTTTTATTTTTTTAATAATAGATCACAAAGAATTCGCGACCTGTTACTAAATTCCATGTTATTTGTTCTCTTTATGTTAATGTACTTGACTCTATGGCTATTGCTCTACAATTACAAACCAAATCCTCTATCGTATATTTCACTTAATTTTTACCCTGGTTACGAACATCTTTATTTCGTATTTTATATACTGCATTCACATTTATTACTCTGCTGTTGTTAATGCGTTGGCTTACTTGTTCATCTCATAAATATGTGCGTTAATTTCCATTTGCTCTCTGTGGCTGATATATACCAGAAATGAAAAGAATAAAAAAGAAGTCGAGTCAGTTGTAATCGTACATAATGAAAGCAAAGAAATATATTTTCCATAATAATTGTGCCAATACTTAAACTATTTTTTTATGAGCATTTTCAATTAATGAAAATCATAAAAGCATATTTGACGCACATTTTATTGAAATCATCATGCAACTGCAACGACATCGACAACGATAACGATAACGACGAGACGACACACTTTGTGAGGAATTTAAGTGATACGATACTGGTCTGAATGCGGCCAAACGCAATAATAAACGGTCAACCAACAACAACATCCATACAAACAACAGCTATTGAGCAATTGAATTGAAGGAAATTGTAAATATTACATGTGACAATAATTAAACGAATTGAGAGCAATCAAGCGTTTGTCAAGTGAAAGCCAAATGAATAGTTTCGCTGCTTTTGTCAAATTTTAATATAAACTTGCATATCCAGAAATGAAAAGGCTTGAAAATATTTTAATTAATTAAATCCTTTAAAATGATTTATAATATTTTATTTTTGGTATTACAAAGGAATATGAAATTCTTTTCAATTTAAGCGCTCATACCATACATATGTATGAGCGTATGTTATGAGCCTCTCTACCTAATAAAATTGCCACAATTTTAAAAAAGATATATTGTTTCATATTAGTTATACTTTTTATACCATTTTGGAATCCAAAAAGCAGAAATTCTCATGTTAAAAATTAACGCAAAATAAACATAATTTATTTGTTTTAAAACTAAATATGAAATCGGTTGAAAGCTCTTGAACATAATTTATAAAACCAGCGAAATCACAAAGACACTTTGGACATCATTAATTAATTTTAAAAATTAAGAAGTAACTTAAATATGGTCGGTAAAGTTCGACTATTTGATTCTCAAAAAAAAATACGGTTTTTTATATGTATATTCCAACTAAAATAAAAACAGAAACTGATCCAATTGCGTTTTGCAGGACTCTAAGGATTTCAAATTTTCAACATTAAGAGAGTTCTCCGGAGCTCGAAACAAATGATAATCTAAAGCAGTGTCGCTCAGAAAGAGAGCCACACTGAAAAATTAAGTTTTTTGATTTATTCTTTCTTAAAAGACTTGTTTTTTTTGCATTATAAATAAAACATAATTTTAAAAATAATATGTATATTTGCCAAACAAAAACGAACGAATATGGATGTGTATACGCTTCGCTAAGTGGGCCTGCGATCGACTTACAGAAAATGCCGATTTTGCCAAAAAAAAAATCATCTTTTCAAATGAAGCTCATTTTGATCTTGGCGGGTATGTAAACAAGCGAAATTGTCGCATTTGTGGCACAGAAAACCCGCACGCATACATTGAAAAGCCGATACACCCAAGACGAGTCACTGTTTGGTGCAGATTTTGGTCCAGAGGCATAGTTGAGCCATTTTTCTTCGAAAATGAGCAAGGAGTGGCCGTTACAGTCAATGGCGATCGTTGTCGGGCCATGTCGAACGAATTTTTGTTCACAAACATTGAAGAGGAGAATATTAGCAACATTTGGTTTCAACAGGACGGCGCTGCGTGCCACACAGCCGAAGCTTCACTTTGCGCCCTGTTTTTGAAGATCGCATTATCAGCCGCAGAGCTGATGTCGTTTGGCCACCTCGGAGCTGCGATTTGACACCGTTGGACTATTCTTTGTGGGATGACGTCAAAGATAGGTGTTACGCCAACCAGCCAGAGACAATTGACGCTTTAAAGGACAATATTTGTGAAGCCATTGGTGAAATACAGCTGCACACAATCGATAATGTGCTTAAAAATTGGACCGATCGTGTAGGCTACTGCATGGCCAGCCGGGGCAGCCATTTAAATGAAATTATTTTCCATTATTAACCCGAAGGATTGTACTTTCAAATAAAAAAAGAAATTTGAGAAAATATTCAATAGTTTTTTTTATAACATTTTCCAAATTTATTTGGCGGACCCTTTAGATACTTTTCCGTGTGTTTATATGAAAGTATGGACAAACCCGAATCTAGATTTTTTTTAAATGATTTAATATAATATTTATTTATTTATAATATTCCCCATTTTTGTCCCTACTTATCCAAATAAATGCATTATGGATAAGCATAGTTCTTAAAAAAAAATTTCATCTTCAAAGGGGCGACATTTTTTTGCTAAAGCTGAACTAATAATATATGTAGCTTTCATTTGATTATCAGTGGTTCAATCTAAAGAACTATTCGCTTGTCTACTTTGAACATCAAAATTTTTAGGTCAAAAATTTTTTTCAAGTTTTTTACTAATTGGTTTCTATCATTTCCAGAAACACAATGCAATTCACGATGTATTCTATCATAATGTCACTTAAGACAAGATGCAAATATTTTTTTATTACTTGATAACATCAAGGCATTCAGCTTAATTAAATGTATCGATAGAAAACAAAAAAGTGTTTCCCACTGAACATCCCACATACTTATTAAATAATTTTTTTTTTTTTTTAAATTTATGTAGCTTATCAAACTTCTCAGTGTAATAAGCAAAATTTTAACTCTCTTCTAAATGACATGAAATTAAAAAAGCACAAAAACATGCGATACAGTCCTTCTTCTTTGGCAATAAGCAAGACGCTGTTTTAAAATTGTGGCGCACACACATATTTTTTGTTGTACATATGGTTGCCATTTGAAATAACGTAAACAAAGCTTATGAACTTTTTTATACAAGATTTTGCAGCATTATTTATTTATAACAATTTCTTAAGCTTTTGATAAGAAAATAAAACAAAAATGTTTTGTAAGGAATTAAAAAAGCAATATCCAAACATGCAGTGTGAGGTATAATTTGCAAAACTATGTACTAAAGGTTGGCGGTATAGATGATTTTGATACATTTCAAGAAAATTTTTGGTAGGATTTTTTTCTCTGGTTGTAATATTCACGAAGAGAATAAAAAAACAGCCAAAAAACTTCGAAATCTGAACAATATGGATGAGCGACGCTGATCTAAAGGTACAAGGTCCGAGCTATATGGTGGATGCATCAAAACTTCCTAGATAAGTTCTCCTCTTTTCTGACGGATCGTCAAAGATGTGTGGTCTGGCGTTGTCATGATGGAACAACACCTGTTCTGTTGACCTATTCTGGCCATTTTAATTAAATTGCATGCTTCAATATCAATAATTGTTAAAAGTAGAGAACAGAGTCCAACGTTTATTCGCCTAGTAGAAGCTCATAATAAAAATTTCCCTTCAAATTCCACCAGCCACACAGCATTACTTTTCTTGGTGTTAATACTGGCTTTACCATCGTCTGCGCAGCTTGAGCTTGCTTCGCCTTTGACCTTTTTCGCAAGTTATCTCGTAGGTGATCAAAATTTCATCCCCTGGAATCATTTGTTTCGTTTTAGCAGTGAATCTTACTTACTTACTCATTTTGCTCAAAAGCCGAACATATGGATGCCTATGCATGTGTTTTTTTACTCCAGTTAGTCACACCAAGTTTCAGTTGCTCTCTCTTACGTTGTCCTTCGGATTCTGTATTAAACTCCTGTCCAGTTGGGAAATTTTCACTTCAGCTTAAAATGCAGCCGGTAGTGAAAACTCCTAGAATCGCCTTATCTGTTTGTATTACGACCTACTATCTGGTTATACACGTCAAAACTCGTAGAATTAACGTCTATGTGCAATTTTGTTCAGCTACTGAAGGTCTTATAACGAAAATGGTTTCTAAGTCCGAAATAGCTTATGTTAACAAGCAAGATTCTCCCTTTTTATTTCCAGGCTAACGAATTTGTTTCTATATCCGTCGGAACCGAGATAAACGATGTCTATCACAGTTAAAGTTATTTGCACCCAATGATGGTCCAGTGAGACAATTAATTTCGTCTTGTCCTCATTTACCATCAAACCCACTTTTTCTCTTTCTTTTGTATAACACTGGTGCGACTTCTAGTAAGTTTCAGCTCATTGTGTCGATATCATTTGGTATATGCGAAAAGCATGTGACTCTTATTGTAAATAGTGCCACTGGTATTCATCGCAGCATCTCTTACTATTTGCTTCATTACAATATTGAAGAGGCAGTACGATAGACTGTCTACCTGTCCGTTCGTCTTTTAGTTACAAGCGGCTTCGATAGGTTCTTGCCAATTTTCACTGAGGACTTTGTGCAACATCCTATACAGTCCTAAATACTCAGAATTTTGCAATTTGCTGCTCGAAAGCAGCTTCATAACTGACAAAGAGATGGAATTTATCGATCTGTTTTCCCTAGGTTTTCTCCATGATTCGACGCAATGTGATCAGTTCTGGATTTTTCTGACACAAAACTGATAGTTGTCAATCAGTTTACCGACAATATGTTTCATTCGGTCACACATTACAATGAGAATCATTCTACTAGATTCCACGATTTTTGGCGTAGAGACTTGAAACACCATACTTATGAAAAGGACAGAGTACTCGACTTCAGCAGTTCTATTATTCTTGAAGCGCACTATCGCCTTTGTCCTGCAGATTATCCCTTCCTTATCTGTGACTAGATTTCCGTTGTCATTTTTACAAGCCTAATACCAAGATCTTTCCGCTTTAGTTGCTGGTGAGAATTTCTGGCATTATTCTGGTTCATGCTCTCTTCCAGTTCCTTACTTATTCATGCCTCTAGCTGCCATTTTTAGTTCAAATCAATTGATTTGCTTCTTTTTTTATATCTATTTTTTATATTTTATATCCATTGATGCACAGCTCGTGTTGCAATTGCCGGCTGTTTTACCTTCCAACACTGTTGACCTCTGTTTGCTTCCGAATTTCCTCGTCATACTATGGTTTGCTTTCTTAAAGCAGTTGATAACCATTGGGAGAGTTTTTAAGAGTTTTCTGATTTGATTATATATTTTGAGATAAAATCCCCGAAATTTTAAATTTGTATTCTAGGGATGAATTGTAAATAAACATGAATTTATAAATGAATGGCTCCGCTTTAATTGTTTATACACTGGGTACAAATTTGGCATACTCTCTCGAACATATCGACCGCTATCTCACGAATAAGTTCTTCAATATTGCAGGCTTGTCCCTACAGACATAGCCCCACACTTAGCAGTCTAAAGGCGTTAAGTCGCACGATCTAGGCGGCAAATTGAATGGCGCCAAACATAAAAAATATTTTTAATTGTGGCACGGTAGCGCTCGAAATTCACAGTAATGTTTGTGCCTTCGTCGGCTTTGGAAAAGTATGATCCAGTGATGCCACCGACACATAATCCACACCAAACATTGAATTTATCGAGATGCCTTGGCGGTTATTGCAATGCTTATGGCTGCTCTTCACACGAAATATAGCAATTTGGGTTGCTTACGTATCCATTCAACCAGAAAGGAGCTTCGTCATTGAACACAGTTTTCCGATTAAAAAAAGTGCATATTCATTCAACTGAATTTTGCTTATGAAATTCAATAATCGGCAAGCGTTGTTTGTTTGTAAGTCGAGTCATGGTTAAATTATAGACCAAACTAAACATGTTGGACAGTAGCATGTTACACAAAACAAGCTGAGCTGCCAAAAGCAGTGTTGCCAAAGAAGAGTTTGTTAAAACCCAAACGATATTTGGTGATGATAGTTTATTTCCCAAGCAATGTTCGCAATTTTTTCCATGATTTCATCGGCGTGTTTTAGGAATTTTTAGATTGTTAACGAGAAAACCCGTATGTTGTTGTTTTTATAGCTACAGCATCGTCTATGTAAATTTCACAAATTTTTATAATGGAAAAGTAAAACATGACGGTAAGTTTCGAACTCACTCATTTTCACTCATTTTTAAACGTTGTTGTTGTTGTTTTTCAAGCTGTAGCATCGTCTACGTAAATTCACAAATTTTTATGATGGAAAAGTAAAATATGACGGTAAGTTTCGAACTCACTCATTTTTAAACGTAGACAACTTTCTATAGAATAATACGATTTTAATAATGTCTTCCTATAAAGTAAAGTCTAAAATGCCACCTTTCAAACAAGCTATAGTATAGTCTGATGCAATGAATATTAGAACAGATATTACATCTTAGGTCTATCAACCGACAATTTATAGCAGAAGTTTTTCGAACACCCTTAGATCATAAATGTAATGAATTTTATTAACTGCAAGGCTGTTGAAGTTACAAACCTTAGCTCAAACCGACTACACCTTCTCTTACATTAGAATACAGCGTAGAATCTACAAATATAATGTAAAAGTTTCAAAGACAATGCGTTGATTCATTCATTCATTCATTTGTTCAAATACTTCACAAACTACAACCTTCTTAATTAAGATGATTAATTAATTCCCCATAAAAGTCGGCATAAGAAAACCAACAACAAAAACAAAATAACAAATTAAAAGATCCAACAGAAATGAAATTACTGAAAAGGTGTGGTTATGTTCTTTATTTCTTAAATTTGTTGTATAATTTTTTATTTTTCGTTTGTTGTTTTATATATGCTACCCGTAGGTTGAAAACCTTTACAACACTTTTTTCTTTTAAACCAAAAGAGACACGCCAATGTACATGCAATAATTAATTCTTTTTGGCCTCTTTTTTGAAAGACCTAATCCGCTTTATTTTATTTTATTTTATTTTATTATTGTTTACTGTATAGACCAAATCTAATGAGAATTATGTCGCGCACAGTAGGTTTGATGTTTTTAACACTCCAACATACACTCGTAAATGCTTAAACTTAAAAAAAAATATTTATGATGGTCTATGAATTAAGTGGACTCACTCACCTCTCATTCTATAAAAGAGTCTATAAATTTTAAATGAAATGATATAAATGATGCCAAATTTTTGTCTATTTTTTATTCCATAATTTTGGAATGATTGATGATGTTTGATTTGGTATTTAAGGAGAAAAGGGAAACAATTCTTAAATGTTTTTTCTTTAATATCTGTGTAAACAACGTATTTTGTATTTTTCTTTTCTTAATTCAAATTAATTTTCCTTAATAAGACTTTTGTAAATGATGTAAACATTGAACTGTTAAATTAGTTCCTACTTAATTCTTAAAGTGTATCACTTGGTATGACGGTAGTTTAAAGCTAAATTGTATTTTTTTGGTTATAATTGTTTCTGGCGGCCCCATAACTATTTAAAAAAAAAAATTAAAATTTTCCAAAAGATTTTCCACTAATAACGCATTCCCAGAATCCTTTACATAATCTCCTTAAAGCTTCATACATCTCCTTCAGCGATTTCCCAGCGTTTATTGTTTCGGTAACAAAGTCCCTTTTTGGAGTCGCTATAGCCTCCCTTCAGAACCTTAAGGTCCAAACACAATATACTTCCGCTTACTTAAACTACTGTCAAAAATTCAACGAAAAGTCTGTCAAATACTTAATGAACTTTTTGGTGGCTATAATGTACTTTTTGAATAGTTGTGTTAGTGAGTGAATTTTAATATTTTGTGTAAAAATGTAAGTAATATCTGCATATACCCGCTACGCATGTCCGCTCGTAGCTGCTTCAGTGACGAATAAAAGCTAGCGCATTCATTTCACATCCTGTTTCTTTTGCTTTTATTTTACATATAACACACAAACAGCTGTTGAAATGCGTATAGTGCGATCAGTTTCGCTCAAAACGTAAGCAAATGAAACTGAACGAAAATTGATGAAAAGTTTGTTAAGTATATTATGGTTATATACCATAGTTGAACAGATAAGCTCATTTGAGCCTTATCTGGCTGAGAATTATCTACAGCGTGTGGGCAAACCAGACCTATACAATAGGTGCACCAAAATGTCTCAAGCAATCTTTGATCATAATCTTTTCCGCTTCAAATTTAATGGAGTGAACAGACATGACTGTACAAAAGATCTCTTGGGTAGTAGTGCACTTGTCTAAATAAATCGATCGGCAAAGAGGAAGAAATATTATTTTTTTATCTGCTTTTGGACCAATCTAGCAATACTATTTCTGGTTTCTTTAATTCCTATTTAGTGGATTTTGTTAAACATTACTGTTAACCATTTCGGCGTTCTTATTTAAGTAACTCATTATTGTAGAGACTGAAAAATGTTAAGCTTAGCATGCTTAAATACACATCATTAGCTTGGATTTATGGACATGGATTTTTCTGATTGCAGTCAATCTTTACATATAATTTCTCTCCTCTTATCGCCTGTAATAATTACATTCAAAAATGACTTCGGGTAATAGTAATGTGTAGCCTCCGTACGCGATACTGCACTCTGGGGAAGCATTCATGTCGACTTGGTTCCCCTTCACACGATTTCTGCAGAAGTTCCGGTTTGAAGGAGGAAGAAGTGACTAGCACTTGTGCTAATGCTTCTAAAATTTTGTAGCACCCCTAATGGAACTGAACTAGATTTGAAGGACATTGCCTGATACACAAGGGGATCGGAATGACTAGGATCAAGTGATCCCTGTTAATGGCGTGCACTGGCGTAGTCATTTGGTTACGACGGATAGCCAGCTCACTTGGGTCAATCTCCTCGTTACCAAGGAGAGAACCCACCCACACAGTTTTCTCGGTTGTCGGATTATCTGGAAGAGTTCGGAACAGAAAGTTGAGATGATCCACCCAGTTCGTCCTCCTCCTGTCTTGAAATTCTTGAAGTCAATAGATGGTCAGGGAACGAGCATGCTACTACAAAGGATAAAATCAAAAAGAAACTCGCCCCTTGCTTTCGTGTCCGAGCTTCACAAAGCAGTTTGGCGTGCATTGTCGTCGGCCCCAATGATAAGTGGCGTATTGCTCATTCCCGCTGAATTTCTCAAGCCACGAACCTTAAAATTTGGTCGTCGCCGTGATCGGCGACCATATAGCTGGAGACCATAAAAATGGTTCCAGATCCGGTCTCACAGGCCGCCGCTACCGTATCCTCATCACTGTAATCAGATAGAATGAAGATACTCAAATTTTTGCTTGCCAGAATGCACAATCTGGTCTTACCTGACCCCGTAACATATGGCAGCTTATAGTTATCCGCACTTAGTCCACAGACTCTATCACCAATTATCTAGGGTTCCTGAACCAGGAGCAGCGCGGCCGAAGCTACGAAGAGCCTAAATAATACTCCTTGTTTACTGTCTGGCCTTCTGGCAAAAATTCATGATGCACTACATCGTTGTAATCCATGAAAACCGTGGGCAAATTCTTTTTTGATTGAAATTGAGTGTCGTACTAATAAGCCTACGTCTTGTCTCCAGTAATGATGCTTTTGAAGAATGTGAGATCGGATTCAGCCTCGCAAGTAATGTCAGTATGTGCTTGACCACACCACTACCACTAAACCACAAACAAACAAAAAAGCCACCATCATTGCCACCTTTTGATTTCTTCAAGTGTAAAAATATTTCCATTCGAAAAACTATTTTTCAAGGAATGTGTGACAAGCTTGTGTAACAGGGCAAATGAAAAAAAAATTGATTTTTTTTATTTTTTTTATTCGGATGTAGAACAGAACCAACAAGCAAATCAATGATTTTTAGGAATGACGATTGGAATTTTGATTAACGGAAAAATCGAAAGGGTTCTCTCGTTTAGTGAATCAAACAAACACGTGTTGGATTTTCAAAAATTTTGTGTGTGCGAGTAAGTGAGTGTGTCAATGTCTAAGCCGACTTGTGGTTGCTTGGTTTGTAGAGTTTCCTTATGAATTTGGTTTATTTGGTTTGTTCCCATTACTGCTATTGCCTTCAAAGAACTTTTTATAGAAGAGCATATTGTTGTTGGGTTTTGCTTAGCTGGCTGGGCTAAAAGAAGAAATAAAAATTCTCAAGCCCAATAAAAGGATACCCATAACACAACACAGTACAACACTCAAGTGATCTTCGTCATAAGAACGTTTTTAGAGGAAAAAAAAAAAAACTAACCACCATACACCACCAGTGGCTAAACATTTGCTCTTCCTCAGATTGCGTAAATCTGATTTCTTTATGTGAGTGTTGTATTCCTTATACGCTTTTCTATATTGAAAAATAAGATTTAAAAATATTTAAAATATTTCAACGATTCTCATCCAATTAAGGTTTATTTTAGAGTGCTTTCTCATACCGTATGTCGTAACAACTACTTATGTATTTACTTTGTTGTTGCTATTTTATGTTGTTTCTCTTGGTTGTTGTTTCGGTAGCTTAATTAAGCTTAAAAATTGTACAAAAAATCAAAAGATACAAGCCGACAAATAATTTTGTTTTTCTACAATTCTACTTGGACTATTTGTTTAATGGGCTGGTTTGGTTGGTTTGTTTGTTTTTTATTTTGCAAAAAAAAAAAAATTATTTTGCAAAAATTACAGAAAATGATATCTTCTAATAGATGCGTAATAAAGAGCAAACGATTATTCGCCATAGCGTTAAAGATTGCAGAAAACTTTCGCAGTTTTTTGACCTTAGATGTTGTAGATCATAGTACATATCGCACACAAAATCATAAACAGTCATAACTCAAAATTTTTCAAAAAAACCTTTTTTTGCATAAATTAATTCACAGATCGAATTTCTTATGATCATAAAAATGTCGCTTGCATATCTACCTTCTTTCACTAGTAAATATAGGGTGTCCGTCGAGAAGTTAGTATGCGATGGGTCCGCCATCTAAAGTTTTTTTTTCAACTACTGCTTCTTTCGTGAAAGGTAACACTTAGCTCATGTCTGATTTGACAGATAATTAGTTTTATCCTTCCGCTAAACGAATATGGTTGTGTATACGCTGGAACAACGCTGGGAATCTGGGTCTGCGTCGACTTACAGAAGATTCCGATTTTGCCAAAAAAATCATCTTTTCAGATGAAGCTCATTTTGGTCTTGCGGGTATGTAAACAAGCAAAATTGTCGCATTTGGGGCACAGAAAACCCGCACGCATACATTGAAAAGCCGATACACCCAAGACGAGTCACTGTTTGGTGTGGATTTTGGTCCAGAGGCATAATTGGGCCATTTTTCTTCGAAAATGAGCAAGGAGTGGCCGTTACAGTTAATGGCGATCGTTATCGGGCCATGTTGAACGAACGAACGGACGACGCTACGTGCCACACAGCCGAAGCTACACTCGATGTTTTGCGCCCTGTTTTTGAAGATCGCATTATCAGCCGCAGAGCTGATGTCGTTTGGCCACCTCGGAACTGCGATTTGACACTGTTGGTCTATTATTTGTGGGGTGCCATCAAAGATAAGTGTTACGCCAACAAGCCAAAGACAATTGACGCTTTAAAGGACAATATTCGTGAAATCATTGGTGAAATACAGCTGCACACAATCGATAATGTGCTTCAAAATTGGACCGATCGTGTAGGCTACTGCATAGCCAGCCGAGGCACCCATTTGAATGAAATTATTAACCGGAAGAATTGTACTTAAAAATAAAAAAAGAAATTTGAGAAATATTCAGTAGTTTTTTTTATATCATTTTCAAAAAAAAAAAAAAATTATTTGGCAGACCCTTTACTTTGCTTGTTTATAATTTTTGATTATATGAAAGAGAATGGATCTTATATTGATAAAAGTTTTTGTTTTTAATGTCGGCAATTATGTATGGAATACAATATCAGATAAATGCCCGCCTATGTTAGCCTCGCCAACTTTTGAACATATTTTTCATTACATTCTCACACATTTCACGCGGTATTTCATTAACTTTATCACGAATATTTTGTTTGAGTAGCTACAGCGTTTCTGGTTTGTTTGCGTAAAACCTGCTTTTCAGATATCCACACAAAAAGAAGTCCGGAGTCCGAAGTCCATTCCTTGAAATAATTTGCTGTGGAAAGAGGTCTCACAGTAATTCGATTGTAATACTGGCTGTATGCGATGCGGTATGCAAATGGAAATGTGCCTCGTCACTCATTATGATTATTTTATGAAAATCGGGGTTGCCATGGGCGAGCTGCAACATCCTATTGGCATATGTACGGCGGCGTAAATGATGTTCTGGAAGAAACTCTTATGTATCGAATTGAGGATGATGGATTTTTTTGAACACTTTCTTGAACGGCAGTAATGTTTTCAACCGATCTTGCAGTACGTTGTGGTCCATGCTTGGGCCTATCAGCTATATTCCCTCTTTCTTCGAAATTATTCACTACACGATAAATAGTGCGTCTTGTTGGCACGTTGTTTGTCCCAAAAATTTCATGTAACTTTCACATCGTCACAGAAATCGATGATTGATTTTAATAAAATGTTTTAACGATTAAAACACGTTGGTTTACTGAATATTTTTCCATAATAAATTTGCCACGTCTCTACTTCACGACTGCCACATATGAACTGTCAAGACTAATGTTTACCAAAATGGCGGCAAAACAAAGTAGTATATCTTCCCAGCGGACACCCTGTACTATTAAATTACTTAAGTCCCTTGAACATAATCAGATTCAAAAGCGTATCTTTTTTTTAACGCCATAGTTAAAACGTAACAAACCAACCTTATTGGCGGTGACGTATCATAACTTCATAGCCGATTAAGCTTAATTTTACAACAGTGATTTCAAAAAGGTTAGTTTACCTCTCCTGAACATTTGAAAGTCTTCGCCTAGACTTAATACTGTGTTGAACTCTTCCATCAATTTTACTTCCATTTCTGCAGAGTCGTTTATAACATTTGTAGAAGAACCATTCGGCCAGGGAAAGTATGTATGTACAGAAGTAGACAGCTATTTAGGGACAACAATTGGTTGCATACATTCTCAGAGTTACTATTTATTGATTTAAAGCCTTAATAAAAAAACAACAACTTATTATTATGTATGAAAGATGCCACGCCCACTTGTTCAATTCCTCCCACTTATAAACTGATGATCTACATGGCTGAATTTTTCAAACATCGAAACAAGTAAATTAAGTTGGGCATATAACTTGATGTTAAGGTGTGACTCACAATTAACATCATACATTGGTTAGACCATCAACCAAAAATACAATTCAATACAAGCAGCTCTTACCAACGCGTTTTCCTTTTCTTTTGGAGCACGAAGATAGGGGGAGCTCACCCACATGCTACCTCCAGTTTCGGCCACATAATTGCCCCGGACTGGACGCCAGTGAGCTGTAACACAAGTGAAAATTACGTAAATCTCGGACTGGAAAATCGAAGTTATTCCCCTTTGAAAATTTGGCACTAATCACATCAGAGCCAGTTTTGCTGCCAGTCTACTTTGATTTTTTCTTGAGCGAGCAATAGTCAGTGTATGGCTTAGACTTAAAATTCTTAAGCATAAAGGCGTGATTTAAAAAAAAATACGGGTAAACTATACTGGAGACAGCGTCGGATACGGTAGTTATGCGGGAGACAGCGTGTGTAGCGGGTGTGCTCTACATGAGACAGCGTCCCGTGCGGTGGCTGTTCTGGAGACAGCGTTCGGGTGTGCTGGCTGCGTTGGAGACAGCGTTTGTCGCGGGTATACTGTACAGGAGACTGTGTCGGATGCGGTAGCTGTGCTGGAGACAGCTTGTATAGCGGGCGTGCTGTTCTGGACACAGCGTTCGTAGCAGGTTTGCTGTACAGAAGACAGTGTCGGAGGCGGTAGCTGTGCTGAAGACTGCGTTCGGGTGTGCTGGCTGCGTTGGAGACAGCTTTTGTCGAGGGTTTACTGTACAGGAGAGCGTCGGATGCGGTAGCTGTGCTAGAGACAGCTTCTGGTAACGAGTACTGTACTGGAAACAGAATCCGGTAAACAGGTACTGTACTGGATACAGCTCTGGAACGGTTAGTTCGTGATCACCTACTGTACCCCGCAATTCTCTTGCTACCGTTCATTATAAGAGCCCCCATCTCTTATAATCGTACTTATATATTAACCGTTCTCAGTGCTGTCTTCAGCGCAGCAGCCCTGCGAATAGTGGGAATATTTTTAACTAAATTTTTTTGAATTTTAATTGCGGCTCTAATACTTAACTTGCCTTAGTGCACAATGTCTGAGTAATGATTTTAACAACTTTTTTCTTCATCGTAAGTGCTGAAAGTAATATCAGGAAAGATCTATAAATTTGTTCTCTTTTCAGCTTAACTTCTAATGATATAAGTCAGCTTTCGAAAACTTTAAAAAGTCTTTAGTATTTTTATTTAAACACTATTGACAGTATCAGCAAAATAATATCACAAACTCATAAAAGTTAAATTCTTTTATGATTTTAAAACGTTTTAGTTTTTGATATTTTTTTTTTTGAGTCATTTACTGATTTGTTTGATATAAAAGAAAAAGCATTTAATGGCATCATAAATAAAATTTGCATTAAAAAAAAATCATTAAAATAACTAAGACAAAAAACTGGCACTTTTATAAAATGCATCTCTTAATAATGATGAGTTTTAATCATTTCTTGACGTTTTTCTTGCGATTCTTTGTAGTTTCTTACGAAAAAGAGTTTTTTTTTTTAATTTAAATTTTTTCTTTTCATTTTTAAAAGCAGCCAATAAAGCAAATCAATATGAATGTTTGGGAGTTTTTTTCTTTTGTTTCGTCTTCAGCTTCTTAATATGAGCTGAACACAAAAGGATTTTAAATTTTTTACAAAAAAGAAAGAAGAAGCACATCAGACTTAACTTTTAATAAGACTACGAAAGAAATGAGCAGATCAACAGAATCGAATTGTTTTGTGCTTGAAAATTTAAGATGAAATTTAAGTTTCATGTTTCGCACTCTAAATCATTGTTTTTTAGTTTTTTGTTTTGTTTTTTTTATTGAGAATTAAAATACGAAAAATTTATTTTTTTTGGCAATTTATTTGGGATTTTTTTCTTCTTTATTTTTAATCCAACAATTTATTGACATTGAATACATGAATATTATTTGTAGAAGACGCTGAACGTTTTCGCTTTTTTTAAATTATTCTGTACGGGTCCATTTTATGTATTTGATATGCAAATCAGCATTAGCTTGCTTAGCATAATTCTTATGAATATTCAAATCATATATTCCTTCATGTGTATGAGCATTTTTTTTATATGAAAACCAGGCAGGCGGGCAAGCAGCCAGACACTCAGACAGACAGAAAAATATTTAAATTAAAATATCTATTACATTATGCATTTAATTTGTTTCTCAAATTACTTTGGCTTAATGTTTTAAGTATAGGGTCCGCCAATTAATTTTTTTTTTTTTTTTTTGAAAATGCTATAAAAAAACTGCCGCCTCGGCTGGCCATACAGTAGCCTACACGTTCGGTTAAATTTTTAAGCACATTATCGATTGTGCGCAGCTGTATTTCACCAATGGCTTCACGAATATTGTCCTTTAAAGCGTCAATTGTCTCTGGCTTGTTGGCGTAACACTTAAATTTGACGGCACCCCACAAATAATAGTCCAACGGTTTCAAATCGCAGATCCGACGTGGCCAAACGACATCAGCTCTGCGACTGATAATGCGATCTTCAAAAACGGGGCACAAAATATCGAGTGTAGCTTCGGCTGAGTGGCACGTAGCGCCGTGCTGTTGAAACCAAATGTTGCTGATATCCTTCTCTTCAATTTTTGTGAACAAAAATTCGTTCAATATGGCCCGATAACGATCGCCATCGACTGTAACGGCCCAATTATGCCTCTGGACCAAAATCCACACCAAACAGTGACTCATCTTGGGTGTATCGGCTTTGCAATGAATGCGTGCGAATGCCACAATTTTGCTTGTTTACATACCCGCCAAGATCAATATGAGCTTCATCTGAAAATGTGATTTTTTGGCAAAATCGGCATCTTCTGTAAGTCGATCGCAGGCCCACTTAGCGAAGCGTATACACAACCATATTCGTTCAGCGGAAGGATAAAACTAATTATCTGTAAAATCAGATATGAGCTAAGTGTTACCATTCACGAAATAAGCACTAGTTGAAAAAAAACGTTAGATGGCGGACCCTTTATTTATTGGCTGGTTGCAGAAGATAAAATCACATAAACATACGTACTCGAGGCATCCCAAATGGAACAATCAATGAGCTGCACCCGATTAAATTTTTAGACTTATTAAAATATCGTTGGTCTTTAAGAGATATAAAGAATATGAATTTAATGGTTACGAGTACGTAATAATTATATGATTTTTTATTTTAATTCTTTTGTTTTTTTAGTGCAACGCCCTCTGTTTTCTACTACTGTCACGCTGCCGTATTTATATATACACTAATGCAGCGTAAATGACGTCTATAAACGTCTCACATTTTTTTTTCATCACTCCTTTGGCAGCATATTGGCTTTCTGCAAAGCATCCATTGCTTTATTTCAGTTTCATTAATCAAGTTGATTATCAAGTTAAGTAGAAAACACTGATCTACAACAAATAAAGCCTTTAACTAAAACTATATGGAAAATCAAGATTTCGATGCGCTGAATTCAAATCTGTTTTCAGTTTTTTTCCATCGGGCGTGGCAAATATACGTAATTATGTCAGCATATTTCATCATAACTTGAAAACAACTTAATCGGTTTGAATGTAGGTACCGGCAAATGTTTAGGAACAAAATTTCCTATAAATCACCTGAATAACATTTTTTTTTTTTTGTATTTTCAACAGCTTCGGAGTTATAATATATAAGTTCATAACTTAGTTGCAAGAAAATTTTTTTTCGCTCAAAATTACAGCAATTTTTTTTTTCAAAAAGTCATAAAACATTTTTCAGAAAGGAAATTTAACATTTTAAGTATTTACATTAAAGCTTAAAATTTGAGAATAAAATAAGCTATAAATCATGAAAATCGGTTGAAAATCGGAACTGCAACTAAGTCTCATCAACTTAAGCCCAGCCAAATAAAAGAATAAGATGAACACCTGCATTCAAATAGGGATCTTCAACTGTCTTTCTTTTAAGTCAAGTCGGCTGCTCTTGTATTTCTAAAATTGGTATTTCAACCATATTTAGGCCACATTATAATATTTTACTAAAGCGTCTAATAATGCGAAACCATATCATTGAAACACCGATATAAAGACGTTCAAAAATGTCCTGTTCGAAGTATAATATATTTTTGCGTTATCCAAAGGCACAACATATACCGGCTTAAGAGCCGCACCTAGTCATCGGCCAGTTTTTAAGATTCAAATGGCATCCCGGTCTAGATAAACCTCTGACATTATTTGCTGCCAATTTAAGCACAATCGAGGAAATAGCAGTGTTACATACTAAACCTATATCACCGATTGAGGCGAAGCTATATCTCTTTTTGATGAACCTATAGTATAGAGGATCAAAGGCTAGTACGAGTCAACATCTTTAGGCGGAGTGAACAATGGCACAAAAGAAAGATGAAAATTCTGACCAAGTTGGGCACTTTTGATAACTTTGGCTACACAACACCGCACATGACTTCTCGGCGAAGTTCAGCACAACGATTACAGACAGGATGGAATGGTCTAGCGCACCTCGTAAACTACTTTGAGAAAATCTTTACTGACGGCTCAAAACTGAAAGGAGCTGTTGCTAAGGCACGACAAATATACAGGGTGGGCAAATTGAGCTCTCAACCTTTGACACTTATTTAGTAAAAAATTGAGAAATTTTAACTATTGAACGCTACACTCTTAAACAAAGAATTTTGATTGTGAAAATTTACTAACAAAATGGTGAAAATTTTACTGTATCATTTCGTAATCAGGCTCCTTCTGGAAGATGAAATTCGGCGCTGCAGACGAGATAAGCGAAGCTTTGTTGCAAAATGTGCTCCAAAATTTTGTGAAAGGAGCGGACGTCTGCCGACGTGCAAGAGGTGGACATTTGCCCGACATCATATGTCATTATTAATTTCCATATGTATTTCTATTTTATATTGACATGAATAAGACTGAATTTGTCAAAAAAAAAAAAAAAAAATGTTTTTAAGCCCATTTACTTCTTAACCCCAAATTTGCTCACATTTGACATGAAATATTCTTATAGAAGCCGGCATTCATTTATCCCCCCAAATGTATATTTCATTCATTGTTTCAATGGAAACATTATAAGTTTCTCTGGAATCGGTTTCCAAGTCGTGTACATTTTTTGAGCTGAGGTTCATTAAAGACAGAGCAGTTGCTTGCTTAGAATTTGTTCTACTTTCGTTAATATTTTTTATGTTACGGTTGCCAGCGATGCTTTTCAGGCAAGCCTCCCCTAACACGGCAACAGATGGTGGGCTTGGCTGCTAGCTATTTCAAGGCGCCTATTATTTGCCTTGTCACTTCAAGCATCTACGGTACTCTTGGTTTGATAAAAACTCGATGCCATTCAAATTCGCCTTGAAACTCTTCATATAAAGCCGCTTATCTGCGAGCAACTGCTTGGTGTAACTACATATAAATTTGCATTTGTATACGTATGTTATATGTATGTATGTATGTATGTATATTCTTAACAAATTCTATCCAGTCAATCTCCTGTGAATCGTTTAATTCTAGGATGTTCAACTTGGTCTGGCTAGACCATTTTGACTTTAATGCTCAATATCTTTTTTTCTAGTTAAGTTAGAAAAACAAAATAAGACGATGAATTTTACCACTGAAGTGCTCTGAATTGAAAGAAATTTATTTGGATTCGATCGGTAAACATTAATGCATTCTTGTAGTCTGGCTGGACCACAAATTATTTTACTACGATTGATACGATTTTAAAACTCATCCAAGGCGCCGAGAATTAGTAAATCAGTTGCCATAGATGATCTTTGCTTAACGCTTGCTGCTAATGTAGAGTAATCATATACCCCAGAACCAAATTTGATGGTAGATGCCCAGATTCTTTCTTATCGCTGAACTACCAGATTAAGTACCGGTATACTCAGTTAAAAACCATTCAAATATGGCATAAAAGTACGATGGATATGTCTCTCATGTATAAATTAAGCATTAAGAGATCAAATTTATACATGTAAGAGTCTGATGGCATACGGGGGTTAAAATAAGAGGAAAGAGTTCTGATGAACATTCATACGGGACGTAGTATACACTGCGACAGTTTTTTTCTTAACTAGATTAACTCTATCAAAAAAATTTACGGAAGTTCCCCCTGCTCTTGTTGGTACAGTTCTCGCTAAGAAAGCATTTGTGCCGTTTTCATTTAGCAAATCAAGTGAGCGTCCAAGTTATGAAGCCGTGTTTGGGTATTATGAGAATAGGTACTCTTTGTGTTCCTATATCTTAAAAAAATTAGGCTGTATTTCTGTTTTATATTTATTGAAATACAATTTTAACGTATATAACTGCAGAAGATGAACCAGATAGAACAACGAACCAAACATTGTCAAAAAATCTAACCAAATTATTGATTACAACCGAAATGAAGCAGGAGTAGATACAATTGATCAAATGGTATCGTATCTTACCTGCAAGTGTGGTTATGTTGTTCAATATACTGGACATATCAGAATTGTAAGAACAAAGCAAGCGGACCGTCGGCGCCTTTTCGTTATTGAATTATCAAATCAACTATTACGGCCAAATATGGAATTTCGTGCATCTAATGCTCATATATAGCGTTATTCACATATCGAAAATTCTATGGCAAAGTTTGATGTATTTGTAAGCATCGTACATTTGTATATAAGAATAAACAGGATTCACAATTTGAATTTAAACATTTTTTTTTCAGGGTCCAACACCTAAACTGTCAGAAACTAATATGGAAACAGTAGATTTGCCCTCATCGCTATCAAATTAGCGAACGCTGTGTGCAAGTATAAACTTACAGGTAAAATGGAACGCAAAACTAGATTTTCCTGCGGTAAATGCGGCAAGCCCATGTGATTACAAGTTTAGTTGTACTCTTGGTTGTATTTTAAAGCCATTCACACTGTCGTCTTGGCAATGATACACTTAGTGGTGAAGTGTTTATTAGACATTCTAGGGTTAAAGAATTAATTTTAATGGAACAATAATCAACAGGTTAACTTTAGTCCTTATAGTGAAAAAAAATTCACGTGAAATCTGTTCCCTTTTCACTAAATTCAGATCGCAAATTTTAAATTGTTTTTGACTTTGTGTACAATTTTGTAGACATTTTCACTATTTATTTTTTCACAGAAAAAAACTGCCGTTAAAATTTTGTTCACCTTTTATTCACGATAAAGGTGATTTTTTATTGGTTTTGCATTGCTGTATTCAGACGAGCAGAAACGAGTCTTGTCGAAATTTGTTGCGTTAGGTTTCGGTAGTAACTTCTATCAAATAATAATCATAATAAAAACATGAATTAAAAAAATTTAATTGTGGTTTCGAGTGCATAACATCCACCCACACAACTCCAGCTAAAAAATAAAGAAGCTTCCAGCTTACCTCTGGCGATGATCAGAAACATCAGACGAATATTTAGGAAAAAAACGCCACCTACAGGAAAAAAAATACAAAGCCAAGTAAAGATCACCACCATTTAGCAAGGATCTTCACCACAACAGAATCATATTGAGGTGAGCTACAGTGGACTAATCATCTGCTTAGCTTGATTAATTGAGCAGAAACGAAGCAATGTATACTTTGTGAAAAGCCAATATGCTTACTAGCGGATTGAAGGGGTAAAAATAGGACGTTATACGAGCTCGTCTTCCTTTTCAGAATATCTAGCGATTATGTCTTCATATGTGGTCGATTTTTTTTTATATATTAAATATGGGTCATATGTCATCAACCGCAGTGAATGCAATCATAGATCACGCTATACGAGGGAACAGATATCTATGAAAATTGTTTTAAAATTGGCTGAAATTTCAATAGATATCGAAAGCCGTAATTTAGCCTTAGAACTTAGCAGATGAGTTCAACATAAGTTTAAGAACGTAATACGACACAACGCAAGACTTAGAGTCATGCCCTGACTTTTAATTGCTCAAAAATAAAGAAGAAATATAAGTTTTTTAACGAAATATATTTCATTTTAAAAATCACAACAAAACCAACCAACTCAATTAACCTTTTCTATATAAATTGCCATCAAAACCCTCTAATAATTTAATCTCATCACCGGCTGCATGACACGTTGGTGCTTGTCTATCTTTGTTAATACGTCGCGGACATTTAGGCCGTCGCATTTGGATTTGATCACTTAAATTCAGTGTTTTAAGCTTTGGCTTCGCAGGTCCTTTAATAACTATATCTGCATCACATGAACGCGTACAAATTTTTGGTATTTTCTTCGGCTTCGCTATTATATCTGGCAACATGGAAGCAGGCTGAACACCAACTTCACTGCAGACATTCTTGTTACCGCATGCTGAACAACGTATATTTTCCATAATAATACCGGCAGCCCGCGGACATTGCCGTTTGTTTTGCAATGCGTTTAGACCCTCATCGATGCGGTTAAACTGATCACGTATGTATTTCTTTAAGGCCGGCATATGAATTTTATCCAATTTAGTATCCAGCATATCTTGTATCTCTTCCATGGCATTCAGAAATTGTACATTTTGATCTTCCAGCTTTTTGCGCAAATTTTCAATTTCAATAATACACTTCTCTAGCAAGCATATCTTAGAATGCTCCTCCTCGGCTCGTTTAACAAATTCATCGAATTCTTGGCTGAATTTTTCAATTTTTGCCTCCAAACAAAACATGCGATCTACAGCGGGTAATGCAATACGCCGCAAAAGTTTCTTAAGAAAATCCGTATTTTTAATTAATTTACACGCCATCTCATTATCGGCATCACAAATGGTGCACAAATCCTCACAGCCGTAGTTCGACCAAGTTTCCCAATCGATAATAGTCTCCCTGATGTTACTTTCTTTTTTCACTTCTTCCAAGTGTCTGTCCACTTTTTCATTTAAATTTACCACCGTCTTCTCTAATTTCTCTAAACGCTCCAATCGTTCTGATATGATTTCGATTTCCTCATCGTTAAAGGGCATTGGCGATATTTTCGATTTAGCGAGAATTTTTTCCAAATTTCGGCCATCGAATTCACTCAGCGTAACAGTTTCATTTTGACAATTTAATTTCTTGAGAAAAATCTCAATTAAACTTTGCAATATGGCAATATTAACTTGCGTTAGCTCTGGTGCGCCCAAGGCAATTTTAGCCAAATCCTGCAGATTCAATTCAAATTCGACTGGCATGTTGTTATTGGTAAGTTTTGAAAAATTTTTTTAAATAACAAATTACAAAATTTAAATTTATTTTAAATGTGAGAACTGTTGTGTCAAAAACCCTAAAAAGAAAAACTTTTTATTTCTGTTGAGTATTGATTTTATGAAATTATCGATAATGTATGTATACATTCTGAACTCAATGAACATTTGCTTTTTTTACTCTATTAAATGCCTATTTTTAAGAATCATACATTTTAAACTTTTTGCGGCAGATTGTGTTTTTTTTTTTGCTACTCCTGTAATTGTCTTTATAAAATAATAATAAAACTCTTTAGGCCTTTGATATTATAATCTATTAAAATTTGTAAAAGCAGCTTTAGTGACCACTAAAATGTTGGCAAATACTGATCACTTTTCATTTACATCAAGATGCGAATTTTATAAATATTATGCCCCATAACTTTATTTTATGTGTCCTGCATACAAACATGTAAACATTTTCAAAATAAGAGGTAGCCGAAGGACCATTATGTTGTTTATTTATATATAGTAGTGTGGTTCAAAAGAAAAACTACTAAAAGAGATCCAAAAAATTGTGGTCCATGCAGTCCAACAATTTCGTATTTTGATATATGTATAGGATGTGCCATTTAAAAGCTTAAATCTAAAAATACAATCATTCCGGTTAGAAATGAAATATTATTTCTTTTATATGACTGCCGCGGCTGGTATCACAGTACCCCATTCGATCAGACCAATTTTCGAGAACTTTTTCTAGTGAATGGGGTCGTATCTCGGCAATGGCATCATGAATGTTTGCCTTCAAAATGCGCAATTGTCTCTGGTTTGTCGGCATAACATTTGTCTTTAACGGAGCCCCACTGAAAACAAACTAAAGGTGTTGTTTCGCAGCTTCTTGGCAGCCAACTGACACCAGAATTTCGGCTAATTAAACGGCCATCAAACGTTTGAAGCAATAAATTGATTGTGGCATGAGATGTGTGGCAAGTTACAACATCGCCACATCAATACCATGCTATAGATGTCTCCATTGACCGTAATTTTTGCGCCGCCCTCATTTTCAAAGAAATATGGGCCAATAATACCTCCGCTCCACAAGCTTCTCTAAGATCATGTTATGGTTTTCTGTGCCCTAAAGACGGCAATTTTGCTTATTAACGTACACACCAAGAAGAAAATGAGCTTCATCCGAAAAGATGGTTTTTTTATTTTTTATTTTTATTTTTTTGCGACCATTTGTCTTTGCTTTGGAAATAAATTTCCAATAAATCCCAACGTTGCTCACGCATAAATCGATTCATTTCGTTCAGCGGAGATAAAATACTAAATTTTGTGACAGAATAGAATACCATAAGAATTGAGCAATTCTTTGTATTTCCACTGCATATTTTACGAAGCTGATCCTACAGATGGACCTTACTCCAATACGTGAGAACGAGCGTTGTTTCTTTGTGTCGTTTCTGTGAAAGGCGAAATGTAGACCTAGGGAAATGTCAATGTGCACCATTTCGGGGAACACTTTACCATTCTATGATAAACGATGGCTGTGCAATGCTTTTTGAGTGGCGCGATTTTGCCTGAAAATCTGCTGATTTACTTGGACAGTCAAGCTCTGATAAAATCCTTTCCGATCGTTAACTCGACGTCTACCTTCATCGATGAATTCTGCAGGTACCTCATAGAAATGTCGGCTTATTCGAAAGTAACTCTCATATGGGTTTCGGTACACAGCGATATCGTGGGGAATTGCGTTACTGATGAACTATCTAAGGCGAGTGCTGAGCTCGATATTTTCATTCGTGTCCCGATTGCCTCAGTTAGGTTGGATATTCTCCGTTCGATGTATAACGGGGCTCAATCTCGTTGGCGGCATGAGAGTATATGTGGTATCGCTAGGTTCTGCTGGATCGACTTCTATAAAAAGAACCCTAAATGTCTTCTTTCCCTAGGTCGCATGACTATCTATCGCGCTATTATGACCCTCACCAGTCATTGCCGATAGATTCGGCTACTCCTCGCATGATTTTTGTAGGAGTTGTGGTTCCGAACAGCAAGAGGAGACTGTCTTCAGCCTAATGTGTCAGTGTCCAGCGTTTAAGACGACGCAAGCTTTTGGCCTCTTATTTCTTGTCGTCTTTGACTGAACTTTCCAAAATGTAGGTCACTGCAATTGGAAGATTTATTTTGCAGTCACAGACTGTTTGAACTCCGGTTAACTTCTTTGCTTGTGGTATCACAATAGGCCAAGTCTCTGGCCTAGGGTAGGTGGCCTTCCCTCTAGGTTAGGGACCCTAACCTATGATACATGAAAAACCGGTTGTAGTTTCAAAAAGAAACACCCAGTTTTTGACAGTCAGCACTAGACACTGGTCAATATGAAATGATGCCAGGTATATAGGAACAGCGAGCAATATTGTGTGTAGAAGTTGTTGCGAGGATGACAGTGAGGAATAGATGGCTCACCTGTTCTGTGAATACGCGGCTCTATGCATGCAGAAGCAGATTAGGCATTTTGCGCTCAACATAAGCAAGACAAATATAATCCCAACTAGGTTTGGTTCAATATTATTTTTTTTTCATTTTGAGCACCCTAATATATGTAGCCACAGACTTGTCTATATGTATGCATGTGTAAATATGTACATACATACAAGTATGTAAACATTAGCTTTTATTATTTAAAATTTTTAACAATAAATTCCAATAAAAAACCACAATATTTTAACACTAAAATAGGCACTCAAATACAGACAAACCAACCGAACGCACATGAATTATTTTGTAAAATATTACAGGAATAATGTGGCTTAAATACATTTTATGAAAATCGATTGAATTATGTTACGGCATTGCATTTAAAATGTAATATCAAATAACGAGGGTTGTAAGAGAATTATAATTTTCAATAATAGCTAGAAAGGAAACTATAGAAGAAAACTATTCAAAATAATTAAAGTAAAACGGAATTAATATATATTTTTTTTAAATTTCCTTTTTAAACGACCTACGTACGACCTAATGTATTTGCATTTTGAAGGGTTAGTGTGCGATGTTTGCCACAAAATTGATGGATTTGATGAAAAGAATTTCAATGTTATTTGTATCGAACATTGTTGGCTATTAAATTCGAAATATTTTTTAAATCAATAAAATAAATTCATTCAATTAAAATCATTATGTTTTATTAAGTCAATAATAAAATTTTCATTTGATAATTTTACCATTTCTTAGGTGTCAGAATAAATAAAACTTTTTATAGATTTTTTAGTTTGGGAAATGAAAAAATATTTTAGAAAATCTAATGAGAATAATAGAGTTAAATTTATAATTATATTTATCAAAATGAATATGTTAAAATTAAATAATAAACAAAATTTGCAAAATTCATTTTGTTTTTAATTTTTTAAATCCACAACATCTAGATTGCCAGGCCAGATATTGTTGGAAAAATCCATAGAATGATGATATATGATGATCGGAGAATGAAAGTTCGTAATATGGCTGAGATTACTGAATCAAATAAAAAGTGAAAATGATTTTAGCACCAGTCCACAGGGCATATAGGGTATTTTTTTACAGTTGCATAGGTTTAAATCATAATAAAACAAAGAAATATATTTTTAATATCAATGAAACGGGCTTTTTTGGATAGGAAATTATGACATTAGTGTTTAAATATGACTTCGGCCATATGACCGCCACGGCTGGAGCGTACAAGGTGCAATCTGGAACATTAATTTTCACAAATATTTCGCCAAATGTTGATTTCCAGGTGTACCGTCTCTGATTTATCGACGTAGACAAGTGACTTTACATAAATCCAAATCAGACGATCTTAGTTGAACCATTCCGTGAAATTTCTCTTTTATCAAAAGTTTCCCTTGGTAAATCAATTGTTCAACGCGCTGTGTGACATGCGGCTCCATCCTGTTGAAATCACATGTCAGCACGATTAATTGAGGCACGAAAATATTTCTAATCATGTCCCTATACCATTCACCATTGACAGTAACATTCTGATCAACACCGTTTTTGAAGACATATAGACCCATGACCTCCCTATTGCATAAAGCGCACCAAACAGTAATTTTCTGTTGATATAATGAAGCTTCGACAAAAGCTTTTGGGTTTTTCTCACTCCAAATGCAACAATTCTGCTTATTTACGTACCCTTTTAACCAAAAATGGTAGAACAACATTTTGAAGGGAAATTCAACCAAAATATCAAAAATCTTCGAGCGTTGCTTTGGTGTAAATCTATTCATAATGAAATGTCAAACAAAAAGCAACCATCAGCTGTTAAATCGGTTATCAAACAAAGCAGTGTTGCCAACTTAAAGTTATGAACCTCTAATAAAATGCCTGGTGGTATTTCAAACTTCATTTGTGTTTTAATTTAATTAATTATTAATCATATATCATGTCAAGAATCGTAAGTCTATTGCAGCTTCCGGCATATACAAAGAAAATCATCTATTTTCCTTATTCTTTAAGTCCGGCAAATGTATTTAGACGGAGCTAACGAAATTTCTCTACTTGCTCCTCATCATTCCTTTCATATTGATGTCCGCTTCAGTTGATTTTGTCCAGTCAGTTTTGAGCTCGAAACCAGGGTGTTCCAGTGTAGCAGGTTATTTTTTTAGCAGGCTATTTTTTCTCAAAGTCCGGTCACTCCATTTCAGAGATATATTCCTAGAGATATAGTTGGACTACCAAAGTTTGCCAAGTAAAGCGTAAACATAACGCGCATTGTTTATTCTGCTGTTGACATCAGCCCGTTTGTCTTCAGTTATAATATTTCCAAGCAAAGCTTTTCTGCTGTTCTAATCGATCATAAACGGAGCATAGGGCCTTAATAAATTTTCTGAACAACTCTCCGTTTTGTGCTAACGTATCCACTTTTCTCCAACTCTTCCCGCATTCTTTCAACTCTGCATCAATTTGTCGTCTCCATGTATGGGATGGGCGACGTGTTCTTCTACTCCCCAAAGGATTCCAATCTATTACAATTCTGCTAATATAATCCGGTTGCCATTTAGGTGGCTTTTTCTAAATCGATAATGGTTCTTGTTGTATTCTGTTTGTTTATTGTAACCTCAGCGAGAAGAGTTTCTTGGTTGGAACTCGGTGTGAAGAAAGTTTATAGGGAGTAAACTCGTGTAGTGAGTAGTGATCGTACTCAAGTCGTTAAGACCAGTTTAGTTGGAGCTAACTCAGCGTTAAGCAAAGTCAAGCAAAGTATACAAATACCTTTCACAATTGTGGTAAGCGTTTAAGAGTCTCTCACTCACGCCACTTTACACTGTACTTTTTCACTTGTTTTCTCTCTACTTCTCTTGGTTTATTTTTTGCCTAAGCGTGTGACTACGCACGTGTAAAAAAAGGTCGAGTAATTGTTGTTGTTTACAAAGTTCTAAATAGAGACAGTTATTAAGAAACGAAATCATTATTGCTTGTGAAAGGTTACGAGCAGTGGAACACAAAACTTTGTTAAATAAAGGATTTTGATTAAAAATTGAACAAAAAGTTGGCGAAAGGTTGAACTTGTCTGCGTTGGAAGCACCAACTACAATATTGCAAAACATTGTCAGGGTCCATGGTTCAGGGTTGGCTTCCAATTTTCGTTTAAGTCGACAATACTCTTGATGGGCTCAAGGCAGCATTGTATACTATGCGCTGTTAAAACTTGGTGATCGGAGATGACTGCAATACATCTTTTAAACCATGCACTATAAAAAAAGGTAGAAATATTAAAGCAGACATGACTAAGTTATTCTTTTACATGACACGTCGCAAAAGTTTCAAGACAATTATTAGAAACCATCAAATGAAGCTTCCGCCGTATTCTACGAACATTGTTCCGTCTGAATATTGGCAGATGCGATGGATACAATACACTTATACCTCGTATAAGGCTTTTTGCTATAACAGCCTCTTTAAATTATGGAAGACATACCCTTTAAGGCGTAAATTACCTCGCTCTACGGCAAAAAAATCGTGGATTCAGCGTTTTTCAACAAAAAGTGTAAAAGAAGCAAACGCAACGCATATTCAACATATTTTACGGTATTTAGATTTACGGCATAAATTTTCAAAACTTATCTAGGCCGTATAAAGAGGTGTGAGTTTATCTTTTAGCATGTCACGGATTCACTTTCTTTAAAGAAAAATAAAATCGGCTTTAAGCTTGGAGCACCTTAAAGAATGTGAAGGTTTTCAGAGACGGGACTTGGAAATTGACTCAGAAGTGTAGAAAAGATGTAAGCAGTGATTTAATAAATTGGTTATTGCATTATCACTTTGAGCTAAAAACGGACCGAATTAATTCGTATTCCAAATATGCAAATTATACTTATTTTTGTTGTAAATAAACTATGTAACTTTTAACTAAAAAACCCATCAGGGCTTTTTAAAATATATATAATACCCAATGGGTGCCAACCCTGCCACGGTTTTTCCAAGTTTCTGACAGTAAAACCAAAATAATGTAAATATGCAATGATAATGATACCCAATATTGCATATCCTTTTTTTCCAACCAAATATTCACCACTACACAAAGCACAAATAGCTTGAATCAGTAACACAACAATGAATGTGCGCTTCTGTCAAATTAATAATTGTGAAATTGTAGTGTCCGTATTGACTGTATTGCCAGATGAACAGGACGTGATTCGAAGTCAGCGTAGCTAAATTAGTTCAGAAACATGCTTTGTTTCTGTAGTCAATTTTGTTTACAAACTTGCAGACCAGTGTAATAAGCAGTAGTATGAACTCTGCACCGAGCAATAAATGCCATTAAAACTTTACACATATGCCAAAGCCACTGAGTAAAAAATAAATCTTTTAAATAACCTTGGTTTTTTGGTCAAAATCCAGGAGTTTATTTATCTTATAAGTATGATATCGTGTGTACTATTGTAAAGGGTCCGCCATCTAACGTTTTTTTTCAACTAGTGCTTATTTCGTGAATGGTAAGTAACATTTAGCTCATGTCTGATTTGACAGATAATTAGTTTTATTCTTCCGCTGAACGAATATGGTGGTGTATACGCTTGAACAACGCTGGGAAATATTGCGACATTACTTTGACGATCATTGTAATGTTGCAGAATCAAAAATCATCTTTTCAGATGAAGCTCATTTTGATCATGGCGGGTATGTAAACAAGCAAAATTGTCGCATTTGGGGCACAGAAAACCCGCACGCATACATTGAAAAGCCGATACACCCAAGACGAGTCACTGTTTGGTGCGGATTTTGGTCCAGAGGCATAATTGGGCCATTTTTCATCGAAAATGAGCAAGGAGTGGCCGTTACAGTCGATAGCGATCGTTATCGGGCCATGTTGAACGAGTTTTTGTTCACAAAAATTGAAGAGGAGGACATTAGCAGCATTTGGTTTCAACAGGACGGCGCTACGTGCCACACAGCCGAAGCTACACTCGATGTTTTGCGCCTTGTTTTTAAAGATCGCATTATCAGCCGCAGAGCTGATGTCGTTTGGCCACCTCGGAGCTGCGACTTGACACCGTTGGACTATTATTTGTGGGGTGCTGTCAAAGATAAGTGTTACGCCAACAAGCCAGGGACAATATTCGTGAAGCCATTGGTGAAATACAGCTGCACATAATCGATAATGTGCTTAAAAATTGGACCGATCGTCTAGGCTACTGCATGGCCAACCGAGGCAGCCATTTGAATGAAATTATTTTGCATTATTAACCGGAAGGATCGTACTTTCAAATAGAAATAGAAATTTGAGAAAATATTCAGTAGTTTTTTTTTACAGGCTTTTCAAAAAAAAAAAAAAATTTTTTTTTGGTGGACCCTATATTAAATAAATGTAAAGATTAATACCAAAATGAAAAGTTTCAATAAATTTTAGTCGATATCTTATGCACATATGTGACCAACATTTTCTACGTTTTGTTATCGTTGATCAAGCTTTAATAAAATTGTTAATTCAGTCTTATGTGAACGTTAGAACAAATTCAATTCAATTGAAGGCGTGTTACTCCGTTGATCAAGCTACAAATGGATGTTTTTGGATCCGTTTTTGATATTTTAAATATTATTGTACTGTTTTTCAAAGAAAAAAAAATCTGTTTGCCATTTAAATTTAGTCATAAGGCGAAACTTTCTTATAATCTGTGTTGCTCTGACACATGTTTTACATTTTCAAAAAATAAAAAAAGTTAACAAAGAACATGTTCGTTTTATATATTTTTTTTACAAGTCAGTATAAGATTTTTCTTAATTTGAATTGATTTTTATTTTAAAAGTGTCATATGACACTCTGTTTTTGACAACAGTACAGATTTTTAAAAATCGTTCCCTTTTTGGGTTTTTTAATGATTTCCAGACGGTCAAAATCAAAGTAGAGTTTGGTCTCAAAAAAAGAGACATAAGATGACAGTGTAACGATGTGTCAATTTAAAATGATGTCCTTATTAAAGATTAATAAAAAAAGAAGAAGTTTGAGTTAAAAACAATCAAAAACCAATCGAAAATAATAAAATGGCTTTTGGAAGTTTTATTTTTTGTTAATTACTTCACCAGCAAAAATTTAGCCCGAAATATAATCAAAATTTAACACACACAGAAGGTGTCAGTTTAAAAATATTTTTTTTTATTTTTATTTTTATTTTTATTTTTTTGGAAATGAAACTTGCCAATCATTATTAAAACTTAAAATTTTATGGATTTCTTTTGCTTTCTGTTTTAATTTTTTGGCATATTAAGGAGTTTTGACGCTTTTTCTGTCTATAGCTTAAAACAGTGGTTATGTGATGGAAGACAACAAAAAAAAAGAAAAAAAACTGTTTATCTTGTTTTAAGATGTGGCTCATTAACGCTTTAAAACATGTTAGTTTCTCTCTTTAAAGTAATACTACTATATTTGTATAACAACAACAAAAAGTCACTACTACTGATTTTTTTTAATTGATATCTAAAGAAACCCACCGACCAAGTAACCAGTAACCAAGACTATTCGATCGACATTTCTGACCAAAATGCAAAGATATGAAATTGAAAAAAGAAAAAAAAAATTAAAGAGCAAACTTTAAATACACTGAGAAAAATATTTTGTTAATTTTCTTCAAGTTTATGAAAATTATAAATTAGTTGAGAAAACTTATAGTGACTGATTGGACGATTTAAAGTTACAATTTTGATCTGCATTTCTGGCAAACCTGAAATACAGCTTTGACGGTAAGTGACGTTTTCTTTTATCGGGTGGGCCATTTAAAAGCTTAGATTTAAAAATGCAATAGAAATGAAATATTATTTAATTCATATGGCTGCCGCGGCTGATATCACAGTACCCCATTCGAACGGTCCAATTTTGGAGCACTTTTTCTATTGTATGGAGTCGTATCTCGGCAATGGCACCACGAATGTTGGTCGTCAAATACTCAATTGACACTGGCTGGTCAGTATAACACTTGTCTTTAACGGTGCCCTACAGAAAATAGTCCAACGGTGTCAAATCGCATCTTCTTGGCGGCTAACCGACATCACCATCTCGGCTAATTAAACGGCCATCAAACGTTTGATGCAATAAATCGATTGTGGCATGAGATGTGTGGCAAGTTATAAGATCCTGTTGAAATCAAACATCGTTCACATCATATCATAAAGAGCGAACACAAAACAATCATTGACCGTAATGGTTGCGTCGTCCTCATTTTCAATGAAATATAAAAAAACAAACAGTCACTCGTAATGTGTGCGTTGGCTTCTGTAAGACCACTTTTGGGTTTTCTGAGCCCCAAATATGACAATTTTTCTTATGAACGTACCCACAGAGATGAAACTGGGCTTTGTCCGAAAAGGTGGTTTTTGCAATTTCCGTCCAATTGTATTTGTTTCAGAAATAAATTTTCAATAAATCCCAACGTTGCTCAAGCGTTTCATTCAGTGGAGATAATATACATATTGAATTTTTTGTTAGAATAGTGTGACATAAGTATTGCCAGATTCGAAATTTAATTTTAGTTTCTGCAAACAAAACATATTCCTATCTTCCAGCTTCTAACCATTACGGCTATATCCACATAAACTTGCCTCTTCTACTTATGAGCTGGACGTGCCCTTCTTGGGCTGCTCTGCAGGTTCCAAACTAAGGCATTTCCCTTGATGTTGTTCCATAACCTTCTTAAAGTGTGGTTAACCCACCAACATTTACGTCTTTTCACTTTAGTGGTCATGGGTTGTTAATTCGATTGTTCCTAATGTCTGATATTCGCCACAGCTCTATGACAAAATTTTCGTAAGATCCTACGAAGATATTGATTGACAAACACTTGTATGTTTTGCACGTCTAGAGGGGCAGCATTTCAAACTTCGCAACTATGTAAGGAAATGAACTTGACATTTGTGATAAAAATAGACAACTTTGTGCGCAGAGGGAGAGAAGAAAAATTCGAAATGGGTATTAAACGATTAAAAGTCCGCCACGTTCTGTAGACGATGGTCAATATCTTTGCTTCAACGGCCATTTTTGGAAATTATGCTCTTGAGATAACAAAACTTGCCGGCTTCAGCTATTTGGTTACCTCTTATGATAAATAATTCCTGAGACGCCACATTAACTCGAAGGGTTTTGTTCTTATCAGTATTGATCATTAGTCAAGCTGCAACCGTATTTGTTGTCATGCACCGCAGATTTGATTTAAAAACCAAAAAGCTGACATAATTCGCGTGAATTTCCCATTTATGCACTTAAAATCCGTAGCCAGGACAATATTAATTATAAGCAGTGATAAGATGCAAGCTTTGAGATTACAAACCTCACCGTCCCAGCTAACTCTCCATTGCGTTTATTGTGGCAAAGACCTTGTTGACCACACAGAGCAAATCAATACTTCGCTATGTAGTCGAGTCTGTGAGATTACCCTTCTTTGAAATGCCGTCTAACACTTCGGCTGTTATACGTTCATCCTACCAAATGGTGCGAATTTTAGATTTGATAGATTATCCTGGCACTTGGGTAAACACGCCAACATATTCTAGGCGGAAGCTTATGCAATTGAAAGATGTGCTTAATTTACCTGGAGAGGAAATATAGAGGACAGCACATGGCCATACTATCTGATAGTCAGGCCACCATTCGAGCGCTTGGGTCCTATTAGGTTGACTCAACTTTAGGTGTGGGTAAGCTAAACCAGCAGGGCAAGGACAATAGGATCAGCTTATGCTGGGCCCCGAGTCCTTTAGGTATTCTGGGGCATGAAATGGCCATTGAACTGGCTAGAAAAGGAGCTTCCACTCCACTGATGGGGCCTGAACTCTTTTGTGAACTAAGCAGTAGGCCTGGAAGAGCCTACTCAGCACAAATGAGGATAATTAGAAACTAAACTTTTGTTGGGAAACTATAACAGGAGAAGATTCTAATTCTGCATAGGAATGACCAGTGACAACTTGAGGATACTGACCGGGCTTTTGTCCTGAAGGAACATCTAAGTAAAATGGCTTTAGTCTCAAGCTCGAGGAAATCGCATTACCATACATGTGAGGTATTAATGTACTCAAGGAGGAAGTTTCTGGGTGCCTATAAAATTCTAGATAAGCAGTTACCTCGATTGATACCAGCCGATATCCTGAATTTCGTAAGACATACGAGATTGGGGGAGATATTATAGGGAAACCCTGTATAGATGAAGGGCTGTACAATAGATCGGAAGTTACGCAGCACTTTTTACCTCGTTAGTAATAATAATCATTTCACTTGTAGAGAATCTGTCTGTGTGACCATTCAAGGATAGCATGTCGTGGAGAACTGGTTAAACACATGACTAATTCTTTATTAGAAACGCTTTGATCTGGGAAATGCTATTTCATCATCTAGAACCTTACGTAGATTGCAAACAGTTTTCCCTAGTCCAGTAATATCTTGTATTATTAGATACGATCACGAACTATATCATTCGAAACAGGAGACTTAAAGTGCTACTCTTTGTGGTCACCTATAGTTATCAGCTATATGTTATGGTTGGTAAGACACCCGCCTACCAACCAGAAGGTTCCAGTTCAGACCATCTGCAAAAAAATGTAAAAGTTTTTCAACGACGGTATCACCGCATAACATTAGCTAGTAACTGGTTATGAGTATTGCTACTATTGAAAACTGCTCTAAGGCATTTGCCGTTCGGAGCCGGTCTAAAAATAGAATCGGGTGTAGCTCATTGACTGAGAGAAGTCCCCATGTTTCATGGAATGTTATAAGAATTAATATAAAGTTATCAGCTTACTCACGGTCAGGAATTTTTTGTTATGCCAAGTCTTCTGAGTGTATTGAAGAAGTCTTACATGACTTTGCATAATGCAACTCTGTTTTTTTTTCAGAGGGGGTGCATTAAAGAAAATCTTGTTAAATTAAAAAATAAAAATCCAACATGATACTCAACACTATCATGTTCTATAAAATCTAGGAACGAAAACAAAAAACAAAGTTTAAATAAAAACGTTTGATAGAATCCCAGAATTGCTGTTTTTTCACATATACGAGTACGTGTATAAGAAAAACATACATACATATCATCACCATGCAACATCATCGTCATCGTCATCCACATTATCATCAGCATTTTTATCGGCATCTAAGGCCTCTATAAGCAATGGACATAGTCTAGTAACCAGCATATGATATGAGTACTGCTGTTGCTTGTTCAGATGTTTAGTTGGTTGGTTAGTTGGGAGAGTATTGGTCGAAAACGTATGTTTAACAACGACTCTCTCACTTTAGATGAAAATTGTATTTCAAAACATAAACTTCATTACTTCCGTGCAATTAACTCAATATGCAGATTATCAGTAGTTGTAGTTAAAGTCTTTTGTTGCAAGTTGTTGTTGTGATTGTTATTGTAGTTGGCGCTGTACTACTAAGGTACACAACATTATGCATGTCCAGCCAGTAAGCCACCAACACCAACAATAACATGATCATCACAATCAGAATTTTTGGGTACTCTACACTATTACTGTAGTAGTTGCCTGTTAGTACTTTGACTACTGCCTACTAATGCTGCAACAAAGATGCTTTAACTCCTCAAATCTGTGTGATTCAACAACATTTTCTTTACTGCTATTCACCAACATCGTCATCACCATGATTGTCATCGGCAAAGAGGAAGGTGTATAAGGCGCTCCTAAGCAGCATTAGAGTAAAATTAAAGAAAAGCTGTAGCCGTAGCCATAGCCGCCACTATTAGGCTCCTGTGGCAACATTCTTTTATGGCTTTAAGCATGACGTACGCGTTCACATCTTTATGTAAATGTGTGTTACAGAATTTTTGCGATACGATAACTTTGAACATTTTGACCACTAAAGAGTAATTCCAACAACATTTTCTTGTTAATTTTAATTGATGTTTACAGACATCATCATGCCATTAAAGAAAAAATCAAAAAAAAAAAAAAAATTTATAAAAATGGGAGATTCAACTATAAAACCAAGTGGCCAAGAGTGAGTGACGGCGGACTCATAGTGACTCTTTAAAAGTTAATGAAGTCACCCCAAAACCTAAAATCTAAAAATTATTTTCTGGGTTATATTCGCAAAAGAAGAAGTAGATGTTCATGTTACATGTGGGGCTCCTCATACTTGTATTTAAATTGATGCTTTAGCATCATCTCATCATCGATGATGCATCAGTTAATGAAACATTTTTCAATTAAAAAAAAGGGGAAAAACATAAAATAAAAAATAAAAATTGTTAACCTGGCGTTCGTTTAAAAAGTTAATATTCTTTACTTTTTCTTTTGCTATCTTTTTTAATCTTTTGTAGTATTAGTGAGAGGATAAAATTTATTTCTCTAAAATCGCTAACATAACCCAAAATGATTGGTCTGAAATATGCTTCACCTTCACACATCATCTAGTTAGTTTTAAATGGAATCTATGAAATGACTCCGTGTGGCGATCCTATTTGAGTAATTTTTTTTTTTTTGTTAAGTTAGTACATCTGTTGAATTTATTCCCGCTAAATCATAGTGTCATGGCTTGACATTTGCAAAAGCTACGTAGTCAAGAGTATATCTATGTATCTCTATGTGTATTGGCGACTTTTTACAATTTTAAAAATGGATTTAAATTTACAACAACGAACTTGTATTAAATTTGCGTAAAAAACGGATTTCATGGTGCGCGAACGTTTGAAATATTGGAAAAGTGTTTCGGCAACGATTCTCGTTCGTCGGTTCAAAAGTGGTCGTGAGTCAATCGAAGATGATGACACGCAGTGGCAGACCTCAACATCGAAAGCCGACGAAAACATTGGTAAAGTAAAAGAAATGTTGGTCAATAACCGCAAATTAACACTCAGAGAGATAGACTTGAGCGTTGCCCATATATCCGTCCAAGACATTTTGGTTAATGATTTGCGTTTCCGTCGTGTAGCAGCAAATTCGGTGCCAAAAAACCGTGTTGAGATCGAAAAAGACATGATTTCCGAGGCTGAATCCGATCCCACATTCATCAAAAGGATCATTACTGGAGTCGAGACGTGGGTTTATGAGTACGACACGCAATTCAGACATCAAACCAGTGACTGGCGTTCACCAAATGAGCCGAAACTAAAAAATCACGTCGTTTTCAATCAAAAACGAAGGCTATGCTCACGGTTTTCATGTGTTACAACGGTGTAGCGCATCATGAATGTTTGCCAGAAGGCCAGACAGTAAACAAAGAGTATTATTTGGACGTTATGAGACGTCTGCTTGAAGTAATTCGCCAATAGAGATCAGAACTGTGGACAGAAAACTCGTGGGTTTTTCACCATGATAACGCAACGTCGTACAGTGCCATCATTATCAGAAATTTTTTGACGAAAAATTCAACAAATACCACAGTAACAACAGGCACCGAATTCACCTGATTTGCCTTCCTGTGACACCTTTCTGTTCAATCGAGTTGAAAAACCATTACGGGGAACGCGTTTCAGCAGCCGATAGGAAATAATAGAAAAGTAGCAGGAAGTACTGATGGAATACCGAAAAACGAATATAAAAAATGCTTCGAGGACTGTATCAAGCGCTGCCATAAGTGTGTTGCACTCGTTCGGGATTACTTTGAAGGGGACAATATAGATTTAGATGAATAAACTTGTAGTTTTAATTTTCTGAATAAATTCCGGGAACTTTTTGATCAAGTTATAGTTTTCAGAGCTCCTGTCAAGATAATAAGTATTAATTGTACACAACTTTTTTCTCCTACACTTCTCTTGGAAGCATATGGCATTGCCTTGTTTCGGTTTCAATAATCAGTTGATTTTCAAGCTAAGTAGTACTACTGTACTACTGTACTGAATCCATTAAAGATACTGCGCCACTCGGCAAGATCCTATCGAAGGACCACTCCTGCAAGACTCTTATTAAGAGGGCGTTGTCTGCAAGGGAGTCTTTGGGCAATCTTGTTGATACGCATTTTCCGGAAAATGTTGCTGACCATGTCAGTAGTGTCGGAGCTAGTAAGGACCAAGAGGTCTATTAATAGCTTTTCTCCTTTCAAGTTACCGATTTTGTATGGCATAATGCCGGTAATGCTGATCTTTATGATGTCAGGAGCCTCAGTAAAGAGCGAGATTTTGTAAGGTGCAAAGCTTAGTTGTTGGGCCGACCGTTGCGATTTTAGAATTAATCCTGATAAGACTGAACTTGTGATATTTACCAAAAAGTATATACAAATCACCTTCATTTAAAATACCCAGATTGAACAACCAATCTCTGAAACTTTCATTAAAAGTCAAGTATCTTGGTGCGATATTTGACTCAAAACTTAATTGGGAGCTGCATGTCGAAGAGCAGGTATAGAAGGCCTGTTTTTTTGGGGACTCAAAAAACAAATGGTGCTCTGGATGTATAACCTGTTGGATCTGCCAATTCTCACAAATGGCTGCATGGTGTGGTGGAGAGCCTTTAGTAAAAGCCTTATCACCCCTTGATTGGAGAGAGTTCAGAGGACTGCGTATTTCGGTGTCACTGGTGCTTACAGGATATGTCCCAGTGCTGCCCTCAAAGTTATTTTGCTTTTACCACCCATTGATCAAAACATTTTATCGCTTTCGGCGCTAAGTGCGATAAGCAGAGAGCATTCGGTTTCTGGAGGCAATCGCTCAGTGGCCACGGTAGCATTTTAAAGCTTTTTACTCCGATTCTGAGGGAATTGGAAACAGACTTAGTTATCCGTAGATTGAACTTCTCCGAGCGAAACAACACCCAAAACCAGTACTACTTTTTTGATTTTATACAAAGATTTTGATCATTAAACTTAATCAGATCAAGAGTGGTTAACAATCGACATCAGCTTGTATACAGATTTTAGTCTCAATTAAAACTTGACAACATACTTTCAATCTGGAAATGGCATATTGCCCCTCACTAATAGTTTGCATATTCAGCATATGGTACATGTATGTATGCATATCTACATACTCCTATTTCTGTTGTTTTTTTTTTATATACTCTCAAGACGTAAATGTTATTTTGTCATCCACATCATCGTCATCATCTCTACCATCTTTGAATTCTATTGAAGAGTATCATTTTGATTTTGCGTTTAAATTTTAAGTTTAAGAAAGAAGCGATTTTTTTGCTTTTTCATTACTTTTTTTAGTCCTTAAAAGTGAATTAATTACCATAAATTAAGTCAGTTAGTTGGTTAATCTTTCGTCTGTGCTTCATATCATCGTTTTTTGTTGCCACCAACTATTCTTGCTAAATTTTCAACCAACTGTCTGTCCTAACTTCCATGCATCATCGAGTATGTTTGTGTATTTTAATAGTCTGTAAACATGATCATTCAAGTGCCAGGGGTCTAAAACGTCTTCAGTCCTCTGGAAGTTGTTTGCAAATATTTACCAATTACCGTTACTGTTTCATTTTTTAATTTTTTTGTTTTTGTTTTTGTTTTAGAACGCCAAACGAAGTGGGAGTTGAAGATTTTTTAACTCAATGATAGATACGCTACTGAATGCTTGAATGCTTAATGAATAAATTAAAAAAAAAATTAAAACATGATTTTTTCTGCGTTTTTTATTACATTTTTTTTTCAATAGGGGAAATCACTCTTTGTTGCAAACAGGCATTGCATGTCTTGCAAACGTAGAAAACCTAGCATATTTTCTACATTTTGCTACGTCACAACAACAAATTACATGAAAATGGCATTTGATACACTTATGCATATTTGCTACATAATATCTCATTGCAAGTTTGCTATACTTAAACGGCCATGTTTTTTTATTTTGTTTATATACGAAAAAAAAAAACTTAGATCTGTTTTTGATCGGTAGACACATTCCAAACGATATCGTGTAAGAAGTCATATAAGACAGGGTTAGGTGTAAAATAAATAAAATATTGAAAAATTATTACTTTTTTTGACAAAATTAAAAAAATTATTTATTATATATTTGTTTTAATATTTTTAATTTCCTAAAGGTTCCGTAAAAGAAACTCACCTTTGTTGCTGAAATTCAGAGCACATATAGCAAATTTACAACAAAGAGTGATATCCGCTAATATAAAAAATATATAAATATTTTTAATTATATTTAATACAGTTCTTGTTCCTAATGCTTAAACCTACTATTTGGCCTACGCATTTTCTAAAAGTTCATTTGCAATTAAACAACTTAGTTGAGTAAAGTTAGTGTATAATTGTTCTAAATTGAACTAAATTTGTTTTGTTATAAAAAAATAATACCCTTAATGGCTATGTGCTTCACAATTATTTTAAGTTTTAATTATTTTTTAAATTTATTTTTAATCATTTGATCATCAACAAATCAAAGAGAAAAGTAAATTTTTTTTTTGTTTTATTTGCTAATTCATCTGATAAAATCGAATTAAAAGAGGAGTTTTAGTCAGTTAGGTCTTCCATCTTTTAAGTATCTTCTCTATTGCTAAATATTACATAGACTATAACATTAATGTACGTATGTATATCAGATGATCATAATTTGAAGTTGGCAACACTACATTATTTGACAACCGACTTAACAGCTGATAGTTGTTTATTAGCTGATAGTTGATATGTAATTATGGATAGACTTACATTAGAGCAAAGCTAGCATATTGTTGACATTTTTAATAAAAATAATGTTTCTGTTGGTCAAACTTCAAAATTTAAAATTTTGTTTTCCTATGAAGCCCACTTTTGTTTGAATGGGAAAGTGCATAAATAGGTAGAATTGACGAATTTGGAGTGAACATAATTCACAAGCTTTTGTCGAATCACCATTACATCCACAGGAAGTTACATTGCAGAAATCAATCCTAAAACGTCCTTCCATTATGTAAATTAAAACAATCCATCTTGAAAAAAAAAATAAAATAAATAAAAAACCACAAGGAAATGAAAATCGAACAACCGTTCTTCTGCTGATTGATTATGAAAAAATCGCAGGAAGTATTGATGGACATACCAAAAACCGAATATAAAAAATGCAAATATCAAGCTATGACGCTAAAATTTATCGGTAATATTAGCAACAGATGTACCAACTTAACTTTATGGGCTGACGGAATCATTGGCCCATATGTCTTCAAGAACGAATGACAGAGTGTTAGTATCAATTGTGAACGATATAGGGACACGATTAGAAATTTTTTCGTAGCTCAACTAATTGACATTAATCTTGCTGACTTGCGGTTCCAACAGAACGGATCCATATGCCACATAACGCGCGCTAAAACTGATTTACTCAAAGAAACTTTTGATAGAAGAGTGATTTCATGTAATGATCCAATAAATTGGCCACCAAGATTATGTGCTTTAACCCCATTGTATTATTTTATTTGGTGTTGTGTGAAGTCACTTGTCTAGGTCGATTGAACACTTGAAAATCAACATTCGAAGAGTTATTGGGGAATACGGCCGCACATGCTGATTAAAAGTTTGTGAAAATTGGTGTTCCAGATAGCGCCTCTTGTGTGCCACATATGGCGGCCACATGGCCGAAATCATATTGAAGCATATTTAATGACAGCGTTACCACAACTTAGAAATTTTTTGTAAACAAATTTTAATAAGAAAAAGTAACCAAAATTCTAAATCATAAGTATAAAGCAAGAAATATTTAAATATCATTTTATGTATGGAATCTGCTATAAATTTCATTGAATATACAGTGGAGGAAGAAATAATAAGTACACTTTCATTTATGCCTAATAATAAAACAACGTGAAATGGTCTGAAGAAACGAATATTAATTTATTTGGGTTAGAAGGAAAATCTTATACACGAAATTCTTTCAATTACAATGCATTCTTTATTTATATAAATGGTAAATAAAAATTTAAGAAAATATTACCATAAGAAAATTTTGATTTGTCTCTATTATTTCTTCCACCACTGTATATTGACTGAATATAGACTGGTCAAAAAAACTTGGTACAACAAATGATGCAGCATATTCTCCTATTTCCTACTTCGCACAATAGAAATTATTGTTACAATGAGGTTTTGATATATATTTGTGGATAATTTTAGCTCAGTGGTCTTCACAAACAGATATCTTAACGAATCGCTAAGTACCCGAACCAAACAATAGCGTTGAAGTGAATATGTATCCTCAATATATGTTCCATTGCTCTCAAGGTGCGAGAGATTATTTATGCAGTTCAGAAGTAATGATTTTGAAGACCTCCTAGGTCAAGCAAAAATATTCGGGGATGATGAATTGAGGGCATTACTCTGGAGATTAATTTCAAACTCAAAAAGCTACCCAAAATGGATAAAATTGTAGCGATGAAACTGGCGATGAAAAATAGATCTATTAGAACAATGCTCGGCCATATATTCCAAGATCAGTTGAAACTATTTAGAAAATAGCCGCCTTATAATCCAGGTCTTGCCCCTCAGACCACCATTTGTTTCGATCGGAGTACCTTTCACTTTAGAAGAGAGTGTAAGAATTTGGCTCAATTCGTTTTTGGCCTCAAAAAATTTGCAGTCTTTTGGCATGAAATTTATATGTTACCATAAGGATGGGAAAGGTCATAGCATACTCACAACAAAATGCGGAAGTTTGACAAAAATCCCGTATTTAAAGCAGGGTTGGCAACCCACTGGGTAACACAATTAAACCCACCATGGTTTTATTTTTTTTATTTAAAGGTTTTTGTTGTTTATTTACAACAAAAAAATTAAAAATTTAGATATTGGGGCTACAAATTAATTCGGTTCCTTTTTTAGCTCAAAAATCCCGTCTTAGAAAAACCTCTCTTTTTTTAGGCGATCTACTTTGAAGCCGATTTTATATTTCTTTAAAAGAAGTGCTTCGGTGACATACTATTACAATAGATATTGCATCATCGCAAGCCAATAGTCAGAAAGAGCTATGTTTGGAGAATTTTATCATTTCTACAAATTGTTTGGCAGCTTTGCCACGAGAGACCGAGTGTTGTCATGCAAAAAGAAAACTTTATATGTCTGTCCGGTTGTCTGACTGTCTTTATATTCTGGCCGGTTCTCTCATAATACACGGTTCAACCGAAGTAATTGCAATCTGCTCCGAATACTGGGTTTTAGCAGCTTGTAATACACAATGCCGCCCTGATCCCACTATGAATGCAAAATTGTATTATAAATATTAAAACAACGTAATTATACTAACAACCAAAAAATATTGTCGAATTACACGAAGTTTAAAAGCAGTTCTAAAACCCAAAAAACCCATCAAAAATCCCCAATAAAACCCAGTGCGCTGGGTTTTTACCAACCCTGATTTAAAGTGACGTGGTGGTGTGCTCTCATCTGTGTCAATGGGTAATGTGGATATTGAGGAATCAGATGCTCTTGACATTCGTTGGAACGATCACATATTTCAAGTGTCGAAAGAAGCATTCAAGCGCCTTGGTTTTTTAGGACAGCGCAAGAAATACTTCACTTCGTCTGATCTTCTTAATATTCACAAGACCTATATCCGACCCAGAAAGGAATACAACTCTCATGTATGGGCCGGTGCTCCAAAGTCTCTTTTCGAGTTTCTTGACCGCGTATAGGAGAGGGCGAAGATGCTTATTAATGACGGTAGGGTATCGATTGTTTGGACCAATGTGGCGTGTGCCTCATTGTTCTATCGGTACTATAACGGAATGTGTTTTAACGAAATTAAGGAATTAATTCCTAAAAATCATATATTTTTACGTAGTACTCGTATTTCTCGTAGAGCGCATCCCTTTGTAGTTGATTGTGCAGTAAATCCCACAATGCATTGTAGGAAGAATTCGTTCTTTGGTCGCACTGTCCGGTTGTGGAATAATCTTCCAGCGAAAGTATTTCCTGCCACTTACGACATGAGTAAATTGAAATCTAACTTCATAAACACTACTCCCATAACCTATTTTCCTAGTACCAGCATAAAGCACTGCATGAGTGGGGGCCATCTCCTGGGTGCTGGTCGTATATATAAAAAAAGATCGTCTTAAAGATGTAATGAAGCAAAAAAGTAAGTCATAGCAAATACTAAACCATGTTCCATCTAAGTTATTACTAAAACTGCTCACAATACATGAAATAAGCTGTGACTTGAATTTATGTTTTAAGTTCCTTAAAATTACTTTTACAACTATTTTTACTAAAACTATGAACAGAAAAAATGTGCGCTTATATCTGTTTGATATCATCCTTAGTTTTGATGTTGCGAGCGTTCAAAGTTATAGTTTGAATGCACACGAAATAAGCTGTGAGCCACTGCACATATATTGTCAGTGTTTTACAATAAATCCTTAAAATTCGCCTAAATTCCGTATTTTTTATGAAAATATCCAATATACATACAATATTAAAAATATTTTTTTTTTGCTTTTTTTTTAATCCAATGAATAATTATGATTTAAAAAATGATGTCATAGCTTATGAATTTAGTTGCAAAGACAATAAATACGTGAAATCGTATAATGTGTCATTTTAGAGGACAATCCTTTTTTTTGGCCTTAACTTTGTAATTAAATTGTTTTTGAAAGCGTATGTGTTGTATTCATAAAAGATACAGAACAAAAAAAAACATCAGCACGCACTACTAATAAATTTTAACCCTGTTTTTTATAATGATTTGAATTGAAGTACAGAGACAATTATTATATGAAACGAAACCCACATAAAATTAAAAACGAAACGAAATCTGTTAAGAAATTTGTAATAAAAAAAATAAATTAAAAGAAAAAAGTATACCGCCTGCCCGTTTAAACGACAATGGCTCATTGTGGCAAAGCCACAAACATTTATTATTATATTTTATTTAATTTTTTATTGTTTATTTTTCTTTAGATTTTTTTTTTATAATTTAAACAACAATTTTATCTTTTAAAACATATCTCTTGCACTCGTTGTCTGTTGGCTGCTTACTCTTCTCACACGTACAAATGTACGTTGAGATGATGATGATGATGATTTTAAAATGAATTATTAAGACTAAATTGTTTTATTTCTTTTTTGTTGTTATTGTTGTTCAATTTTAAACAACAAAACTAAAAGAAATCTTACTTTACGATTTTGTAGGATAAATAAATACAAATAAAGACTACGCATGCGTATTTGTTTACTGTGGTCGTGTTAGCACTTATACTCATACAATTACTCTTTATTTTACGTACATGTACTCTCATTATAGAGGAGAATTATTTAAAGAGTAATAATAATACACAAAAGGAATGTTTTAAAGCATGTATGTATGTATGTGTGTGCGTGTGTGCTTTTATCATAACTTGTGTTGTTTTTCTCTTAATGGGTTTTCGGGCTTGAGTGAGTGCGCGAGTGATAAAATTGTACAACATGTACTTGAAATAACATTTATTTTAGTTTTGTTGTTTTTGTTTTTATTAATGTTTTGAGTTATTGTTGTTGCTTGCGCTTGTTAAACAAAATGAAAATGAACCTGTTATCAGTTGCATTTAATCACCAAAGCTGTTTACCTTTTTTTTGGTATTTTCTCTCTCTCTCTTTCTTTCTCTCTGTATATGCTAAGTGTTTTATTATGCACTTGTATTAGTTTTTTTCTTTATAAAGTATTTACTTTTTTTAAAATTTTGTTGGTATTGTTGTTATTGTTTTATTTATTTTGCTGATGGCACAATAAACAAATTTCTTTTAATTTTTCATTCTTTTCATCTGATTTATTTTGTTGATTATTATTATTTTGCTGTTCCTTTCTGTTTGTAAGCCTCTGTTAAATGTCTGCTTTTAAGGTTGCTGTTGTTGTTTTTCAGATCGGTGCTCTTTTAAAAGATCGTTATCAACGTGACACACTATTTTTTGGGTACCATTTCTTGTAAAGTAGTTGTATGAGTAGTTGTTGTTAATGTTGATCTTGTTGGCGTTTTAAATCTTAGCATTTTACACTGAAATTATGTGTTAAACTGTCATAATGATTTCGTCAGGGCTTACGAATTTTACAACATGGGCAGTTATTAACGAGGGTTATTTGAGAATATAGTCGACTGTTTTGTGTCTTCAAATGAACGCAAGACTTTAATTTCATAGGAAATGCAGTTGCTATTTTTCTATTGAATCAAAAAGTCCATGGAGCAATTTAAGAACTAACGCAGTATACCGACCTTTAGGCATGTTTATACTAAAGTTTTCCATGATCATTTTAATAAATGTGGTTAAAATTCGTAAAATCGGCCTTAAAATTCCTTCTGATTCAGGCAAAGATCTGCACTTCTCTTTTATTTTCACACGTATGTATATCATACACAAAAGATAAACAAAAAGAAGAGAAAATAAGTGGAAAAATACAGTGCAAAGTGGCCTGTAAGAGACTTTCGAATTACTATCACAACTTAAAAACGCATTAACATTAGTTTGCCCAACGTATGTTTAAACCATCTTACTTTTTAAAGGAATGGTTAAAATTGGTTTAGTAGTTTCCGAGTACACCTAATACACACACAAATTCTAAGTACAATTCTAAGTACAACTTTACTCTATGACAGCTAAATTATAACTGATTGACTAAGAAGAATTTCGCGGCTTAAATAGTTAATTAACATTAGTTTCGAATGTTCTAGTATATTCCACAACCTACTATTCATTTGCCGTTAGATTTGAATTACATATCTGACTTATAGTGGTATTGGTAGTACTGTTCAAATAAATACAGCCTCCGTAGAGTGATGGTAGCCTGGACACTAACCAATAGAATAACTTCCATAATGAAGTTTATGGCTTTAAATGTCGATCTATCTTTTTAGGTGTTTTCATTTTCATAACAATATTGTCTGTTGAGACTTACTAAACACGGACGACTGTAAAATAAAATCAACCTCTGTCGTCTTGGAACATTTAGTAAATAATTTAGTAAATAATTTAATTAAAAAGTCATGTACGACACCAAAGAAACTTCACAGTTTTTCAGTAACAATTTACCATTGGCAGCGTTTGTCTTTATGATTCACTAGGTAGTTGTTATTTACAGCGTTAAAATTTTTCGCCGTTGCACTACTTCTGATTTCATATTTAGTTATTAAATGAAAAATAATAATTTTCTGATGGTATGGCTGATCCAGCTCCTTATAAGTTCAATTCTAGAAACCTGTGTTGTTGATGTTGTTACCCCAGAATATCCTGCATATGATTCTGAGACACTTGTTGATGACTATATGTAGCTTTTGTGTAATTGTGTTCGATTCAAGCCACCGTTTAATATTCTAAGCTATGTTCGTCTGAATATTGATTGTAGTCGTACGAATGTCATTCTCGCTTTATTGAGCCTGTTCTTTACGTCCGTTGTTTCGCCGCTATTCGTAGTCACTGCACTGCTCTAATGTCGGATGCTAACTACGTGTTGGACTGGTTAGCTTTGTAGTGCAATGTTTTCTCCGAATTCCTCTTCCTTCTGAACATACTTGGCTCATAATTTCAAGCAAATTTTTAGGCATATCCCTATACCGTTTGTCATTGACAGTAATATTCTGACCATCATCGTATTTGAAGAAAACATATGGGCGAGTCATTGGCCCAGCCAATAAAGCACACCAAACAGTAATTTTCTGTGGATGTAATGGAGATTTATGCCTCGACAAAAGCTTTTGGATCATTCTCAATCGAAATGTGACAGTTCTGCTTATTTACGTATCTAACGGGCCTCATCAGAGAACAAAATCTTAAATTTTGAAGTTTGACGAACAAAACTAATTTTTTGATAAAAAAAATTGCAACAATTTGCAAGCGTTGCTCTGGTGTAAGTCTATCCATAACGAAATCTCACACCAAACTAAACGAAAAGCAACCATCAGTTGTTAAATCAGTTGTCAACGGAGGCAGTGCTGCCAACTCTCAAAAATTATGAACCTCTAAAATACACACGATATATGGTGTTAAGCAGAGCTATTCCTCTACAGCTTTGGATAACTTTACAATGATGCCTTTTTTCCAAGTTGGGGGTATCCTTTCTATCTCTTCCCAGTCTAATATAATGTGGGGTCGTAGAAATTATTCATCAATTAAACATTCTACCCCCTTAAGCTATTTAATGTTTCCTTTAACAACTTGCATAGAAAACAACTCCGTCTTATTGATATTCTTTTCATTTACATCTTCCTCACATCCCCACATAAGTGAGAAAATAGTTTTTTCAAAAGCAAACATTTATTATCGAATTATGCTGTTCAACCCCACTAACAGTCTCCCCTCTTTGGTATCATCAAACTATCAGGCGAGTGTGTAATTTTTCTGCTTATAATTACAAGCATTATGGATTTTAGTGATTAAAATGAAATTGTAATTTTCTATCCATCTTATCCCCCTAGAGACGTTTTTCTATTCCTTAGCAAGGAAGATGAAGAAATAGTAAAAGACATTCATAACAAATTCATTCATTCATTCCATTCATACAAAACGTTTAAATTTATTGTGTGCAGAGTGAGCTCTAGTAAGCAAAAAAGGAAATCTGTGTCATTAACTGTGGGATACACACAGATGCTGTTGCTGGTTGAAGTCTGTTTTTAATCATTTGGTGAGTTGGGGATGGATAGTTGATTTGTAAGTATGTTTGTGTTGTTGTTGTTGCTGTTGCTTCTTTTTAATTTCTCAGATACCATAGATATCGTATATTTGTTGCTGAACGTATAAGTATTTTATCTAAAAGTAACAGCAACGAGCACAGCAGCAGTATTAAGTGGTTTTTGTCTCATATGGCGGCCTCATCTCATACTCCAATTCAGTTTATTTCAGTTCTCACGCATAACAGTTGTTGGAAAAACTCTTTTAAAGAAAAATAAAATGTTTTTTTTATATTTATTTTATTACTGTTTTGTTTTTCTTTTACAACAATAATAACAACAACGTATAATGAAAAGTTGTACTTCTTGCATCATTTAAATTGTGTGTGAAAAATTGTCACCACAAAACTAAGCATTTCATAAATGACAATAAAAATGATTTTTTGTTTTTTATTTTATTTTGTTTTAATACTTTAAACTGTAGCACATACGTATGATATGATGGTGCCATGAAAACAGAGATCACAGCTGAAAGATAGAGAGAAAAAAAACATGATTATTTGTAATTAAAAAAAATAAATAAAATAAAACCAAATAGAAAAATGCAAATAATTTTCTCATAGAAATTAGCTGTAAAAATGGATTTATAAACACTTCAAATACATACAGTGGCAAACTAAATTATTTGCACAGTAAGCTCTTTCAACTGTTTGGGACCTTTAATGATCATATTAAAGAGAGTTGTGATAAGCTAATATATTTACTAGATAGAATGATAAGTTTCCCGCCATTCTAAAATTTTCATTATCAGCCTTGTCATGAACAACATTTCCCATGGAATTTTTTCCCTATTCCCAGTTCCCCTATTCTGAATAAAAACTCCCTGGAAAATTTATCTTTATTCCTTTATCCCGTATTCCTAACAACTTCGCAAATGAAGAGTTCTACCCCGGAAAAAAAGTAGGTATTATGAAAGTCAATTAGAGGGAAAATGTGATCAAAAATTTTGGGAAAAATGAAAATGAAGAATTCTACCCCCGGGAAAAAAGTAGGTATTATGAAAGTCAATTAGAGGGAAAATGTGATCAAAAATTTTGGGAAAAAATTCGCCAGAATATTATAAGGGAGTTGTGCTTAAAAATATAAAATTTTAATATTTTTTAACACAAAGACTAGCTTTACCCACCCAAAGTTTCTTAGGAATCGTTGTATATGCCACCTGCTTGTCAATATATTTACAGGAAACACAGAAAGGGGCCTAATAATCAAAAAATATGTTGTTTTTTTTACTGCGCATTGACAAAGTAGTCTTTAGAAATTTTTGGCATTCTTTTTGCAGAAGTAACAGTTTTCTTAGAGAAGTTCAAAAAATCAGTTGTTAAGCCCTTTTGATGTTAGCAGTATCAAACAAATAGCCTTGAAGTCTCAGTTGATATATTTATTGAGATGTAGGGTAAAAAGTATCATTGTGCACTCTATAACACCGACAAAAAAAAAAATACCAGAAAACTGATACTATTTTTCTTATAAGCGCTCTCGAGTAGACCAAGTATCCGTTTTTGGAATTTTCGAAACTCCTCTAAAATTTGGAGTTACGGGTACAATACCGGTTTTTTGACCTTCAGGCACCTATAAGCTAATAACTTAGTTGATAATTATGTGAATTTAAGTTTGGAAAAGAAGAAAACAAACATTTCAAATGACATAAGAGTATATGTCGCTTAAGTAGCCTTGGATAATCTGGCTGTATTTCCCAAGCAAACACATTTTTCATCTAATTTCTGAATTTTGCAAGTTAGTTAGTTAGTTGTTCATTATTTTATATATGAGCCGTACTATTTATGAATTAATTGAGAAACTGTGTTTAGTTATAAATAAAATGAGACGTAAGGCTTAGAAATCTGGTGGAATTTGACTGAGTTATTAAGCTTTTTCGTAATAAAACTCAGGAAAACATCAAACAATTGTTAGGAAACTGGTGTTTTTTACTACTTTGAAACTGTATTTTTAAAAAAGCTTTCAATTTTGTAATAATCGTATGATTTGTCATCAGTTCATCTACTAAGAAATTTAACAACTCCTTCAATTTTCAGTGGAATTCTAAACCTTAAGTCACATATTATTCAAAACTTAATATAATTCCTTAATTAATTCGTAAATAGTATGATTGTTATACAAAATAAGTGTCGCACGGTGTAACAGTAAGTAAGAAAGTATGAGGGCACTATATCGTAATAACTGCTGGTTTTGTAATAATGAAATATGATCCCTAAATTCTTCTTTCATCCCTTTATTAGTATGTAGAATGCAGCATGTGAAAATCTAACTTTGAAAAATATCTTTTAACCGATGAGGAGTGTAAGCAAACAAACTTTGAATAAAAAAAAGCAAAAATATCGTTTTAAAACAAAACTTACGAATTTTTCAAGTTCTTTGTCGATTTTAACTTCTCCCAGGTCCAATTTTGAAAAGAGATATAGCTTATTACACTTTCATTAGCATTAACAAAATCGCTACGTAGGACGGACTTACAAACAAGTTCAATGCACAACAAAATATTTCTCGGTTTTCTTCACATATTTTGGTTTGTGTCAATTAAGTCAATTTAATTTAATCAATAATAAGTGTAAGATAAAAAGGTTATAAATTAAATCCTTGAAATATGCTTTAAATTTCCTCTCCCTATCTGTTTGGAATAGAAGGCTTTTATTCCCGGGAAAATTAAATTCCCAGGGAACTTATTTTCCCAGAAATGCTCCTGATAAAGCTGCATATTATTTATTAACAGATTTTTTATTTATTCTCAAAATTTTGTCTTCGCTGCAAAAATATTTTAGAGCACAAAAAATTCAAATATGCGCCTAGAAGTTTTAAAAAGCTCTTTTAATACGAAAAAAATGATGAAATCATGCTCTGAAAACTGAAATATGCAAAAAAATGCTGTTATGAACAAAATATGCAAAAATTTGCAGCAGCAAATCGATGCCAAAGTTCATGCAATTGCATATGTTCGGTTTCCCTGGTTTTTACTTTTGTTTTGTACTATATGTTTTACATAGTGTACGCAAACAATATACATATGCATTGTAAGCATTTTAAAATGATTAGATGTAATTTACCCATGAACTATAATTTAATATCCTTTACAACTTGTTCTCTAATCGTTACCAATAAGCCAACTGTCCAAAGTAACAGTTTCTCTATCAATCCCGTATCCGGATGAAACGAATATATTTTTCTTAATATTGTACATATTATGGAATATGTCTGTTCATAATTAATAAAAAGAAAAAACTGAAAAAATTGTGGAAGAGAAAACAGGCTAAAACTAACTGACAATATCCCGTACTCACCAGGTCAAATCATAAAAATAAAATTACAGTTGGGAAGAGATATTTTCTGTTAAGACGACAGCAATTTGATTTTTGAATAAAAAATATTTGTTTTTCGCTAAAAAGCAGAGTAGGTAGAGTGCTCGAATTTAATTCGTTCGTAAAGAACGACACTTCTGGCCAGACGAATTATAAAAGAATTTAAAGTACGACTAGTGAGAAGAATGAAAAACAAAAGAATTTAAAAATAAAATTCGGAACATAAATCGAGTCGAAAAGCGTCGGAACGAGTTGAAAACGAAGAATTATTTTTTAGTAAATGTCGTTTGTGTAATATAAAACAAACATGTGTGTGATACTTATTGGTTGCTGCACAAAAAATATACACACATACACACATTCGAAATGCATTCCGCTTGACCTGTGATTCACAACAAGCGATTGTTCGCTATTAGCGAAGAAGTTTCAAAACGAAAATACTTGTTATCGCCGAACAAAAATGCTTAAAAGTCCAATTAGTCTAGAAGTAACGTACACGGGACGTAATAGTAATGTGTTCAAAACGTCAAGTGTGGTTAGCTGGTGAAGTAGAAACGTAACAGCTGTTTTCAACAAAAGAAAAGAGAAACAAAAAAATTGAAATTAATGCACCAACAATATTGATTTTTCATCATCCATTTTATTTACTTTCGTTACAGAACAACTAACCATTTGTATGTATTCTCCATTCAGTTATCGTATCAGCTGACTCTTTACGTCTACGTTATTTCTAGACTAATTTAGATATATTCTTATGCTCTCAATTCGCATATATTCTTATGCTCTTGTTTTTAGTCGTCACTGAAACAACGACGAATGAACACAGATATTCTTTTTTTTGTTTTTGTTTTCTTATTTCTTTAAAGTTTAAAAAAACAAGCAAAAGCAAAGTAATGGCAAAAACCGAAGGGAGCAAAAGCAAAATCAGAAGAGAACAAAGCAAGGCTTTAGATAAAAGTTCGCTAGATGTTTGCTGTTGATATTACAGACAAGCGTTCGAGATCGAAAGATTTTCTGCTCCAAACTGAGCGACGGGTGAACTCTATGAGTTCTATTTCGTTTCGCTTCTAATAGTCGTTTTCGCATGTTTTATCAGAAAAATTTTTGCCAAACGTTCGAAGGTGATGTTATTATCGAATATCGTGTCCAAGCGGGTACGCATTTAGTCTTCCACAAACAACATGTATTGAAATGAATTACTCGCATTTAATTCTTTTGTGCTTATTTTCAATTCGTTCGTAGTATAAAATTTAAAATTTTTTAAATCTTTTAAGCAAAAGATATTATTCGTGCTCACAAACTAAAAAATAAAACTCATGAGCACGAGTCAGATAACGAGCGAACCAAAGAAAATTCTGATCACGAGCCGAGTGTTTACGTACTATGCTAAAAAGCCATATATTTGTCAACAATTTTTTTTAGAATTTTCTGAAGCACTGACTGAATCTATTACCAAGTTGTCAAGTAGAGTACTGTATGTGGTAAATCCGATGGAGTAGAGAAAACGGCTTTGGGTGCAACAATAGTTACCATTAAAACAACATTGTAGGAATTCATAGCAACATACTATATAATGAAGTCGCGCAGAGAGAACTCTGAGTATAGCGTAACCACAAATGAAATCTTGTATATCAGACGATACTTGCAACCTGTAGCGCGATTCAGTAACTTTTTTACGATAATCGCATTATTTTTAACAGTAAACGACAGAATTATCGACTTTACTATTCAGTTACTTTTATTTACGATATTCGATTGTCGTAAACTAACTAGAAAAATTTGGTGCTGTATTATAAATCGAAATTTCGTAGAATTTTTCGTAAAGTTGATTTTGCTCCCCAACGCTATGGCGTGGCTTCTTTGGGAATCATTGCTAGTCGTAATGGTAAAATAACATAACTAAATATTTTACTAATCTTGTGCACAATTGTTAAAACATACTTTTGCGCCTCAAAATAATTTTTTTTTCAATTCTTCTTTGTGCATTTCGCTTTTTTGACAGAGTTGTAAGTCGAAAAAGAGAGCTGTCAACTATCGATAAAGTGAATACAATATCGTTACTGCAAACAACAACAATTTTCGACTTCTTCTGCCAATGTCGTATCGAAAAAGTTACTGAATCGCACTGCTGATACACTGATCTATATAACATTTAATAAGTCCGTAGGATAAATAAGAAAAAAACATAATTTTGACAAAACTCGATTTTATTATTCAACATAGTTGCCTTCGATTGGCAATACAACGAGTATAGCGATTTTTCAACTTATCGACACCACTTTTATAGTACGATTTCTATTTCTCGTTAAAAGAGGGCACAGTTTTAGCGATTATTACTTCATTGGACTTATATTTCATTCCAGCAAGCATTCTCTTGAGATCAGAAAACAGGAAAAGGTCGCCGGGGTGCAAATTTCGAGAATAAAGTAGGTGGTTAAGCAATTCGAAGCCCAATTTATTTAATTTTACCAACGTTTTCGTCGATTTGTGACATGGTGCATTGTCTCGGTGAAACAACACTTTTTTTTGTAAATATGACCGTTTCTTTACGATTTCAGCCTTCAATCTACCCAAAAGAGCAGAATTATTGTCGCTGTTGATGGTGGTTCGATTAATATTATTCCTTTCGCATTCCAAAATACAGACACCATCACCTTACCGACCGACTGTTGCGTCTTTGCTCGCTTTGGATTCGGTTCGTCGTTTGCTATCCACTCAGCTGTATGTCTTTTGGATTCTGGTGATACATATCGACGATAGAATTCCATTTTATTACTGCTTAACAGTGCCAAGTACTCCTCTGAAGCATCAATTCATTATTGTTTTTAATTGACCAACTGTTGCGTCTTTGCTCGCTTTGGATTCGGTTCGTCGTTTGCTATCCACTCAGCTGTATGTCTTTTGGATTCTGGTGATACATATCGACGATAGAATTCCATTTTATTACTGCGTAACAGTGCCAAGTACTCCTCTGAAGCATCAATTCATTGTTGTTTTTAGTCGACTGTGAGCTCACGCGGCAGCCATTTTGTACGGATCTTTCGTGTAAAATGGTAAAAACACTACCAATGTCAGCTAGCTCATGCAACTTCAACTTGCGATTGGCCATTACCATTTTGCAGATTTTTTTTAATGTTTTTAAATAACAGCCATCCACTGCGCTCTTCATCATTTGTGCTGGTACGATCACTTTTAAATTCAGCAAACCACTCCATTTGTCCCGATGGAGCAGAATTCGAATAATGTTTATCAAGTCATTGTAAGGCTTCCACTGTATTTTTGTGATCAAAAAGCAATGCTTTATCGAAGCTCGATAATCAATTTTTTCAATAACAAAAGTGCTTCACACAAATTGCTATAACTCACGAATCAGTTGCCAGATTGTTGTCAAATTTATACACGTATCGTTTGAAGGTTAGTACTTAATAAAAATTATATGAACAAAATTCTAGAAACCTCATCTATGTGTTAGTCTACGGACTTATTGAGTGTACTGTTAGATTATAGCAAAAAACGAAGGATTTGATCAATGAAGTTTTAAGAGATCTTATGAATATGTTGTTCTTTACATATGCTCCCATAGACATTGACATTTTCAATGAAGTGAAGATGTGTTGCTTGTGCTTGGCTTACACGGCTTTTCAAACGTATTTCGGGGTAATATGCGCCGTAAAGCGAATTAGTTTCATAATTCAAACAAGCCATAATTCAAAAAATGGCCGTATAAAGAGGTATGAGTGTATTTCAATATTATGCATTGTTATGTTTCTTTTAAGAAGATATTTAGTTGCCAGCAGACAGTAAAAAACTTATTATCCATTGAATAAAATTTCGACTATAAGTTGACATTTAATGAAGACGATTAAACTAAAATTAAGCATCATTTGTTCAAATTGCAATAAAACCCTAAATTAGCCAATGTTTCTTTGAAATTTTGTAATTGAATAAAAATCGTTTAACCCTTATGTGTGTGACAAAATAAAAAAAAAAAACACTTTTAACAGGGTGACAACAGGGGTGGTACCCGGGTACCACACAGAGAATATATGCAGTTTCATATTATTATACTATTCATATATACGAATGATGCATATTTATACGCGAAAATCGTTTTTGTTTAGCGTAATATAACTTCAAGTACGGAGATTCAGTAACTAGAGATATATCATCGGAAGCACATGATGCAGAGCAGGAGGGATGTATAGAATCTGATGAGAACTCTTACGATTGTGATGACCATGAAATGAAATTAACAATTAACTTTATGGTAACGGTTAAACGCGTTAGCGCCTTAAACCATATTTAGAATCACAGACTTTAGGTAGAAATATTTACGCCTCAGTTGTGGTCCTGCGCCTGGCTTAAATACTATATATATTTAAATAAAGTTGTATTTAAAAGTATCTTATCCAAGGAAATGAGTGACATAATTTTGCTAAATCACTTTCCACTATTTCGTGCAGATATATCGCATGATAGATGTAGACTACTTTTACTCTTTATCCGCTTTGATAATGAACAAACTAGAGCAAGACATGTTGAAATTGATAAATGTGCGGTCATTAGAGACATTTTGACCATGCTTACCGAGATATTATTTAAAAGTTACAAGCCAGGCGAGAGTATTATCGTTGGTGAACAATTGTTTGATTTAGAGGACGTATTTAGTTCACAAAATACATGCCATCGAAGCTAGAAAAATATGGCATTAATGTCTTTTGGGCGTGCGACTCGAGAAGTTCGTACCTCTTCAAACTTATATGGATAAACAAGCTGATGGTGAACGCCAACGAAATGCAGGCAAAAAATTAGCTCTAGACCTACTCAGTCTATACAAAAGCTTTGGAAGATATAAAATTAGATAGGTAGGATAGGCGGTACCGAAAGTACCCCACCCAGAGACCACAGTGGTCCATTGTGGAAAAAGAAAACTACAGAAGATATATAACTACAGATAATTTTTTCACTTCTCTGCTACGTGCACAAATGTTAAGTTCATAGAACCTTACACTGGTGGGAAAAGTCAGAAAAACCGAAAATTTCATAAATATAGGTATGAATTAACATGTTTATTTGTTTTTGTAAAACTATAAAGCTAAATTAAAGCACACAAATTCACATTATTTAATATATTTTGTATAGTAGTACCCGGGTACCCTGCCACCCTGTTAAGGATATAAAATATAAATTGATTTACCACTTCCTCCCAAGCTGAGGCACAAGTTTAGTCAGTATAAAAAAAGAATATAAACAAAAGCTAGAAGTTCTATGAAAGTTCCAAGCGTCTAGGAATTCCGTGTACAAAGAAAACCACATTTACGACGAGTAATAATATTTATATTTCGGGAATAGCAAATAATAATAAATATTTTTGAATGAAAATGGCTTTATTGTTTTTCAAAATATTCCACTTGATGATAAATATACTTTTGTATTCGTTCAAAACATTTTTCAAAGCAGTTTTTCAATTCCTCTTGACACATCCAAAACATGGTTTTTAACGCTTCAACTGCTACTTCGGCGCTCGTAAATAGTTGGCCACGCACTTTACCTTTAATTTTCGGAAACAAGAGGAAGAAGCCATTGGGTGGCATATCAGGACTGTACGGAGGATGAGACATTAATTCTATGTTTTGACTATTCCAAAATTCACTTGTTTGACGAGATGTGAGAGATCGCATTGTCATGATGGAGAATGATTCGTTTTCATCGACTGGTTTTACGAATTTCTTCGAAGACTTCCGGCAAAAGAATGGTCGTGTACCATTCAGAATTAACCGTCCTACGTTGCTCAACTGGAATAGAGTCACATAACCCATTTGGCCGAAGAAACAGACGACCATTTGCTTCGCTATGCTTTTTCTATGAACAACTTTTTTTTGGATTTTATCTCAACTTGAAATAGCCTCACGGTCACACGGTTTTGTTTCTGACTCATACGCATGTATCCATGATTCATCACCTGTCAAGATCTTATAAACGTATTTTGAAGCACCACGGTTATACTTTTCAATCCTATCCTTACACCTATCGACACTAGCCTTTTTTTGAACGATTGATAAATAATTGGGTACCGTATGTATTGAAATGTAACTAATGTTCGTGACGATCTAGCATTATCAGTCGATGTTTTGTGGCAAAACAACCGATTTTTTACGACTTCACCGAAGTAGTGGGCGACCGAATAACGACCACGATTAAATTTACTATCTCAGCGATATAATGAGCTCTTTAATGCCGCTTTATTGCCATATAAAAAACTGGGTCTATCGACACATTCTTTTTGAGATAGGCCATGACGAAAGTTGTGAAACATAATCCAACAAAAAGCTGCTCTTGAAATTTCCATTTTTTGGCCAAATTGATTATTTAAGCTCACTGTAAACAAAACAAATAGCACTTGTACATCAAAAGGTGGTGAGAAAGCTTATGCTAAAAATGGATAACTTTATTATGGTGTTGCCAGTGCCCGATATATACTCTAAATAGTACATCTCGTAAAATAGGGAAACGTACATGGGTACCCTGTTTACACATAAGGGTTAAAGTCAATTTTGAATTTCGAACAGGTGCTTACTATTTATTTTATTTTTTTTTATGACAATTGAACGGAAACGGATACGAGGAGGTCATTGATAAACAATTTAATTACAAAAATTTAATATTTTATTAATTTGCTGTATTGTGTTTAGCCTATTTCTTTCAGAATTTGATTTTAATTAGTGCTATTCATTAAAAAAAAAAAAAATATTTACGATGTCAAACTATTAATAGCTTCAAATAAAAATCTTACTGCGTTAGCGGATATACAATACGGGTATGTACGTAATGAATTCAAAGACATAAAAATTTTTATTCCAAATCACTTATTAGTTCATTTTAAAAATGAAAAAAAAACATCACTTGAGACAAAATAGTCATAAAAATCGCAGCCACAGTATGTTATAGAGTAAAAGTTGTTTAAGAAATTACTGGGCAGTAGATAGAGAGAAAACAAGCAGTCAATATATTGGAGACTTACTGACCATTATCGCTGACATCATAAAATAAGCATTTCTTAGTAGAGAAAATATAAAAAAAGCTTTTAAAAATTAAAAAAAAAATGTTTCAAAATAATCGTAAAAAAATAAAACAAAAAGTTAAATATTTTATATTTTTAAATAACAAAAACTCAAATGATTTAATTACACTAATTTATCAATAATATTGTGGTCATTTGTATTGTAAAGTCCACAATAATAATCCCCAATAATCAAATTCTTAAGAAATTTTAAACACAAAAGTGTTTTATTTTGTTTTTTTATTTTTATTTTCTGTTGCATTTAAAGTGTTTTGGGATTTTTAGTTAAAAAAAAAATCATTTAAAAAAATTAACTGTTTTCTGATGGATGCTTTTTTCCTCTTACTCGTATAGATTGACTTTTTCCTGAAACTTTAGTGTCCAGACATCGACATCAACATCGACGGCCGGTGATGTAGTAAAAATGGAGACAAAACATAAGAAATGAAGAGAGAAAAAAAATTGAAAATTAACTTTTAGCACAATTAACAGGAATTTCTCATATAAATAACAGACTCAGCAATTGTTACATGCAACAGCATTAACAACAGCAACAATATCAACAGAATTTAGCATTAAAAACAACACAACGGCAATATGAATATATACTGATACAGTCAGCATTAAGAAAAAACAAAAAATCAGAAAAACATTGATCTGCTCTTAACAATCTGTCAATCAACGAGACAAAATAAAAAAAGAAATACAGAAACGAAACAGTCATTTTCGCCCTGTTTTGCTGAATGACAACACAAACAGTGAAGCAAAAGTCAAAAATCTTCAATATAAGATTTATTCTTCGTTCACTTTAAAGCTGTTGCCAGATGTGACGATTTATCGCTATTTTGACGATTTTAGGTGCCAAAAACAATCAAATAACAACTTGACGATTTCTACTCTTAAAATAACGATTTTTGTTAAGTAATAAGAATTTTATTAAGTACAGCAACGTATTATTAGTCAATTAGATTAAGAAAACCACTGTAAAGGAATATGTGTGTAGAAAGTAAGGTGTAAAATGGGCAGAAGTTAACAATCTATTTTGTCAGAGTTGATAATTTTCGTATTAAGTATTTGAAAAAAGAAAAAAAACTAATGTTCGTTACGCTTAGTAATACAGTGTGAGTTACTCGAGTTAGTCGAAAACAACTGGTTTTTCAGAACTTTATACTCTTATGAGCTAATAACTTAGTTGAATATTACCCGATTTTAAGTTTCTTTTCGTACAAGATGCATCCGGATATCACCTACTCTATATGATTGACACAACCGGTAAATTGCTGGAGAAGATAATCTCCAGGAGATTGGAGACGGCCTTGGATGGAGTAGCTTTATCGGACCGCCAATTTGGCTTCCAGAATGCACGCTCTACAGTTGATGCCATAGAGAAAGTTGTGAATACAGCGAAGGATGCCATCAGTTGATATCGCTGGCTTGAATGTGATAAGGAATACTGTAGTATCATCACCTTGGATGTTAAGAATGCGTTTAACTCGGCAGATTGGGATGCTACGTTGGCTGCACTCGATGAGAAGAAAGTGCCAAAATACTTTATTGAGCTGATTGCCGATTAGAGACAAAGTTCTCTTGTACGACACGGCTGATGGCAAAAAATCGTATGCAGTTTCGGAAAGGGTACCACAAAGCTCAGTCTTTGGCCGTATTATATGGAACATTATGTACGATGGTGCGCTAAGGCTCAAACTCCCAAACGGTGTGCAAATCATTGGCTTTGCAGATGTCATTACCTTGGTTATAGGAGGAAAGCATCTCGATAAATTTGACCTATGGAACGTTCGCGTATCTCAAAGATAATAGCATGATGGTCGCTGTGCGTGTACACTTCAGATACGCTTAAGTTAGTTGAGGTTGCCAGCGAATCGCTGATGAATGTCAGGTCTATCCCGGAGCTTCTTCCGTTCCTCGAGAATGTATCCATTTGACGGCAGTTCAACAACACCAAATCTAGTGCTGCAAATGCCTGTAGTAGGCAGTCTTCCCTCTGCGCCATTCAGCGCCATTCAACTGCCCATACATTGAAATCTCCAGCAATAACCACAGGCCTTAGATCTTTCACCTTGTTGAGGTCATCCAGTCTGCGTGCACTCCACTAACAGTACCCTCCCTCAACAAAACACTCCCTTCCATTATTAACATTCTCCAGGGGGAAATAACCACAAGACCTTATTGAAATCTAGTTACACCTACTGTAAGCCTAGCGGTAACTTTCGGGTACTCTATAGTGCTCACTCAATAACTCCAGGTCTATTTTCTGATCTCTTACAGTTTGCCATAGGATATCCTGCGCGGCTTCGCAGTGGTTTAAATTCAGCTGTATGATTCGCATTTCTGTTGACTCAGTAACTACCGGCGGACTGACAGGTAATTGGGGCACTTAGAACCCCCTGCGATGTGCTTAGCGTTAATGTTCGAACGGCCTCTACAGAGTAGCCATAGTGGGTCGCCCTGGCAAAGATTAAATGCATAATACCATGTATTCGTTTGGTGTATGTATGTATATTTTGTGTGCAGCGACTAGTATGTATTTTGTACAACCTAATAGCTCATCTCATATGTATCGTTATCATTGTGTGATCAACCAATAATGACATGACGACATTATCCTTCTAATGACTTCATTTCTTCCTTTTCCTAACACAATAGATTATGATCTTAAAACTGAAATTTTACGAAACCGGATTACAGAATAAAGCTGTTAATTAGGTCTATATTATCTATAATTTAAGGTAACAATACTGAACAAAGACTAGCCTCTACTAAAACAATTATTAAGACACAAAAGCTGAAAATAAGTATACAAACAATAAACTACAATATCCCACAGTGCAAACACACACACACACACACACGCACACTTTTAATCCCGTCTTATTTCCCTTGCTGCGCAAAAATAATAAGAAAAGATAAGAGTCCAAGTGAATGAACACAACACTGGCACAAAGTAATTGACAGTTGTTGCACAAACATTGTCCGTCTGTCCGTCTGTCTACTTATACGTTTGTTTAAATGTCTTTTGTTGTTGTCGTTATTTTACTATTTATATGTCATGCCATTGCTTTGATTGCATTTTTTTTTTTTTTTTTTTTGTTGTGTTTTGTTTCACCTCTGTGGTGTTTTACCACATTTTTTTACCAAGTGTCTCTGTATTTCCTGATTACCAGACTCTTTGGCTGACTGACTGTCAAGTCTATAATTTTTCTTTATTTTTCCACATTTTTTTCTTTTTTGCTATTTTTCCATAGAGCTTAGGTTTTTGCGGTGCAGCCGGTCGGCCGGTAATCATCTTGTTTAGATCACCTTGTTTTGATCAGTTAAACTTTGTTTTTTTTTTCTTTTGCAAATAGTTTGGTTTCTTTATACGAGTTAGTGAGTATGTGCTTAGAGAACATGAAATATGAAAACCAGAATTATGATGGGTGAGTTTTAGACAGAAATAAGATTGGCTTTGGACTTAAAGAAGAAAATGAACGATGGCAACGATATATTTCACATTACAACTGACAGATCAATGATTTTTTCATATGAATTTCTACAATTTGTTGCGGCACTTTTTGCTCACCAACCATGTAATGGGAAAGCCTTTATATCACATCATATCATAATCTTGATGGCTGTTTTCTTTTAATTTTTTTCTTTTTGGAGTTAATACTTTATTAGAACAAAGCCGTAAAGTTTGAAATTTCAAGTTTATGTTTTATTTACTCGTATATTGGTTTAAAATATAGAAATTTTAGGGCCATTTTCAAATTAAAGAAAAGCATATTAGGAGGCAAACAAATTTATATTTTAATAGAGTATATAAGTAAGCATCTCTTTTGCTCTCAGTTACTGTCATATACGGCATCAAATAAAGAAGCAATTTTTTTAACAAAAAATATAATTTTTTCTTCTTGGCTGCACTGACCATAACTAACTATTGTCCTTTTAGTACGAACGATGGCAATTCGATATTACGCTGAATTTTTGTATAGGGCGGGCCATTTAAAAGTTTAAATTTAAAAATTCTATAAAACAAAAAAGGTTCGAAATTTTGCCAAATTTTGTTGCTGTTGTAAAGTACAATTGTTTCCGTTAGAAATTTAATATTATTTTATTCATATGGCTGACGCAGCTGGCCTTACAGTACCCCATTCGATCGGACCAAATTTCGAGAACTTTTTCGAGTGTATGGCGTCGTAACTCGGCAAGGACATTACGAATGTTGGCTTTCGAATGCTCGATTGTCTTTGGTTTGTCGACATAACACCCATCTATAACGGCGCCCTACAGAAAATAGTCCAACGGTGTCAAATCGCAGCTTCTTGGCGGCCCACTGAACGGCCATCAAACGTTTGACGCAATAAATCGATTGTGACATTAGACGTATTGTAAGTTGTAGCATCCTATTGAAACCAAACATCGTTCACATCACTACAATGAAGAGCGGGTACAATAGGTGTCCCCATTGACCGTAATGCTTGCGCCGTCTTCATTTTCAAAGAAATATAGGCCAGTGATGCCCACTTATTTTTTATTTTTTTTGGAACTTCCGATCAATTAGCTTTGTTTTAAAAATAAATTTCCAATAAATCCCAACGTTTATCAAGCGTAAATCAATTCATTTCGTTCAGTGGAGATAATATACTGAATTTTTTGTTAGAATAGAATATCATAAGTATTGCCATATCGAAATAACCTCTGTCTCAAATATAAACCGATATTTAGCCCGATAAGCTTTACTATGTTAACTGTTATCTATATATTAGTGAACTATTATCGAAGTATGACCAAGCTGCGTCCGACTTTGTCTTTACCAAAGGTTATTCCATCAACTTGGAATGTACTTGAAAGTAATGTCCTGAGTTCAGGATGTCTAAACAAGGTCGTCATCGTCAAAATCCATAACTCCGAAATTCCTCCGTCAGGTGTCCAAGACATTGAAGTTATATCCAAACGTATTAGATTAAAAACTCGAAAAATTTTTATAACCTGCTGAACGTCAATCGAGTGGAATCATAAGGGGCCATGGCACTGGGACCTAAAAAGATCTATTGTGCCAAACACTTCGAGGTCAGACCAACCAGCGTAATGGAACATAGAAAGAAGCAAAATCAACAGCGTTAAGCCGTGTTAGATGAACAAAGTTTTATCCACAGAGAAACTCGGTGGAGGATATGCTAATAGCGTGGGAAGGCGGAAAGTACACTGTAAGATAAGACAAATATTGATTACCTTTTCGCACTTCTAAGCAACAGTGAAGTCTTTCCTAAGACTTCAATTTTAATCCATTCGAGCATTTTCGGAAAAGAATCCTTTATACTAGAAAATCTCATCCAAATTAAAAAAAAAAACTTAGTGGAATCTATTTATTTCTCGAAGATTATATGCTGTTTTTTAAACGCAAGGAAAATTGTTTCTTGTGAACTTTTTTGACCAGTAAAAGACAGAACACATTTTATTTTTGTTGCGTAAATTTTGTGTTAGTAAAACGTTCTTTGTTTTGCTGTCTTTTAAGGATTTTGTGAAACCTCACATATACAGGATGTCCGCCGGGAAGGTATACTATTTTGTTTTGCCGCCATTTTGGTAAACACTAGTCTTGACAGTTCATATTTGGCGGTCGTGAAGTAGAGACGCGGCAAATTTATTATGAAAATATATTCAGTAAACGAACGTGTTTTAATCGTTAAAATATTTTATCAAAATCAATCATCGATTTTCATGAAAAAATCATAATGAGTGACGAGGCATATTTTCATTTGAATGGTTATGTGAGTAAACAGAATAGTCGGTTCTAGGCAATGGGAAACCCTTAATTTATTCATCAGTCATCTTTGCATCCATTAAAAGTGACAGTCTGGTGTGCAATTTGGTCAGGAGGAATCATCGGACCTCACTTCTTTGAAACTGAAAACGGCGTTACGGTAACTGTCAATGGGGAGCGATATTGTGATATGATTGAAAGCTTTTTAACGCCACAACTGCATGCTTTGGGCTTCAACAAGACGGTGCCACATCGCATACAGCCAGAATTACAATGGAATTACTGCGAAATCTCTTTCCACAACAAATTATTTCAAGGAATGGTGATGTTGATTGGCCACCACGGTCGCCTGATTTGACTGCTCCGGACTTCTTTTTGTGGGGATATCTGAAAAGCAAGGTTTATGCAAACAAACCAAACAAACACTGGAGCAACTCAAACAAAATATTCGCGATGAAATTAATGAAGTACCGTGTGAAATGTGTGAAAATGTAATGAAAAATGTGCTCAAAAGGGCTGGCATTTGTGAGGCCAACAGATATTGCATTTCATACATAATTGCCGACATTAACTAAAACACTTATCAATAAAAGATCCATTCTATTTCACACAATCAAAAATTATAAGCAAACAAAGTAGTATACCTTCTCGGCGGACACCCTGGACATCAGCACATGTAAAAATGTTTGTAAAAATTATTATTTACATGAAAATTGGTTTTTAATAGTTTTTAAAAATTGGTAGATATGTATTGATTTTAATAGATTTTTAAAGAAATTTTGGTAGAATTACAATTTTTGTAGTGGCAACACTAACCCGGTCGTAAGCAGCTATCTGTGTTCTGAAATATAAGGCAATGGACTGACATACAACAAGTGGATAATCTCTTCTTTTTGTGACTGCATAATCGCCTCAATTCGACATCGAACAGCAAATAAAGTAGAAAAAGAAGTAACAGATTCGTTAACCTAAAGAGAAAAAAATGATTTTCAATTCTAATTTGAAAGAAACATGTTTTACCATTTCAGAAGGGTTTTAATCGCCGTTAACAAATTACTTTATTATGTGAATGTCTTTTACGTAAATTATGGGTTTTGTGTTACCAAAATATTTTCAAAACATACGCCCTTAAATGAAGCTACTGTGTCGTTTAACTAAATGCCTACACACACACACACACACACACTCTTCCTAAGAGACCATAACAACATCTCGTACTATAGAAAATGATATGAAAAATTAGAAATCATCTATTTATTTTCTAATCCCAAACCAACCAACCAAACAACCAACCAAACAACCAACAATAACACTAAGGCTTAAAAATTAATAAAAGAAAATAAATTTTGGGAAGTCAAGAAATGAAAAAATGCCAATACACGCCGCATTGAGAAGAAGAAAAACAAAAACAAAACAAAAACAAAATTTCGAAAATAATAATAAGGAACACGTTTAAGCCCAACCAACATCGACTATTTATTAATTGTAAATAATTTTTTCATTTCATTTTTAGGCTTTGTTTTTCGTCTTTATTAACTGAGTTTTAAGGCAAGACATTAATTTTTGGCCTAAACAAACGTTTGTTTGTTTTTTCTTTTTTTTTCACAAGGCGATGGTCGGTCACTGTCATTGCTCATTCAAAACAAACGACGTTTAAAAATGCCTTAAAAAAGACACGCACATATTTAAGCCTTAAACGGGGGAATGTTGGTTTTGTAAATTAAAAATTAAAAATAAAAAACAAAAATAAAAAAATAAAAGAAAATATTTCCTTTCAATACAACAAGGAAATGATGAATGAAAATTAATGTGTTAAAAACGTTTAGAAGTTTTCTTTCGTGTTTTTAACGCCTAAAGGCATAACATTGGATACTTAAAGTGGGAAAAATTCAGAAAATGAAGAGGTGTTGTGTTAGAGCCAATATCATTGGATTCGATGGTGTTCAACACGTAACAGGTATTTTGTTTGCTTGAACGCACAATTGAAATGAAATTAATTTCTACCAAAAAGGTATTCAATGGAGGAACAGATGATTGATTTTCAAAAGCATTTGTTAGTTTTGATGATATGGTAGAAGAAAAAAAAACAAAAAAAAACTAAAATAAAATTCCATTTCGTTTTATTTCAAACTACTGAGATAAATTACAACAAAAAAAAAAGAAAAATATTAAATAGAGTAGCAATGTGTTTTGGAATTAATTGAAGGTATTTATTTATTGAATAAAAAAAAGGAATAAAATACAAAAATAGTGAAAAAATAAAAATAATTGAACAAAGTAGTTTCCTATTGTAATCGTCTTAATAATAAGACTTCCGAAATGACATTTATTTGTTCTGCTGAGATTGCATTTAAAAAAATTTCATTGAACTTTAGCAAGCAGTTAGTGAGTTACGTGAGTCGAAATTACAAGGATAACCATACTACTTATTTTCATAATATCTGGTGTTTTTTTTTTTTAGAAACACTGTTTTTGGCAGCTCAGCTGTTTTCGTGTAACATGTCACTGCCTAACATGTTCAGTTTGATCATGTTCAGTCCACCATCTAACGTTTTTTTTTTTTTCAACAAGTGCTTATTTCGTGAATGGTAACACTTAGCTCATGTCTGATTTGACAGATAATTAGTTTTATCCTTCCGCTGAATGAATATGGTTGTGTATACGCTTGAACAACGCTGGGAAATATTGCGACATTACTTTGAAAATCATGGTAATGTTGTAGAATCAAAAATTATCTTTTCAGATGAAGCTCATTTTGATCTTGGCGGGTATGTAAACAAGCAAAATTGTCGCATTTGGGGCACAGAAAACCCGCACGCATACATTGAAAAGCCGATACACCCAAGACGAGTCACTGTTTGGTGTGGATTTTGGTCCAGAGGTATAATTTGGCCATTTATCTTTGAAAATGAGCAAGGAGTGGCCGTTACAGTCAATGGCGATCGTTAACGGGCCATGTTGAACAAATTTTTGTTCACAAAAATTGAAGAGGAGGATATTAGCAACATTTGTTTCTACAAGAAGATGCTACGTGCCACACAGCCGAAGTTACACCCGATGTTTTGCGCCCTGTTTTTGAAGATCGCATTATCAGCCTTAGAGCTGATGTCGTTTGGCAACCTCGGAGCTGCGATTTGACACCGTTGGACTATTATTTGTGGGGTGCCGTCAAAGATAAGTGTTATGCCAACAAGCCAGAGACAATTGACGCTTTAAAGGACAATATTCGTGAAGCCATTGGTGAAATACAGCTGCACACAATCGATAATGTGCTTAAAAATTGGACCGATTGTTCAGGCTATTGCATTTGCATGAAATTATTTTCCATTATTAACCGGAAGGATTGTACTTTCAAATAAAAAAAGAAATTTGAGAAAATATTCAGTAGTTTTTTTTTATGGCATTTAAAAAAAAAATTTTATTTGGCGGACCCTATATAATTTAACCATGAATCGACTTACAAACGAACAACGTTGGCTTGGGCAACAAAATTCATGCTCAAAAATCATGCTTTTTTATCGGAAAATTGTTTGAATGTAAACGTGAGCAAGCAAAATTAGCGTATTTGGTGTGAAGAGCAGCCAGAAGCATTACAAGAACTAACAATGCATTAAGATAAATGCACTTTTTGGTGTCAATTATAGAACGATAGAAACATTAAACTGTACTTTTTCAGAGACGACGAAGGCAGCATCGTTACTGTGAATTACTGTGAATCACGCCATGAATACGACCTTGTTGAAACCACAAGATGGTGCCACATGCTACACGCGAAACAACGGCCCAATAAGAGGAGAGGACCGTTTGGTGCCGCCTAAATCGTGCTATTTACCTTTAGACTGTAGACTACTTTTTGTTGGTCTATGTTAAGGCTCATATCCATGGGTATAAGCTCGCAACGGCTGACGAACTGAAAGCCAATATTGAAGAATTTATTCATGAAACACTGACCGTTATGTTGGTATACACTCTGCCAAATTGTACCCAGCGTATGAACCATTTCGGGCAACATTTACATGAAATCATCATTAAACATTGAATTATTGATGGTTTTATCGACACAAATAAAGATTACATACGTTTCTCTAAATTTTATGAGTTTTTTTGAAAATGAAGTCCGAAATCTATTAAAAAATCGCCCAATAAATACAGTGGTACATATGTGTATAAACGCGTTCTTCATTTGATTTCTGCTTCCTTCTCTTTCTTTTACCCGTGCAAACGCAAATGTTAATGAACTGGCTTGCTTATGGAGATAAAATTCATATGGTTGGGAGGACAGAATTAGACGTAACTGGCGTTATTTCAAGAATCTTCATGGAGTCGTCGCAAATGGATCTGATGGTAAATGAGAACTAAACAAAGGTATCGCTGTAACTTCTAGAGAAGCGCCACGAAGGAAAAAGTTCGAAATACGAAATTCACTACTGCCAGTTGCAAGGTCGTGATACCGTAAATCAGAAGAATGATAACAGCTCTGAGATAAAAAGAAGAATAATGCTGGCAAATTAAGCTCAATAAACAGCTTAAGAACAGATTTAATTCTCGAAGAACGAAGATCTACTCTACAATAAGCTTATTCTAAATGTGTCGTCTTATATGGCACGGAGATGTGTGTGCTTGCGAAAGCGAATGAGGAAATATTGACTGTATAGTCCCATCATCTGCGTTGGACAAAGTATGAGCTGTATGACGACACTAATGTAGTCAAGCTCATCAAAACACAGCGATTGCACTGGCTGCAACTACGATGGTAATTGAAAATGAAGGAAAAAAACAGACAGCACGCACAAGAAAGAAGTGCTTGGAGATCATTTGTTATGCAGGCCAACCAACAGGTTGTATAGCCGGATTAAGTAAGTAAATAACTAAAAAGTCTAAGACTCACTGAGCCGATAAAAAGTGTTTTGAATATTGAATTATAAGATCAAACAAAATATCTAGGCTCATTATGAATACGACTCTCACAAGGGGGAAACACTTTTTTATGTTATCAACAAGGCAATGCCGCTTTGGTAAAACGTGATGTCTGTCTTAAAGCCGAAATAAACTACTGATCATCCGTTACGTTAATAGACCAACACTGACTTATGCTGCCTTAGCTCGGGCTCTACATCGCGAGTGCGATGAGGGCCTGCCACACACTTGACTTCACATTTCGCTGCTGGCTGGAGGCATGTAAAAGTTCTCTTAGATCGCAATATCCTAATTGGGATAAATTATTATATGTCTCCCACTTTGATGCTTGGCAGGATCTTTAAGGTTATTATACTCGAGAAGAAGTTTGGTTCACCGACGAATATAAAACTGACTGCTGATAATAATGGAGAAGGTGTGGTTGGTCCCACTTTCTAAAAGGCTTTACCTATGGGCAAATAACCATTGGTTTTCCAGGCGGAGGCTTACCCCATCTTCACTTGCGTTATGGAATGTCTACGGAAGATATCAAAGGATTTGAGAATTTTTCTGATGTCAGATAATCAGACGGCCTTGAATTTTTAGACAGCCTGTGAGGTGAATTCGAAAGTTGATAGTGTCTGCATGACATCTCTTAATGATCTTAGAACTTACAACAGGTTTATTCAGTTAACTCCTGTGTGCATTCGAACAAGCTGCGTCATTTAGTTTATGTTTGACGACTATTGATAGCAGACTACCGCGTGATTTGGGAGAAAATAACAAAAATTTATTTCGTATGCCCGTTAAGCAGTATATTTTTCGGAAAAAAACCAAGGCTAAGCTTGATAAATTTTATGAGTATTCTGCACCATCAATTTCAATGACAATATCATTCTGGCCGGAAAATGCCGAAAGACCAGTAGAGATCTCTATCACGGAAACAGTTGAAAAAATTCATGAAGATTGTGAAGATTGTGGTTCATTGGTTTTAACTTTGAATGATCAATTGGGTATGAGAGAGCTTTTCGTAAGATAGCTGCAGAGTTTGCCATAATCGACCAACGAAGGTTTGTCAGCCGATATGGTGACCGGATACATTTGGTATAATCCACATTAACTATCTTCAGAACGATAAAACAATCAATGGCAAATATAAAGCCACTTTATTGGGTCGTCCGCATTTGGCTGACAGGAAATTATTTTGCATCAGTACAGTGCAGGGCTGCACACATGTGGAATTTTCATAGGAAAAATTCATTAACTAGGCTACGAATTGCTCTCTCATTCACCAGCTTTAGCCACGAGTGACAATATTTTATAAACAACAATGAAAAAATGGCTCGACGACAAAGGATTGACTCTAAAGATGAAATCAGCTGGCAAACAAATACCGATTTTGATAAATGCAAAAAATCGTGTTTTTTAAGGTATAAAAGAATTGAGAAACTATGGACAAAGTGTATACTACGTTAGAAACTAAAATTATTATTCATGCAAAAACCAAAGTCACAGACTTTTTGACCTACCCACGTACTCTGTAATAGAATCATAGAATCCATTGCTAGAATTTTCTAATTATTAATCCACTTCACATCCAGTAAATTGGAAATTTTTTTGTGTTTGGACTGAAATTTGGAGAAAAGAGTTTATTATTATTATTTGTTGTAAAGTAAATTTACAAGAAATTAGAACTGATTACTAGTTACTAGTTGGTAGCTTAAGAAACTTATCTGCTACTAATTTTCATCTTTTGTAAATTGCTTTTATATGCGGTTTTATTAGATCGAACAAAAGTATTCAATTCTTATATAGCAATGTATCGGTTACTGTACTTGACTATTCTTTTAAAGATATTGCATAAGGCAATGTCTTTAGATTGAATATTTAAAAAGGCATTTTATAGACGCTGAACTACTTGGCATTGCAAATGAAAAGACAACGTTTTTCATACCCAAATGCGTTCAATTCAAAATCTAATTAATTGTTAGTTTTAGTCTTTTCGTTTTATTTTCTGTATTTTCCTTAATTTCCATACATTAAACATTTCCTTTCAAAATTGTGACAAACATTTATCTCTACTCTATTAGAGTAACAATAACAAGAACAGGGTGTGTCAAAAGATAAAATAAATATTTCATTTTATAACAATAACACGAATTGGGACGAAAAAAAAATACCTGGCAAGTGATACTATTTTCTTGATACACGACGCCGAGTAGAACAACAACATGTTTTTCGAATTTTCAAAATACCTCCTAAATCTCGAGTTACTGGTAAGAAAACCGGTTTTTCGGACGAACATGCACTTATTAGTAGGGGGATCAGACGGTTATTATTTGACCGGTTTTAACCAGTTTTTTTGGTTTTGTCGAATACGGTTTTTCAAAATATTCATTTTTCGAATACCGTGTAACCCGGTTAATTTAACACAAATAACCGGTTAATTAAAATAAGTATAATTTTTATACGTTTCTTTTTTTTATTGAAAATATTCTCATCGTTTAACTACAAGTATTTGTGTAAATTTAATTATTTTTGTATATTAGGTCCGCCATCTAACGTTTTTTTTTTCAAATAGTGATTATTTCGTGAACGGTAACACTTAACTCATGTCTGATTTGACAGATAATTAGGTTTATCCTTCCGCTGAACGAATATGGTTGTGTATACGCTTGAACAACGCTGGAAAATATTGCGACATTACTTTGATCGATCGACTTACAGAAGATGCCGATTTTGCCAAAAAAAAAATCATCTTTTCAGATGAAGCTCATTTTGATCTTGGCGGGTACGTAAACAAGCAAAATTGTCGCATTTGGGGTACAGAAAACTCGCACGCATACATTAAAAAGCCAATATACCCAAGACGTCACTGTTTGGTGCGGATTTTGGTCCAAACGCATAATTGGGCCATTTTTCTTCGAAAATGAACAAAGAGTGGCCTTAAAGTGGCCGTTACAGTCAATGGCGACCGTTATCTGGCCATGTTGAACGAATTTTTGTTCACAAAAATTGAAGAGGAGACTATTGACAACATTTGGTTTCAACAGGAGGGCGCTACGTGCTACACAGCCGAAACTACACTCGATGTTTTGCTCCCTGTTTTTGAAGATCGCATTATCAGCCGCAGAGCTGATGTCGTTTGGCCACCTCAGAGCTGCGATTTGACACCGTTGGACTATTATTTGTGGGGTGCCGTCAAGGATAAGTGTTACGCCAACAAGCCAGAGACAATTGACGCTTTAAAGGATATATTCGTGAAGCCAGTGGTGAAATACAGCAGCACACAATCGATAATGTGCTTAAAAATTGGACCGATCGTGTAGCCTACTGCATGGCCAGCCGAGGCAGCCATTTGAATGAAATTATTTTCCGGAAGGATTGTACCTTCAAATAAAAAAAGAAATTTGAGAAAATATTCAGCAGTTTTTTTTATAGCATTTTCAAAGAAAAAAATATTTGGCGGACCCTTATATGACAACCTTGAACGTCTCACAAAGAAAGTGAAAACCAAGGTAGATCAAAAAGATATGCACTTTTGAGCAAAAGTAACCTTTTCTCGTCTTCTGTAAATCAATATTGATTTTTATATATGGAGAGTGATCAACTAGACTTATTGAAAGCCCACAAACCCACAAACGCCGATTGCGAACGGCAGATATATTAGTTTTTCACAGCGTAAATACAAATAACTAGTCGCCAGTAATGTTGTGAGGTAATATCGCTGTTGAAAATTGTCAGATTGTGTTGCCTGGTATTGAACCGACGACTTCTTGGTTGGAAGGTGGGTTCTTACCTAATATACCACTGTGACACACACACTATTAAATACGTGGTGCATAAATTTACATACAATGCTGCTCGAAATTTAAGCAAATTTTCTTGTCGTGGCAATTAAGGACTCGTATATTACTAATAGATTTATTTAAAGTAAAACATTTAATTTTTGTTATCTTAGGGACCTAAATCATAGCTACAGTAACAAATCTTTAATTCCATTCTCTACCAAGTAATACAACAAAAACGAAATTATCTGCTTGAGTAGCTGTTCGAAACTAAAGCAACTTTCAGTACTTTGTGTAATAAACTTTGTTTTTTATGACCTCCGCACACTGTTTTGGCATAGTTTTTATGAGATTTGTTAGAATTATTATTAGTATTGATTGTCACTTTAATTTTGAGCTCTCCATCAGCTTCTGCTTATTTTTAAAACGACGTGGTCTGGCTCTGCGCTTCAAGAATTAGGAACAATTTTATTTAAATAAAATAACCGTTTAACCGGTTATTTGAATTATTATTAACCGCAAACCGCTTTTTTTAAAGTACTACTTTTCAAAAACCGGTTTTCGAAAAAAGAAAAGAAGAAAAACAGGCCTTTTTAATGATATACAAATCCGTTCAAAAAAATAGATTCATCTGCAAAACAGCTTATAAACTGGACAATGCATAAGTGGAGAAATATTTTATGGTCTGACTAAACTAAAGCTAATTTGTTTAACTCCGACAAAAGTAGTTTGACTTTATAAAAACCCCCGAACACTGAACTCCTTCCGCAATATACATAAAAAACCATTAAACAGGGTGATACTGGAATGGGGATTTTTTTCATACCATGGCACAGTGCCTCTATTCAGAATGGAAGAAATAATAGATGCCATTTATTGTAATATACTAAGTGATGTCATTACTGATGTCTTACGCCGAATGGGAAATGCCGCTTGGATGGGTGTTTCAACAAGACAACGACCCGAAACACACATCGAAGTGAGCAAAAAATTGTTTACAGAATAATGACGTCGAGTTTTGGAACTGACCGGCACAGTCGCCGGATTTTAATCCTATCGAATCCTATCGAATCCTACCATTCAAATAAAAAACAGTTGTGGGAGTGAAAGAGGCATGGAAAATTATTCCAATAGAAACATGTCAGAGACTTGTTGACTCTATTGCCAAAACAGTGTTCAGCAGTTATTAAAAATAAAGGTTATTTCACCAAGTATTGAGGTAAATAAACTGTAATTAAAAGGAATTATTTGCATCTTGTTCACGTATACATTCAACCAGAAAAGAGCTCCGACGCTGTACACAATTTCTCCAATAAATAAGTGAATTTTAGTGATAAATACACGAAAACAGCTGAGTCTCCAAAAACAGCATTACCAAAAAGAAAGTTGCTAAAAAATCACCCGACAGCATGTTGATGACATGAGGCTTTGAATTACTTTGTTTGCTGTTTGAATTACTTATACGAACTACCCGTTTGAATGACACCTTTGCAATTATTGTTCATTGTTCTTCTCTTTTTGTCATGTTTTCCGGTAATTTGTATTTTAAAAATGAAAAGAGGTAAGGAATTGAAATAAACAAATTTAGCGTAGACAAACACCCGATAAAAATTGGAGGTCACACTGATTTTATTTAGTAATCCACAAAGTAATTATTCGCTTTTAATATTTTGTATGGGGAATTAGGTAATTCGGACCATAATTGGACACTAAATTACAAATGAGAGGGTTAATTACGATAAAAAGTTGTCGCTTAAACATGGTATTAGGTAAACCACTTTGATGGAAGTATTTGAGACAAAATTTCTTTGTATCGCTATACTGGATTTGCTTGATGGTAAACGGTTGGCAGTTTATCCTGTTTATTAGAAAAAACTCTTTTGCAAAGCATGTTTTAGTTATAATCTATGCTTTGCTAATCATAGGCTTGACTATGCTGAGATTTATTAGTGAAAAGATCATATAAAGACAACAACACCTGATGTGAAAATTCCCTGTTTATGTTTATAATTAATTGCAACCAGAATGTCGGTTAAAACATACAGTGAAAACTTATAGTAATGGTTACTTTTTATCCAATACATTTGGTTACAATTTTTTTGCCCATGCATCCATTTTCAAGAATTTTTACTGTATGAATATGAATAATGCTTGCAAATGTGTGTACCATATATGCGGTTGTTGGTCGGTCGGTCAAAATATATTCCCAAATTGTATGTCGAAATGCATGTTCATACCATTAATCTGAAGCCGCTTACTGTCAGGTTAATGTGTTGGAAATATCAATCACAAAACCAACAGCAACAAACAATGACAACAACAACAGCAATAATAGCGAAAAACACAACATATGGTCAAAAAGCCAACCAACGACCTATCCAACCAAAATATACAACAACAATATTTATAACAATAGTGCAAACTGGGCAACCAAATCAACCATGCTAACCAAGCAGGCAAGAGAAACAAAAAGAGAAAAAAAAAACACGAGTCAAGAAAATCAAAATAAATATTTGTTAGAAATGAAAATGAGTAGAACGGGCATAAATTAATTTCAAGCAAAAGTTAAAAACATTACAGAAATAGGAAGAGTCTTGGCCAAGCCAAAGGTATGATTAAATAAATTATCCTTTAAGCCTTTACAGCAACAATAGTAACAACAAGATCAACAGATTTCTACTCTAAATTGATACGGATGTTGGCACGAATGGCTGGCTGGTTGGCTTGCTGGCTACATAGCAAAAGCTGTAAGTGTTACCATGGATGGCTTAAACTGGTATTTGCGTTATGAAAAATAGAAAATAATCATATTAATGTTACCATGCCTAATGCCTTTGCTTGGATTTTGTTTTGCAATGAACGAGTTATTAGAACGATTTCCTTCTACCATCTAACCACACTTGAGTGTTCTAATAGTTGCATCCATAGGTTGAAAGATAGCAGCCTGCTACCATAAAATCTTCTATTTTTTTGCTTTCCCCCAAAAAGGTAACACAGCAACTTTATCTATTCCATAGTAACCGTATAGAGCAGTAAAACTACTTATGCTTACTACAGACACTCGTATGCTGTTGTATCTCTCTTAGAGTTGCCAGATTCAACATTGTAAAATTCTTAACATTTATAGAAAATATCTTGATTTTGAAAAAAAAAACTCTTGACAGTCAAAATATTGGTGCTTGAAAAACTTTCGTGAAAAATTATCGGAAGACGGCTTTAGAATGTAATATCTCTGGTAATATTCACTAAGGTAACAGTCAACACTAGGGAGATCGATTATTCGACTTTTTTCAAAAACCGGTTTTCGAATCATTCGAAAAGTACCACTTTAAAAAAAACGGTTTTCGGTTAATAACAATTCGAATAAACGTTTAACGGGTTCTCTTATTTATATAAAATTGTTCCTAATACCTGAAGCGCAGAGATAGAACACGTCGTTTTAAAAATAAGCAGAAGCTGATGGAGGGATTAAAATTAAAGTGGTAATCAATACTAATAATAATTCTAACAAATCTCATAAAAACTATGCCAAAACGGTGTCCGGAGGCCATAAAATTAAAGCTTATTACGCAAAGTACTGAAAGTTGCTTAAGTTTCGAACAGCTACTCAAGGAGCTAATTTCGTTTTTGTTGTTGTATTACGTGGTAGAGAACGGAATTAAAGATTTCTTATTATAGTTATTATTTAGGTCCCTAATTAAAAAATAAATAAATGTTTTACTTTGAATAAATCTGTTAGTAATATACGAATCCTTAATTGCCTCGACAAGAACATTTGTTTAGATTTCAGGCAGCACTGTATGTAAATTTATGCACCACGTATTTAATAGTGTGTGTGCGTCACAGTGGTGTGTTAGGTAAGAACCCACCTTCCAACCAAGAAGCCGTCGGTTCAATCCCAGGCCACACGATCTGACAAGTTTCAACAGTGATATTACCTCACAACATTACTAGCGACTGGTTATGTGTATTTACACTGTGAAAAATTTCACTAATAGATCTGCCGTTCGGGACCGGCGTTTGTGGGTTTGTGGGCTTTCAATGAGTCTAGTTGATCATTCTCCATATATAAAAATCAATATTGACTTAAAACCGATATTATTTACCTTGGTTTTCACGTTCTGTGTGAGACGTTCAATGTTGTCATATATACAAAAATTATTAAATTTGTACAAATTGTTAAATGATGAGCATATTTTCAATAAAAAATATACAAACCTATACAAATTATTTAAATTAACCGGTTATTCCTGTTAAATTGACCGGTTATTCGTCTTAAATTAGGCGGTTTGTTCGGTATTCGAAAAAGGAAGATTTTGAAAAAATCGTTTTCGACAAAACCAAAAAAACCGGTTAAAACCGGTCGAATAATAACCGTCCGATCTCTCTAGTCAACACTATAGCTTGTTTGATAGGCCCGTACGACAACAATGTGCTAAAAAGATCGTAGACAAAGCCAGGTGAAGCTTCGCAGCCGGTGGCAATGCCAGTTTTGACATCAAGAATAGTAATGCTGTTTATTTGGTGGGATCGGAAGGGTATCCTTCTTTATGAAATTTTACATCCTGATCAGACGATTGATTCTGTTATTTACTGTCAAGAATTACCAAGATTGAAGCAAGAATTGATAAACAGAAAAAGAGTTGTGTTCTATCTTGACAATGCCAGACCCCACACATCTTTGATAAGCCGGCGGAAACTTGGAAAGCTTGCCTGCGAAGTTTTCATGCCACCACCATATAGCCCTGACATTGCACCCTTATATAATAATTTTCTTCGAACTCCGCAGAACTCTCTTAATGATGTAAATTTCAATTCCATGAAGGCCTGCAGAACGCAATTTAATCAGTTTTTCCCTTAGAAGAAATAATAACTCCAGCCCAAAAGTTTTCGATCAAAACGGCAAATATTTTGGTTTAATGAAGAAAAAGATGTTCCATTTCTGGTCAAATATGAAAACTAACTTTTTCAAATAGCTTTTTACAAAAGGCAGGTTTTAAAATATTTTGTAAATCAAGGCAAAATAAGACCATCTGGCAACCCTTATATCCCCCCTCTATATTTAAATTAAATGAATATGAGCAAAAATCTAAAGGAAAAAAAGCAAAAAAAAAAATGCTTAAACTGGTAATAAAACTAAAAATTATGATTCACTTCTCTTCTGGAGCGATATGTTTGCTGGCTGGTCACCGTTCAGGCATGCAGTTATGAGTGTATTTCGATCTAAACTGATATTTGTTAAAATTGTTGTTATTATTGTTGTTGTTGTTGCTATTGTTGTTTTAACTGTAAAAAATAAGTCAAATTGCTTGTACCCAATGTTAGAAAGAAATAAAGGCTTCATTAAAAATCGCAGCTGTGCTATTTCTTATTTTTAAATTTTTCTTTTTTTTTATCCAGAAATAATTATAAATGTTTTCTTCGACTTTTGTTTCTTTAGTTTCGGTTTGAAACTACTATTTAAAGTGGTGTATGGTGGTATCTATAGCAAACAGGGTGTTTTATTTTGGGTAACACCATTAAGAAAATTTCAAAACAAAAATTTATTAAAAATTCCATTTTTGATAGAGTCTATAGTAACTCTGCCTTCGTTAAGGTTATATCACCGCTGCACCATTCACTGTATTGGTTGAAATAAAACTTCACATCATATCAATAAATAATGAATGATTTTCTTAAGAGCTTTCGAGAAATGTATGACATCTTTATATGAGTCACTAGAACGCTCTATACAATTCAATGTTTAAAGATGATTTCATGTAAATTTTGACCGCTGCTACACCTCAAATGATTTATACGCTGGGTCTAATTTTGGCATACTCCAACACATCGGCCGGTATCTCATGAATAAATTCTTCAATATTGGTTTCCAGTGCGTCAACCGCTGCAGGCTTGTCCCTATAGACATGAGTCTTAACATAGCCATACACAAAATAGTCTACAAACGTTAATTCGCACGACCTATGTAGGTGGCCAAGTGATAGGTCCCAAATGTTAAATATACTGTCCACCGAACTCGCCCCTAAATTGATCCTTTGTTTAGCGTGCTGTGTGGCACATGGCACCGTCTTGTTGAAAATTTGTAATCATCGCATGGTAGCGTTCGCGGTTTACAGTAACGTACCTGTCTTCACCGTCTTTGACAAAATACGGTCCAGTAATGCCACCGGCCCATAATCTACATCAAACAGTACAATTTTTGGGATGCGTTGGCAGTTCTTGCAATGCTCCTGGCTGTCCTTCACAACATATACGAAAATTTTGCTAGTTCACGTATCCATTCAAATAGAAATGATATTTGTCGCTGAGCTCAATTTTCCGATAAAAAGCATGAATTTGATAAAAATCTTCAATAATTTGCAAGCGTTGTTCATTTGTAAGTCGATTCATGGTTAAATTATAAACCAAACTGAACATGTTTGACAATAACATGTTACTCGAAAACAGCTAAGCTGCCAAAAACAGTGGTGCCAAAAAGAAAGTTGTTAAATCTCTAAAAATCTATACATAATACCTATTGTAGCATTCGACTACCCAGTTATAGGTTAGGCTGAGTTCAGTGGTTTTCCCATAGATTAGCAAGCTTTATGTTCTATTGTGATAATCCTAAAAACAAGACCAATCGCTATCCGTAACTTGAAGAAATGTGTAATTCCTGTGGCCTCAGTGAAAACCAGCTGAGCGGTTACATCTGAAACACTTAATTAGATTCGTCACCTGCACAGAGATGCCTATTGAAGGTTTCCGCTTCCTTCACAAAAAAAGAGACTGAGATGGAAACCAATAAGATGACTGTGGGTGGGTCGAATTCGTACCGACTGAAACCACCACCTTCTTTATCGCCGACCCTAGTTGGTTAGTTAGTTACAACTACTAGCCAAATAGTAGTCTAGCTCACTTGACTCCAGTATTAATGCCACTGTGATGCCCATAGAAGATAGCGTCCAGGTGGACCTATACGTCCGCACCCCGTTCTGAAACGAACCAACCAGACGCAAGCACAAAAGATGATAGCCTGCTGACATTTATATCAGCAGTGGTCTGATATGGCATGCAGAAGCGGGCTGCCAAAGGTAATTAGTTTCTTTCTAATTTAAGAAAGATTCCGACACTGATATAGGAGATGTTCGACAGTTGCCTTCTCTTTCACATCCTGACTATTCCTACAGTAATCATTGAATGATAGACCTAATCTCCTAGCGTGAGCACCCGCCACCGATTGCCCGGTGATAACAGACACCAGGATACTTAGCCTATGCCGTGGCATACCAGTAATGGATTCTGAAAATATCGATCGTAGAGAGGCCAAATTTGTCTCGTTACAGAGCAAGAGAATTCATTCTCTCACCTTTTCTGTGCCCTTTCCAACAAGTAGCGCAGAATCAGAAATCTACAGCAGGAAAGTGGTATTTCAACCAGGTTGTCAATCACCTCGTTGCCAAGAAGAGTGCCTTCCCTAGCTAGTCCGTTCGTCACACAATTCTCCGAGTGTCAGAGTGACCACTCATCTAGATAATCTCCAGGTCTAAATGTCTTGCCATCTCGTTTAGATGCTAGGCATTCACATACCAGCCGCGATGTTGAGTAAGACACCGGAGAGGCGCACTGATCGTAGCCTGACTGTCCGTACAGAGCCGGATATCAACATCGAATACCTTTTAGTACATCAACCAGTCCACTGCCTTCCTTATCGCCGATAAAAGGATAATCTCACCCCATATGCGGAAACAAAGACACTGCCGTTTTCGGCAATCCTAAATGGGCTTCTTCTATTCGAGGTATAACGTCGTTGGATGCGAGAGACGTAGTCAGTCAAAGCCCGGTCATCATCAAGAGTCCTTGTTTCGGAGTATGTAGAATCGAGACTGCTACTCGAATGTCAACGCACTGGTATTTGGCAACAGGGTAACGCTTTGTTGGGTCCCTAGACAAACACGCTGGTGTTAGGAATGAAGAAGAAACGAAGAAGCATATTCTCTGTGAATGTATTACTTAGGCAAACATTCGGAAACGAACTTTTATGGAGCCATTTATTGGGCCTGAGCAGATTCGTCGGCTACTCATTGCGGATATTGCTGTCTTCATACATAAGTTAGAGGGTATTATTCTGGAGATTGTTCCACTGGTGCTTCCGGGCCGAACGGAAAATCATCCGTCCAGGGGTATGGACTAAGTGAGATTCTTACTTCCGCCAGCGGTTGCACTGGCGGGTCTGACCCAATAGTGTTTGGCACAATCTAGGTTGCAGTACCATAGCCAATTGTGCCTCTCCAACCCAATTTGAAAATAAGGTCCGGTCATCCGATGCCTTAGTCTATTATCATGTAGAGCTGGACAGCCGCATTGATGGTGTTGTACTGATCCACACAACATGTACAATACCCATAATACGCTCAGACATACAAATGTATATTCATGCAGTACCTGGAGTAGTGATATTAGACCACTTGAATTCAATCCTCTGACTTCTCAATGTGTAAAAAGTGGTTCAGTTTTCCGGCAGTCTGCGAGAGAGAATCGTTTGGATATTCTACAAATGGTGATATTAGGCCACCTGAACTTTAAATATTTAGAAGACAGAGTCAGACACTCTTTGAGAGACCCAGAAGCCAAGTTCTTCAGAGTAAATGCCGAGTCTTTTCTCCTTTAAAACCTTTTCCCACGGTCAAATAGTCCCTACTTTGGAAGCTTAAGCCTAAGATATAATTGGTCACCAAATGTGAGTCTGAGCCATTGGTGGCTGAGCATAATGTTGTCACATGCAATGGTGGATAAGTCGGGTGAATATAATATTTTTTTTTTATCGAATCTTGTAAACGACCTGCGACTGCGAATGTTTTTTCTTTTGCAGCCACATATGTTCAACACGCCAAACTAAGGCTACGAACAAAGCCAGTTAATTTATTTACTGAGAGAAGAAATGCCTTTATTGGAAATAGCCGGGCAACATACATATTCAGATGTCTCGGTTTACATCATACAGAATCAACATTTGAGCTACAGTGTCCAGTGAAAAACCCGTTAGTACTCTAAGTTCGCTCCTCTTAAGCAGTAACAGGCTGCCAGAGCCATCGGAAGAGCGTGTCGTAACCACATTAATTTATTATTTAGACTTTTAGTCTGACAGTTTGCCGCAGTGGTATGGTAGGTAAGACACCCGCTTACTATCCAAGAGGTTCTAAGTTCAATCTCAGACCACACAATTTGGCAATTTTTCAACAGCTGTATCATCTGACAACATTGCTACCCTCTGGTTATGAGCCGACTGTAGGTACCTTTCAATGTGTCTAAGAAATAGAACCGGGTGCTGCTCACTGATTGAGGGAAGTGCCCCTTATTCCTTATTCTGGGTGGCAAGCGTTTGTTGCAGCAATTAAATGTCAAGCTTGGCTTCTATGATTCGTATGTAACTCTGAATTACTTTAGCGAATTATATAATTCAGACGATAATTGTCCCAACAAATTGTATTAAAAGCATAAGTGTTGCTGTAGTGTGTCATATACTTACATACACACATGAAATTGAATAAACTTTTTTAAGTTTTTTAATATAACACCCTGCATAAATAAATAAATCGCCTTTTGTTACTCTATTAAAAATTATTATTTTTACTATTTCATTATTTTTATTTTTTTTTTATTTCAGCTTTCTGCTCATTTTATCCATAGATTTTGCTTCGCTAATAGAATGAGAAAAGAAAAAAAGTAAAAAAAAATTTTTTTTTCTAAATGCGCAATTGCATTTGGTTCATTTTAATAGAGAGAAAAAAAACAAAAACAAAAAATCAAACGATACATAATGAATAGAATGGAGCGTATAAAGTAAAAAATAAAAAGAAAAACTTATAATGAACAGAGTTGGCCAGCTGTGCTCTCCTGTCTATTCAGTTGCTTTATTATCCATTATTATATGGATTAAAATAATTCACCTTCTGGGGGGCTACAAATTTTCTATTTCTTCTTTCGTTTCATTGCAATTCTTTTACTGGGTGTAAGAATAGTTCCGCTCGCCCAATCTTCTCGTCATTGTAACAGTCAACCAACCGGCCAATTCAACTCATTTCATAGCCAGCACAATACGATATAAAATGAAACGAAATATTTAATTTTATGTTGGCCGGTAATAGCCGGACCAACTGCATAAATATCGTTGTTGCAGTTGCAAACAACCTTCGGTATTGTTATTGTTGATGTTGTTGTTTTCTTTTTTTGATGTTCAGTGATCAAGTTCTGTAAGTTTTTTCTTTTTCTTTTCTATTGAAATATTGTTTTTTCCTTTTTTTTGCTGGTTCTGCCTATATTGAAATCAAACGACTATTTGCCAACTGATCTGTTCAAAAATGGTAGTAAATGTTAGGTTGGGGAAGTTGAGTAAAAGAGGAAAAATTACCCCACCTATTGTAAAAAAATTAAAAGAATTGTTTTCGTTGTTAAACTGTTGTGCTCTAGAAAAAATAATTGTGTCAAAAATATTAGTCACTGTGAAGTATTGAATGTCTCTATTAGAGTCCTACTCCTTTTATTTTTTGATTTGTAACAGTCATAACGTTACAGACGTTTGATGTGACGAAAAAAAGAACTTCGAAGGATTGACATGGGTACCCAAGTACCCAAGAGCTACATATGAGGGTTCCATTCCAATTAATAGCTTTTTCTTCGTTTCAATCGCTGTACGTATCCTTAAAAAAAAAATTATTTATAATAAAAAATCAAAAAGCATAGTTTGACTGGTGCGGTTTATAGGCTGGGGGCGTCATCGGGCCGTATTCCTTCGAAAAGAAGGCTGGCCAAGCATTCTTGTGGCCAGAAATTGTGGATATAAACCTGAACGATGTGTGGTTCCAACAGGCCACACAGCCAGCAACACAATGGCTTTATGGCGTGAGAAATTCAATGGTCATGTTATCTCATGTCGTGACGATGTTAATTGGCCGCCACGGTTATGTTATTTGACACTGCTGGCCTTCTTTCTGTGGGGATATTTAAAAGAAAAAGTGTACGTCAATAAGCCAAAAACAATTCAAGAGCTAATGGATGAGATAATTCTGCACATTAACGACATTTCACCTCAATTATGTGTCAGAGTCATTGAAAATATTATGAACCGACGAATAGAGGTATGTCACCAAAGCTGTTATCACACATAATTGTCTTATTTGTCATTGTCATTTTTGTTTTATTTACAACTAACATTTTGCGTATTAGTTGGACCACCCTTCATGGTAAAGAAAATGCGGAATATTTTTTTCAGATGGCCAGGTATCCTGTCACTCGTTTAAAGGAGCGAATTAATATTACTTTGTTGCGCTATTCCCAAAAAAAAAAACTTAAGGACAAATTAAGTTTAATTAAAGTTATACAAGTTTAAATCATAATAAAACAAAGACAAAAAATATTTTTAATATCAATGAAACGAAATTTGCTCGATAGAGAATGTTATGGCGGTAATGCTTAAATATATGGTTTTGGTCATATGGCCGCATGAATCGGCTTACAAACGAACAACGCTTGCAGATTATTGAATTTTATTACCAAAATTTATGCTCATGAATTTATTTTTTATCGGAAAATTGTGTTCAGCAACGAAGCTCTTTTCTAGTAGAATAGATACGTGAACAAGCAAATTTGCTATTTGGTATGAAGAGCATACAATAGCATTGCAATAACTGCCTAAGCATCCCATAAAATGCACTGTTTGGTATGGATATGGGCCGGTGGCATTATTGGAACGTAATTTTTTCAAAAAAACGAAGGCTGGAACGCTACTGTGAACGGCAAGCGCTACCCTGATTACAATTTTTTTTGCTCATAATGGAAGAGCTGGACTTGGCAGATATGTGGTTTCAACATGGCTGTACCATATGCCATACAGCACGCGAAACAATGACCCAATTGAGAGGCGAGTTCGGAGAGCAGTTTATTTCACCCTTAAAGCCGTTCAATTGGCCGCCCATATCGTGCAATTTAACGTCCTTAGACTACTTCTGTGGGGCTACGTTAAGGCTCATGTCTATAGGAACAAGCCCGCAACAGTTGACGTTCTGGAAGCCAATATTGAAGAATTTATTTGTGAGATACCGGCCGATATGTAGGAGAGAGTATGCCAAAACTACACCCAGCATATGAACCATTTGAGGCGTAGCCGTTCTATCGACTCAAATAAAGATTTCGTATGTTTCTCTAAATTATATGTTTCTTTTTTACGGGTAATTATTCTCTCATCAAAAATAAGTTTGAGTAAATCAATTGTAGCGAGCGCTGTGTGGCATGTTGCTCCATTCTATTGAAACCACATATCAGCGAGATCAATGCCACCTTTTTAAGGTGTGAAAAAATTTCAAGACACGTCCCGTTTTATTATTCACCATTGACAGTAACACTCTGACCATTATCGTTTTTTAAGACATATCGATCAATGGTTCCGCCATCCTATAAAGCGCACCATACAACCTTATGGATTATCCTCTCTCTAAATGCGACAATTCTCTTTATTTTCATATCCAATCACCTAAAAATAGGCTTCATCGGAGTACAAAATTTTGAATGGAAATTTAATTAAAAAATTCAACAATTTGCAAGCATTGCTTTGGTGGAATGTAATTTCAAACCAAACTTAACAGAAAACAACTATCAGCTGTTAAATCGGTTGTCAAATAAAGCAATGTTGCCAACTCAAAGACATAAAACTCTATAAAACACCCGAAAGAAGTTATCAAAACATTTTGACTTTCCAGATCAATTATTTAACGAATTTAAAATTAATTGGAAAACCGGATATCCTGTTACTCACACATAAGGATTAAATAATATATGTTATAAGCTTCTTCAAGATTATGCCAATGACAAATCTTTCTCTAGATGACATAGAGCGTTAACTACCGATTTATTCGATAAAAAATTAAAAAAGAATTCTTACAATGTCGAAACGAAACGAATCCAAAACGTTAAGGTTATGCTTGCTGGTTGCTTTAATTGCAGTGGTGACCTTGCATTTTAATGTATTTTGTATTGCAATAATGCACCTGGTCACACTTATCTTTGCTTTGCCCTCCGGTGGCTCCTTGGAAAAGGCTACCAATCCCTGCATAAATTAGTACCTGAATCAATGAAGAAGGACCCTTAATGTATATGATCAGAGGCTTAATTCTGAGCCTCGCGTTCCTGCCAGTGACTGAATAGAGTCGTTTTGGTTGTTTTCTCTTTTTACGAGGTGTAAAGCATTTGAAAACCTCAACCAGTGTGAACCACACTAAGCTTTGCTTTGCCGGAGGCTCTGTTGGATTCTTGAAATACTTTACACCTTGGATGTTGCCCGTCTGGTTACGAAGTGTAAAGCATTTGAAATCTTCCGTCAGTGTGAGGCCTCCCACACACACCTACCTAACCTCGATGTCCGGCGGAGTATTCTCTCGCAATCACCGATTAGGTATTACGTCAAAATTTACCGTTGTGATTGATCTCCCATCTTTCCTGCAATTATGTGATAATTGTGAGCGCTCCTTTATGATTAATTTATGTTTGAGCGACGGTGCTGCACCTTGCATATTATAAAGTTGCCTAAGCTCTTTCGCATTTTTGGTAGTAGTAGTAAATTTTTTCAGTGTGCCTTGAAGAAAAAAATCAACAAAGTTAACAATAAAATAAACATTTTTCATACGCAAAGTTAAATACGTCTGCTTTCATTAAACGCTATCACAAAACTGAATGAAATTGTTGTTTATTTGTTATTTACCGTTTAATATTTTCGTTTTCGTTCGGGTGTATACATTAGGTAGCTGATAAAACTTACATTATAGCATTATTTTCGATTATTATTACAGCAATTGACTCCTAACGCTGAGCGCCTTTGTATCTGTGCTATCTTTTGTAAATAGTGAATTTTCGTGTTTGCCTCAAATGGTGCTGCGACAAAATCAACAAACATCAAGGTAGCTGCCTACTCTCAGTCTGAAGTGCGCCGATAGATAAATGATGATTGTATTTTAAAACTAAGAACTGGTGTGTAGTATTATTGTAACCACTCATGCCAATGATGCTATCGACGTTTAAATGGCCTTTAACTTCTGAACAAGTAAGGTTTACTAAACCAAGACTGTTTAACCTTAACTCGCAAATCATATATTTTTTGTTTTAAAGAATAAGTTATTGGCCGCTTTATGTTCTAAGACCACTGCAACTAAAATTGTTAACAACACTGTACATTGTCATACACAAACTACATGAACTATTGTTGAGTGTTTTATTGTTTTCTTTGTGGTTTTCAGCTCTCGATACAAGAACTGAACTCACAATTCAAATGCACTTTAAAATGTACGTTTTATTGCTTGCTTGCCTGGTTGCCTACTTTCGAACCACTTTGATCACAGTTTGTGCAATATTCTATGCAGCAACTGTTGCTGCTGCTATACAGCCTCATATATAACTACTCCCTTTACCCTTTCAGCAGTTTATCGACAGACAATGTTAGTGACTGTCTACATGAAAACATTTAGCCAAGTTGTAACCAAGTTTATTCATTGCTACTGGGGATCATTTCTGGCTAAAAACAGTTTCAACATGTTTTGTAGTCTCTGCTGTATTGGTGTTACACTATGGGTATGAGTTTAAATAGTAGTTATGGACTAACTAAGATACTCTAGTCTCATATATTATTTTTCTATCCATTCTTTTTTTAAACTTTACCGAACCGATAATGTAATGCTTCAATAAGTCTTAGTTGCTCTTGTCGTCGTTGTTGCTGTTGTTATTTTTTTTTTTTTTGCTTTCTTAGGCTCGCGTCTATGGGACACGCCTAACCGCAAGGCAACCGTTTTTCTTGCATTGCTAGAGAACCGTAGATTTTGTTGGGTTCTCTATTATTATAGATGCTGCTGCTGTTGTTGTAGTTGTTGTTATTGGTGATTTTTGTTAATGTTGTTGTTTTTAATAAATCTTTTCTGTTTAAGATTCAAGACACAATTCCTCATTCTTTTGTTTAAAGCTTTGTTGTTGTTGTTATTATTATTGTTTTTGCATTTTAAATTTATTTTGTTATTGTTTCATTATTGTTGTTGTTGTTGCTATTGTATATAATCGAGGATTATATGACCTACAAGTGTTTAAAGTCAGCTCTTATTATTTAGAATCTAAACTTAAAAAAAAAATTCTTGTTTAGTTTGCTTCAACCATTAGATGGATTATAATGAGGTTTTTACAATAGATTTTACATTAGAAATGTTATACTTTATTTTATATATTTAGATTAAGGGGCTAATTTTATAAATCACTCAAGTGATTCGTTACATATCCATATTAGCAACACAACTCATCACCATCGAGTGATTTACAAAATAAGACTTTAACGGCCATATGCAAAAAATATCTAAAAGTAGACTCGTAATGCTCGTTAGTTACCACACACTTTAAGCTTAACAAGCATTTGTATAAAGAAACGTATGTAAAAACCCTACTCTAACTAAGGCGGACTTCCTAAACGTATATTTACGATGCATCTATACAGTATTAATACCGAGTTGGTACATTGTGTAGTTACTTTTTTAATACGTTGTATACTAATACTTTGCAACCATGAAATAGTTTAGGAGCAACGTCTTGTATGTATTTTATAATTTATAATAAAGCGAAAAATGGCGGAACAACGTATTCTATTATAGAATTTTTTAGATTTGTGCAATCAAGGAAACTCCAGCTCCCAAACTGCCGTAAACTTTATTAAAAGAAAGCAGAAACGACTCGCTGGAAAAAGAAACGCGGATATTAAAAAGAATACAAAAACAAAATGCTTTTTACAAACTATTGATGAAATGCCTGACAATACTTTTTACAGCCACTTTAGAATGGAAAAGAGGATCTTTGATGTAAATAAAAATCTGCGTTTAAAATTTTCTTAAACTAATTTGTTTCGTTTTTAGAAATTTCTGTGTTTGTTAAATAGTTTACAAAAACAGGCTCAAACTGGTCGTCCTGGTCTTGAATTAAAGACTATTCTTTTTATAACACTGTGGAAACTTTCCAATCAAAAGAGTTTTCGCGAAGTAAGCGTTTGTTTTAATGTTGGAATGGGTGCATGCTACAGAGGCTTTATTGAAAGTATTCAGCTTATTGCTAAGCAAAAACAACTAATAAAATTTCCAAACTCGGAATCAAGCAGGAGAAAAATAATGGAAGGTTTCGAATCATTTAGATCTCACCCTTTTCCTTACGTCTTGGGATGTATTGATGGTACTCACATCAAAATATCACAGCCATCAAATGACAGTGTCAGTTATTACAATCGCAAGGGTACATATTCTATAATAGTGCAGGTTATTGTTTTCAATTCCTTTCTTTTCGACGCCATTTAATATTTACAAATTTAAAATGTACATACAGGCTGTGTCTGATAGCGAGTTCCGATTTCTTGATGTTTTAGTGGGGCACCCAGGTCGTTGTCACGATGCGTCTTTGTGGCCCAATAGTCCTTTAAAGCGTGCAATTGCATCAGGCCTTCCCTTCTAATTGCCACTTGTTGGGCGACGCAGCCTATCCTTTAGAAAATTATTTAATGGTATCTTATCGTGATAATGGATATTTGTCAGCTGTACAAATCAGATTTTACACAATTTTAAGTTCAACTCGAGTTTGTGTAGAACAAGCATTTGGAATATTAAAGAAAAAATTTCGAATTTTAAATTACTTAGAAATTCGTGATGTCAAGCTAGTAAAAACTATAATTATGTCGTTTATTCTACATAATTTCATTATTAACACGGAGGGGACTCCAGAAAACGTGAATATTGTTGATTACAACAATAACATTCCAAATGACGAAACCTCAAGAGAACAAGCAAGATTGAAAAGAGAAATGCTAACTACGTTTTTATCAGCTTAGATTAAACATACTTTTTCATTTAATGTTTATTTTATTTTAAATAAGATAACTGCTTACTTATCTTCCTGCGTTGCCATTGTGCAGCGTATTGTGTATATTTTGCATCTACATTTATTTGGATATTTTTCTTGCTTTTTCTTGCGTATTAACTACAACAGTGTTGCAAATGGGAACAAAATACATTGTAAAAATTTTCAGTGTTGCATTTACGAACACACTGCAATATATTACTACAAAGCAACATGCGTTTAGGAGGTCAGCCTAATATTGCTTCAGTTTTCATGCTGGCAATACTATGATATTTTATGTCAGCGATACAAAAAAAAAAAACAAATGCCACACATATGAGTAGTCGAACCAAAAAAGATTTATTTTTATTAATTGAATATAAAATTCAAATTTTTTTCTTCAGTTTTCATTACCTTTTTATATTTTATTTAATACTTTACAAATTTATTGCAAAAATTCTTCAAATTCTAAAAAATTAAGACAATTTTATTAGTGGACTAATAAATACCCGAATAACGAGCTTTGTGTAGTTATTTTGATTTTATGTCCATACCTCACTAAATAAAAAAAATTTATTGCAAAAAAAATTCATTTTAAAAGAAATAAGTCCGATAATTGGGTCGAGAATAATAAAGTGGGTGTATAAATATATAGTATTGGCCATAGCATATGCAACTAAAATTTGGTTTATAATAAAATCCCTGAAACTTTATTCTGAATAACAATAAAATTAAAATTGATTAATGAAATTAAAGATTATTTATTTATCAATAAAATTTAATGCAAAAACTTAATACGGACTTCTTTTTAAAAAAATAACGTAAATATTTTTATCAAAAAACTCAAAATACGTTTGGCCAAAACGAATGCAATATATAATAAGAGTTTAAAAAAAACTCCATAATTAAAAATATTAATATTTCGTTGCAAAGCCAGAATTCTGTAACGATGTGGCATAGATTCTATGAAATTGTGTACTTTCGATGCTGGTATTGAATTCCACGCTTCTTTTATTTTTATTACGGTCGATTCTCCGATAAATATTTCTCAAAGGTTCTCAATTGGGTTCAAATCGGTACATATGCTGATAAATTATACCATCTACGAGTATTTGGTTTTTGATTTTTTCATGTTTTGGATTCGATTAAAACAATATTTTGTATTTTACCGTCAATTTTATCGATAAAATCGATAATCGCCTGGCCAAAACAAATGCAACTCTGAAAAAATTTGAAGACACCGTTATTGTAACTCACATGTCTTTTCATATTCAATATTTTCTGGAAAGTTTTGGTTTTCTTGAGTATTGAAAAGTGATTTAAGTTAATATTTGACAAAAAATATTTTCTTGTACGGTCACAAACGGTCCAATAACTTCGGTTTGGAATTAAAAAAAAAAAACTAAAACGCGCAACAATGTATTGACAATAATTGTCCCAAAGCTGTCACACGATTATTCTAGTTTACGGCAACTCTGTGAATCAGCTGTTGTGGTAAATTAAATTTATTTATTTATTTTTTTTTTTTTTGTGGTCAAAATTGATGGTCAGTGATTGTGCAAACGAGAAAATATTACAATAAATTTAAAAAAACTTAATTCACTAAAATATTCATTTACTCATATTCTCTAAAGTAAACATGATTTGTTCTCTAAAAAATAAAAATTGCATCGGCTTTGATTATCAGGTTTTTAGTTAGTTAGTTAGCTAGTTACAACGGGTAGCCAGACCACCTGGGTCCAGTATTGAACCCATTGTGATACCCATCAGTAATCCAGAAAATGGACAACCTATATATCCGCGTCCCGGTGCGATCTGAACCAACCAGACGCATCTACCAAAAAAGAGATCTTGCCGATATTCACACCGGCCAGATCCGACAAGCCATCCAGAAACGGACTGCCTAGAAAAGCAGTCCTAATGTCCGAAATATTTTGACACTGGCATAGGAAGTGCCTACAATAGTCATTGAACGCCAGACCCAATCTCCTAGCGTGCACACTAGCCACCCAGTGCCCAATAATCACAGTCACAAGAGTTCGCAGCCTAAGTCGCGGCACCCCTATAATAGACTCCGACCGAGCCCTATCATATAGGCGCCAGATTTGCTTCGATACAGAGAACGTGGGTTCATCATTCCACCGTAGCTGTGCCCTACCTAACATGTACCGCATCACCATAAGTCTGCAAGAGGAGAGTGGCAGCCCAACTGAGTGATCAATCTCCTCATTTCTGAGGAGAGAGTCAGCCCTCGCAAGTCCGTCCGCGACACAGATTCCGCGGGTGTCCGAGTGACTCCTTACCCAGATAATTTTCAAGTATGAATGTCTCGCCATCTCGTTGAGAGATGCTCTCGATGTTGAGTAGAAACCGGAGAGCGCCCTGATCGCAGCCTGACTGTCCTACAGATCCGGATATCACTGTCATATACCCCGTAGTACATCAATCAGTCCGCTACCCTCTTTATCGCCGAGACATCCGCCTGTAAGGCACTGCAGTGGTCCGGCAGTTTAAAGGATTCCCTCACCACGTATACAGGAATAAAGATGCCGCTCCCAAACCCCTTCCGAGGATTTTAATCCATCCGTGTAAATCGTAACAGTACCGTGTCCAATTACCGATTCTAGTGAGATGCACACGGAGAACATTCTATCCAGGAAGGGTTTGGGTGTGCAATAATCTATCCCCTCAGGGAACGTATCCAAATAGTTCAAGATGGCCGCATGCCAGTAGATCCTATCCGACCACGCCCCTGCCATCCTCAGCCTTATCGCAGACATGCCTACCATCTGCCTAGCCACCAGGTCCGCTGGAAGCCAGTTCAGCAGTACAAACAAGGCCCTCGAAAGAGTGGACCTGAGCGCACCTATAATCATCAGTGCTGCACTCCGCAGAACCCTGTCAAAAATCCTGCAATATGTGGATTTCTTCAGAGACCTCCACCATACAACCGCACCATACATAAGTATAGGCTTAACTATCAGGTGTTTGCTTGATAAAAAAAGTAAAAATAATGAAAAAAGAAATGATAGAAGTTTGTGATGTAATTACATATAAATAATTAAAATTCAATTCTTCAATTGTCACACAAAATACAATAAATATTGGTGTATTTTTTGAGCTTACATTGGTGCATGATTGCCGATAAAGCTTTCACACGATTGTCGCACCAGCACAATAATATTGTGAGTTGCCGTATGAGCCGATAAATTGTATAATCACACGATTGGCAGATAAAAAACACTAATTATTAGCGCATTACGACAATCGTATGATCCTACCTTAAGAGTAATCGTTGAATGTTTCGCTTTGTCATCTAGATACACTCGGCATTCATGTAAAATGCTCAATATGCTATGCACTCTCTTAAGGGATCTTATGTAAATACGGTAATATGCCTTTGAATATCTCGTAGTACCGGACAAACCGCGCGGCTATATTTCTGCTTTTCCATATCAGAAATTAAAAATCGGTTAATATCTTATTCGGTTATTAGCTGACAAGTGCATGAAGGTACGAAAACCGCTTTTTTAGACCCAACTCAAAATTTTGTAATCGATAGCGCCTATCAGAAAAATAGTAGCAATTCCTAGGAAGTTCAGCTTTATTAATTTTTGTCCCATAGTATAATCGAGTTGCCATTAGTACTAAAATTTAATAAAAACCGGAAAATGCTGAAATAATGTAAACAACTCAGAAAGAGAGAAATATTTGTGAGTATCAAATCTGTTAGGGGATTACTGCGGTATTTCTTTATGTTAAATAATATCAAAAAAAGTAGTTAGTTTGTATTCTAGAACTCATGGCCAATAAAATATCTCTGTACCTTTTAAGAGTTCTTGTAATACTTTGTTGAACTATACCGAATATAATTTGCTCACGTGTCAAAAGATTGCTACGCTTGAATAAAGAAGCGCTTTTTTATCTAACAGCTGTTGTAATCCGTTTTGAAAATAGGATGCTCATACGTATGAAAGTAAGTCACAGTGTACATATTTCGACCTTAAGCTCACAATATACATAAAAAAGCTCTTTAAAGAAGTGAAGCATACTTTTTATGTCTCTGCTTTTTTGTACGGATTTTTTTCAAAATCTATTTGTGCATGAAATTAAATCAAAATTTTCATTTAAAACAAGAAATGTTTAAACGATTATTACCTAAAAGTGATTTTATTTTTTATTTTACGATTTAGTTTTACGTCTGCAACTAACATTGCCACACTAGAAGAGATGGCTCTTCTCTATTTATTTATGATGTAATTTTAACCTTAAAAAAACAAATATTTCGTTTCAAAGTCATGACTTGTCTGACTCTGACTACCAATTTCATAGACGAGTTTGTTGATTTGTTGACTGACTGACTAAAAGACGACGGCATAAATTAAATCGAAAAGGTCAAGTTCGTTATCACCATAAAATGGCAAAAAATAAAATAAATTAAAAAGAAAATGAAGTGAAGCGGAATCCAAGAAAGCAAAAGGAAAAGTGAAGAGAAGTGCAAATAGAGATTCAGTTTTTATTTTTCGTACAATTTAACGCCGAAGAAATCTTCTACAAATATTTGCCCACTTTAAAAAAGAGCCTTAAAAAACGGAAAGAATGAAAATAAATTGAAATATTTTTTTAGAATTTTTCGTTTCGTTTAACAGGTACGCGTACCAATGGAATAGAAAAAAAAAAACATTTTTATGTTATACCATATGAAAGTGGCAAGCAAAAAGGGATAAGACCGACTCATCCATATGAACTTGTAAATGTAAATGAATTGAGCCTACAGGAAAATGTTGTAACAACAACAATAAAAAATAATAAAACTTATGTTAAAGTTGAGGGGAATAAGAATAAAAATAAAAATTATTGTGTAGGCCGAAAATGCGTAGATGACAACAATGAAACATTGAGATTTTCAAAACACAACAACGAAAGAAATAAAAAATAACATTTGAATAAACGTTGTAGAAAGGCGACACAAAATTATGCATTTTAGCTTGTGGATGCACAACTCACAGGATATGAGCAACTCAATGGCTTACGTTCAAGTTAGACTTGTGTAGGTAGGCCCTAAAGAAAATTTTAAAAGCGAGGAAAGAGTAAAACAAATGAAGTAGTGGTCGATTAGGAATACATGCTTCTTTGTGTAAAAGAGCAGATAACACATATCCACTTCATTATTATCATCATACCGACCGGTGTATAGTTTGTTTAGCAGATTTGTTGTCCTGTTTCTGACAAACACTAGCAGATCTGAAACCATAATAGTGGATATGTCACTCAGTCCACGTTAACATTTTCCTTTTAACCTATCAAGAACCCAACATTCACACAATATGTATTCTGCAGTTTCTAATGCCTGTGAGAGCCTAGTCTACAAACATCTATATCAAATGCGCTCCTAGTCTCAGTTTCAAGGCCGTCCTGCGATCCTTTAGAATATTTCATATTGAACGTCGCCCTAAAGTGCTGAAGTGCCCTTGAGCGTTCTAATATTTCAAGTATCTAGCAACTTCACAATCTTTGCTAAGGTTGAGGATGGTAGAAAGTGGTGCTGCACAGCAAGATTCGATACCGATATAGGGTGTCATGGAACACTTTCTGGCCAATACATTCGCGGTTGCATTACCATTTATCCCACATTATACAAGTACACAAAACAACTGGAGTTTGTTTCTAAGCGAAAGCCTTTTCAACGTAATGTCATACAACTCGAGCCAATTGCTCTTAAGGCTGTTAGAGAATATATTAATGGAACCCACTGTCCAGATTGATCTCAGAACATATGGCAATGCCCATGATCTCAACCTGGAAGATAATCAGCAATCTTCCCAGTGGGATCGTCAAGTTTCTGTTGGGTTCATGAACACCAGTACCGACAGTCATTCATTTTGGGGCCATAAATTTTCTCGTTCATAAGGCAATTTTCGAATTCTGTTTTAAAAAAATCTTTTTTTAAATAAATATGCTGAGTCTTGAAAAGGTTTCCGGTTGATTAATCGAGAGATGGATCAACAGTTTCATTGAAAAGAAGAGTGAATAAAAGCTAAACCCCTTCGCTAACAGTTCCATTTTCGCTCTGTCCTTTTATCTGACAAATTTGCTGAATGTGTATCCTTAGTTTGGCTGAAACGACGGTATATGGCGACCTCTCCCTAAAGTGTGTGACGAGAGAGTTAACATTTAATAGAGCGTTTCTTTTAGTCTTTCTTGTCCTGGTGGAAAGTTTCAACATGTTTTCATTTCATAATTATTAAGTCATATTTCGTGAACATACATCTCTTAATCAATGAGCTGTACCCGATTCTATCTTTAGAATAATTTAAAAGTACCTACAGTATAACGCCGACTGCGAGCATAAATACTCATAACCAGTCGCTAGCAATGTTATGAGATGAAAATCGTTGTTGAAAATGTTCAGATGGTCTGGTCTGGGATTGAATGGAGGACCTCTTGGTTGAAAGGCGGGTGTCTAACCTACCATACCACAGCGACAAACTTATTTCGTGAACAGTTTTGAATGTTTTGACCAAAACAGAATTATTTAGCAGTTTTTGAATGCTTCTCGCGTATTATTTTGTCTATTGAAAATGCGAAATTTTTGGTATAGACTTCAACGAAAAATGTTCGAAATATATTATATTTCATGGCATAGTCATGATGACAACGTCATCAACTACTTCCTTAAGAATAATTCAACTTTTCGTTAATAACATTTTACTTAAAAATACAAATTATCTCCAGTTATACCTTTCTAAAGCTAGAGTTATAATCGGGCTTTAAAATGTGCTAAAATGTGCTTAAAATGTGCTAAGGTTCTTTCTCTATTTGTCTTCTCTGTGTGGGTTTTCTGAACTCTATTCTACAACTGTCTCAGTAATCAAATTACACTTCTTTCGCATAATTAGCGCTTTAATCACTGGATACTAAATGCGCTAAGAACTCTTCGTACTTAGAAAGCACTTCATGAATATCTAAAATAGCTTAAGTGTTGAATGCGACTTTTTGTATTCACACAGAAGCATAGTCTTATAAACGATACACTCATACCGGACGTGGATACAAAGAGACTGTCAGCACAACCGAAGCACTTACTATTGAGCTACTATTTAGAGCTATACTGTCTGGGAGTATTATTCACTCCATGCTAAGGGGTTATAGTTTATCTTATCCTACACTACAGGAACTTCAAATCAAATTTAAAATAATTTTTTACGATTATGGCTTCTACCATAACCACATGCGTACCGTAGGTCTACGCTCAAGCACTTTGTAGGAGTCAAAGTACCTGTGATACAAAAATTAAATCGCTTTGTCAGACCTTAAAGGTTGTTTTTCTCCCATTCTGGCACCAGGCTATCCAAAGTTCAGCCTGCTCACTACTATCTTCTTACGGTATGCGAAAAATACCTGCATTTTCTCTGGCAGCTAGCTGGCACTTCTTTCGCTCAAATCATACACTAAACGCCCTAATCCTGTTACCTATGTCAACCATTGTTTGCGTTTCCTACTCATGCCGTGCATTGTGCTGATACTAGGAAAGTAGGTTGTATGAAGGAAGATAGAGAGAGTAGTGTTTATGGACGTTCGTTTACTCATGTCGTAAGTGGCTCAGAACAGTGCGTCTAAAGAAGGAATTCTCCCTATAATGCATTGTGCCATTCACTGGACAATCAACTGCAAAGAGATGCGTTCTACGAGAAATACGTGTACTACGTAAAAGATTAATTCCTTAATTTCATCAGAACACATTTCGTTATAGTACAGATAGAACACTGAAACACACGCCACATTGCGACGATGCGCTAATGAATCGATAGAGTTGGCTACCTCACTGTCATTAATAAGTACATTCGCCCTCTCCTGTACGACCCTTTTCGCACGACCTCTCTCGAAGACTTTCACAAGGTCGCTTTTAAGTGCGTCGTTCATATTCATTCTTTTCGCCTCAATCTCCAAAAGGCTCGGTCTACGATTAAAAGATCTCATCTGCAAGAGAGTAGATAGTGAGAAGAAGACAGTCGTTCAGAAATATTAGAAATAAATGATGATTAGAAATAGAAATGGCAGAAAAGACTTCCTTGAACCGGAAAATTCCAGGTTTCTTTAGGTTCTTAAAGCATAGATAGCCCGAATGTAATATAAGACGCACTAGATCGCCCACAGATCACAGAAGGAGTGACATATAGAGATTAATGATTGTAGTAACCGGACACTGGATGAGAATACAATATTACGAACACTGTCGTAGCTGTGGCGATACGAAAGAGGCAGAATCAGTCAAGCAGTAGTTGTCAAAAACTCCTTAACCACTGCCATAGACTCTTCGGTAGCTGGTTTATGCATGGCATGGCGAAGATATTCAACTTGACGAACTGAATGTGTAGAATACGCCACGATATATGCTAACGTGTGATATGATATTTCTCAAAATTATCTGTCAGGACACTACTTGAAGCTCCTATTGAATCAACCAACTTTCCAATTATCGTTAACTCCAGTATTCGTTTCATTAGCTCAAGCGCAGTGTGTAATAAGCAACTAAGGACTTGACCCAGGCACATAAAATAGAGGAGAAGATGTGTGACTATCGCTATACAGTTTAAATGCTTAAATTCACTCTATTCTCAGTACTGGATCCGTCGCAAGCCATAAAAAAATCAATGTTTTTCTCAAATTTATAAAACCTTGCAGTTCACATTAGATTCGTATAAAATCTTCATTCTAGCTGAGTTGCAAATTCCTTCCTTCTAGTTTGGTTACAAATTCCATATTAAAAACATACATACCGTTTATCCCTTGCGTAGCGTACAAAAGGTGCAAAACATTAATAATAAAAAGTACAAAAAAGAGAAGAAAAATTGAATAAAAAAATCAACGGCCAGCGGCCAAAATATGCACAATAATTTAAAATGCAACACATGATTTTAACCAAAACCAAAAAAAGAAAAACTCAGTCGAACAAAAATTTATGCAGGAAAACAAAACAAAATAAAAGAGAAAAAATTGAGAGATTTTTATGAAATACATGGAGACTGAGAGCATGAGAGACAATGCTGTCATATATCTTTCAGATACATTTTATGATAAAAACATTAAGCTCGTAAACTGGAAAGTGATCCAATTGGAAAATTGCTGTTGCTTTTGAGAGTCTTTCCGAACAACCACTTGTAGGCCGCTTTTAAAAAAGTTACCGAAAGAGAGAGAATGGGAGAAACTATTATTTTTTTGTTTAATAAAGATATTCAGAAAGTAAACATAAACATAAAAAATATATCTCCCGATACATTCCAGCCCAAACTGTTTTAAATTGTTTGAATGGCTTGCTGGCTGGTTGGTTGAGTGGCGAGCGAACGAACGATGTGTAAAGTATCTGTAGGTTTTCATTACAGATCAGTCGCGTTTAGACTTTTATAAAACGTTGTACAGCAACGCGCATGTTGATTTTAATAAAAAAAAATACGAATTTTTTTTCCGAATAATTTTTTACGTTCGTTTCTATAAAAACGTACCCCAAAACAGAACGCGTTTAAGCCGTAGTTAATATAAAACAAAAACCATTTAAATATTCATGAAAAGTGCTTCATAATAAAACATTGAAAAAAAAAGAAAAAATTAAACATAATTTTATGCATTTATTAAAAATTCATTATGAATATGAATAATTAAAAAATTAAAAAAAATAATTAATAAAATCAAGTGCCTTGAGAGAAATTTTATAAAAAGCAAAAAAGCGTTATAAATGCTTGGAAACCAAAAAAAAAAAAAAAAGAATTATTCAAAGAAATTCATTTCAATAATTATAATTATTAAACAAAAGAATTAAAATAAATTCTCTTTACAAAACAGAAAAAAAAATTATAAATAAAACTTCATAGTTTTTCTTATTAATATTGCTTAATCCAGCTTAAGAAGTTAAGTTTTTTTTCGTTTACTTTTAAGCTGTTTATTGACATAAAAAAACCGTCAACAAAATACGGATTAAAATTTTTTTTATAGAAATTTCATTTTATAATAGAGATATAAAAAAAAAACAACAAAAACAACAAAAAATATTTTTCCCATGATGTTGTTTAAAGCATGAGCTCTACTTTATTGTCATTGCCACAACGTTATAAGCGCCAATTACAAGCAATGACTGTAGCCGTGATACTAATTTACACCACTTTGGTGTTCTATCAAAGTTCATATGGATATCCGAGTATTGAAGTGAGTACTTTTAAAAAATTGGAATATTTGAACACTAATCGGAGTTGGTTTTTAACTAAATATCTGCTTTAAAATTAAAAGACTTTTTTTTAAGATGAGAAGTCTTAGTATGAATGACTAACTACTTTGCAGAATTCCATGGACCATGTTGTAACTGGTCTTGTGCATTTCTGAAATTTCTAAACAAACTCGAGTCTTTCTGATAAAAAAAGATGGTTTTGTCGGGAGACAATTGTCCCTAACCGCCACTCTTCTTGAATAATCATTTATGAGCCTTTTTCGTTGTTAGCTTAGTCTTTTTGAATCGCTGCCTAGTCATTTATTAGTCTTATTTTACTACATTTGCGATTAGTTGTCGACTCGTTTTCGAGTCATATTTTTTTATAGCTTACAGTCGGTTTTCTGAGTACTACTGAGTTAACCAACCTCTCTCTCAACAATAGAACTAAGAATTTTTAAAACAATTCTACCGTCTTTCGGAACTTTATTATTGCATTTAAACAACAATAATAAAAGTGCGTTAATTTCAACAAAGCTCACTTGAAATTGACTTGCCACTTAAGCAGTTCTTCACACAAATTAAATTTATTTTATTCGCTCCCACTTTTGTCACTTGAGTCATTAAAACTGTCACTAACTACACTGTTTTCAATGGAATATTCGTGATATTCTTCAATGTTTTCTTCAATATAATTCCCTGTGTTTTTCCAGACTTATTTTTATTATTGAAAAATTAGACTTTCAACCTATTTCTTTACCAATTTTTTTTTTTTAGTTTAGATAGTGTCAGCTATTGCAATATATGTATATTATAAGTAAGATATCTTACTTAATGAAATCACACTTTCACAACGACTTTCATACCGCGAAGTAATTTTTTAACTTTTTGACATTTACTCAAGAATACGCAAAAATTGTTGCATTTTACTTCAGAAAAAAAAAACAACATAATCATCTATCTGCGCAAAATATGATCATAAAATACTTCATTATAATCACTTTTCAGACACCTTCATAATCTGTTTTAGATCAAGCATATTTCAATCTTGGAGGTGCGCGAAATATGATTTTTTTAAATCATTAGCGCGAATTATTTTCGAATCCTTTATTAATCGTGAAAGTAATTAATAATTTTCTGTTCATTTAAAGTACTCGAAAATGACTCAGCAAGATGATTTTTCGTAAAATGTTCATCCAGTTGCTAGCTAGGGACATTACACTCATGTACTGCCTAGGGCTAACAATCTTAAATGAAAGACTTTTATTTTATACAGATAGGTGACATTTGAATCGATCTCTTATTTAGTACACTCTACACGCTTATTTGAAGTAGCAGCATATTTTGCAGGGTAGCTTATTACAATATCTTTTACCTCATAGACATGACGATTATGATTTTTCCTCATAAGAATTCTCTCGAATGTTTGCTTAAGCAGTTACAAGTTTTGAATGTCAAAAAATTGCTTAAGTGTCCCGGTTTCTAGCAGTTTCTTTTCACTATTCCTCTTGGGCATATGGCTTGCACAAAGCATCTTTGCAGTTGTTTGAATTTCTTTATAATTAGTTCACCAGTGATCGGTCTACTGTAGCAGATTTAGGATCGATGATAGTACTGGCATCTGTCTTTGAATCTTCGCTGCTTATTACAAATTCCTACAGTGTACCCATGACTACTCGTTTTAATATAGCATGTGCTTTACAGTTCTATCGATAGTTTCGTAAGATCGAATAACCGCCTATTATTGTATAGCACTCCTCATTTCTTAGTAAACACACGCGTTTGTTAGTTATTTGGCCAATGAATCAAATAACAACGCATTTCAAAAAGGATTGCTGCTTACTTGCACCTGAAATATTTCCTCCCTAGTTTTTAGACAGTTAGCAAAGCTTAGGTTTCTTTTTTAAAACAAAACGACACAAAATGCAAATGTCAAAAAGCAACAATGACCATCGTCTGGACAGTATGATTCGCAGTAGTAATTCAGAGACTTAACCAAGTTGTTCATATTACCATAAGAACATGCTATTTTATCTATACAAAATAGTGCTATTACCACAATGATGATGATGTTCCGCTATTCTTCAGCTAGGGAGCAAACGGCTTCAATTAACCACTTTCAACCGACTCTATTAGCAGCTGTTCTTATTGCCTCGCTCCATAAAAACCCTGCAGTGGACAGTTCATACAGGGTTGCAGTGCACTACGATATTTTCGAACATTCACGGCGACGAAAGCCTTGGGGGTTATACTGTTTTACCATAGCTTATAGAAACAAATTTTTTTTGAATGGAATTTAGCCTTAATAATGTTTGAATAAGCCTTGATATTTGTACTTACATACAGTGAGCGTAAAAAAAATAAACAGCCTCATACTCTAGTGTTTAGCTTATATTTCAGACTTTTAAAATGCGATGAATTTAAACGTTTTATACTTTTTTAAGACTGTATTTACGGCTTTACAAAATCTCTAAAAGCAACAACAAAATTCTTACAGCAATTAAAGTTATACAAGAAAAACTAAAAAAAAATAATTTTTACGCGTCAAAAATAAGTTTAAACGGCAAAAACTTATGCGATAAGAAATAAAAAAGTGGAAATATCTGGGAAGTGGTACGATTTTTCTGATAGGTGCTATCGAGTGCAACAAGAATCTGCTTTCAGAATTTTCTCAACACCTCCAAGGGCCTGAGTTACGGGTAAAAAACCGGTTTTTCGTACATTCATGCACTTATAACTTAATAACTTAGCCAAATATTAATCGATTTTAAGATTCTTAGCGGATTTGGTATGAAGATCAAGAGAGCTATCAAGTGGTGTATAACTTACTTAAGTAAACTTAAGCAACTTGTGTTTATTTCTTAAGCAATCACATTTTTATTCAATACATTACAATATATCCAAATGTAAAGTCCTTTTTACACGCTGTTTTATATAGGATTGGTACCATTTTTGGATTTATTAAAGTAGTACGTGAATAATATAAACCACCTAAGGTAAGCCAAAGAGATGCTTTACAAAATAAGTGCTTTTACTCCGTCAATTTCCACCCGATTTTAAAAAAGGAGGTATCATATTATTCATAACTAAACGTACTATTTTGAAAACATTTTTAAACATTGAATTATATAGATCGTTATTATCGACTCAAATAAAGATTTTGTACATTTTTCTAAATCTTATGTGTTTTTCTTTTTATAAATTACGAAAGCTCTTAAAAATCACCCCATATTTTGTAACGTTTATAATTGAGACTCAAGCATAGAGCCACAAATGTGTCTCGTTCAAATAGATAATATTTTTTATTAAGAATTATATCTTCTCTTGCATTTAAATAAATCACTTGAAACCAAACAAAAACAAAAACATCATTGGCGGCATATTGTTTCCTTTTTTATTTAATTAGATTGTCATCAGTCATATCGAGTAAATTAAATTCTAATAAATATATTAATTATGTAAATACATATCATGAGAATAGATCACATTTTCCTACATTCATAAAATTAAAAATGCTGCTACTCCATGGTGTCTATACAGACACGGCGACTGGTTTAAAGTGAAAATAAATTTTATCTCATAAATATTTGATTTCGCTGCTTGCTGTCTTTTAATAAATGAACCCCAAACTACAGAAAAAAAAAACCGGAAAATCTTTTTAAAATTAAAAAAGAAAATCATAATAATCTATTTCATTCACATGCATGCATTGCATTTTTAGTTTTGTTTTTGTATTAGGTGGGTTGGTTTGTTTTGTTTTTAAAGGCTGATTGACCTGTTTTCTTGATCAAAAAAAAATGTTGTTAAAACATTTGTTTAACGAAATGATGAGAAAGTTTATTCAAATGAAGTAAATTAATATAAAAGAAAATAAAAAACAAATTTTATTTTTAATATTAAAAAAATTCTTTTTAGGCTTACAACTTTAAGCCTAATTGGGAAAAAAGTTTTAAAAGATTTTTATTTATGATTAAAAAATAAGTGAAAATGATCATAATTTTTAAAAGCGGAAAGATACATATGTACGCTATTGTCTATACAAAATTTATCAACTTTAACAATTTTCTTACTTTGATATAAATGAATCAGACACTAAGGGCCAATTTTTTAAATCACATTTATCGTTGCATTGTATTTAAATGCGAAATGCACCTTTATCAGCGGAAACTTAAATGAAACTTAAATTGCCATTCTCCCGCCTTTAAAGTCCATATTAGTAACCATATCATTTTGACAGTTTTAAACAAAAAGTAAATAAAAAAATTTGTGGTCATACTTAAATATTTTTTTTTGTGTTTTTCATAAATACTTATATAGCGTGTTTTTTTATAGAGGTATAGAACTTTAAGTTGGTATTACTTTTCAAGATGGCGACCGATTTACCAGTTGTCAATTGATTTATTCTCAGTTTGTTTTGGCAATTCATCATGAATAGACTCACGCCTGAACAACGCTTGCAAATAGTGCAATTTTCATTTTTCACACGTAAACTTTTTTTTTATTTTCAATTTTTTCAATTTTCATAATCGAATTTTGTTTAGCGATGAAGCGCACTTCTAGTTGAATGGCTACGTCAACAAACAAAACTGCCGCATTTGGAGTGAAGGTAATCCTCAAGTGTATGTGGAAACACCGTTACATCCAGAAAAACTGATTGTTTGGTGCGCTTTATGGGCTGGTGGAATCATAGGTCCATACTTTTTCAAAAACGATGGTGGCCAGAACGTTACAGTCAATGGTGAACGGTATAGAGCTATGATTACTAACTTTTACATTCCTGAATTGAATAAACATGATATCCAGGAGATGTGGTTTTAACAAGATGGTGCAACATGTCACACAACTCGTGCCACAATAGATTTATTGAAAGACTCGTTTGGTGACCGCCTTATTTCACGTTTAGGACCTGTGAATTGGCTTTTAAGATCTTGTGAGATAGCATCGCTAGACTACTTTCTGTGGGGCTATGTAAAGTCATGCGGTAAAGCCACAAACGCCTGATAATTTCAAAGATAACATTCGCCGTGTTATTGCCGATATACGGCCACATATGTTGTAAAAAGTCATCGAAATTTGGACGTCCAGATTGTACTACATCCTTGCCAGCCGTGTCGGTCATATGCCAGAAATCATATTTAGAATGTAATGCCACAAGATTATCTTTCGGGTAAATAAAATTCATGTCAATCGAATAATCCATCGTTGTTTTATTGCAACTATATACCTCTATAAAAAACACCCCTTACAAATAAATATAAATCTATATTTCGGTTAATTTAAAAAAATAATAATTAAAAAATCGAATTCAATTGAAGTAAAATTGGGGTTTCTTTTTTCCATTCCAAAGAAAACTTTAACACTTTTTACACTTTTAAATTTAAAAAATACATTTTTGTTTTTATAAAACAGCTGTTTTATTAGTAAAACTATTGACAATTTCTTGACATTTCATAATGTTACCATATTATTTATAGTATTTAAATGAAACTAAAATTTATGACTGAAAAAATAAAACTGTATTTAGATTAAAGTTTGCAAAATATTTTTACATATTTTTCGCTTCTAAACCACTGTATGAGGGCCTCTAAGCCAGTTTTCCATTTTGCCTGAAGACTACCTTATCATATCTGTATAAATCCTATAGGGTCTTTCTTGCAATATTTTTACATGTTTTTCGCTTCTAAACCACTGTATGAGGGCCTCTAAGCCAGTTTTCCATTTTGCCTGAACACTACCTTTTCATATCTGCATAAATCCTATAGTCATTTTGCCTGAACACTACCTTCTTTTTTCCAATTTTTTACTAAATTTACCCAAGACACACACCGAATACCACAATTTTGTAATATACCTAATTCTCTTCTTCCCGGTTTAAACTGCTACCAAATTTTGTTAATTTTTGGCAATATTTTTTGTTTGTTAGTACAATTACGTTCAATTAGTATTTATAATGCAATTGTGTACTCTTAGTTGGATAAGAGCGGCATTGTACTAAAACTTGGTGATCGGAGCAGATTGCAATTACTTCGTTTGAACAGTGTATTATGAGAAAAACGGCCGAAATATAAAGATAGACAACGCTTACTAAACAATTGCTTTCTTTCCTTCTTACTATTGGCTGTTTCGATGGGTACAATATCTATTAGTATGTCACCAAATCACTTCTTTTGAAGAAATATAAAATCAGCTTGAAAGTGGACCGCCCCAAAATACGAGAAGCTTTTCTGAGACAGGATTCGTACATAAAATGTTGCCAACTATGACTTAGACATAGATTTTAATTGAGTCAATTAATTTTTAAATTTAACTATAGAATTTGCTGTTCACATATAGCGCAATTAAGTTGAAAATGCTAAAACAGATTTTAATCGTGAAAACTTAAATTTATGAATTTGAAACAAACAAAAAAAAAAAAAAATTATAAAACTTTGACTTAAAAAAAGCGTAAAATTTAAAGAAAAAACTCAAATTCAATTTCAATTTTCACTATTTTTGTTTACTTTTTTCATTTTGATAATATCCATACATGTATTTCATATGACATTGTACAGTGTGGGAAATCCTAATTCATACAATCCCAAAATTTTATTTGTTTGAATTTTATTATTTTTCTAAAACAAACGATATAAATTAAATGCCGTTTTTATTTGTTTTTAGTAGTAAAACCTATTTATTTAAAACTCTGTAAAAAATATTATTTAATATTTATCTTAATAAAAATGTAGAAAATGCTGTTTGAAAATTTGTATGAATACGAATTTTGCATACTGTATATAGTTATCAGTTCTCATTGAACACACTTCATACAGAATTGCCACTTCTCATTTTACATACTTCACACAGGGTTGCATTGTAAATTTGGCTCAAATAATAATGCAATTAATTACTAACTGATCAATTTATTAATTGTGCTATTGTATAGTAAATTGAGCTCAATTAAGGCCTTAACTGCCAAAAATCCCTTAATTTCGGCTTATGTGTGAACAATATATAAATTTTTAATGAAAATTAACTAAATGTGTATTTAAATACGAAGTCAAAAACTGGTCCTTAGTTTAGCATCTGCCATTCATTTGTTTTTTCTTGGCGTGCTTTGTAATCAAAATAAATAGCGAAATTTAAAAGATCATTCAATAAAAGCAAACTACCTTAACGCATTCGCTGCCAAGCCTAAATTATATAGTTTTTTTACCACTGTCATTACTGTTTTGGGTGTTCCTTTTTTATTATTTCGAGATGAATTTGGTGGATCTAATGCTTACTGTAAGATAATACTTTCTTCACCCCAAATGCGGCAATTTTGCTTATTGACGTAGCCTTTGAGCTGGAAATGGGCTTCGTCAGTGAGGATTATTTTGTTAAAAAATTCCCATTCTATTGAAAAACGTAATTGATAATAAGACAGTAGAGGGGGAGAGGGGGTCACTACATAATACATAATTTTTCAATTTTAACCGGAACCTATTTGGAATAAACTGAGAAAAAAAAATATTTTTTATATCTGAAAAAAATGATATCTCAATTTTGGACACCCTTTTATATTTTAAATAAATACTTATGTATGTCAGTTATGGTACAGTGCCCCGTAAGTCAGAAGTCCAATGGACTACTCACAAAAGTCAGGAAAGTCTTGATACTTTCCATTCAAGTACGTAAAGTTTAATTTAAACAAATTTTGTTTAATTTTTTGACAAGCTTTCGCAAGTGTTCAGATATAAAAATTTTTGTTTTTTTATATTTTTTATCTCTAAAAACTTGTAATTCTCTGGTTTAAAGAAGAGAGAACTTTTCTCAAAACGAATTTGTTAGTACATAAAAAACTGTACTAACATTGCTAAACATAGCACCTTTCAAAGTACACTTTTTATCTCTAAAAATTGTTGTCATAAGAAGGCTGTCAGTTAGGGCTGCCAGATGAAATTTGCAGAAAAATCGTCAAAAAAATCGTATAAAAGTCGTTTTATTGTTTTCAGTTTTTTTTACAGTGCCACAGTACATATAATAAATTACATATTTTTAATGCGTGCTTGAAGCTACATATAGAAGAATACCTCATTTGGCAAATCCAATTAACTCGACTTTTAGAAATTTATTAGTTAGTTAGTAATATGAAGTATGTAGTTCAATATGCATGTCTTAGACAATTTGGTGCTTATTTTGTTAAAAAATGCACATATTATTCTTGGATAATTCTCTAAGTTTTTGTTCAATATTCTGTTCACATTTTTTCTTGCTACACTACAACAACTTTATTCTGTTCCAGGCCTTCATCGTTATTAATATTGAGCTCAAGCAAAAGTCAAAAGATGTAAGCCAGTTGCTTCACCTACAAACAGTTATTAATGCTTTTAGAGCTGTCAATTGTTCATATATCCAAAATCGTAATTTTAGAGGCAAAAACCGTGAATTGTCATTTTGCCAAAATTTTGTTTAAAAATCGTCAAATCTGGCAGCTATGTTGACAGCAAAAAAAAGTTCCTTTAGCATTCAAACGTGTTTCAAAAAGAACATTAGAATGTAGGGTATCCTAAGATTAAATTAAAATATAAAATTTTTTCTTATTGTATTTAAAACTATGATTGCCGCATATCAATTTTCAATTGACGGTTTAGCTATCCTAACAAATATTGGGCTTGGACTCTTTGTTCAATTAAAATCTCTTCAATTTTATGACTTGTGGCGCCTCTTATGATAAAATTAAAATACAAATGATTTGAGTTTTTTATTTTTCTTTTGTATTAAAGAAAGAGGAAATGAAATGAAAGTTTTCTTAAACTGACGGTAATTCAATACTTTATTAGGATATTGTTTTTAAAGAAATTGTAAGATTGTAAGATAACGACAAATGAGTTGATTAAACAGTAATTTAAGGCAATAGGCAATAAAATTAACATGTTTTTTATTAAAAAAAAAAGAAAAGATAATGTTAAAAATCGAAACATAATTATTAGCTAGTAAGGGGTTATTTAATACTTTTTTTTAACAAACAAACTTTAATGGCATTTTAATAGATGTCATCAAGAGATTATGAAAAGAAACAAAAAATCAATCAATAATGTTGAGGAAAAAATCACAATCATAAATCAATCACACCAACTTTACTATACGTGGTAGGTTAACTAATTGTGACTGTGTTTAATGGCTGAGATTTTTTTTATACTTTTATTTTTCGAATATCTATAAAACTGTTTATTTTTTGAGGTTTGGTTTTCCAATTTGTTTTTCGGGTGATGATGTTTGTTAGTCAATGAAATCAACACTTTTTTGTTGTTTAAAATCCAATTTTTTTCTGTTTTAAACGAATTAAAAGGGGAGTTGATGGTTGCTTTTGGTAAAGCATTAGAAATACAACAGTTAATAGGGTCCCTACAAAAAAAAAAAAAAAAATATTCATTAAAATCACCAAAAAAGTAATTTTAAATATTTACCAAAAAATCACAAAAACAAAAAAAAGAAAAGAAATTCAAACAAATATCGGTACAAAAAACAAACAAAAATCAACCAAAACTCTAAATGTCTGCATAAAATAGTAAATATTTTGTTTTTCCACTATTTGTTGTTGTTATAGCTGTTGTTGTTTATTTGTTGTATTTATGGCATGAATGCATTTAATAGTTATGAATGCAGATAAACTCACATACTTCTCCTGCACTCACTCCTCATAAGCACAGTAACGAGTATTTTGTTATGTAGCGCTGCATCATCACAGAGTGTGGCATCATGACTCCTCTATGTGAGCGAGCGTATATGCTCCTATATGTCTGTCTGTCCCTATATATTTTATAAAGTAGTTATTTTTATGGATTTTTAATACAGTTTTATATTATTGATGAACAAAAAATGATAAATAAAAATATATTTTCCTTTTATTTCTCTCCTTGGTTTTATTTGTATTTATTTTTATGTATGATTTTTTCGCTTTATTTTTATTCTATGGAATAATCGTTGTTGTTTATTCATATAAATGTGTTTTATTTTTATTTGGAAACGGGATATCAAAAAATTAAAAAAAAAAAATAAATAAAATTTTAACACCGAACAGGTGCAATTTTGGTTTGTTTGGTTTTGAGGTTTTAAAAACGGTGCTGAATAAAATTTAATATCCTTATAACGTGTTTTTTAAGGTCATAATGATTGACTCGTGTAAAGTTATTAAAAAAAAAAACTGGTATTTATGACAAGTTCATCAGCAATTTTTTATATTTTTTTTATCATTACAAATAATTATTTTTATTTTTACATTTTTTTCAGTTTTAAGAATGTCCTTATATGCTACACTATTAAATGGAACATAATTTTTTTAATTACTTTTGCTTAACCAAATTAAAAAAGTTCTTTTAAAGATCAGACATAAAACTTTACTTAACGAAATTGTAGCCTTAATTTGTATAACAGCTGGTATAGAAAAATATGAAAAATTATAAAAAGTTTTTAAAACGAGTTAATAGTTCCCTACTCTTCTCATTTTCTTATAAATAAAAGCTATTTTATTAAGCACTTGCCACTCTACACATTTAAATGTAAATGCAATACAATTCAATTATGAGTATTTGAGACTGTAAACTTATGCAATTGCAATATTTTCTTCCTATCAATTATCAGCAGTTTTATTGAGTTTAGTTTGCAATACGCAAAAACTATCGGGTCCGCCATCTAACGTTTTTTTTCAACTAGTGCTTATTGCGTGAATGGTAATACTTAGCTCATGTCTGATTTGACAGATAATTAGTTTTATCCTTTCGCTGAACGCATATGGTTTTGCATACGCTTGAACAAGGCTGGAAAATATTGCGACATTACTTTGATCGATCGACTTACAGAAGATGCCGATTTTGCAAAAAAAAAATCATCTTTTCAGATGAAGCTCATTTTGATCTTGGCGGGTGGGTATGTAAACAAGCAAAATTGTCGCATTTAGGGCACAAAAAGCTCGCACGCATACAATGAAAAGCCGGTACACCCAAGACGAGTCACTGGTCCAGAAGCATAACTGGGCGATTTTTCTTTGAAAATGAGTAAGGAGTGGCCGTTACAGTCAATGGCGATCGTTATAGGGCCATGTTGAACGAATTTCTATTCACAAACATTGAAGAGGAGAATATTAGCAATTAGTGATGGCTTTTTTAAGCCCCAAATCTTGCCTAACGCTATGTTCGCCTTCTTTGCCTTGTTCAATACATCTCTCCTTTAGGGCCCAGAATAACATACATACATTTCACCCCCGTGGATATGGAGAATTGAACGCCTGCAAGGCTCGGTAAATCAATGGCTGTTATCTTGTAGCATCAATTCCGTTTTGTGAGGATTAATGAAAAAGTTTGAAGGCCTGATTACAACTTAAGAAAAGGGTGTGCGGATCAATATCTGGCACTACAATGGCCAGATCGTCCGTATAGCCAAAGGTCTTAATACCATAATTTTGCATCACCTCTATCAATTTCTCCACAATGATGTTCCACATCAGTGGCGATAGAACTCCTTTTTATCAAATGCGCCACCACAATGAAGGCAATGGTAACCCTGTAGGTCAAAAGTTTCCCTTCAAACCTAACAATGCAGCCTCATAAGTCCCATCACTGAACAAGATTAATTGTCTCCAATTTCCTTTAAGGGAGAACTGATTTTTAAATAAATTTGTATAATTTGGTAATGTTACCTTTTTTCTTCCGATACTCTTCTGGGGAGCATATTCTGTCTTAGATTCTAAATAGTTATACGTCTCCAGGTGTTTCTTGATCGACTATGATTTCTTGAGCCTTGTGGATTCCAATAGTGTGACCTATACACCTCCATTTTCTTTTTCTTATACATATGTTTCAGTATGGGTTCCTGATTAGTCATTGTTGAATAGTACTATAAAAACATACTAAAGGGTGTCCGCCGGGAAAGTATACGACTATGTTCGCTTTTAATTTTTGATTATATATGAAAGACAATGGATCCTATATTGATAAATGTTTTATTTAATAACGGCCATCATGTGTGGAATAATGCCCGCCTCTGTTAGCCTCACAAATGTAAGCCCTTTTGAGCACATCTTTCATTATATTCTCACACATTTCATCACGAATATTTTGTTTGAGCTACTCCAGCGTTCCTGGTTTGCTTGCATAAACCTTGCTTTTTAGATATCCCCACAAAAAAGTACGGAACAGTCAAATCAGGCGACAGTGGAGGCCAATTAACATCACCATTCCTTAGAATAAGTTGTTATGGAAAGAGGTCTCGCATTCTCTCCATTGTAATACTGGCTGTAGGCGATGTGGCACCGTCTTGTTGAAACTACATGTTAGTCAAGCCCAAAGCATGCAGTTGTGGCGTTAAAAGTTTTCAATCATATCGCTCCCCATTAACAATTACCGTTACGCTGTTTTCAGTTTCAAAGAAGTAAGGTCCAATGATCATTCCTCCTGACCAAATTGCACACCAGACTGTCACTTTTAATGGATGCAAAGGTGACTGATGAATAATTTGAGAGTTTTCCATTGCCCAAAACTGACTATTCTGTTTATTCACATAACCATTCAAACGAAAATGTGCCTCGTCACTCATTATGATTTTTTTATGAAAATCGGGGTTGCAATATGCGAACTGTTTTAACGATTAAAACACGTTGGTTTACTAAATATTTTTCCATAATAAATTTAACACGTTTCTACTTCACGACTGCCAAATATGAACTATCAAGACTAATGTTTACCAAAATGGCGGCAAATTGGTATACCTTCCCGGCGGACACCCTGTATAATTCAACCACCAGCTTGATGTACATAAGTGCAAATAAGTGCAAGTTCCTTACTTAGTCAGACAGGGAATTTTTTTTATTTTACTAGAATAAGATTTGGCTGGGCGTTGTTAGCTCTTAAAATTGTGCTTTTTGAAGATTGTAATTTAATTCTTCTTATATTGTTACCGTACTTTTAATGGAATTCGAGGCCTTTCGTGAAATTAGCCGAGTTTCACGGGCATGCAGACTTTTGGACGACCCGTACTTTTTAATTTTCCATAAGAGCGTCCCAGTTTTTTCGTCACTCCACGCATACTCAATCCCTGCTTATGAAGTGCCACAATTAGGCCTTGTTCATAAGGTGACAAAGGTTTACCACGACCCATACCGTGCAGATATTATTTCAATTATATATTATTGCAATAAAATAACAATTTTGATACCTTCTGATTAGATTAATTGCTTTATAATCACTGACATTATCATTTGATGCATTCAATTTTGCACTTATTTACATAAATTTAAATAAACATAATATAACGGTACATCTCTAAGAGCAAAGCCGGCTTATTATTCACTTATTTGAACGTTGAATTTTTTTGAATAAGGTGGCCATACATAACATTTTATAGTTTGGATGAATTGAGCAAATATTAAGGTGACCTTAGCATTTTTAAGCTGTTCATTATTCATGATCTTTTGAACCAATTTAGGTGACCTATTTTGGTAATTTCACTTAATCTTGTATGCCAGAAATAGCTGCCAAGATGTTGGAATCAAATTTGTTGATACACATACATCATAGTGAAAATATTCAAAAAAAAATTATATTCACCAAGTAAAGGTTTTCGTCAATTTTAGACGTGCTTAGCGAGTTTAGTCATTGGTATCGTTCTTTAACTAGATATCACATTACTCGGGAAAACTAAAAATTTTTCTTGTCTCTAACAAATAATTACATTTGCAACTAAAAGAAACCTTAAAATTCAGATTTATTAGAAAAGTGCCTGTAATTTTATAAAAAAGCCATATACATCGTTACTCATACTTTCTTCATTCAAATATGCTCCAATAAAAAAATTCTATTTTTTTGTCAAATATCATGTGTTGATTTTGAAAGTCGCCTTTGTTTTTAATTAAGTGGTCGTTTGTAACGTTTATAGTTTTTTCATTTCATTTTATACTCCTTCAGTAGTTTTAATTAAAAAAAAAGAAATAAATTCTTTGACTTCTTCTTTCACTCGTTCATAGTATATCTACTATTTAAGTCGTTTATGATGTTTTTGTTGTTTAGTTCCAGTGATTTCGGTAAAAATAGTACCTCTTTTTGGGGGGTAACCTAAAATAGAGAAAATAAAATTAAATGAAACGAAACTTTAGTAATATCACGCGTGACCTATGCTCTTATTATTTTATTTTTTCTTCTATTTAACATACGGGTTTTGTGACTGTAAGCCGTTTTTGTGTGTTAATATTATCAAAAACAAAAATATAAAAAATAAGGCAAAAAAATATACTTTTTTAGTAGAATAATACCGGTACTAAATTTTCTAAGAATACAACAACAAAAATAATAACATTTTAAAAATAGAAGTGGTAAAAGAGAAATGGGTACGTACAAGCACTATAAGTAAAAATGATGGCACTTTTGTAATAAAATAAAATGTTAAAATAGTTATTGGACAACAGAATGGGGCAAAAAGAATCGGAGTAAAAACCACAAAAAAAAAAAAAAAATAAAAATCAAGTCAAAGCAACCTTAACAAGGATGTAGAAAATAATTGATTAATTACACAGGCAATCTAGTATGCTATGGAAAAATAAAGCTTCAAAGAAAATTTCATATATGATGACCAATTTTTAAAAGCTTTCTTACAAATTACATTCTGTTTAAAATTAAAAGAATAGTAAACTACAAAAGTAGTGCTCTTACATCAGATCCATTTATAGTGACTTTAATGAGGCTATTTTAGGTTCCCAAATACTATTTTGTTTATTTTAAGTTTAGTTTAATGATTACCAAAGAACATAACCTCGGTGACATATTTAAGCGACATTGTCACTATGATATTTTCTTCGATGAATCATCCCTCATAGAATCAATATCAAATCGAAATTTGTATGAAATTTTCGTAAATGAAAAATTTCATTGATTAATCCTCATGACAATAAAAAAAAAAATGGACTTATGTATGACAATTTCATTGTAAAGTCACCATACTAAAGAAGACTAAAATTTCGCGACATTGTGTGTTATGAGTTGACTACATCCTGAATGATGCAAGATTTTGTCTGATATGTTAACGTTAACGAATGATTGGATGATATTGTCTGTTAGGACTCACTAATAAACAAATGCCTGCAAGACATAATCGTCGTCTGTCATCTACGAAAATTTGGGCAACTACTCAAAATCTCACCAAAGAAAATTCATCGTCAGTCAGCGATGATTTACCATTGACTTTTCAAGCTAATTGCCTAAAGTTTTTTAGATGACAGAAGCTGATTTTGTCTTGCAGGCTTCAGCGTATTAGTGAGACCTATCAGACAATATCATCGAGAATCATTAGTGCTTTATTCGTCAACGGGAGGTGTACAAACAAAATCCTGCATCATTCAGCATGTAATCGACTCATAATAGATAAAGTCGCTGAATTTAAAATTTCTTTAATATGGTGACATAACCACGACGATGTCACACATAAGTCCCCTTGTTTGTGTTATTATCACGAGAATTCATCAATGAAACTTTTCATTTACGATAATTTCACACAATTTTCGCTTTCTCATTCATAATTTAAGGTCCGATTACATAATTCCTCATACAAATTTTAAGTAGTTCGTTTTGAAATACCCTGTGAATTATTAACAAATCAATATTATCTCTTATTTTAATCGAGTTTTCAATTTACACAATTTTACAAAAATATCAAAAAGAGAAAGAGGTTAAAGAATTACAGCAAAATTAAGAATAACTGTCAAAACTAATTAGAAAGATACCATGCAGAATGTCGTGTAAACCTATCATTACTAAAGAAAACAATTGTAGTGCCGGAGATACTTGTTTCGTTTTTCGTGTCAAACTAGTCATTGTTTGTCGTTGCTTTAGCTTAAGACTGATCTCTATATTTAGGATGATCTTCACGACATTATTTAATTCAAAGTTCGTAAAACTATAACAAAATAAGGTAATTTTTGGCAATGGCTCCTTGAAGGCTTTCCGATGAGCTGATTATTCTGATAGGCGTTATCGAGAAGAAAAAGGATCCGTTTTTGGAATTTTCAAAACTCCTTCATAATTTCGGGTAAAAACCGGTTTTTTGACTTACATGCACTTATAAGCTAATAACTTAGCTGAATATAAACCGAGTCCCAATATTCTTTTCGGATTTGGAAGGAGGAGAAGCAGACCATTCCGTCGTTAAAGTAGCCTTGAAGAATCTGAGTATATTTTTATGCGAATGTTTAGATACATTTTTTCGCACTATTTTATAAAGGAACCGTACTACCTATAGGCTCAAACATTATATACTTTTGTTTACTTAATCAAAAACTCACCGAAAAGTCTGTCAAATATGTATAATCAACTTTTTGGTGGCTATAATGTACTTTTTGAATAGTTGTGTTATTGAGAACATGATAATTGTTGTCTGAGACTTGACTTGAATAGGTAGTTAGCATTATGAGTATCTGGACGAATTTGTTTTTATTAAAAATACTGTATAATAATTTTAATATTTTGTGTAAAAATTTAAGACAAAAAATAAAAAATCTGCATACACCCACTACCCATGTTTAATCGTCGCTGTCTCAGGGATGAGTAAAAGCAAGAGCATCTATTGCACAACGTGTTTCTTTTACTATTGTTTTGCTTATTACACACAGACAGCTGTTTACGTACGATAAGTGCGATCAGGTTTGCTGAAAACGTAAGCAAATGAAATTACACGGAACTTGATGAAAAGTATGTTAAGTACATTATGGTTATACACATATTATGGTTGGTCCTTAAGAATTATATTAAGTTATGAAATCGGTTGAAAATGGACGTGGTAATTAAACTTTTTAGTAGTGCAACTCAGGAAAGAAGAAATTTTTTCTTTACTTTTCGGATTTTTTTTTTTTTTTTTGGAAAATCTCTCATTTGCTTTACCGATCATGTTATTAGAACTTTTGGTGCTCAAAGCTTTGTTATTTGACTCAACTTGCTATTCCTTTTCGTACGCTTCTTGGTCTTCTGGGAATACACGATTTCTGATCTTGAAATAAACCTCCCATGATGGTCTGAATATACTTATTTTTTGCTGACTTATATCATACTTTGGGTTAGAGCCTCTCGCCTTTCCTAAGGAGCTTAGGCTACTACGAAGTAATTGAGATTGGATAGTACTTTCGGAGCCCCTAGTTGTACCTTAATATAAAGTAGCATTACTACAAATGTCGTTACAGGTGTAGCAGAGGTGTACCTAAAAAAGAGGTGGTTTTACATCCCAGCAAAGTTGCTGTAAATAGCAAATTAAGTGACTGTTATAGTAAAGAACGCGTGAAAGTTGGCATTGAACTAATACCCGTCATTTAGATAGCCGTGCTGTAAGCACTTTGTTTTGAAAACGTTTTTAAACTCAATTTGAAGCAACAATTTTTGACCCTATATTTGGGAATGAGTGTACAAGCACAAGACGAAAAACAGCCATAAAGTCATTTTATTTTTTGAACAACCCTCATATAAAAATATTTGCATAAAAAAGTTTGATTTGATTCTGTCCTTCTTTTTTAATTTTTTTAAAAAGTAGACCAACACGAAACAAATCACATGTTAAACATTAAACAATTCCCTGTTGCATATAGCGCAATATAATACAATGTTATAAAGTTAACTAAATATGGACAACAACAGTGTTGCAAGAAAGAAACATTTTAAAGGGAAAAAATTGTAGCAACTTGTTCAATTGTAGTAAGAAACAGAACGAAACAAAAAACAAAATTGAAATAAAACTTGCACTGGTTTTAATATGAAAAATAAAAAAATAAAAATGGAAAAAAATTAAGACTTTTTATGGAATAGAAGAAAGAAGAAGAGACGACCTGCTATACAGACATACTCATGTAACATTAACAATATTGTGTGTTGAACGTTGTCTGTTGTACGTCTATTATATATGTATGTTGTTGTGGCGGTGTTGATGGCTACAGCAACAACAACGACGACGACAACGACGATGATGATGAAGAGCAATGTGGATGACAATGATGACATGCAGCCTGCATGAAACAACACATGCACAGCACAATACAATACAAAACAAACGAATGACACTTTTTATAATAAAGCAACAGCAACAGCAAAAGCAAAAGCATTTAAAGTAAGATATGAAACTGATATGATGTATAAAAACAAAAACCCCAGGTCCCTATATACCACACGGTTGCGTTACATACATACGTGTTAAATACAACGACCCCCTGTTGTTGCTGAGTTTTTGTTTGCATTTAACTTTTATTCTTTAGAAAATTCAAAAGCTAAATAAAGTTTATTTGAATATATTTGAATTTGGATCCATTTTATAAATATATGTTGACATAATTTAAGTCTTTTGTTGCTTGCAATTAATTTCTGTTTTTCTTTTTTTTCTTTTTCTTTTTAGATTTCACAAAATCCCTCACAGAAATATCACCATAAAGTAGGTGAAGTACAAACACATCATATGAAATTGCTGCATTATGAGACATCAACAACTACAACATCCACATCTTTAACGCAATCTGCTGCTGCAGCGTCATCAGCATCAGCATCAGCATCAGCATCGACATTATTAAATACCTCTTCTTCGACACAAGATTTAATAGCAAATCCCGTTTATACCACCGTTAATCAACCCACAACTGTGATAATACGCAAGGATATTCACAGTTTTAATTTCTCCGACATTGAATTACCCATTGAACGGCCAACTGCCTCGGTACATTATTTACGCAACAAACATTTACTCAGAGATTTAACGCAACGTTCAGTGACGGGTACACCGAAACCACCCACCACCGAATTAGATGATATATTCATCAGTGTAAAGACAACGAAAAGTTATCACGATAGCCGTTTGGCGCTGATCGTGAAGACATGGTTCCAGTTGGCCAAAGATCAGGTGAGTTTCTTTATCATAAGGCAGAATATTTTATTTTAACATTTTTGTACGACCTACTTAGAATTTCAAGAATAGTACTTAAAGTACCAAACTGTTGCTTCTTCAGTACATGGGTACTATTTTCGATATATACAACAGCATCCACAAAATGTTCGTAATTTGTAAACGTAAAGATACTAAAAAGTACCCAGAAAGATGTTATTAAGTACTTAGTACTAAAAATGAAAAAAGTGGGTAATATATGGTCCTAACGCAAAATGTAGTTTAATTCAGAGTTAAATTTAACACAAAAGCTTAATAAGCTTTGTTTAATAGGACATGTACTAAAATAACGTATCTTTTTATTGAAAATACATTTTAATCAAGTGTGGGCTGTTTTTATGCAAAATAGTATTTTAAGTTACAAAAAATAACACAAAAATGGTGGCCTTTAAGACCTCAATTATTGATGAGTTATTAACATAAACCCCATAAATTTCATGCGGCCCCACAGGAAGTAGTAGATAAATCTCAAATCGAACGATCTTGGAGGCTAATTCACGGGTCCACTTTTCGAAACTGACTTATCTCGAAATTTTTATTTCAGTATGCCGATGGTTGCTATCGTATTGCTATCCTATTAAAACAACATCTCGCGCAGATCGATGTTATTCATACTTTTACACAAATTTGCGGCAACGCGAGCTCAGGCTTAATTTTTGAATAAATAAGCCTGAATGATATCATCAGCGTGCCAAATCACACCGAACTCATTTTCCTATAATTAATGGAGTGTGTAGGTTTGGTTACACTGCATATGCGGCAATTTTGTTTATTAGCAAACTCTTCAAGCCGAAAATGAACCTCATCGCTGAACACAATTTTTTCTTTTAAATGTTGCGCGAAATGATGACTGATTTTCAAAGTAAGTCTTGATAATATGGCAATGCTTTTTAAGCGTCAATCTATTTATGATGAGCAGTAAGAGAAGTATAACAATTCGTTTGACAGTTAACCCTCTCGTAAATTCGGTCGGACTTAATAAACACCCTCTTTATATTTTCCATTACTATCAATCAATTTTTCCTTTTTTTTCCATGCTTCATAACAAAGTCGAAGCTATAGAGCTACTATGGTCTATCGATGAAAAACTTGATCAAGTATTTTTAGCGGCTCATCGGTAGACACACTTAGTCAGAAGGTGCGAGGTCCTAGCTACACGTTGGGTAAATATATCAAAATGTCTTAGCCAAATACAATCAACTGTAGTAAGCTGGATGAAACACAACACTTTTTCGCGATCAAATTGTAAGCAGTAGAGATTAGAACTGATCGTGTTATGTTTGTTAATCAAAGGATCTTCTATGAAGCCCCATATGTTAACCACATCAAATTGAGGGTATGAACGAACTCAAGAACATGAATATCCCTAGGAAGAGGAGACGTTCTGATGGGTTAACCGTTGGTAGAATTGATCGTGTCATTGGGCTGCAGGAGCTCATAACGAATTAATTCATTTTATTGTCGCTCATTACTCAAATTGATTTTATATAGGGTCCGCCAAATAATTTATTTTTTTGTTTTTGAAAATGCTATAAAAAAACTACTGAATATTTTCTTAAATTTATTTTTTAATTTGAAAATACAATCCTTCCGGTTAATCATGGAAAATAATTTCATTCAAATGGCTCGACTGGCCATGCAGTAGCCTACACGATCGGTCCAATTGTTAGACACATTATCGATTGTGTGCAGCTGTATTTCACCAATGGCTTCACGAATATTCTCCTTTAAAGCGTCAATTGTCACTGGCTCGTTGGCGTAACACTTTTCTTTGACGGCATCCCACAAATAATAGTCCAACGGTGTCGAATCGCAGCTCCGAGGTGGCCAAACGACATCAGCTCTGCGGCTGATAATGCGATCTTCAAAAACAGGGCGCAAAACATCGAGTGTAGCTTCGGCTGTGTGGCACGTAGCGCCGTTCTGTTGAAACCAAATCTTGCTAATATCCTCCTCTTCAATTTTTGTGAACAAAAATTTGGTCAACATGGCCCGAGAACGATCGCCATTGACTGTAACGGCGGACACTCCTTACTCATTTTCGAAGAAAAATGGCCCAATTATGCCTCTCGACCAAAATCCGCACCAAACAGTTACTCGTCTTGGGTGTATCGGCTTTTCAATATATGGGTGCGGGTTTTCTGTGCCCCAAATGCGACAATTTTGCTTGTTTACATAACCGCCAAGATCAAAATGAGCTTCATCTGAAAAGATGATTTTTGATTCTGCAAGATTACCATGATTTTCAAAGTAATGTCGCAATATTTCCCAGCGTTGTTCAAGCGTATACACAACCATATTCGTTCAGAGGAAGGATAAAACTAATTATCTGTCAAATCAGACATGAGCTAAGTGTTACCATTCACGAAATAAGCACTAGTTGAAAAAAAAAACGTTAGATGGCGGACCCTTTATATTACAAATTTAAGTTGTGAAGTCGTTTTTAAATGATTGTCGGCCTTTAACCTCAATTTTTTTCACCAAAAGCTTTTTTTCACTGTCATACAAGATAAAAAATTTCATCCAGTTTTTCAGTGACAGTGATGTCCATATTTGATATCAATATTTTAAAAATGGAATTTAACAAACCAGTTCTAGGTCTGACTTTACCTAACAGTATTCTTCCTGTACACTTGACGGCATTTTGTAGCCCTTTTTCAAATTTTATGTTTAAAAAGCATGAAATACCGTACTTCTTTGAATAAAGGGTGCCAAAATTGAGGTACTATTTTAATTTTAATAAAAACAAATTTGTTTAAATATTAAAAGTATTTTTATCTCAGTTTATTACAAAAAGGTTCTGGTTAAAAATAAAGAATTATGTCGTTCAAGTGAGCCCCCTACTAGCTCAGCAGTCTTCCAATCTTTTATCAGAATTACCAATCACGTTTTTCAATAAACTGCTGTTAATGGTTGATATGCGCTCGATAATGTTGATTTTAACCTCTTGAACTGTTGTGCAATTATTGCTGTACACGTTCGATTTCAAAAAACCCCAGCAAAAAATCTAAAAGTGTCAAAGTGTGCACGACCTCGGTAGCCAATTTACTCCTCCTCTACGAAAAATAATACAATTTATGAACTTTAATTTCAAAAGATCCATTGTTTCTCTTACTGTGTGACAAGTAGCACCATCCTGTTCAAACAACTTATTTTTTACGTCTAAATCGTCAATTTTCCGCCACAAAAAGCTTCGGTTCACCACCCTGTAATGATTTCCATTGACCGTAAGTGCACATCCATGTTCATTTTGATAAAAATACCACGCTAACCCGTATCTTTTTGTGGATGTAATGGCTGCTCTAAGACAACCGTCTCTTCGTCGGTGAAGATTATTTTGTTAAGAAAAGCAAAATTTAAATGATACCTCAATTTAGGACGTCCATTATTTTACTCAGCTTCAAATGACTATAAGCACGAATAGAGCCACAAATTAAGGAGAATAACCTTCACCAAATATATAACTTGACTTGTTAAACATGTGCGTTTAACACGATTGAGTTAGTTGGTGCCTAACATATGAGCATCAACACCATTTATTGACAAAAACCGCACCGCATAAGAGCATTGTAGTCTGGAGTATTTTATAGAGGGGCTTAACCACCCGATGGCATATTTCAGTGAAATTGTCACTATGATATTTTCATCGACGAATTATCGTCACAATATCAGTATCAAGTCAATGTCTCCATACTAAAGAAAACTGAAATTTAGCGACAATGCATGCTATGAGTCGACTACATGTTAAGCGATGCAGAGTTTTGTCTGTTACACCTCCCTGTTAACGAATAAATCACTAATGGTGTTCAGTGATATTGTCTGTTAGGACTCACTAATACACGGACGCCTGCGAGACAAAATCAACTTGTGCCATCAATGAAAATTATGACAATTATTAAAAAAAAATCAGGCAGAAAATTTATCGTCAGTAATCGATGATTTACCATTTTCAGCGTTTCTCACGATGATTCACTATGATGTGTGCGCTCGGGAACTTTTATTAGTTTGTTTTGATCTTATTTTATTATTCTATATATCAACTGAAGATAAGTTTCTAGAGCATGCTAGGTGAGTGCACTTTCTTCTTTTTTCTTCTATTCTACAATTGCTAATACAGTTCCTTGTATCATGATCAGGTTTATGAAAGTTGGTAGATTGTTTCGTAGGGGAGATTTACAAAATGAAATTACTTACTTTAGAAAAAATTCTCTACCTTTTAAGCTGTTCACTTTTAAATTAAATTTTAAATCTTTTCCACACACATTCTTTTCTAATAGAGGATAATAGTACTTTAATTATTATTTTAACAATAGCTTTGCTTTTAGACCTCATTTTTTAAACATATTTTACACATGCAATTATGCATAAAATAGAATGCATTTACTTGAAGAATCTTCACATAAATTCCAACTAAACATGCAACAGTTTTTGCATGATTTTTAAGCAAAAACCATCACATTCTTCTCTCTCATAAACTACATCTGAATCCATCCACCACTTGCATAAAATTAAAGTAAATTAACTTTCAAGATGAAATTACAATAAAACGATGATGATTTAATCTTGAAATGAATACGACTACGAATATAAGGCATAAACGAGTAGTATAAGTACGAAAACGAGTGGCAGAGAGGGAGCGGACTAAATATGTAAAATATAAAATAGAAAGAAAAGTATTACACACCCCTACCGCAGATAAAAGATATTTTACAATTAAACACGTACTTACAAGAGAATGATTCACATACAAAAATTGTGTCTTTCTTTGAATGCAACAGCTATCAGAAAAAGGAAGAAAATAAAAGAGGGAAAAAGTGGATAGAAGATTCCCAGCGCATTAATAAAAAATATAAAAATTTATATTTTAAATAAGAAAAAATGGAATTTGTTTTTTTCTTTCCTGGATGTGTTATAATATATGTCAGTGGGTAGTGTAAGTAGCAACAGCAGGGTGTAGTTACTTGCTACTGGTACTTTTTTGTCTTGGAACTAAAGCTGCTATAGAAAATATAAAAAATGATACAATTTCATGTATGACTGCCAATATTTATTTAAACGTACACATATTACACACATCCAGCATCTCATCCAGCTAGACAGACATGCAGACAGACAGACAGACATGTATGTGTTTCATTTTCAAATTTAATAAGAAAATTTATTTAATTTTTTTTTTCTTTCAGATCAGACATAAAGAGAAAACATATAACGCCCTTAGGAATTGTTAAATTAAAATTAAAATTTTGAATTGAAAAATATATACTTAAGAAAACCGAAATGATTAAAATTTATTTCAATACATACATATGGATATACGAGTACATATGCACGAGTATTTTGTGAAAATTGAAAAACTGTGGGAAAACTGCATGTTTGGGGAGTAAGATGTTAAAAATATTGTTTAAATTATTAAAAAACTTGGTAACAAAATAAATTTTTTGAATTAATTACATGCATGCAGCAGCATATGAATATTATTTTGCCTTAAGCTTTTATTCATACTGCAAATGTTCATTAATGTTTCAATTAACCATGAAAATTAATTTTATAATTTGAAGTATTTGCTATAAATGTTATAAAATAATGACTTGCAAAGAGTTTCAAATATTTTCTCAAAGTACAGAGACGTTCAAAAAGGATTCTTAGCATATCTTTTAGATTATGGCTTGAAATTGTCAAAAAAAATCGTAAAATTTTGCATAAAAATTGTCAAAATCGTCATCATGTTTTGGAAAATCGTCAAAACACAACTAACTTTTATTGACACAAATAAACAAAAAGAAAGAGTCTTCTTCTTGATAGATAGTGAGCGAGACCGCTAGAATTGTCCAAGAATGGCTGTTGCAATAAAAGTTCTAGATAAAGTGTAGACCACCATAAAGCTCTAATTCCAATTCAATTAAGAATTTATGGACAATAGTAAAAAAACGCCTGCAAATATATAAGTGGGCTTCAAGGAACATGTTAGAGCTATGGCAACGAGTATAATACAAATGGGACCAGGTTTCTCTTACATTCTGTGGTAATATTGTAGAGACTATGTCTAAATGCTTTAAAAACGCGACAATAAATAAAGACCTTTAAGAAGTATATTATAAATATGAGTTCCCCTCTGTTAAAGCAAAGAGTGCAAAACCATGTAAATTTGGGTTTTTCTAAAAGGTCCACCATCTAACGTTTTTTTTCAACTAGTGCTTATTTCGTGAATGGTAACACTTAGCTCATGTCATGGCAGATTTGACAGATAATTAGTTTAATCCTTCCACTGAACGAATATAGTTGTGTGTATACGCTTTTTTCGCTTCGCTAAGTGGGCCTGCAATCGACTTACAGAAGATGCCGATTTTGCCAAAAAAAATCATCTTTTCAGATGAAGCTCATTTTGATCTTGGCGGGTATGTAAACAAGCAATTTTGTCGCATTTGGGGCACAGATACATTGAAAAGCCAAACGCATACATTGAAAAGCGATACACCCAAGACGAGTCACTGTTTGTTGCGGATTTTGGTCCAGAGGCATAATAGGGCCATTTTTCCTCGAAAATGAGCAAGGAGTGGCCGTTACAGTCAATGGCGATCGTTATCGGGCCATGTTGAACGAATTTTTGTTCACAAAAATTGAAGAGGAGGATATTAGCAACATTTGGTTTCAACAGGGCGGCGCTACGTGCCACACAGCCGAAGCTACACTAGATGTTTTGCGCCCTGTTTTTGAAGATCGCATTATCAGCCGCAGAGCTGATGTCATTTGGCCACCTCGGAGCTACGATTTGACACCGTTTGACTATTATTAGTGTTACGCCAACAAGCCAGAGACAATTGACGCTTTAAAGGACAATATTCTTGAAGCCATTGATTGGTGAAATACAGCTGCACACAATCGATAATGTGCTTAAAAATTGGACCGATCGTTTAGGCTACTGCATGGCCAGCCGAGGCAGCCATTTGAATGAAATTATTTTCCATTATTAACCGGAAGGCTTGTACTTTCAAATAAAAAAAGAAATTTGGGGAAACATTCAGTAGTTTTTTTTTATAGCATTTTCAAAAAACAAAAAAAAATTTATTTGGCGGACCCTTTACACTAAAAATATGAGTTCCCCTCTGTTAAAGCGAATAGTGCAAAACCAAGTAAATGAGGAACTTTTTAATTCAACTTTAAAACATACATTCGAATTTACTCCCCACTGTACTTCAGCGTTTTTTAATAAAAATAAAAATTTTAAAATTTGCGTAATTTTTTTTTAAACCGTTATTTTTTTCTATTTTTTGATTGTTGATTACACGACTTTCATGCACTTATAAGCTAACAACTTAGCTGAATATTGCCCGATTGTAAGTTTCCTTTCGGATTCGGAAAGAAGAAAAACAGACCTTTTATATGAAATTATATCGTTTTAATAACCTTGACGAATCTGGGTGTCTTTCTCAAGCAAACACATTTTTCATTAAATTTTTTCTGATTTATTTTTTTTTTCTTAAATTTCTTTTGAAGCGTTTTTGCGCACTACATTTATGAATTAATTAAGGATTAATATTAATTTTGAATAAAATAAGACTTAAGGCTTAGAAATCTTTTGGAAATTGAGGGATTTATTACGCTTTTTAATAAAGCAACTCATGAATGATTTTGATAACTTCTGTCCTTTACAGACATATTACTTTCTACAGACATATTCCTTTACAATAGTTTTCTTGTACTAATTGGCTAATAATACACTGCCATACTTTAGTAAAAAAGTTCTTACTCAAAATGTAGAAAATATTTATTATTTAACAAAAATCGTCATTTTAAGAAATGTCGTCTTTATTTCTCATAAAGCTCGCTTTAATATTCTGAAAATTTTTCTAAGCACTTATTGGAATAAACTTAAACTCCTATAGCAGTGTACTATGTACGCTTTACTTTTGAAGAAAAATCCGCCTGAAACACTATTAATGTATTCTTCTTTGCGAAATTTCAATCACAAGCAACGATGGGAAGCTTGATTAACGTAACGATGAGCATAAGTATAAACATCTGCCAATTTCCCCAGAGCCTTCATCATAAAAGTCGTTCGAGTGGCCATTTAGAGGTACACTATCTAGATATACTAGTACTTTTTCATTGCTTAGTAGTGCTTGACTGCAATGTAACTCCATTCCAAGTTAACCCTTATGTGAGTGACAGGGTCCCCAATTCATTTTTAAATAGGACTTGGTTACAGGGTTTATTAGTCTAGAAAAACTTCTTGAAAAAAAAAATTTTTTAGCGCTCTTTTATTTTTCTGGGTGTGGCACAATAAAGTAATTTTTATTATACACTCTTACTAGCGTGACAGAGTACCTGAGTAGCCCAAAATAATAATACGCAGTTTATATACAAAATAAATCTAAGCTCTTTGTTTTTTATTGAAAACAATAGTTTTTTAGATGAATACTTACAAAAAACAATAGACATTGCTAAACCGAAAGGAGAACCCGGGTATTTTTGTCACTCTGTTAAAGTCTCTTACTGGAATTTAATTGACAATTACTCCGACATCCAATTACCGAGTATAAACCGAATTTCTTTGGCTGCCAATGCCTCTATGGTATCAAAATTAAACCTCCGGTCAAATTTGGAGAGTATTCTTTTATCTACTCGGAAACTAGACTATCTACCATGCTAGCTTGAGCTCAAAAGTGTAAGAGGCAGCGTTGGCAACCAACTGGGTGACCCAATTAAACCAACCCGGGTTGTATTGGGTATTATATTTAAAAAGATCGCGAGTGGGTTTTTTATTTAAAGGTTTTCGTAGTTTATTTACAACAAAAATAAGTGTAATTTACGTATAAGGACTACAAATTTATTTGTTCCGTTTTTTGAGCTCAGAAAACATAATGAAATAACAAATTCATCAAGGCCACTGCTTACATCTTTTTCGCACCTCTGAGTCGATAACTTAATCTCGTCTCAGAAAAAGTTCTCGTCTTTTAATATGCGTTTAAAGCACATGTGTGCCATAATTAAAACAGGCCGTTATAGTGAAATTCCATGTAAAGAAAGCCCATACAAACAGGTGTGAGCAATGTTCGGAGAAAACAGCGGATGCGGTATTTTATCGATTCTAATAATTGTTTTGAAATTTCTGCGATATGAGGTCGGGTGTTGTCATGTAAAAGAATAACTTAATCACGTCTGTCTTTATATTCCGGCCGTTCGTCTCATAATTCATGATTCAAACGAAGTAACTGCAGTCTTCTCCGATCACATAGTTTTAGCAGCTCATAGTACACAATGCCGCCTCTATCCAACCAAGGGTGCAAAATTGCGCTATAAATACCAAAACAACGTGAATTTATAAGCAAACAATAATATTGTCGACTTGGACGAAATTTGGAAGCAGTTGCAAAACCCAATAAAAATCAAAAAGAAAAACCATCAAAAAACCCAATAAAATATGGTGCGCTGGCTTAAAAAAAGCACAGGTTCTTGCCCACCTTGGTCAGAGGCCACCAATGATTTTTCTTAAACACAACTAACTTTAACTAGGATAAGTAAACAACTGCATTACCGTAATGCAAAAGCCATAGTCTGTTTCTAAATAATTCACGGCCTTTTTTTTTGTAATGCCTCTCGAACTAGCGAACTTTCACTTTTTTAACAGAAGTACGTTCGTTAGGTTACAATAATTGAAATAGAAAAAAACTATGAGTAGCACTGAAAAATTATTCGATCCCCACTATTTCGGGTTTTTCTATTAACGTAGTTGGTCCAATCTATTTCCATTTTCACCTTCGGATCTCACTTTCTATTGGCGTTTGTTCAGTTTGTGTCCAAAGCTGAGCGTTGTTGATTTTGTTTAGCCAAAAGGTTTTTATATTAGACGAAGGTATCAGTTAATGAAGTCTTGAAATCCTCTGAGATTGCAACGAATTGCATTCCATAATTCATCAGTACAGAGAAACTGACTTCACACAGCTGTTAAACATTTTTAACTTGGTTCGCCTCGAGATATATTGTGGGCTTCAGACTTAATTTAGTTGATCGTAGGCTTTATTGTTAAGATTTATAACGTCCTCTTTAGAACTTTCGGATGTTGTTTTTATGCATCTCAGATAGCAACAGGTATGGAACTTTTCGGGAGAGGTTTGCTAATTCTCAAAAAAGAGAATTAAGTTTATGGCCACTTACTGCCGTTTTAGTATTCGTTTTATTCAGTTTTAACTGCATTTAATCAAATTTATGGGACAGCAGACATAGGTTCCGCATAATCCAAATCTTCGGAACACCATACCTTGCCTCTTGCTGTTGACGATACTTTCATTGTGATATTGTCAATGACCACACTGAACAGTAAAGGTGATCGGGAACACCCTTGGTGAACTATTAAATTAACATTTATGGTACTGCTTGTTGAGCCCTCATGTTGTATGCGGCATTGATAAAAAATATGGTGAAAAATTACGCATTTGATATCGAATGCAAATCATTATAGTTTTAAAACAATTTACTAAGAAATTTCGTTCGATATCGAATGCCGTGATTTATTTCAGGATCTTCCTATACAGACCATATGACGATTTTCAACAGCGGTATCACCTCCTAACATTGCTAGCGATTGGTTATAAGTATTTACGCCATCAAAAACGCCTCTTGCTAATGCATATGCCGTTCGAAGGCAGCGTTAAGTAGTAGGTTACTTTCAATGAGTCGAAAAATAGAATCGGGTGCAGCTGATTATTTGAGGGAAGTGTCCTTTGTTTCGCTTGGGATGTCGCACGAATTATCCATTCTTTGCAGCGAAGTGAGTTCCATATGGTGAGTGTAGGGTGTCAAATGCGTTTTCTAAGTTCACGAATTTAAGATAGAAGGGTTATCGCCACTTTACCGATTGTTCTCTGATTATTCTCAAGCTATTACTATGATGAAAGCTGCATTTGTTAGGACCAAAACCAGCTTGATGACTGAGGCTGTTTTGAGGCTAAAACCGTCTGTCAATCGTTTGTTTAGTATGTTAGTAATTTCCTTGTTTATCGTGTTGAGCAACATAAGTCACCTTCAGTGCTTACATTATGTAAAGTCTACAATCTTAGCAATTTTATTTATAAATCAATCCCTGTTCCAATTCGTAGTTCTGAATGCTGCAGCTTCAACACATGTGTGAGCAGGCATCTTTATGTAAAATACTTGTTGTTTTTATTTAATTCTGATCCCAATTTCAAATCAAGAATTACAGAATTTGAAAAGCCATATCATCAGTTAATATAACATTTGTAAACCATATGTGGGGGGGCTAAATTCCTATTAATTTCCAAGAACTTTAAACATATTTTTACAGTTTAATTTTGATTTACTCCTTTCGATAGCTGTCATCTCTTTTAAAGTCTCCATATAAAACTACACATAGCATTGCTGGTGGCCCTCCCAGTAAGCCATTGTTAAAATGTCGTGTGTGTTTATGTACAAATTTTATATGGATCCCTATAGACTTGACTAATATCCAGGTACAGTATTTTTAAATATTCCATTTTATTACACTCTAACAGGTTCTTTATATTTATTATACTCAATCTCTTACACACGTGTGTTTGCCTTTGTGTGGCTGTGGCTGTGGCTGTGCCATTCATTGTTAATGACATATTTTAAATAATGATGCCTTTTATAGGAGATTGTGTTAATTACCCTTAAGTGGTCCCCCACATTATAATAATAAAAAAAAAAATATATTAACAACACAAATATGTCTCCACATACTGACTGATATCTCTGTATCTGGATGTATATAAAGGTTAAGATATTATTTTCATAGTCATTGTTGTTATTATATTGCTATTGTTATCGTTGTTTTTGTTGTTGTCATATTCATATTTATAAACAGCAGCAGCTGCTGTAGATGACAGTGATGATGGCAGTCAGTTGTTTATGTACGACGTAGTTTTTAAAATATGTATCTTCTGTGTTGCTTTGTAGCTTCTTCATATAAAGCCGTAATGTGATTTCGGAGAGAATGAAAAAAAACATAAAATTTAAAGAAAGGAATTGTTTTGTTTAAGAACTTCTTAAAAATATTTATTTTTTACGTTCGTTTTTTGTTTAGACTACAGAATGAAAATATTAAATTTGTTGTTTAGATTTTGGCTTATTAATAAACAAATAAATGTTTATAACGTTAATATCAAGAAAGGCTTAAGAGCCATAATTTTTTGTAAAAAATGCGGTCACTTGAACTAATACTTTAATTTTTATTTTTGCACTTTTAAACGGGCACACATATTCAGCATTATACTCTACATTTTTTTGTCGCTTTTTACTATCAAAAGAGTTTTGCATGCAACGAAACTGATAGTACAAGGACCAGGATATACAAGGGACCAAATGCAGTTAATTTTTGGTGGATAGTCAACAGGGTTGGCAAAAATCAAAGTTTTATTTTAAAAACCCAACCCGTCGGATTTTATTGGATTTTTTTACGGATATTTTGGGTTTTATAGAGTTTTTTAACTGCTTCCTAATTTCGTTCAGTTCGACAATATTTTTATTTGCTAAGAAAATTACCTTGTTTTAGTATTTATAATACAATTTTGCATTCTTGGTCGGATCAAGGAGGCGTTGTGTACTATGGGCTGCTAAAGCAGACTGCAATTACAGACGTGATTAAGTTATTCTTTTAAATGACTACGGTCGGCCTCATGTGGTAAAAGTAGCCAAACAGTTGCCAGAAAGGCTTAAATGCCGCACCCGACTTATTTCTCGAAACATTGGTATGACTATTGGCTGCTTCACGGATAAAATATCTTCTAGCATTTCACCGAATCACTTCTCTTCAAGAAATATAAAATCGGTTTCAAAGTTGGAGAGCCTCAAAGAATGAGAATTTTTTTTTTGAAGCGGAATTCGGAAGTTGGCTCAGGAATAAGGAAGAAATGTAAGCAGTGATTTCATTCATTTTTATTTGGATTAATTTTTTAATTCATTATAACTTTTTAGCTAAAAATAATCTAACAAATGAATTTGTGCTCCCAATATCTAAATTATATTTATTTTTGTTGTAAATAAGCTGCGAAAACATTTCAATAAAAATCCCACCCGGGTTTTTTCACACATAATACCCAATAAAACCTGGGTGGGTTCAATTGCATTACGCAGTGGATTGTCAACCCTGCTTGTTAAATGGTCTGTCATTGTTACAATCATACACAAAACTTTTTCGTTTGGCCACTTCTGGTCGATTTCTCCTTATTGCCTTCTTTCAATCGGTTAAATTATAGAGAACGATGCTCATAATAATCTTTTAGTTCTACCGAATACTCATCATAACCTTGTTTGGCGTCAATCTAAACTTCGAAATTCGTTCGTAGATGGTGATTGAATTTTAATTCAAATTTTTTGAAGACTAATATTCTCATAAAGGGTGGGCATATTTCAGGTTAGAAAATAAATTGTCTTAAAAACACATTCTTTTTTAAACTCAGATGGGAATTAATAATGGAATATGATGTCGGGCAAATGTTCACCTCTAGCACGTCGGCAGACGTCCGGTCTTTTCACAAAATTTTGAACCAGATTTCGCAACTTGCTTTCTAACCTCAAAGTAGACCCTCTATTTAACTCATTTTTCATCACCCATAATGTTTAGTTTCAAAAAGTTTTCAAATTCATTACCTTTCAATCAAGGCAATTAATTTTGTAAAATTTATTTACTTTAATTCATATGGCGCGCAATTTTCTGGCTTCTTGTGCTTCGTATCACTTTTTTCGCTATTCGAATTACGTATATGAATTATGCTGTTCTCACGATACTTCTCTAATTGGTTTTGACAATTGTTCTTTGATATTTATGTATACACATAAAAGTTAAAAAAATATATCAAAGAAATATATAAAAATAGAAAAGCTTTTTTAGTAATTCAAACTAAATAGTAATTTAAACTAAATGACTTACAATTTGGATAAATGGCTTTCAGAATTTTGAGAGCGGAATTGTAATTCGGTTTAATATTAGGATTTGAGTTATAAATGAAAGAACAAATAATTAAGAACCCTTGTCTTATGAAAACAGAGTTAGTTAGCGAAGATTAACTTGCAACATTTGCAAAATTTTATCAATACTTTTTTAGAGATTTTCAGATCAGAGAAAAGCCTTTTCTTGATAACAAAATTTTTATATCCTAATCGAGAAAACCACACCTGAGTTCGTTTCATTTACAGCATTCTCACAGTACACTTTACATGCATTTTACATCAAAATTTTGTAGCGATTTTCCTGACGTATTTCTTAAGATACTTCATTTATTTTTAAATCGTGGACGATGAATTCAAGTACTTTTCTCCAAATGCAACCTGGAATATCAAGTTTGAAACGCATGTCCATTTGACACAATAACGAGCAACACTAAGTAATGTTGCTTTAACATTATATAGTGACAAAAAACCGCGTATATTTTTTCATGACACTTAGGATTAGAAGAATAGTGAATCAAAAGCTATTTTGCGGGGAACACACTTCTGTTTTTAACAGGTGGTCCCTCTATCGGCTTAAATTTGGTTATTACGAATCTGTCAATACTCATGTCATTCTATTCTGTAACAAAATTCAATATATTACCTCTACTGAACGAAATAAATCGATTTACGCTTGAGCAACGTTGGAACTTTTTGGATATTTGTTTCCGAAACAAAGACAGTTTTGCCTAAAAAAAATCATATGTTTGGCTAAAGCTCATTTTCATCTTGATGGGTACGTTAATAAGCGAAATTGCCGTATTTGTGGCTCAAAAAACCCAAACGTGGTCTTACAGAAGCCAATGCAAACATTATGAGTGACTGTTTGGTGCGGCTTGTAGAGCGGAAGCATCATTGGCCCATATTTCTTTGAAAATAAGGACGTCGGAACCATTACGGTCAATGGAAACAACTATCGGACCATGATAACCGATTATTTTGTGCCCTCTCTTCATGGTCTTGATGTGAACGATGTTTGGTTTCAACGTGATCTTATAACTTTCCACACATCGCATGCCACCATCGTTTTACTGTGTCAAGCGCTTGATGGCCGTTGAATTAGCCAAAATGGTGATGTCAGTTGGCCGCCAAGAAGTTGCGATTCGACACCGTTGGACTATTTTCTGTGGAGCGCCGTTAAAGACAAGTGTTATGCTGACCAACTAGAGACAATTGAGCATTTGGAGGCCAACATTCGTGATGCCATTACCGAGATACGATCCCATACACTTCATAAAATTCTCGAAAATTGTCCGAGAGAATGGGGTACTGTGAGGCCAGCCGCAGCAGCCATATGAATGAAATAATATTTTATTTCTGACCGGAACAATTGTACTTAACAACAACAAAATAAATTTGGCAAAATTTCAAACTGTTTTTATTTCATTGCATTTTTAAATTTAAAGTTTTAAGTGGCCTACTCTATATGAAGTTTGTTTCATGATAATAAGAATACCAGACTGATATAGACTTGCATGTGCAATCACAAGTAATAGACGTCTATAGCCGTCATTTACGTCAACGTGTGAAATATATGTTTTATCTTAAGTAAACCCAAACAGAAAAGTGGTCCACTTTTTCTTCTTAAGCCTCCAGTACTCGTCTTTAGATGGTAGATGGTGGTCTTTAGAATAAATTCCTAAAAATAGCCTACACAAGCTGTTGTAAAACCCCAGCTTGAATGATAAAATCCTTACAAACTACGGGTATTGATGTAAAGTAATTAAGAAGAAGCGATGGAAAAAAAGTATAATAAATATTTCATTCAAATTAAAAGTCCATTTTCATACAAACTGCTGCCACATTAAATTTGTCAAATTTGCAAAACGATTTTTCTTTTTCTGATTTTCAAATGGAATTTATTTGCAAAACAGAAACGTAAGTGTTAAGAAAAACACATCATATTGTCGTATGCTAAGGCACGTCCAGGATTTATGTGTTCAGTTTTATTGTGATTTTTTTTCTCTTTGTATTTTGACGACTGACAAATATGTACATGAGCAGGAGACTTGTTTACGTGTTTTTCTTTTCATAAAATGCATGTTTTTCTGTGCAGTAATCAAGCAAAGAGGGGCATTTAAAAATTTGTTTTAAATTCTAATAAGACTTGGAAAATATGTATGTGCAAGAAAACAGAAGAGCAAGAAAATCAAATGGATAAAAAAGCTATAGTCGGTAAAGCTCGACTTTATGATTCCCTACAGCATAATATAAGATTTGAAGGTTTAGTTAGCAATTCAATTCAATAGGCTGCCAAGGTACTGTAAATTCTAGAACTTTTTTGGTTTAAAAATATGATGCATAATTGCGGCCTATACTTTGCCTTATTCACTTTAGAGACTGTTATAGAGATCATCGCTGAAATTCAATAGGTTTCTAGGACTTTTGCTAGTCTACAGAGCACGAAATATATTCAAAAGACAACAATTGCGGGCAAATGCTTTAAAAATGCTCTCAAAGTAAAAATGTAAGTAAATAAATAAAAAATAAAACAAATAATAACAGGTCACTCAATTAGTGCGTGGGATAAGTAAGAAAAAATCTTACTTATGACAAAACTCAATTTTATTATTCAATATAGTTGACTTAGAGGGTGATGCAAAGAATATGGCGTTTTTCCATCTTCTCGATACCACGTTTATAGTACGATTTCTGTTTCTCGTCAAAAAATGCCTCAGTTTCAGTGATTACTTCATCATTGGACTTCTATTTCTTTCCAACAAGCATTCTCTTGAGATCTGAACACAGGAAAAAGGAGTTGGGGGCCAAGTCTGGCGAATACGGTGAATGTGGGAGGAATTCGAAGTTCAACTTATGAAGTTTTGCCATTGTTTTGAATCATCAATACATTCTTGTTTTTAGCCAACAGTGAGCAAACGCGGCATCTACTTTGTACAGAGCTTTCGCATACTCAAATATTCGTGTAAAATGACAAGAACACTATCATCTCATATTTTTACAATGTCAGCTATTTCGTGCACCTTCAATTTGCAATCATTCATTACAAATTTGTGAAGTTTTTTGATGTTTTTTGGAATAACAGCCTCATTTGGGCGTCAACTGCAACGCACTGCATCATTTGTGCTGATGTTACGATTCTCTACCATTTGTCTCGATGGAGCAGAGTTCGGATAATGTTTATCAAGCCATTGTTTGGTTTGCACCGTATTTTTTTTATCAAACAGTCATTCTATTTCAAAACTCGAAATTCAATTTTTTCCATTTTTTCTTCAATAACAAAAGTTGCCTCACGACTAAATAGTCAGATTGGTGTAAAATTTATACACGTGTCGTTTGAAGATTGCTACAAAATAAGAATCATATGGACTTATTGAATGACCTGTCATGCAAGTACACAGGAAAAAATATCAAGGAATATATCTAAAAAGCCGTTTTTGTTGTTAAAACAAACGAAATAAAAAGAATAAAAATAAAGTAATATAAGCAAAACTGTTTACTGAGCACGTTCCAGTCATGCATGACAATGACAATAAATGTGGTCGTCGGTTAGTTGGTTGGCTGCTTTTTGGAGTTTCCATTTATTTTTTTCTTCTGTTTTAACTTCATTTGTTAAAAAAGAAAGAAAATTAAAGTGTTGGCTTTAAATTAAAAATACAAGATAAAAATATTAAATAAACTTCATTTAATAAAATAAATAAGAAAAATTATTTTTAAATTGGTTGACACTTGTAATGGGTAATAGTTTTAATGCTTTTATAACTAGAAACGACTAGAAAATATTAAAATGGCAGTTTAGTTTGGATGGTACCCGCTAAAAAGTGGTTAAAATAGCACCATTTTGCGCTTTTGCTAGTAGAACTCGTATCCTCAAATACAGTAAAAAAACTGAAATCGATTATTACAATTTACGTCGATCTCTGGTAGTATCAGTTGATAAAAGGTTAGACTCTAACTTCTAAAGGGTCCGCCAAATATTTTTTTTTGAAAATGCTATAAAAAAAACTACTGAATGTTTTCTCAAATTTCTTTTTTTATTTGAAAGTACAATCCTTCCGGTTAATACTGGAAAATAATTTCATTCCAACAATGGCTGCCTCGGTTGGCCATGCAGTAGCCTACACGATCGGTCCAATTCTTAAGCACATTATCGATTGTCTGCAGCTGTATTTTACCAATGGCTTCACGAATATTGTCCTCTAAAGCGTCAATTGTCTCTGGCTTGTTGGCGTAACACTTGTCTTTGACGGCACCCCACAAATAATAGTCCAACGGTGTCAAATCGCATCTCTGAGGTGGCCAAACGACATCAGCTCTGCGGCTGATAATGCGATCTTCAAAAACAGGGCGCAAAGCATCGAGTGTAGCTTCGGCTATGTGGCACGTAGCGCCGTCCTGTTGAAACGAAATGTTGCTAATATCCTCCTCTTCAATTTTTGTGAATAAAAATTCGTTCAACATGGCCCGATAATGATCGCCACTGACTGTAACGGCCACTCCTTGCTCATTTTCGGAGAAAAATGACCCAATTATGCCTCTAGACCAAAATCCGCGACAAACAGTGACTCGTCTTGGGTGTATCGGCTTTTCAATGTATGCGTGCGGGTTTTCTGTGGCCCAAATGCGACAATTTTGCTTGTTCACATACCCGCCAAGATCAAAATGAGCTTCATCTGAAAAAATGATTTTTTGGCAAAATCGGCATCTTCTGTAAGTCGATCGCAGGCCCATATTCCCAGCGTTGTTCAAGCGTATACACAACCATATTCGTTCAGCGGAAGGATAAAACTAATTATCTGTCAAATCAGACATGAGCTAAGTGTTACCATTCACGAAATAAGCACTAGTTGAAAAAAAAAAAACGTTAGATGGCGGACACTTTACATGTATCTAGTGAAAAACGAACCCACAGCCCTCACAATAGCAGACTAATAAACTATACTTCTTTTCGTGAGATAACAACAGCACATTAATGTCATATTTCTGAATTTCATCAAATTGAGCTTCTCTAGCTAAATCATCAAATTCTTTGTAAATATTTAGAACGTCGTTTAACCATCTACATCTCTTTAATGCATTGTGGTTATAAAAAGTTGACAAAAATTCGCCGTAAGAATGCCAAATGTTAAAAAAATTGTAACGACGCAAATAGGATCTGCGCAAAACAGGGCTTTAGTGTAAGTTCTTGTAATGTAATAGAACAGTTTATTGAGATTAGTTTGTATTTTGCATGAGTATGTAGGCGTAATGTTGAGAATGATCACATACGACACAAGCACCCATGTTCGAATCTCCAGCAGAAGATATGGCAAAAAAAATTCAATTTCGGCTTCGAGTGTTTAATTAATAGAATTCAACTACCCCCCCGACATATTAATTTAAAGAAACCTCACTGACATTCCAGTTTTATCTCTGTTGATGATGATAAACATCACACGAATGATCAGAAGAAAACGATAGCTACTATGGAAAATGACATGCGAGGTAAGGATCATTACCATCACCACATGCAAGGATCTTCACCACTATGCAATCGTATGGAGGCATGCAGCATTCGATTAACCATGTACTTAGCCTGCAAATCAACTGATTATTGAATATGCTTCCAAAAGGAGTGACAGAGAAAACAAAAATATATTTTCTATAGCTTTTAGCAATAATTATAGCCCCTATACGTCTTGGGATCCTGTTCACAAAATTTACGCAGTCACCACCATTCCACTTTGATTGCAAATTTACACAATTTTTGAAATTTTCAGGCATTTAAGAAACGTTCCAAAAAATTTTTCCTGGGATTAATACCAAGTGACGCTAGCGACCAATTAATGTCCTTTAATCATAAAAAAAGATTTTGAAGGTGTTTCGAACTTTCACGAGTTGCATTACGAAAAAGCTTAATAACTCCGTTAATTTCCTACGGAGATCTTAGCCGTCTCATTCATTTTATTCATAACTTGATATAATTCCTCAATTAATTCGTCAATAGTACGGTTCCCACCGAACGTGTCGTTCAATAAATCTATTGTGGCACGAGCTGTGTGTGATGTTGCGACGTCTTGTTGAACCACATCTGCTGGACATCATGGTTATTCAATTCAGGAATGAAAAAGTTAGTAATCATGGCTCTATATCGATCACAATTGACTGTAACGTTCTGGCCACCATAGTTTTTGAAAAAGTACGGACCAATGATTCCACCAGCCCATAAAGCGCACCAAACAGTCATTTTTTCTGGATGTAAAGTTATTTCCACATACACTTGAGGATTACCTTCACTCCAAATGCGGCAGTTTTTTTGTTGACATAGCCATTCAACCAGAAGTGCGCTTCATCGCTAAACAAAACTGGCTTATGAAAATCGGGAACAATCTCGTTTTGGGTCCATTCGACGAATATACGCCGGGCGTGAGTCTATTCATTATGAATTGCCAAACCAAACTGAGAATAAATCTCTTGACAGCTGTTAAATCGGTCGCCATCTTGAAAAGTAATGCCAACTTAAAGTTCTATATTTCCATAAAAAACACGCTTTACTATAAATAAAGTAATTTTCAATAACAAATTCACAGACTCTCATAGAGCCATTCCTACACACGTAAATTCACCTTAAATAGAAAAAAAAAAAATGAAATAAAAAACCATAAACTGCTCTAGATTTTGTAATTTAAGTTGCGGTTATTGAATTTTTTTTGCAAAAACCAAAAAAAAACTAAAATTGAAACTTGTTTTTTGATTAATTACTATTTTAGCATTTTTTATACTTTTTTCTTTTAATACTATACTGCACAAAGCATTATTATCTTTTTTTCCAATACAAAATTTTAAAATTGCAATTAAACTGACCCAGTTTTTTTGGTCGTTTGTATTCGCATTTATCAGCAAAAACAGCTCTTTTTCCTCGCTCGTTTTAAATTTTATTAGTCATAATTTCATTTTTATTTATATAGCGAAAAAGAGAACATATTCGTACATAAATATGTTAACGGACAGCAAAAAAATGTATATAAAAATTTTCATAATAATCAATATTTAACAAATATTTAGATAAAAAGCTTTATGTCGAGAGCAGAATATGTAACTGTATGAAGTCTTTATTTGTTTATAAATTTAATGAATTACAATACCATTGTAAATTATATGCCTGGTGTAGTGTGATACATAAAAATCAGGTAAAATTCGAACCCACGACTCTAGCTTACTATAAACAAAGCTTAAATTGCATACGTCAAAATAGCAACTGCACTTACATATTTGCTTTGCATTGGTAGCTGACTGGTTACTTAAAACTTTGAAAGATAATAAACAAAAGCAAAAAGCAAAAGTAAAAGCAAAAAAGTTAGATCGTAATAACTTGCTTAAGCTTACTATGGGTAGGTTATTCGACTTTTTCAAAAACCGGTTTTCGAATAATTCGAAAATTTGCAATTTTAAAGTAACCGGTTTTCGGTTAAGAATTAATCAAATAACCGGTTAACCGGTTCTATAATTAAAATAAAATTCTTCTCAATTCTTGTTGCATTAGCAAATAAAGTTTTTTTAATTTTTGTACCATGTCGTAGTGGCTAGCAAGTATGATGGAACAACGTTCAGCTTTTTTAGGGCCTTAAACATTTCTTCCTCGAAAGCATAACGTTCTAATATTTCATCCCGTGATTAATTTTTTACATCGTAGTCTCATTTCCAGTTATTTTTATTTTGATAATCTGGACCTCAGGGTCTCTCTCAGAGTACCCGATGCTTACTGGCCCATTTGGAACGATATCATGTCGAACTGAAAGGGGTCCCAGTCATGCAGGCATCCGAGGGAATGAAATTGCTGATGAGTGCGCTATTATAGAGTCCTCTCAGTCTCTCGTACAGGGGGACGTGTAAGCCACTTTATGTGCATCGTCGGTTTTGTTGGATAAATGGGCACTAAGCAGGACGGAACACAAGTGAACTAATATCACCACCTGTGAAATATCCAGAATGCTTTGGCCTTCTCTTTCCATGGAAAAAATAGGGCTTTTCTTAGGTTTAGAAGGGGGTGGTTCAGGCTTTTTCGGGCATAGTTACCAGGCATTGTATAATGGACTGCGACTGTCCTGCTCTATGGGAGCTTCCACTTAGGCATTTGGGTTCATGTCGCTTTCATGATCTGAACTGTCTTAGGTATGTGTCACTTTCGAAGTTAATTAACTTCGTCAAAGGTACCGGTTGGCTCAAATGTCGTAACTGATATTTTTGGGTCTTTATGTGGGGATCTTTCTTCTGGGACTCTCCCACATATGGCTTTTTGGCCTCTTTAATGGGACTGTCCTTGTGAATCGACCATAGTGAACTCGCCTCTGAGTAAACTCGCGAAATGCGAGCGACGCATTTAACCTAATCTAACGAGTATTCACGCTGTAAAAAACTTCATTAACTAATACTTCTGCCACTCGGAGCCGGCGTTTGTAGTTACTTTTTAATGAGTCTAATTGATCATCATTCTTCATATATACTGAGAAAAAAATTATTGCTGCTCAAGTGTATAAACGATGAGCATATTTGCAATAAAAAAAATATTGAAACATATACAAATTATACATATATAAATTAGCCGGTTATTCGTGTTAAAATAACCGGCTTATTCGCTATTCGAAAAATAAACATTTTAAGAAAACCGTATTCGACAAAACCGGTCGAATAATAACCGTTCGATCTCCGTATTAAGCAGTCAGCAAAGCAACCGCTTTATCAAGAATTGCTCTGGCTTTAAGCAATAAGTTGTTGCTTATTTTATCTTTGCTTAACAGTCTACTGCAATTAATTGATTACGTTGCTGTTGCTTGAATTGCATGATAGTTTACCGTTTCTTAAGGAAAAAATTAGTTAAATTTTATTTTACTTATTTCGATTTTGACTCTTTGATTTCTAAATTGTTTTTTCGCGTTATTGGTGATAGAGTCGCTTCCGTCTTTTAAGCAGGTAAGTAAAAAAAAAAATAACTTATTGCTTTTGCTTTTTACTTTTGCTTAGTATCTAGCAAAGTTTTTAGTAAGCATTCAACAACACAGTTACTTAATTTGCAACTAAATAATGGAAGTAAAGCAAAATGGTTATCTGTTTGCTTTTGTTATTTCACTTTTGCTGTGTAATTTTCTTTAAGTTGAGTTAAGCAATTACAAATTCTTGAAACTAGTCAAGCATTTTTAACGATGACTATAACAGCTTTCTTTCCTTAACTTATATTGAAAAAGCTTTTTGCTGAAAAACAAAGTTGGTTAGAATTTTCTAATGTTACAACTCCTTTACATTTCTGTTTCTCTATTTAACACAAATAGCCCCAAGTGTATTAAATAAGAAATTATAAAATATATTGACAATTTAATTCCCAAATGTCCAAATGTTTTTTTTTTTTTTAGTTACGTTGTAAAGGGTGCCCACAAAAAACCTAGAACATAATATTGGGTGTTCGAAAATGTTCGGTTCATGTTATTTTAAAATGTAATATTTTTGGTGATATTAATTGCATCAGGCAACACTTTGTTAGAAGACATTGCCGATTAAAATTGCATTATTTTGCAAAAAGTAATGTACGTTTAACAGTGAGTAAAAGTTCGAAACATAGCAGACATATTTTGCTTTTATATTAGAGAAAAGGTAAGAATGCGTTTTCGATTTTCATAAATTGCGGTATATTTTATGTCTATTACATGCAACTTTGCTAATAAATAGTGAAACTGGTAAATATTTGCCGGTTTCAATTTTTTGTGAATTTTTAGAAATCAAAAATATCATAATTTAAAAAAGAAAAAAAGAATTATGATTTTTCTCCCAATAACCCCAAAAATACGGGTTATATTACAAACCTATATTAGCTGGTATAATTTGGAATTTTTTAACATATAGCTTAACGAAATCGAATAAGTCGTTTCAAAGTTATCATAAGATGTACGAAGCAGCCTCTTTAAAAATCTCATATTTTAGAAAACAAAATTCTAAAAAAAACTTATCCATAGAATCTGAAAAGCCGATGATTTTTGAAGTTAGGCAACTATAGCGCATCAAAAAAATACAGTGGTTATCCAAGTTCAGAAATTTGTTTTCAATTTGTTGCATAGTGATATTAATTGGGCCGCTAGGATCATATATGAGCGCATTTTCACTAGATTTTTTCAGTAATTTATAAAAAAAAGAATTCATTAACTTAACCCATTTTTTTTTTTAAATAAAATCGTTGATACCTTCGATCGATGGGTTGATCTACACCTCAAATAACGGCTCTTTGAATTTTGAAAATCTCACATGGCCCGCTAAAGTTATAGGCCGTATGGTAGTAATTTATTTATTTATTTATTTTATAGACCATAATAACTAATTATATTCTAATTGTTGAGAGTGTAGTAACTTAAGCCCTATGCTCGTTGCAGTGTAAAACTAGGGTCACATGATTGTGGTAAATATACCAATATGACACAATTTCTATTGTGCTTTATTGTCGTAGAATAACAAAATTAGCACAATTTATTCTACGAAATTAAATTTCAATATTTAAATATTGGTATGTATTGTCAACTTCGATTGTTGCACAAGAACGCAATAAATATTGGCACTTATTTGACGCATTATGACATTGGGCGGTCACACGATTGCCGTACCAATAATTGAGGCATTGCTATAATCGAGTGATCAAGTCTCTGGAAAGAATCGAACCCACGACCACTGCTCTAATAGACTTGCATAGTATTTCTTAGTCTACCAGGGGACTCGGCAAAATGGAAGTAAACAACTTGACAACTTGCAAATATTTTGAAGGAAGCTATTGAAATACGAAAAAATATATGTCTTTTTATGTTTTCTTTTTTTGAGTTGGTACATATGACACTATCACTTACAAATTAAAAATTATAAAATGTTTTTCGTGTACTTACCTTATGTGTATTTATGTATTGAAAACTTTTGCCATATTTTTGTGTGTTACAAATGCTGTCAGAGTAATCACATAAAGCGTTGGCTGTCAGGCAGGATACAGAGGAAAATGAAAGAAAATTCACAAAAACTTCTGTTGTTAATAGAAGAAAAACTTTTTTGCATTTTTGTTTTTCCTCTACAAACATATTCAAACCATATTCGTATAACCAGTTTTGATTTACAAAAATTTATTCTTATTACGACTTAATAGTCATCGTATTGCTGCTGCTGCTGGTATTATAAAGAGTAATAAGAGCAATACTAGTCTGTTAAATAAACATATATACGATATATGAATATAAGCGTGGTATACACAGTATTGTTCGAAACCTAAGCAACTTTTCCCCAGTAAATACTCATGGTCGTATATGTTGTCATTAAAGAGAGTAATGAAAAAATTCCCTGTTATTTATTATTATGCATATAGTCTACATACTAGTAATAGCAACAAAAAATAAATCTTATGTCTTTGGAAGAAATTACAAAAACAAAAAAGCAACTTTTACATTGTTGTACTTGTTGCGAAATATTAACTAAAACAACAACAAAAATTTTAAACAAAAAGTTTAGTCCCGTTATGATTGCTATTGAAAAAAATAATTTTGATTGATTTTATGCATTTTAGTAGTACCAATTATATAGAAGTGCAACCATGACGCGAACACGTTATGGATCAACTTTTAAGCTAAAGCTTATTGAACTTTTTAATAACGGTAAATCCCAAATTTCTATAGCAAGCTAATTGAATATTAATAAATCAATAGTTTCCCGACTTATAAAAAAGAATAAAGCTACTGGGAAAGTAGAAGAAGCCAATAGCAGTGGGCAACCTCGAAAAACTTCTGAGCGAACAGACCGGAAAATTTTCCGTTAAGTTAAAAAAAATCCATTTATTTCGTCGAAAGACATAGTGAATGAGCTTGAACTTCAGATTAGTTCTTCCACAGTCAGAACAAAACTTAAAGAGCTTCATCTAAGAAGCCTATGCTGACTAAGAAGCATTTAAAAAAGGTTGCAACGTAATCTCTGATTTTCTCAGCTTTTTGGTTATTTTAGGTTGGATTTTGCTAGAGCACACATGGATTGGACTATATCCAAATGGAGAACTGTTTTGTTTATTGATGAACCTAAATTTAACTTAATAAATTCAGATGGAGTTTGCCACGTGAGAAGACCAAAAGGGAAGCGGCTACATCCTCGGTACTCAAAAGCCACAATAAAGTATGGGGGTGGCAATGTGATGGTTTGTACCTGTTTTTCGGCCAGTGGTATTGGTCCCTTTGTAGAAATTCAAACAAAAATGTACCGTTTTGTTTACAGAGACATTTCAGCAACTCACATGCTTAACTATGCTAAGTGGGAAATGCCACTTCGATGGGTATTTCTACATGACAATGATCCAAAGTACTCATCGAAGTTGGTCAGGGATTGGTTAGCAGCTAATGGGGTTCAAGTTTTGGATTGGCCACCTCAATCGCCAGACTTGAATCCCATAAAGAACCTCTTTGGAATTTTAAAACAGAGAGTAGGAACTCGACGCTTTAAAAATAAACAGGAGTTGATGAGCTGTCTAAAACTGTCTATTCTATCAAATCTTATTGAATCTATGCCCAAAAGATGCGCTGAGGCCGTAAGAAACAAAGGATATCATACTATATATTAAAAGTTGCTTAGGTTTTGAACAGCGAATTTTTAAGTTAATTTTCTTTTTATTTTATTATAACTTCCAATGAAATGGGATTTAATTTTTGTTGTTATTTTTAGGTTATGGAACCATTGTGTAGTAGTAAATAAAAAAAATATTTTCTATAAATTTAAAGAGCAGATATGAGTCTATTATTACTTAGTGGGAAAAAGTTGCTTAGGTTTCGAACAGTACTGTATATTTATATTTGAAATATAATTTCTTTACTTCTTATGTATGTCTTTGGTTTATATGACAAACCATAACTGAACTGAATTGTAAAGACACCAATAAGTGGAAATAAACTTTTAACTATTTGTTGTAATTGAAACGATATGACGGCTTAAAGGCTATAATAATAAAGATAAGCAGCCTTAAGAAAGATTTTGCTTCTTTGAAATAGTAGGAGGAGCGGAATATAAGACAATAAACAAAAACTTTTCTCATAACATTTAATTTATAAGTTAAAAGTAGAATTTTATTATTAATAACAATATTAATTTATTCGAATTCTTGTTTCACTCTTTTCAGACATGGTTCTTTACAGATACGGATGATCCATATTATCAGCAAAAGACAAGTAAGTTTTTGCAAATATTTAGTTATTCTTCAAATAGTTCTTGGCAATAAATAACATTTCGAATTTTATATAGATATGTTATGTTATATACTTTTTATAGACTTTTTTAAAAGAAAGCAAATAAGGTTTATTAAATGAATTCAATTAAAATTTATTTAAAAAGAAACGTGCTCTTAAAATTTGTATCATTTATTTATTTGAAACAGAGATTATTTAGCCAAATATGTGCCATTTTGTTCGATAACCATTATAGAACTTTTGGAAACTGACTCAAATAAATGTAAATTTCAACCATTAAGAGAGTTCTGTAGAGATCGTAACAAATGTTAATCTGAAGTTGCAAAGTCCAACTAAGCTCTCTCAATTTCTGCCACGTCATCTAACGATTCATGATGAAATACAACAGACTTTTTTGTTGATCAATTCTATTCGCTTTAATTGAATTGCTTGCTTCAATCTTATTAACTGTTGACAGTGGATACCAGAATTAATCGTTTGGGCAGGTTTCAGAAGCTTATAATGAACAATTGCCCGGCTCTGCCACCGTCTGCGAAGCTTTATCTGGCTTCATCATGATCTTTTTCGCACTTAATAGTCGTACGTGATCAGTCGCTTCATAAATGGTTCGATTTCATTTCGTTTTAGCTGTGAATCGAAAAATGAAAATTCGGTCATTTAATTTTTCGCTGTTAATTTCAAACATCGAGTTTCTTAAAATGATTGATATGAATGCAATATTAACGCTGTTTATATGCTGTTCTTTCCCAATTTTTCTTTTATGATTTCATTGACTTTTTTAGTGATTGGTTCAACAGAGTGAAGTGCATCTTTGACATCAAAATTATAATAGATATACAACCAAACCATTTCACTGCTGTTTTGGAGTTACTGTATCGTCTCGGTAGACTTCATAAACTTTTTCAGCAACCTGCGACGCACAGTGCGTCTATGGGACAATCTCTCATCACGGATATTGATAAAATATATATTTTTGAAAGCTAATTATCGGCTGAGTATTATACTAAACGATTTTTTCGGTTAATTCTCTATATTGGCGAAAGAGGGCGCTAAGCCATGTAAAAAGTTGGATTTTAGGTAATGCAGAAAAATATTTTTATTTTTTGAGAAATTTTGAAAATTTTATTTTTTTATATTATTCTACAATATTATCAACAAATTAGAAAAAAGAGGTTTAAATATTGTTTATTATTTTTATTTTTTACTGATTTGAGAAACGCACACTTATTTCAACAAAAATTTTAAACTTATCAAACTTTGAAGGAGTATTACAATAAAAAAAGTATAAGAAATATATATTTCTTTATTACTAAAGGGTGTTTTTTATGGAGGTATAGAACTTTAACTTGCAATAAAACAACGATGGATTATTCAATTGACATGAATTTTATTGATCCGAAAGATAATCTTGTGGCATTACACTTTAAGTATGATTTCTGGCATATGACCGCCACGGCTGGTGCGGATGTAGTCCAATCTGGACGTTCAAGTTTCGATGACTTTTTCCAACATTTGTGGCCGTATATCGGCAATAACACGGCGAATGTTGTCTTCCAAATGGTTAAGCGTTTGTGGCTTAGACCAATGACTTTACATGGCCACACAGAAAGTAGTCTAGCGGTGTTAAATTACAAGATCTTGGAGGCCAATTTATAGTTCCAAAACGTGATATTAGATGGTCACCAAACGTGTCTTTCAACCGTCTTGTTGAAACCACATCTCCTGGACATCATGGTTATTCAATTCAGGAATGAACAAGTTAGTAATAATGGCTCTATACCGATCACCGTTGACTGTAACGTTCTGGCCACCATCGCTTTTGAAAAAGTACGGACCAATGATCCCACCAGCCCATTAAGCGCACCAAACAGTCAGTTTTTCTTGATGTAACAGTGTTTCCACATACACTTGAGGATTACCTTCACTCCAAATGCGGCAGTTTTTTTGTTGACATAGCCATCCAACCAGAAGTGCGCTTCATCGCTAAACAAAACTGGCTTATGAAAATCGGGAACAAATCGAAATAAAATTGCACTATTTGCAAGCGTTGTTCAGGCGTGAGTCTATTCATGATGAATTGCCAAACTAAACTAAGAATAAATCACTTGACAGCTGTTAAATAGGTCGCCATCTTGAAAAGTAATGCCAACTTAAAGTTCTATACCTCTACAAAAAACATGCTTTACTATGTTCTATCCAATAAAAACAAATTAGGACCTACTTTGTCCTACAATTTACAAAATTTTGAGATTTTAAAAATATGTAATTTAGAAATTTTTTTTTAAGTTTTGCTGCTTTAAAGTAGCTTAAGGCAAATAGAAATTTAAAAATAATTTGTATTATCAATTTATATATGATATGCATATGTATTAACCCAGAAATAATAAAAATTATTATTAAAATTCCAAATATGAAGTATAATATAGAATTATCGTCATTTTACTATACAATTTTCAATGTTTTGTTGTTGCAGAATCCACAAAATTAAAAACTTATTTGGAAATTATTTATAAAACAAAAAAATAAATATAAAAAACTTAAGATAGGCTTTGTCAGATTTAAATATAAGTGGACCGTGGGACGTCCGTAGTCCTATATTTTACCGTAGTCATTTCGACAACTTCTCCTAATTTTATCCATTCGTTCTATAGGATCGACGCACTGTGCGACGCATTCTTATTTTCTCCATAATAAAAAAGTAAATTATGATGGTAATGTTCCAAATTTCCTCCCATTCACTTTTTAAATGAAGATAACTTTTTACAGACTAATGTGTTTTAGATATTATCTTCTAATAAAGTGAAGTCTAAAAAGTCACCTTTTAAACAAGCTACAGTGATGCCTGATACAATCAATATTACCAGAGATATTACATTTTAGAGTCATCCTTGTAACCAAAAACTCAATAAAAAATTTTTAATTTTTTCTAATTTTTAATTTAGAAAACAAAAAACTTCCCTTTTAAATGAGTTTAGTTTTGAATAAAATATTTAATATATTTTTCACTTATGAATTATGTATTTGCTTTTGCCACTTTTTTGATCAGTATTTATTATGACCCAATTGGCTTTTCATTTTCGTTAAACTCTTACTCCATTATTGTTTCATTTGTAAATTAAGGTTAAACGCAAAATATAAAAAATATTAAAGAAAAAAAAAAGTTGGTCGATAATAACTTATGTTCACAGATAAAAGTAAAAACTGCAGCGTTGGTACTCTACTCATAATATGCGAAATTAAAAAAATTCCAATTTAGTCGCACATCAAACCACTCCGCCTACTTGACCGCCTTCTAGTGGCCACTGTTGCAAATAATAAAACAACATCATGATGACGATGACGATGACGATGTTGATGTTGGTGCTGTTGCTGCTGCCACTATTTTCTTGCTTCCGATGAAAAGAATCACAAGAACGCATTTTACTCCTATCATTCTATGGAACATGGCATCATCACCATTCAGCATATAACAATCAACCAACAACAACAGTCATCATCATCACCATCATCATTTTCATAACAATTGCTAAACATGGTCATGTTGTTTGTTAGAGACTCTATACGTTTTATTTTTGTTTGTTAGTTTGTTTGTTTGTATCACCAACACCACCATATGGGGCTGATTGCCTGTTTGTTTGTCGTAAATACTGTTGGTTGGTTGGTAGGTTAGTGGCTAAAAGCTGTTGAAATTAAACATTTAAAGCTTATGAATATCAGTTTTAAATACTTTGCACGGTATTACTGCCACCATCACCATCGCCATCACCACCATCACAACAACTCACAATAACAACAACATCATCATTATCACCAATAACAACAGTAGTAGCAAAAATGAAAAATCGTTTTACTAATGATCATTAATAGTCATTATTATCATCATAATTATAATAAGCTTTAGTTTCCCAGGCTTTAATAACCATTCAGCGTTTTTTTTTTTTGTGTAAAAATATTAAGGTGGTACAACATCTAATTGGTTTTTATATTTAAATTTTGTTTATTTTAGAAAGACTTTTAACAAACAAGCAAAAACTTATGTTTACCCCTAATATTAGCACGTTTTCATATGTTACTGTAAATGTGCTGTTTTAATACTTTTTTCTAGATTTTTTGTTTTGTTCGATTTTGTTCTGTTCCAATTGTTGCTCCATTGAATGTTTAATCTTCCACCGATATTTATTAATAAGCAACAACAGCACAAACAACAAAAAGTTATTAAAAATAATATAAATGATCCTTTTCACGGTAACAAAAATTGAAAAAAAAAATATCAGAAAAAACAAATTAAAACCCCATGAAACCCTTTTCTTTTGAAATCTCACATTGGCGGCTGTTGCTGTTACTGCTGCAACTTTTGCTTTCTAAATTTGCTGAATAATGTTATGTTGAGTCCCTTAGTTTTAATTGAATTGCAAAATATAAGTATTTTTTTAAGTCTAAAATACATTTTTTTAATTTATTTATTTTTAAATTATTTTTTTAAATAAAGTTGTGGCATTTTAGTTTTCAAAATTTGTTTTTCTGTTCGCCTTTAATGTTGATAATGGTGGTGGTGGCTTCATTGTTGTTCACTTTCACACATTTTTTTATTTTGTTTAGTCACGAGTGTTTTTTTTCAGTTTTATGTGTGTATTTAATTAAAAATGTTTTTAAGTTAAATTTAAATTTAAATTTTTAAATTTAAAAAAAAATGGTGCCTTAGGGTTGAAAAAAAAAATTGGAAAACATTTTACCCGACAAAAAAAGTAAGTATTGATCTCACCATTATCTGATCTTTCCTTCGGAGTGAACGATAGATTAGAGAAAATTTACTTTAATCTGCTGGTGTTAAAATTATTTTTTATTTAAAATTTGATACCACATTTTCGAATCATAGAGTCCAAAGGATAGAATTATTTATTTATTGCCCATCAATCTTTAGATTTTTCCACTTTTAAGCAGTTGAGGGCTGAGGCATGTTAAGAACGACCCGTTAACAGAAAGTTGTATCAACGTAATATAAAAGCCAAGAGTTGCCTTTTGAACAATTTCAGGGCTTTTTTTCATAATTCTTTTATGTATCAAACTGTGCCAAAAGGTAGTAATAGTACTCGTTACTGGCCTTAGAACCTTGTGGTAAGATTTTCTAATACCTAGTGTATTGGTCTAAGAAGAAGCTATGAACAAAATCTTTGTCGGTCTTATGCTGTGCTTTTTTAAGACTTCAAATTACTTTGTTCAATGTTTGAATTACTTATATGAATTAAAGTGTTCATATGGCATATTTTTAAATGCTTTTGAGAATTTCTCATTTTTTGGTTTTTTGTGTACTATTAAATTGTGTAAATTATGCTCAGCTGCTGATAATGACAGAAAACCGATAGTAATTATATAATTCAGATTATAATTGGGGCTTGAATACGAATTACGAAAATACGTTGTCGTGTGAACATAGCATTATGCTTTTAGCTCTGCATTTAGCTTCTATACCTTGAATTTATAATGCACCAACATTTTTGATTAATCAAGATTTATGATTTATCTGAGCGGATCAATGTCATTTTTGGCTAATTAACAACCAATCCACATTTCATAATTCAGTTTTCGTAGTCAAAATAAAGCCGTGCATAGGAACATTAAAAAACCTGCACGACCAACTGACGCAACTGCGTTTCTTACACGATTATCTTTTTATTTGTAATGTTTTGACCAATTGTTTATTTAATGGGATATCCGGAATACGGCATAGTTAACATTACAAGTTTTTATGGGGAAATTTTGTATACGCAAAGTTCCTTAATCAATTGCCGCTTTTTCGTCTTATTATTCGCTTTAATGCTTTACGAATATGGTTAGAGCTATGAGCTCGGATCAGGACAAGAGAAATTGATCCTAAAATCGATTGTACGTATAATATTTCGATTGCTGCCATAGTGTTGCTGTGGTATGGTAGGTTCGACACCCACCTCGGACAGGACCTCGGTATAATCCCAGGCCAGACCACTTGACAATTTTCAATAATCGGTATCTCCTCATAACAGCTAGCGACTGGTTATGAGTATTTACGCTGTGATAAAGTTCTGTAACTAATGAAATTCGGAGTTTGTGTGAAACTGTACGTCCCTTTCAATCAGTCTGAAAAGAGAATCCGATACAGCTCATTGATTGAGAGTAGTGCACCTTTTTCAACTTGGGATGTAGTAGCACGAAAGACACCACAAGTGTAACGAGTCAATAGAGAAAATCGAATTGCTTTCGCAGAAGAGCAAATACCATAAATAAGCCCACAGAGTTCTGGAAAAAGGTTTAAGAACGAAGTCAAGTAGTGTATGTTTGGCATAAAAGGACACCAGCTTTTGTGGAGAAAGCCTTGTAAAAAAGCATTAAAAGCGCTTAGTGCCAAAAACAGCTTATCGTACTAATAGAGAAGTGATGATATGGGGCTGCGTAACAACTAAAGACGTAGGAAATGTGGAGCTTAGTTTGACAATAGATCATAGGTTCTACTTAGAAGTTCTTAGAAGTTCAAAACATATTGCATAGAACACAAAGGTTTTGATTCTTGTATATAGTAAAACACAATTGAAAACTACACCGCACTTGTCGGAATTATACGAAATCGGATAAAAACCTCAAAAAAAAAAAAAAAAAATTCTTCAAACGGTACTAAATGGGGAGTGGGAAATAATTCGCTTTAATTACACTAAAAGTTGGTTGGATTATTCCGGAAACTTTTTGATCCAGGTAGTATTCACCTAAAATTGAAATCCAATTGTGTATTAGGGCTATTGATGAACACAAAAAAAGGTGAACAGAATATCAAACATAAAAACAAGCAGCACTTAAGCTGTGCTCCATAAGAACACAAGATAAACAATGAATTCTAAAAAAAATAAATGAAAATATTCCTGCAAAACACTTAAGCTCAGACTCACACGCAATATACTTTTATTCGATTTGCAATCATTAAAAAAAATAAAAAAATTATTCTGCCAATCAACCATTTTTCTTCAATTTAAGAAGATGATTTTCTGTTGTTAAGCACTTTGTTTTTGAGGTTGTTTTTCTGTTGCTGTTGTTGTTTTTGTTGTTTTTTTTTATTAAACTTTAATGTTATGCAAAAATTTTTTTATTCTATAGATATATTTGAGATATGATTTTATATTTTTCAACCTTTCATTTCAATCTCAACTCATCTCCTCTCATTGTTTGTCAGACTCTGTCTTATATTGTCTGGCCTTTGAAACTTAGTCTTTCTTAATTTTCTGTGTGAGTCAGTGAGGGTGAGTAGTGGATTTGTATCAGTGTTACTGTGTATACCGGTGTCCAGGATATTGCATTTATTTTGATTTATGTTTGATTTTTATAGCTGTCAAATGATGTTAAGCCAGACAAAAACTTATTAAAATCTGTTACTTTTTTTTTTTTTAAATGGATATTAAAATTAACACCGTTTTTCTTTCAATTTATTTTGTAGAGCCAGGCGGTTAATTTCAAGTCGTTAAAATGATTCCATTTTCTAAAAGCAGAAAGCAGAGATTCATTTGAAAGGCAATTAGGTGCCCTGCAAAGAAGCCAAAAGAGAAAAAAAATCCCATTATTTAAAAATCGACTTATGATTTATTTATAACACGTACGAGTACAGCGGGTTATTGAGCTGATAATGTTTTATGGCTAATTTGCATTTTTGCCAAGATTGGCCGAAGGAAGTCTAAATAATAAAAAAATAGAAAAATTGCACGGTGCAACAAAAGAAATACCTGCCAAGTGGTAGGCGCTATCCAGTAGAACGAGGACCGGTTTTTGGAATTTTTGAAACACCTTCCTAAACTTTTGTTACAGGCAGCGTTGTCAGATCTTTTCGCCAAATTCAAATTAAAAAAACGCCAAAATCGCCAAATCAATTTTTTTTTTTAATTCTGAAATTTTATTTAACTAAGAAAACGTTCGTCTAACAAGTTGAGTGACTTGTCTATTTACATTTCAAACACTAACGAAAATTGAGTGCTTTTTTGCAGACAAGTCACTCAATTTGTTAGACGAGCGTTTTCTTACGCTCGTCATCTGGAAACAGACTACTAATTTACATTTAAATAATAAATAAAAAATAATTTCTTTCGATTTGTTAAATTTCGCCAGAAGTGGACAAAAATTCGCCATAATACTTATATACTTTACTAATTCTATTAAGCAAAAACTGAGAGGATACAATATTTACTATAAAATAGTTTATATTTTACCCGAAGCTATAAAACGAAAAAATTAATTTTTCTGGTTGGTTTTTATGGCTTTTCCGTACCTTTGCATACTTAAGATAATAATTTAGCTGAAAACTATTCGATTTTTGAATTTAAAAAGAAGATAAAAGTATACCTTTTCAAAGATGTTCTATTTCATAGCCTTGAGGAATATGTGTGAAACTCAGTTTTTTCCATATTTTTCAAGTTTAAAGGTTTTTCGTGCCACTTATGAACCTATTTCTTTGCAAGTTGCCGAAAATTGAATTACATAAGTAAGCTGGAACCTAAAAATCTATTACTTTCAGATTCATATAGGCAACTACAAATTACTCTTTGCCAAGAACAGAACTAATCGTCACATTATAATAAAGGGTCCGGCAAAAATTTTTTTTATTGTTTTAATTGCTATAAAAAACTCTACTGAATATTTTCTCAAATTTCTTTTTTTATTTGAAAGTACAATCCTTCCGGTTAATAATAGGAAATAATTTCATTCAAATGGCTGCCACGGCTGGCCATGCAGTAGCCTACACGATCGGTCCAATTTTTAAGCACATTATCGATTGGGTGCAGCTGTATTTCACCAATGGCTTCACGAATATTGTCCTTTAAAGCGTCAATTGTCTCTGGCTTGTTGGCGTAACACTTATCTTTGACGGCACCCCACAAATAATAGTCCAACGGTGTCAAATCGCAACTCCGAGGTGGCCAAACGACATCAGCTCTGCGGCTGATAATGCGATGTTCAAAAACAGGGCGCAAAACATCGAGTGTAGCTTTGGCTGTGTGGCACATAGTGCCGTCCTGTTGAAACCAAATGTTGCTAATATCCTCCTCTTCAATTTTTGTGAACTAAAATTCGTTTAACATGGCCCGATAACGACCGCCATTGACTGTAAAGGCCACTCCTTGTTCATTTTCGAAGAAGAATGGCCCAATTATGCCTCTGGACCAGAATCCGCACCAAACAGTGACTCGTCTTGGGTGTATCGGCTTTTCAATGTATGCGTGAGGGTCACGTACGCTCCAAGATCAAAATGAGCTTCATCTGAAAATATGATTTTTTTTGCAAAATCGGCATCTTCTGTAAGTCGATCGAACAAAGTAATGTCGCAATATTTCCCAGTGTTGTTCAAGCGTATACACAACCATATTCGTTCAGCCGAAGGATAAGACTAATTATCTGTCAAATCAGACATGAGCCAAGTGTTACCATTCACGAAATAAGCACTAGTTGAAAAAAATCGTGAGATGGCACACCCTTTACTTAAACGAATTAGATTGTTTCTTAAAATTTCTAAACTAATTAAAACACTATGCATTTGAAAAAGGACAATTACGTCATTAAATTATCAATACATGAAATCATTACTGATCTTGATCTCTAACGTCTTTTAAGCATCTACTCGTACCTATTTGACTTTCCTGTTAATTAATCATCAATTAACTTTAATTTTGTCATTAGGCAACGTAACTCTAACATTCGTAGTATTCCTATCTTCGTTTTTTGTTTCTATTGGCATAAGCCTTTAAGTTATTCATTAAAATTCCTTAAACAAAATCAATTTTCTGTTCAACATGTCAAAAAGAACAAACAAAACAAAAAAGTTAAATTGATTTAGCAAAGAAAACAGCTCATTATGAAACTATTTTTGAAGTGTAGCCTTTGAACACACAAAGGTGCGCCCTAATGAGACAAAAATTATTGAAATATTTCAAATACATTTATCGCTTTATCAGTTTAAGTGAAACACTGTGTTCGCTTGCCTTTTTTTTTGTTATCCAATAAAAGTCTAAACAAAAAAAAAAAAACAAAAAACAAAAAAAGACGATAAATTTTGTTTAAAAAACTTATTTTTTATTTAGAAGATAAAAAAAGAGGAAAAGACTTAAACATACGCCTCGTAAACTCTCTACCATTTACGCATTTATTCATATAATTGGCTATAAAATCCATTAATAAGGGCCAGAAAGGTATTTGACAAACACGTTGGAAAAAAAACCAAGGAATGAAACACGCACACACATACTGGAGAAAAAGAGCCAACATACAAATCTTGCTGTTATTGTTGTCTTAGCTGCTGTTTTAGTTTGTCTGTTCTTAACGGTTTTGGTATTTGGTCCTAATCAAAATTCCAGTAGTCATGTTACTCTCTGCTCGATGATGATGCTTTTTTCAACAAAAAAAAGAGAAATAAAACGTGCGACACAAGAGGATAAATTACGTTTGGAATGCTTTTTTCGTTTCGTTGCGTTCTTTATCCCCCTCTTCTTTGCTTAACTTATTGGATTTTATGATCTTTTAGCGGTCTACCGCCAGTATTTAGTAATGGCGGGGAGGGGAGGGTTATGGTTTGTTTAATATATAAATTATAGACTCGTATTTGTATTGATTCCCTCACTGATCTTTGATAGTCGTTCATAGTATTTAAATATTTGATTTGATTAATTTTTAGATTTTAATTAAAATCCATGCCCAAGAACACACACGTGGTAGGGGTTTTCCTTAAGCGGAAAAGAGTTCTGATATTTTTGTTAGTATGGTATTGAGGGCAGTTTGGTAATATATTGGGTATACAAGTTAATAATGTCGATTTTCTTTGCTTGAAAACTGCATTTATTATTCCTATAATAACGAAATGAATTGATTCATTATTCCATCATTAGCCGCTACTTTCTCTCATCTTTCTGGTAGCATATGGACTCTGCACCAAAAGAACTGCTCCGATTTTGAGGTAAAGAATGAATCAAGCCAATTTCTGATACCCTGTTCTGAAGTGATGCTTATTCCAGAAGGGCGTTCTGCATCGATCGAAACATATGGTAGTCAGATGAGGCAAGTTCTGGGCTATACGGTGGGTGAAGCAAAACTTCCCATCCACTGTTTTCCAAATAGTTTTTGACCGGTCTTGTAACATGTGACCGAGCGTTGACATGATGGAAGATTATGGCCTCGGTTTTGGTCGAATATTCTGGTCGTTTTTCGTATTTCAATTGGGTTGGGTACAGGTCCTCTGTGATCGTCTGACTCGATTTCAATAGCTCATAATTCAAAATACCTTGGCGTCAAGGATATTCGCCTTCGACGTTGATTTGACTGGTTGGCCGCCGGGCTTTACATATTTTTCATCGTAACAAGACAGTACAAAAATTACTTCCTCAAGCATCACTTCCGACATGCAAAATCGCTTTTCAAGGTCTCTCGGTTTCAATTCATATTGGACCCAATTTCTTTGCTTTTGAATGAATCCAACTGTTTTTAAACGTAGGGAAATAGCTTACTGTGTGACTCCCAATGATAATGCAAGCTATTCTGGTATTTAACAACAAAAACAAATTTGTTTACTCCTTAACAATGTATTCTTCTCCTACTATCCAGTTGCTTCTTCAGAATCAAAAAGAAAAATGGTCTCAAGAGCTTAATCTAAAGTATAAGTTGGATGGTGTAGCAATTTATAGTCCAATTGATGGATTTTTGTCATAATCGTTTGTCTTGCCCTATTTTCTTCGCTGGATAAAGTCGTGTTTGCTTTAAATCAAAAATAAGTCGATCCAAAGGCACAAACAATGTTAATGACACCAAGTGCAACAAAAAAAAATTATGGTCATAAGTTATCTGCTTTACTATAGCGCCTGAACACCACCAATATGCCTGTAAATACTCCTCCACTTATTGTGTTAGCAGCCATCACCTGATTTACGTTTTTTGTATCCCAATCTTTATGTAAAATATTGGATGTCCCAGCGACTTCTGCTACAAATTGTCGGCAGATGGTTCTAAGCTGCACTATACCTGGTAATATTATTTGCATCAGGCTACACTAAAGCTTGTATGAAATGTATTCTTTTAAGCTTCACTCTGATAGACGACATTATTAAAATTGAATTATTCCGTGAAAAGCTAGCTACGTTTAAAAAGTGAAATTGAGTGAAATTTTGGAATATTGCCGTCATATTTTGTTTTTTTATGATAGAAAAGGTAAGAATGCGTCGCGGGCTATCGAAAAATTTCTAAAGATGATGCTTTAACTAGTAAATAGTAGCGGAATGGCTTACTCGTTTTCGATCTAATAATAATAACATGTCTAATAAAGTAACCAAACACTAAAAAATTTTAAAACATCCTGGAAAAAATTGAGGAAACACCGGTACATTAGTAGCTTGGCCCTTGCTAGGGAACTAGGCATTCATCAGCAAAAAATTGTCAGAAATTTTAAAAAAGCTGGATACGCAAAGAACCTTGATGTTTGGGTGCCACAAGTGAATTAACAGTAAAGAATTTAATTGACCGAATTATGATTGAAAATTCACTGCCATACGGAACGTAGTCGAAAAATTTTTGAAGCGATTGATTAAGGGCAATGAAAAGTAGATCATGTGCGATAGACGGTGGCAAAGCCATGGAAGGTAATAATACGTGTCTGATGGGATCGGAAGGGAATTGCTTGAGTGATTTTAAGTCCTATAGTCAACTATTGACGAAGCTAAAGCCAGCAAGGCCTTGTGTTCTATCATGACAATGCTAGACCACATATACCTTTAATGAAACTGAGAGAACTTGACTGGGAAGTTTTGATGCATCCAGCATATAGCCCGTACTACCTTGCATCTTCAGGTTATCATTTGTTTGTATCTCTGCAGAACTCTCTTAATGGTGTAAATTTAATTTCAAGAGAAGCCTGAAAAACACTAATGGATATGTGTTTTTCGCTCAGAAAACCCAAATGTTTAACACTGTTGGAATTATGGCTTTTACCCAAAAGTCGCAACTGCTTATCGATCAAAAAGACACATAGTTGGTTTAATAATGTCCGTTTCAAATATCAAAATTGTAAACGAATTTTTTTGAAATCTAATATGATTTAACTCCTGAGCATACAGTAGGTACTACATCGAGACAATGTAATTACGACACGAATGACTCTTCTAAACGCGCTCGTAGGTGTGGAGAAGCTTACTTTATATCTATCAGGAATAAAGAGCACCCTAAAGCTGGGATCACATGATTGCCTCAAATACACTAATCCGATGCAATTTTTGTTGTGACAAATTAGTGCACAATAATAAAATTGTTCCCATTAAAAATTCTGTATTTACACGATTGTCTTATTTTATACAAAATTTATTGTCACAATATGGCGTGATACGATCTATTGAGAATAATTGTACCAACGCTATCACACGGTTGTTCTAGTTTACGGCAATTCTGTAAATCAGCTGTTGTGGTAAATTAAATTTCTTTTTTTTTGTATTCAAAATGGTTCGTTCTTTTAAAAAAATAAAATAGCGTCGTCTTTATTTATATTGAGCTAATTTAGTAAAAAAATAAATTAAAAGAATTTAAAAAAAAGAAGTGTGTGGGTGCATATGAGAAAACATTTCCAAAAATTAAAGAAAATTAATTCACTAAAATATTTATTTATTTAAATTGGAATATAATTACAAATTATATTTAATCCTCTAAAGTAAAGACGATTTGTTCTCTAAAAAATAAAAATTGCAACGGTTTTGATTATCAGGTGTCTGCTTGATAAAAAAAAGTAAAAATAATGAAAAAAGAAATGGTGGAATTTTGTGATGCAATTTACATATAAATAATTAAAAAATGCATATTTGAAGGGATGACAATTATAAAAAACGAAATAAAAATGTGGTTTTTCAGAATGAAATCAATTAAAAAAAAAAAAAAAATTGGTGAGTATTGACTTCTTCAATTGCCGCACAAGAATACAATAAATATTGGTGTATTTTGGCATTTATATTGGTGCATGATTGCCTTTAAATCTTCTACGCGATTGTTGCACCCAGGTTGCATTTGATTGGGATAAATAAGCTCAATAATAATGTGAATTGCCGTATGAGCCAATAAATTATATAATCACACGATTGGCTTAAAAAATAGACTAATTATTGGTGCATTAAGACAATTGTGTGATCGTACCTTAAAAGTGTGTATCTGGAGGCTTCTCTGACCTTTTAAAATATCTTTTAGCACTTTTAAGCATTTGTTTACTTATATTAGACACAATTTATGCTATTGCCAGAATTTCAGTTGTTTTGTTGCACTCAATTTAATGTTATTGCCAACACTTTAAACATATGTATGTGTATTCAGGTATTCCGATTAATAAAAAAATTAATGAAATAAGGCTGGATAAACAATTTTAAAGTAAACTATTATTAAAAAATGTTTAGATCTTTTGCTATAATATAACTCTTTTTGATTCTGAAAGGGTCAACTAATCTTTTACATGCGTAGATAAAATAATTGAGGGACATTTTTTTATATTAAAATTTTTTTATATTATTTACGGTCATTTTGTGGAGTTCTGAGTTCGATCCCCCATTGATCTGTATAATTTTACAATTAATTTTTTTCAATTTCACTTGACATCAGAATTAGCTTTTTTTTCAGCTTAAATTTTTTTTAATAAAAGTCATGCTCGTGTAGTTGCATAATTCTTCACGGTTGTCAATTCTTTATTGCAAAAGTCATTGGAGAAAACAATTTTTAATTCACTTATGATAATAATTTAATTCTGATCTCAAGACGAATTTAGAAGAAACAATTATTTCATTTTATTTATTTTGAATTACAATACAATTAGAATTATATTCTAATTAAAACAAGCGAAGTGATTAAGACCATATTGCTCAGTGTGGTGGGAGTCGAACACCAGACTCCGCGCTAACAGAAGAGCATACTACCTAGCAACTAGTTTAACGGAACACTTTATTTGGCCAGTAATATAGAGTCAATCATTGACTCTTCAGATTGATATGACTTTTTTTTAGGGTATAAAAATAAATAGAAAAGTTTAAAAACCAAATTATATTGATTTTAGTTTTTTATTTATTTTAAATTTACTATACATTTAAAAGTTGGAAAAGTACTTGGACGTTGTAGTTGCTTGGAAAGCACTTTTATTAAAATTTTTTGTTTGTCTTTAAACTGAACGTACTTTATAGGTGTTGCAAATAGTACCAAATATTTTCACATACAAATTTTCTTTAATTATATTAATTTTAATTCTCTTCTCTTGTTGCAGATGGTCATTTAATCAATACGAAATGTTCCCAGGGTCATTTTCGCAAAGCTTTGTGCTGTAAAATGTCTGCAGAATTGGATGTTTTTCTAGAAAGTGGTAAAAAGTACGTAAAATTATTATAATTTTTTTGTTTATTCTTTTCAGTTAACATCATTATAGCACATCATTTGTGCTTTATGCTCAAGATAAAAATGTTTATGACGTTTTTAAACTGAAATTCTCTTAATTTGTTTTGTGTGTTTAATGTTGTCACTTGTTGTAGATCAAAGCAACTGAAGAATAAAAAGTAGTTTTGAGTTCCATTTAAACGTTTATTATAGTTAAACACTTGTACTATAAAAAATAAAAAAAGTTATAACTTTTAGACAATTTTGTTTGTCTTTTTGTTTTTCAAATGAAACAAAGAAAAAAAAACACAAAATGTTATAAATGTTGTATAAACTTGCTAAACATGATGACTTCTTTTAATTTTTAATTTTTTTCTATATGATATTTTAAATATGGAAAAAACTTCAACATTTTGTAGTATTTGCTACAGACATGAGTAGTTTATAATAAACAGTGTAGAGCAAAATGGTGTAAACATTAAACAAAGTGTTTAAGTGGGTTTAAAACTTTCTCGCAGTTAAATACTGTGTTAAAATAAATTATTAAACAAAATAAAAAACAAGATTTATTTCTTACCAGCTAAACCCCGGCGTGCTTCGTTGCTCCTATGATTCCTTTTCCCTTTTCCTACATTTTATTTCCATCCGGCCACAAGGTTTATTAAAAGTTTCAGACTTCTAGCTGTATATGTGTAGATTAGGGATGGCCAACGAGAGAATCGCATTTGTAGTAGTAGTAACAGTAGTAATAAATTTTTACAGTGTGGTTCGAAGAAAAATATCAAAAGAGTAAAAAATAAACAATTTTCATGCGCAAAGCGACATTCATGTGCTTGCATTAAATACTATCACACAACTGAATAAAATCGTTGTTTAAGGTTCAATTGGACGTGAATAAACATAATGTCATAATCGTAACAATACATACACACATACATGCAAAAACATACGAGGGCGGATTGACATTGAAGCTACCTAGCGCTAGATGGCAGCAAACTTTTTCACAAAAACTTTTTCTTTCTTAGAAATTAAGATCCGTCAAACGTCAGCTGTTAAAACTTTAGCCAAATTCATCGATTATTTATTGTAGTCGTTTGAAGTAAGCAACTTTTGTGTTTCTTGGAAAATAGAAAAAAGTGAATTTCGTGTAGTGCTTAAACACTATCATTTAAAAGGCAAAACGGCGAAAGAGACAAAAAAAAGTTTGAAAAACATTACGGTGAATCTGCTCTATCAGATTATATGTTAAAATATTGGATTGCTCAATTTAAACGGGGCCGAACAAGCACTGCAACAATACCATCAACAGGAAAACCAAAAGAGGTGGTTACTGAAGAAAATATCAAGAAAATACTCGATATCGTTATGAATGAACACCGGGTCAAATTACGTGAGAGTGCTGAAATGGTAAACATATCATATGAACGTGTGTTCAACATTTTGCATGAACATTTGCATATGAAAACGCTATCGGCAAGATGGATGCCGCGTTTGCTCAGTGTTGAACAAAAACGAGTTCAACAGATTACTTCACAGCGGTGTTTGGACATGATAAAGCATAATCCTGCTGATTTTTGGCGTAGATTAATAACTGTTGATGAAACGTGGGCCCACCACTAAACACCTGAAACAAAAAATCAATCGAAGCAATAGGTGGAAGCTGGTGGAAGTGCTCCGAAGAAGGCGAAGACAGCGAAATCGGCTGGCAATGTTATAGCCACTGTATTTTGGGATGAAAACGGAATATTGCTCATCGATTATCTTGAAAAGGGATCCACAATCACAGGAGAGTATTATCGTGCATTATTGAATCAATTGGTTGATGCAATCAAAACGACCCCATTTAAACAAGAAAAAAGTGCTCTTTCTTCAAGACAACGCACTGGTTCACACTGCATTAGATACGATGCTAAAACTACGAGAAATCCACTTCGAATTAATTGATCATCCACCTTATAGTCCAGATTTAGCCCCTAGTTAATTTTTCCTGTTTCCAAACTTGAAAAAATGGCACGCAGGAAAAAGATTTATCTCAAACGAAGAAGTGATTACCGAAACTAATGCGTATTTTGAGGAGTTTCCAAAATCGTATTATTCAGATGGTATAAAAAAGTTGGAAAATCGTCTTACTAAGTGTATTGAGCCAAAAGGAGACTATGCTGGAAAATGTCCACAACTGCAAGAGGACATATTTAGTATCAGTGGGAGGTGCCTCGCTCACTTATCCAATCCCACCTAGTTATTGACTAATGATGGGTATTGTCCAAGAAGTTGTTTAGACTAAATTTATAATCTTCTACCACTATGGTTAACAAGATATACAATAAGCAATATTTACTTTGTATAGAAGATGCCACGCCCACTTATCCAATTACATCCGCCTTTAAACTGATGATTTGTATCGACTACCATTTTATTTAGATCAAATTCAGAAACTTCTTAAACCGTTCTCAAGATATACAAAAATCAATATTTACTTTGTATGGATGGTACCATGCTCACTTACCAATTCCCGCGTATTTCTTAACCGGTGATTTATATTGCCGTTGAACCTATTTGAACCAAATTTAGAGACTCTCGGTTGGGTGATTCTAGAGATGTTAAATGACGAACATAGGACAAGTTTTCTATACACCATAAATCATATTATTCCAATGCCTATTTTGTGAATAAGTTGGGTTGAAATCGGTGAGTGGGCTTGAGCATAATGCGGACACATACGTAAGCCAAAAATAGCCTCCATATTTATAGAAGATCAGAATAATAGTTTTGTCCAGCACTGTTTTTGCTAAACCCGTATGCTTGTTAAACATTTAGATTTTTTTTCTTCATGTCAATTTTATTATAAATATTTTTTTTCTCGTACATAGCTATACTACATATGTATGTATGTGCCTTTTTTGGGTTCATATGTGTTTTCATTTGTAACATGTTTTTTTGATTACGAACACAAAAAAAGGCAAATGCAAAGACAATGAAAACTGATTTTTTTTGGTCCGTCTATCTGTCTGCCCGTTTGTAGTACACACAACGCTGGCAACATGTAGGCCTTGTTCTCAATTTATTATCAAAATGTGAGAGAAAGCTTAAAGGCGTCGCAATTGTTTGTGATTCCTTTGAAAAAAAGGACACAAATAAAAAAAGGATATTTAGGAAGAACTTTAGTTGACCTTTTCATTGGAAAGCAATTTTAAAAATTACAATTCTTAAATATTTGTCATAATAGAAGAATGTGGTTAAAGGTCAAAGGTTCAAAATAGTTTAATTACCTACTGAATTTTAAAATTAAGAATTATCTAGTATTGCTCCTTTTGACTTAGAAACTTATTCAGAACTAATCGATATGTTAACAAACATAAACATCTGTCACGTAGCTTTAGTTAAGTGCCAGTTGAATGTCAATAATATATTTTCCGACTTTAGGGTCTTCAAATGGATAGCCAATCGCTCGTCCATTTTGTGAAAATCAATTGACATAATTCTGGTATGTCGAGTATTATGAAACATTGACCTTCCTTAAGCCCTTATTTAAATTTCAATTTTTTAATGTCAAAGTTAGTAAAGACTTCGGAAGCCTTAATAGACTTGGTGCCGAGTTCTACTGTACAGCAGCGCTTACTACCGTTCTTAGTCAAATCAAGTTCTTAAAAATCGCTAATGCCTGACGATCATGGATGCGGATGTTAGTAGATTATGTTTACAGGTATCAAAGACAGCGGAGCACATATCACGCGATAGTTTTAGGTGGAGGTGCTTGGTGCGACATATTTACGACAATGGTTTCAGATATGATGGCATTTATTAGAAAGGCAGTAGATCTGACTGTTAGGGATACAATAGATCCCATTGGTAGTAGATTGTTGCAATTGTGGCAAGTCTAGACGATAATAATATTAAAATTCTAATAAAAAGTTCAGTAATTTTGGAAAAATACTTCATGGCTTTTGCTTAACTATATTGTTCGTTCATCAAAACTTGTGATTAAAAATAATACCAAAGTCTTGACTCAGTAATCATGTTCCTTGTTCCTGAAACTGAGAGACCTATAAAAATCTAGTATTTAGAACAAATAAGAAGACAAAAGCAGAATCGCTGTGTGCTAAAAAAGTTACATACTGATATATTCGTGACGTGACTTATGCAATTATGTCAGTGCAGGCATCATTCCGCCTTATCGTAATTTACAGGAGATAAAGGTACTAATTTGCCTTATCGTAATTTACAGGAGATAAAGGTACTAATTTACCTTCTGTTTCACTGTCAGGTACAGTAAAAACCTCGCCTCAGGTTTCTTGGCATACGAAACTACGATAAACTTTTATTGCTTTCGGTTTAATAACTGAGGAGCTTATGTCAGGTTCACACAAAGCTTTGAATTACTTTGTTAGCTGTTTGAATTACTTATGCGAATTACCCCGTTCTCCTAACACCTTTTTACTTCGTTGTGATATCTTCATCTTTTTTTTGTTATTTTTATTAAATTTTTTTAAATTTTGTTATTTTTATTAAATGTTTCATTATTTGCCGTTAAATTGTATGTTAGAAATAAAAAAGTTAGGAAATTAAAAAATAAAAATAAATATTGGAGATCACATTGATTTATAAATAAGCCACAGGGTAGTTGAAACTGAATTTCTTACAATTTGTGTGTTTTGTGAACTATAACTGTTGTGTATAGTGAATTAACATATAATATATAATTAGAGGGCGAATTACGAAATTACGGTGGCATGTGAGCATGGCATTAGACTCTATTAAAACTAACAGACGGCATATTGTAGTGATTAAAGTGCTTGCATACATAACCTATAGCAGCCCGAGTTCTACTCCCGGCGATGATAATTAAAATTTTCTCTGTCATGGTTTTCGAATTATAAATGAATAAAAAGCATTGATCCATTCCTGATGATACCAACTAGCCTGCTGACACCTGACCCACCTATAAAAAGGAACAAGAACTACGTCAACTACAAAAATAAGTCATAGGAAGTTCAGGCGACGCCACCTCTCAGGAAAAAAATTAAGTAGACAAAATGTAGGAGTCTATATGATAACCAAATATTGCTCACTATTACACTAAATATACAGGCCTTGTTTCTAGGCAAAGATAGATGACAGCACTATTATTCATCTTAGACCGATTATCGAGCACAATGAAATTGAAACAAGGCAAAATGATATGATGCCAAGAGAAGCTGCTTTTGCCAGCTTTCTTTTCGGATGTTACAAAAAAGCGACTACTTAAAATAGGATAAAGAAGACATTATAGATAACTAGACTAGCCCTTCCCGCATTGCTGTTTGAGCCTTTGTGTTGTATATAAAATGTATTCCTCATAAGAAAAATGTAAAGCAGTGACGCTCATCCATATTGTTCAGATTACGAAGTTTTTCGGCTGTTCATTTATTCTCTTCGTGAATATTACAACCAGGGTTGCTAAAAGAAAAAAATTCTACCAAAAATTTTCCTGAAATGTGCCAAAATCAACTGTATCGCTAACCTTTATCACATAATGTTTTAATTTAAATATCCTACAGTATTTATTGATATTGCAATTATAATTCCTAAAAAAATTGTTTTTGTTTTATTTTTCTATAAAAAATTTAAGAAATTGGAATAAACTAATAATGCTGAAAAATCTTGTATAAAAAAAATTCACACGCCTTGTTTACATTATTTCAAACGGCAACCACATTTACAACAAAATATTACGAAGAAGGGAGCTAAAATTTTGATTTCTACACGAGAAGTGTTAATAATAAACTACATAATTTTTTGCATGTTTGTACTATGTATGAATACTTATTTTTTGTACAGCGTTTTAGCTTCAGTATATTTATCATTTTAAGTGTTTCTCTCTTTTTGCGCACCCCTGCTCATCTAGATCAGGCCCGCCATATTTGCCGATTTTTTGCCTTAAAATTAATAAAATGCCGGTTCGCCGATTTTAGCTCCAAAAATGCCGATTTTTCGAGGAAGTCTGAAAACACGGAAACTTTATTTGTTTTAGTAAAATTTACAAATTTTTTCTTAACTCAACGCATAATTGGACACGGTAACGTATGAATACTTAAAATACAATAATCGGCCAATTAGTAACAATTAGAATAGACAGAAAGCTTCTTAGAACTGATTTTGAAGAATTTGTCAGACTTCTGGCACTATGGAGTTCAATATTTCTAATAAAGTCACTTTAAGCCAGCGTTGGTAACCCAATAGTAAACACAATTAAACCACCCAGGTTTTATTAGGTATTATATTTAAAAAAATCCGTAAGGTTTTCACTTTATATTTACAAAAAAGTAAATATAATTTATGTATTGGATAGCTCGTAGTATACAACGCTCCCTTGGTCCTAACAAGAGTGCAAAATAATAAAACATAATGAGTAATTTTGCTAACAAATAAAAATATTTTGTAGAATTGCACGCAATTTAAAAGCAGTATTAAAACCCAATAAAGACATTGGCTTTGTCACCCTGTTTTAAGCTGTCGGCTCTTTTTGATGGACTGCCCTAGCCAAATCATCAAAAAAAAAAAAAAAAAATGTTGAATTATATAAATTTTTGTATTCAACGAGGGTATTTCTTAAAGCTTGGAATAGTTACTCGTACAGATCAATGAAAGCTTTGTGACACCCAATGTGTGTTTGAGATCGTTATCTTGATAGAATTCGCTGTTGTCGGCTATACCCAATTTCCCTGCACTTTGCTTTACATTTTTTCTCGAATATTGAAACAAGCAAATGTGACCACTGTACTAACAATAAAATGTTTTGTTAGTTTTTGTTAATAAAAATATCATTATCGTATTTAAAATGGGCAATTTTAATTTGCCGATTTTTTGCCGATAATGCCGATTTTATTTTATAAATATGCCGATTTTTAATAAAAATTAACTGGCACCCCTGCTCTAGATATACAAAAAACAATATTTACTTTTTTTTATGAGGTAACAAACTCACTTAGTGAATTTTGTCCATATTTTAACTGATAATTTATATTGACCACAAAGTTACTTGGACTAAATTTAGAAACTTTCACTATAACCGTTACCGAGATATATAAAAATCAACATTTACTTTGTATAAGAGATGACACACCCTATAAGTCAATTTTGCACATGTTTCGACTGATGTTGTGCATTGACTACGGAGTTATTCAGACCAAAGTCGATACCTTCCATTCTTATCGTTCCAAAAATATACAAAAATTAATATTTTCTTTGTATCGAAGATGCCATTTCCACTTAACCAATTCCGTCCTTTCTTTGACTGATAATTTAGTAACCCTAACTCTTACCGTTTTAAGGATATAGATTTATGAATTATATATATATTTAGGCGTGTCACCGCCCAATTGAACAAAAACCATCAGTGAAAGTACTTTTTTCCAATGCATGTATTGGTTCGTAGTTCTCGATATATAAAATGCTGAACATAGGACAACTTATTTATATATTTAAACCGACACAGATTTATATAATAAACTAGCAGACCCGGGCAAACGTTGTTTTGCCTTCGAATTTTATTTTTACTGTAAGTCTGGTTTGCATGCAAAGTCATGGCTGATTGATATTTGCGCAACATAAGCCAGATGCTTCCTTTTTATATTTAAATGCTTTGCAATGGACACATGCTACCGATATTAATACTGGGATGTACATTATAATCAATTGTCGGATCATAATTAAATGCAAGACGCATAAAAGAAATGCGATTGGTATTGTGTAGCGCTGCTCTGGAGGCTCTTCTCGCAGCACGTTGTTGTTCGATAGGTATTTCGCGATTTTCTTGTGAATAATTTTAGTATAAAACTAACATTCGAGTCCTGGCTAGTTCGTTGTCTTCTGCGCACTCCTCTTGTGTCTGCTGTGAGCGTAGCACTCTCATATAATTTGTGTGTCGTGTACGGCGACCAATATTTGCACGTTTCTTATGATATATTTTTGTTGTTGTTATTGTTGGGGTAGAAAGGCTGCCGTTTATTGTCTTACCTGTTGCTTATTTACTTTTTTCAATAGCTTTCAATAATACAATTAATTTACTTTCACTAACACCCTGGGTCAATTTGTTAAAATGCATGTAATATTTAGTTTAAATAAATTAAACTTCGATTTAATAAGTTCTTTTTTTCGTTTGACAACCACGAACTTTTCACGAAAAGAGGTTATGTGTGAGCCGGTGTCGGGATACTTAAAGCCGCTACACGCTGCCACACGCCGATAAAGCAAAACATAAAATAGACTTATTGCGCAAATAGAGTTTAAAAAAGAGTGAAGATATTTATTTACTTTTTTCAATATATTTTTTTCACAAAAAGATGTTAGGTTTCAGTCGCTATCAGGCTAATTAACACCACTGCACGCTGATTAACGAACCAACGCCTTCAACGAAACACAGCATAGTGCAGTAGTTTTTGAGTTAAGGTGCAAAAACACAAAAAAAAATATTGCGCCATCTGTCGGACGAACTTCGAACTGCACAGAAACACTCCCATAGAACATGTATATTAAGTTTGGTCAAAATCGGTCCAGTAGTTTTCGAGTTTAGCGATCACGAAGATACACGTCATTTTTATACATATGGAGATAAAAGACAAGATACGAAAAAGGAGACATCTTATACGACTAGGATTTTTTCAAAAGAAGTGTTTTCTGTTAGATTGTTTCAGAGATTGTCTCTAGATACGATATATTCGTGTCCATAAGTAAGAATAACTTAAGTCGACTTAAGCTACTGTATCATATCGACACAGGTCTAGATTTAACAAATATTTTTTGTCAAGAAAATAAAATAATTATCGAATTTTACAAACAAACTTAGTGTGAAATAAAAGAATTTTTAATGATTTTTTTATGATTTATTTATTTATAGAGATTATATTTTATGATTTTTATTTTTTTACTTAATTTTTTATGTTTCATAAAAATTAAAAAAAGCCGTTTATATATTTAAATTTATGCATCCAACTTTTCTTTTATTAAAAGCTCTTGGGATATTAAAAAATATTTCATTATAAAGGAAATTAAATATCAAGGTGAAGTAAATCTGCTTATCATAAGTCCTCTACCATAAGTTGTGTGAGAATGAAGGAATTAATTTCGCCTTTAGGTGTTTAAATATTGTTTTACATAATCTTACAGACTTATTTTGTTTCTCTTTTTTTATTGTCAACAGCTTCCGTTTAATTTTAAGATTAAATTATTGAATAATAATTTAATTTTTCGATATTAAAATTTTGAAAGACATTAAAGTTATATACATACTCGTATATTTTTTTAATATTTAAATGTTGCCTAGGCGACAACATCTTAAATAACCAAAAAATCTCATATTTCCTTAAGCAAAAGAGCATAAAAGGATGCTGTTTTTTAAGAAAAACAGAAAATAATAATAAAATCTCTCAAGTAGAAAAACAAAGCAAAATGAGAAAAAATAAAATGAAAAAAATATATAAAAAATAAAAAAACGTTAAACATAAAATGTTTAAGCTTTTTTAGAGATGTTCATGTTCCTACACAAAAATTATTAAAGATTTAAACGAAAATAACCAAAAAATATTGAAAAAAAAAAAATACTGCAAAAAAAAATATCAAATAACTAAGGGTTGAAGCTAAAAGGACGTGACAGATTTGGTCTTAAAATAATATGTATGAGTGAGTCTCATACTTTTGTGCAAAAATAAGACAAAAAATATACTTTCAAGTATTAAATCTCAAATGAAGTATAAAATTAAAAACGAGAGAAAAAGAAGAAGATAAAATGGTTAAAAGGGTCTTTGCTTTGTAATATTTATTATCAAACGAATACGTAGAATTGAGCAATTGGTAACCCAGCTAACTTAAGTAAAATTTTTAAAATAATTAATAAAGATCTAAGGAACTAAAGTTTTTTTTGTTTGAAAAGTCAATTACTCGTTTTTGATTAAGTTATTTGATGATTTTTTATCATCAAAAGAAGTACCATCATAGTAGTAGACGGTAGTTAGACGGTAAAATGTGTTGGCCACACGATGATTGCTTTTAAACCTTTTCTGCCCAGTAATCGGTGTTATTGACTTATGTGGTACTACAACCGATTTTCAGTTATAGCCGAGTTTAAAAATGCACGCCAGCATGATCTATATTGTGCTAGCTGGCGCCAGTTTGAGACCTTTAAGGTCGCCAAGTTCTGCAACACTTGGCCTTGCCAATGAAAATGTGGTCGTAATCTTCCATTCTTTCCACCTTATGTAGGCTTGCCAGATAGCCTTGATTTACAAGAACTTTTACAGGTTTTTGATAGTCAAGGAAAAATTTCGTTTCTCAGGATTTTTTAAAACACATTTTTTTAAACTTAATTGCTGACAACCAAGATGAGAATCAATCAATTGACCACGTTGTAGAAGTTAACAATACTTGCTGTGAGTCAGCATTACATTTCTTGATACCATTTCTTTGTCACCGTTTGCAAAGCTACACTTTGCTTCGTCCATTATCTTTTCACATTATTGTCTTATGTGGTCCACTTTCCATCGTCAGCAATCATTGAGACCTATCAAACAAGTTTAAGTGTTGCTTAATGAAATTAATATTATCAGAGATAATACATTTTAGTACCACCTACCGACCACCTGCAATATTTTTGACAGTCCATATTTTTTTCTATAAATGTCAAAAATTCTGCAATGAATCTGGCTTTGCCGGAGTTTCTTAGTTTATACGAAAGACGTGTAACTTAATACGCTTCACTATATCCACGTTCCTGTTGAAATCATGCATCGATTGCATGCATCCCACATATACGGTACTTTAGTACTTCTCCTAAAAAGCCAAAGATCTAAGAAAGTACTTTGCTCTCGAATGCTCTTAAAAAGTTTTCACCGTTTTTCTTCCGCGTCCTTGCGATTCGTTGATAACTCTGCTTTTTAATTGCTTACTGAGCCCAAAGTAACAAAACTGATTATACCTTTTATCTCGCGGCTGACGTCGTTCATGGTGTTAATTCTGGTACCAAGACATATAAGCCACTTCAAAACTGTATTTGCCAGCAGTTACATTTTGTTCAAGACTGCAATACTTTTGTTGGTTGATAGCAGCTATTTAGTCTTGCTCTCACGAGGGGATCCACTTAGGCTGATTTCCCCTCTAATCCACTGTCTGATATCAATATCAACGTATTTTATGCTTTTCACAGTCAATGACGGCGCACTTTAGTATCTGGTGATTTCTTAAGAGCTTTTGAATTCGATAAAAAAAAAACACATACAATTTAAAGAAATGTATGACATCTTTATTTGAGTTGATCGAACGATCAATGTTTAAAGATGATTTCATGAAAATGTTGACCGCGAATACGCCTCAAATAGATCATACGCTGGGTCCAATTTGGCATATTATCTCCAACATATCGGCCGGTCTTTTACGAATAAATTCTTCATTATTGGCTTTCAGTGCGTCAACCGTTGCGGGCTTGTACCTATAGAAATGAGCTTTAACACAGCACTAAAATAGCCTAAAGGCATTAAAACGCACCATTTAGGTGGTATTTTGACCGCCCTCAATCGTGAAATAAACTGTTCACACTGCTCTAAATTGGGCGATTATTTCACGTGCTGGAACCGTCTTGTTGAAACCACATGTCAGCTAAATCTAGCTCTTCCCTTTTGGGCAAAAAAAAATTGTAATCATCGCACGGCAGCGCTCGCCATTTACGGTAACGTTCCTGTCTTCGTTGTCTTTGTAAAAGCACAGTCCAATGATGCCATCGGCAAAAATCCATACCAAATAATGCATTTTTTGGGATGCAGCGGTAGTTCTTGCAATCCCTCAGGCTGCTCTTCCCACCAAATACGTCAATTTTGCTTGTTCACGTCTCCATTCATCCAGAAATTAACTTCGTTGCTGAAAATAATTTTCCGATAAAAAGTGCTTAACCGAACATGAATTTTGAAAATAAAATTCAATAATCTGCAAGCGTTGTTGGTTTGTCAGTCGATTCATGCTTAAATTAGAGACCAAACCAAAAATGTTTGACAATAACATGTTAACGAAAATAGCTGAGCTGCCAGAAACAGTGTTGCTATGAAGAAAGTTGCTAAAAAAATCACCCGATATATTGTTTGTTGTTAGTAAACTAATATTGACTTTATATGATAGGCCGTCTATAAAAACCAAGTTTCCGTTTTATTTTAGTATACTTTAGGATCTTTTGTCTTAGTTGCACAATAGAGTATATTTTAAGGCAAATATTTTCGTTTTTTAGTATATTTTAAGGGCTTTATTTTTAGTTGCAAAATAAAGTATATTTTAGGGCATATTTTTCCAATTTTGCAAATTTCCAAATTTCCAAATAATTTCCAAACCATATTTTGTTATTTAAGCATTAACTTGATTATGTTTTCTTGTTTTCTTTTCAATAATTAACATTTAATTTCCCTTTTTTCTTAACTTTCTTTACAGATGGTTTTGTCATTTTGATGATGACAATTATGTAAATGTGCCCCGTTTAGTTAAACTTTTAGATGAATACAGTCCTTCGGTGGATTGGTATTTGGGCAAACCCAGCATATCTTCACCACTGGAAATACATTTGGATAGTGTAAGTATTTAAAGAGAAATTTTGAAGTAACGCCTTAAGCCTTGTTTGTTTGTTGTTATTTTTATAGGGTTTTATTGTACATGAATTAATTCAAATTATTAATTATTGTCATAATTTTATACCCAATTAACTTTTTAGGGATATAAAAAAAAGGAAAATGAGTTAAGAGTTTTTTTAAATGCCAGGTAACATAAATGTGTTTTGTTTTAAAGAGAGGAAAAACAAAAAACAGAAAATTAAAAGGTTGATATTGAATTACATACTTATAAAATGGAAGATATAGAAGAAACCAACTAACCATTCAGTCATGCAACAATTGTTAAACGACAGACAGGCAGGTCATGTAAATTTAGGGTCTTTTTGGTCAGTTAATTTGCTTTTGATTACGGCAACACAATGTGACTACTTGTTGCACTTAACACTATTAAAACCACACATCAACATGTCAGATGAATTTATTGTGTTGAGTTTTTTTACTACCTTTGAAAAGCATCTGAATCTAAAATTTAATTGTGGCGTTGATGCACATAAATATTTTATTGCATCTCACAAAAAGCCCTTTGCTCTTCGACGTGACTCATAGTTTTGCGGGAACTTAGTTTTTTTTCTTAGAGATTGCTTGTAAGTTAATGTGGAGTATTCTCAGTAGCTAGCGAAGCTATTGACTTGATGTGAATTTTGTTAAAAAAAAAACGGTCCATTGTGCAGCGAAGGTTTATGTAGAGAGGTACGCCAATAGTCTTGCACATAGTATGGTCTAAGAGCTAATAGACCAGACTTTGTCTTGCGATGAAATTCTTAATGTTTGTACTACAAAACCAATTTATTTATAACACACACTACTGTTGATTAGTCAACAATGTCTTTCGAAGATTTTTATTAAAAAAAACTCATTCGATGCACTAGCATGTGCAGAATGTTCAAAAGGTAAAGCAAATGAACATACTGAATGTTTTACCAGCCATAGAGACAGTTGCTGAAATAAAGCGTTTTTCAGATATTACGAAGCCTCTACTATGAGAGAAACTTATATACCGATTAAATGCTACATTGTTTCAATGAAAGGCCTCCTTAAGAGTTCAAACAATGTAAACCTCTGATTCACCGTTGACAGTTTTTGTTTCTTTGTAACTTTGTATTAACAGCATTTCACCTGTGATTTAGTTTTAAATAACGCTCTCCAAAGGGGCGCATGTAAGCACTTGATTAAATTCAAAGTCTGTAGGGCTTCCAATGCCATAAAAGCGTTTTTGCTGGTATTAGCCATACAAATTTAGAAAATACCGACATTTTAAAATTGTACAGTAATTCCAACTCATAATTGGGCACGTTTTTTTCTCATAAATTAGTTCTCTAAGCGTAAAAATTATGAAAAAATGTATAGCGCGTTTGAGGTCTTACTAACCATATAGTTCAGAGGTTTATCTTTATGAACAATAGGTAAACCAGTATTGGTTCAATAATAACTGTTAGTTTCAGTACAAAAACAAATATGACTCAATTTTTTAAGCTCAACTCATAATCGGACAAATCAAAGTGTGAATAACTTATGCTATGTTCGCACAACAATGTTTTTTCGTCATTCGCTCTATCATTCACAATACAAACCCCGATTATGAACTTAATTACATAAATTTCCATACAAAATATTGAGAGAGCATCCCTCAAATTGTCAGTAATTCTATTTCTATTACCTTGGGTATTACTTTAAAATCAGTGTAATCTCTAATCTTTATAAAGCTTAGACCATAAGAGTCTGGCATACTTTTATGCTCTTAATTAAAATGCTTGTATTACAGAGTTAACATTGCAAATTTATTAAATTGACCTCCGTAAAGTACGCAGTCAAGAACAAAAAATAAACAAAAAAATAACACAAACAAAAAGAGAAAACAAACAAAACATTGGCCGCTAGCTGCATTGATTTCATAATCCAGTAGCTAAAAAGATGCCGTGCAAACGGGAGAATCCAAATGAGTAATACAAACAGAATACGAAGTAATCGTAAGTCTCGTGCGAACATAGCATTATATACAATAATCGATGAATCAGTAAAAATTTACATATCGTCTATGATCTAATACAGTCAGTAAGCGTCTTAGAGTTCATTATGATATACTTCCGGCGCTATGAAGTTCAATGTTGCTAATAATGTCACAGGGTACTGACCTTTTTTTAAAGAACTCCCCTAGCTAATTCCTCACAAAGACGTCCAATTACATGAGGTTTTGGAGTTCGCGCATGAGTTTCTAAAAATTCGGAGTCAACTAATTCGGAATGTTTGGAATCGTTATCTTGATAGAATTCGCGACTGTTTGTTGATGAGAAATTAGAGATATACAATCGTTTTAAACAAATAACTTATATTTCCATAATTTAACATAAGTTAGGTTATTTGTTGAAGCAGTACGCCGCGTTTTCTTCGATTTTTTTTTCGCCGTCATTCCTCTAGGGAGCATATTGGGCTTAACACAAAGCATCCATTGCCTTGTTTCCGTTTCTTTAATCAATTTGATCTTTTCAACCTAATTAGATGATTAATCCGCTGTAGCGTCCACCATATGATTTTTGCGTAGTGGTGAAGATCCTTGCTAATAGGTGGCGATCTTTGCTTTAGCATTGTAATTTTTTCCCAGTAGATGGCGTTTTTCCCTGATCATTCGTCTAATGTTTTTCATCATTGCCAGAGGTATGCGGGAAGATCAGGGGGGCTTTTTCTTTATTTTTTAGATGGAGTTGTCTGGTGGGAAGTTGAAGCCGCTTTATTAAGCATTCGAATCCACAATTAAATTTTCTGTTTTTTCTCTCCTCTGCTGGCGCTCGAACTTGGGTCGTTTGTGTTGTTATGCGTGCGCTCTAACCCTCACAAAATTTATCTGAAGTTTTAGCACAATATATAAAATTAATGCGGAGATTATAAAATTAATGTCGAAAATTTTGGTAAAACAGTTCATGCCTCATCCACCATATTTACCAGGGTCATATTCCTATAGAGTTTTTTTCCTGAGTATGGAGAAGTAACTGAAAAATTAGTGATTTTTAAGTGCCAAAAAGACAAGGCTTTACGAAAAGTTTTGTCGCAAGAGTCTTAAGTATTCAAATTAGCGTTTATAAGGGGGGATAACATAACTCTTATGTTTGCAGGTCTTACTAGTGTTAATTTCAATACTTAAGTTTCTCATTTTTCTAAGCTAAAGACATAACTTCTTATGTCTACAGGTTTTGCTAGTGTTAATTGCAATTTCTTCTTCTTACTATCTTTTTACTGTTGAAATTTATGTCGTTTAATCCTTTTAAGCACAACAGCAAATTGTCTTATAAACTTAAAAGGGAAATTGTAAAAATGGCCTTAAAGTTCTCTACTCGTAAAACTAAATAAATTGTCTTAAACATAAATTGTAAATCCTTTTATAAATCCCTTTTTCATAAAATAAAATATACTTAATATTGTATTTCATTTTTTAAAATTTTTTTTTGTTCCTTGTTCTCTGATATTTACAGAAAAATACTTCATTAAATAAAAAGATTACATTCTGGTTTGCAACAGGTGGTGCTGGCTTCTGTTTAAGTCGTGCACTGACATTGAAAATGTTACCGATAGCAGGTGGTGGTAAATTTATAAGTATTGGAGATAAAATAAGATTTCCTGATGATGTTACCATGGGTTTCATTATTGGTAAGTGTACACAGAATACAGAAAAGAAAACCGCACAATGGAAACATAAAAATAATTCACTTTTATTTTGTCTTTTTATTCTTTACACAGAACATCTTTTAAAAGTACCCCTCACTGTTGTTGACAACTTTCATTCGCATTTGGAGCCCATGGAATTTATACGGCCAGATTCATATCAAAATCAAGTGTCCTTCAGTTATGCTCTAATGAAAAATCAATGGAATGTAGTTAAAGTGGATGGTTTCGATACAAAAACAGATCCTCGTCGATTTTATTCCCTGCACTGTAAACTATTTCCCTATTTTAGTTATTGCCCTCATAGATGATTTAATTAAAAAATGAAAAATTTTTCAAATTTTTTGAAATCTATTATTGTTGAAATTTATGCAAAAAAAAAAAAAAAAATGTTGAAAAGAAAAAATTAAAAAAAAACAAAAATAAAAAAATTTATGTTAAAATATTGTTAAAAAAATTTATAAAAATAATAAATCTGTGATGTAGTCTATTTTAATTTTAAATATGTATTCTTTTATTTTCATGTTCTATTAAATGTGTTTTTTAATATTGTAAAAAAGAAGAAAAGAATTTATTAAAAATGCTTCCATTTTATTTATTAAAAATAATTTTCAAATAATCTTAAGCCCTCTTCTGATATGGCGAATGCATAATGCACGCGACATAATGTAACAGTTAATAGGTTAATCAATTCTAATGAAATGTATAATCACAAAAGTTCAACACTCAGTATTATGATATAAGTTGTAAAAAATTTCATATTGCATATTACGTGGGGTGCTATTTATATTTCGGGAATAGCAAATAATAACAAACATTTTTATATGAAAATGACTTTACTGCTTTTCAAAATATTTCCCGTGATGATCAATACACTTTTGCATTGGTTCAAACATGATCTTTGAACGATTCAACCAGGGTTGGCAAAAACCCGGGTTGTTATAAAAAAACCCAACCCATCGGGTTTTATTGGGTTCTATATATGGTTTTTTGGGTTTTATAAAAGTCGACAATATTTTTTGTTTGTTTATTTAGTATTTATAATACAATTTTATGCTCTTGGTGGGATCAAGGCGTCATTGTATATTCGTATGTACTATGAGTTGCTAAGACTGGATGATCGAAGCAGACCGCAATTACTTCAGTTGTATCATACGTTATGAGAAAAACGGCCGGAATATAAAGACAGACATGATTAAGTTATTCCTTTGCATGATAACACCCGACCTCATGTCGGAAAAGATTAAAAACGATTATTAGAAACGATCGAGTGCCACATCCGCCGTATTCTCCTGACATTGCTCCGTCGGCTGTCTCGACGGATACAATATACTTACACCTCTTTATACAGGCTTTCTTTACACGGTATTTCGCTATAACGACCTGTTTGTATTATGGAATATATTCGTTCCTCGTCTTACGGTTAAAAAAAGTGGACTATTCGTTTTTTTAAATAAGTGTAAGGGCAGCAAATGCAACACATATTCATCTCGTTTAGGGTGTATAAAGAGATATGAGTTTACCTTTTAACATGTCACCGCATCATTCCTTTGAAGACATACAATAAAACCCAGGTGGGTTAAATTGGGTTACCCAGTGGGTTGCCCACCCTGGCTTCAACTGCTTCTTCGGCGCTCGTAACTCGTTGACTACGCAGTTTACCTTTGATTTTCGGGAACAGGAAGAAGTCATTGGTTGCCAAATCAGGACTGTAAGGAGAATATGACATCAATTCGATGTATTTAAAGCTCAAAAATTCAACTGTTTCAGGAGATATGTGAGAGCTCGCAAAGTCATGATGGAGAATGATTTGTCTTCGGTAAGTTTTTCAAAAGACTTCCGGCAAACTAAAATAAACTCAGAATTTACCAGCCTAAGTTGTTTAAGCGGAACAGTAGCCACATGACCCATTCGGTCAAAGAAACAGTGTGCTTCAGTGTGCTTTATCCACAAACATATTTTGTTGGACTTAGCTTGCCACACGATCTATTGCTCTTTTTTTTCGGCTCATACGCATATATCCATGATTCGTCGTTTGTCACGACTTTATACACGTCTTTTAAAGCACCACGATCAAATTTTTCAATCAATTTCTTAAAAAACTCGATGCGTAGCTATTTTTGAGCGATTGATAAATTCTAGCGTTTCGAATGAGAATAAAAAAATTGTTTACAACTAAGTGTTCTGGCAAAATCGTACATATTAAAGTGGAACTGATGTGCAAGGATGCTTCTATCCCATAATATGACACATGATGATCTTGCATTATCAGTTCACGTACTGCATCGATGTTTTGTGGCATAACAACCGATTTTGGACGACTTTCACGGAATTAAGGGGCGACCGAATTACCACCACGATTTATTTTACTACACCAGCGATGTAATATGGTTTTTGATGGTGTTTTGTCGCCATATAAAGAACTGAGTTCTTCGACACATTCTTGTTGAGATAGTCCAAATAGATTGGCCAAATAGTTTCTTAATTGACTATAAACAAAACAAATAGCACTTGTACATAAAACGTACGTTGTGACTACGTTTATGCTAAAAAATGTCAAACTTTATTATGGTGTTGGCAGATGTTAGCTATTGACATTAGTGTTGCTAGTTCCAGATTTATAAATAGTACCCCTCGTATTATCAAGTTTCTATTATTATTTAACAAGCTTACGAAAGAACAGAAAATTAATTAAGTCCAAAATCATTATAACATTTTGTCTAAAACTTTACGTTGTTTTTTCTAAAATTCATAAAACTTTATATCGTAATCGCGGTTATATAAACCTGCACGATTTGTCCTTACATTATGGCAAGATGATCTCAGTAGGTTTTCAAGACTTCGTAAAAGCCTTATTAACAGAACTTCTTTAAGAGATATATAGTACTTTTGTCCTCGATATTATGAATTCTGATACAGAAACTTTCATATCCAATATATGCATGGATGGCTTAATAAGGAAAGGACATATCGCGTTCCGATTTGATTTAAAATGATTTGAATAATGAAGGCACACTAAATAAGTTAGGGGAGATATGTAAGAAAACATTAAAAACGTGATACCAATATATTCAGCCACCGATATGTAATTGAACAATAATTCTTAATTTCGTTTGACACTAAAATTTATATCACAGTAGCGTAGCGCATTTTATTACGATTTTTCTAATTCTAACACTGAGTGTTTTGTAAATTTGTTTTATTGCAATTTGTAACATAAAATCTTCCATTTATTTAAAAAAAAAAAATGTAAAATAGAACACAATTTTATTGTAATTCTCTTTAATTAGTTTTTTAAGTAAAATCTAGTCTCTTTAAGAGCAACAATTAATGACAACGAACAAAGGAACGCATTAATATTTTGTGAAAACAAATGAATTGTATAAAATATAAGCTAAGAAGTTCCTAAATGTGTAAATACTTTTAAAAAACAATAATTATAAAATAAATATGAAATAATATTTTATTAGAATATAATTTTCTTTTTCGATTACCTTTTTTGGAAATATTTCAAGGGGATTAAAACATTATTTAATTCAACTTGATATACGGAATACAAAAAAGGTATGCTTGGTTTTGTAGGCAGGCACTTTAACCACTACACCACACGACACTACACCAAAAATTTATGGGTTGCGTTGCTACCAGGCTTGGCAAAAACCCGTGTTTTTTAAACCCAAACAACCGGACTTATTGGGGTTTTATATGGATTTTATTAAGTTTCGTTCCATTCGACAATATTTTTATTTTAATCACGTTCTCTTAGTATTTATAATGCAATTTTGCAATCTTGGTGGGTTCAAGGAGTCATTGTGTACAATGAGCTGCTAAAACTGCATGATCGAAGCAGACTGTAATTACTTCCTTTGAATCATGCATTATGATAAAATCGGCCGGAATATAAAGACAAACATGATTAAATTATTCCTTTGCATGATAACACCCAACCTCATGTCGCAAGAGCTTTAAAGCAATTATTAGAAATGATCAAATGCCGCATACGCCGTATTAGGCGAACATTGCACCGTCGGTTATTGTGACGGATATAATATACTCACACCTCTTTATACAGGATAAAGAGATGATAAAGAGATCTGCTACTCTGGTTCTAACGCATTGGCCGCCATTTCCGTAATGAAAGTCCCTGCTGGTCTACTCTAAATTTCAACTTTTGCTTCTGCCAAAAAGAGAACAATGTAGTGAACGCAAAAGATTTCGCTATAAAACAGACTCGTGAGGTACCCGGTTAAACTGTACGCAGGTGCTTGCTAGCTAGCTCGCTTATAGAGAAATGGGCGGGGATCTTGTTTACCTGAGTTACCTTGCAGCAATTACAAAAAAAAAGTGGCTTTAACAAGCCACTTATTATCAACACATTTGTTTCCCAAATCTTTCTACACACCAATGTTAGAGAACCCAGATGTCAAAGTACTCGGACTCTATACCCTCCCTTCCTATGAATATTTTAGAGACCCCAAACACCCTTTACCTTTTCAACAGAAGACTAAGTTTTACTTAAAAGTCCAAATTATTTCATATTTCAGAGCATATACAAATATTTATTCAAATTATCCTCAAACTGGTAATATTATAATACCAATTTCTAAATTTTCTATAATATTTTAACAAACACTATTTCCATGAGTGTAATATAGAATAGAAAGATATAAAATATTTTCTTGTCCAAAGATACACTTAAAAATTAATTCATCACCAAAGAGATCTTAAGTTTTAATTCTTATTTTTCTTTTTTCGTATAAATCTCTCAAAAGCTTAATTTCGATTTTATTTTTCGATCTTAAAATCTCTTTGATAAGTAAATCAATCACTTACAGTTTTTGATACTCGTCGTGAAGGCCTCCACCAAACCGATGACTATTAACAAAAGATCTTTTGGTAATAATATGATATTTTAAGCACAATTTAAAAATAGATGTGTAGGGTTTTCAGATTAGGTTTTAATTAAGGCTTAGTCGTATTTAGTATTAATTAGGAATATTTTCATAAGGAGAATAGGGATTTTAGACAAATTGAGAGTCATATTGATGATTAGGTTAGAATAATTATACAGGGTTAGGTTAAGTTTTAATGTACTTTCATTATTAAACAAATTTTTAGCATGTAAGATTAGTTAGTTTAGGATGGAGTAGAATCTTAATGATAATTAGGGTATTTTCTTTTGATTTTAGAGGATATTTTAATCATTTTTTGATATGTTTAGAGAAATTTTTATCATATTGTTACGTTTTTACCTTTTTAAAAACGCGTATTTATACAACACAGTTTTGTGCACCACTGCTTGTAATCTTTTTACAGGCAATAAAAATTTTTATTCTTAACTACTCTATCTGTTTACAACTTTATAAACAACAACAATTACTCGACAGATCTTTTTCCTAAAGATCTTCCAACCCTATCGCAGTTATAACTTAGGTTCGATCAAAACCTTTTTAACCAAAGGTTATCCACACTTAACTCTCTTTACTGAGTCAGCTTCAACTAAACTGGTTTTTACTTCACCATTCACTTCATGAGTTTACTCCTTATAAACTCTCTTCGCACAAACACGATGAAACACATCGAAGATAAACTAGGGTGAGCTCTAAATAAACAAAACTTCCCGTGAATAATCTTCGTTGGCAAAAAAAAAAAAATACTTTTGTTGCTTAAATTATTTCGCTCAATGATGTATATTAACCCTTCAAAATATTGTTACAAAAATAAGGTTGGGCGCCCCAGCGTTTATTAAATCGCTGAATAAATAAACAAAAGCTATAATAAAAACTATACGTACTGTTTACAAATAACCAAATCTACAACAACAAACATTAGCATAGATTAAGTAAATAAAAATAACACGACAACGACAATAATTAAGCAGCAAAGAAAACAAGTAACAGGCAATAAACAAGCAACAACAAACACTAAGAGCTGAAAGAGGTAGATGTTTACATTCGCATGACTGCATAAGAACTAAAAAGAAAACAAAAGAAAGAAATGGAATCTACCTGAAATATCGAGAGGTTCGAGAGCTTTCGATGTGTTGTTTTCTCAGCCATATAAAAAGCACCTCGATGTGGACAACGATCAGTTTTAAGAAAAGTAAACTCAGCGACTGAAGAGAGTTTATAAAGAGTAAACTCGTGAAGTGAATGGTGAAGTAACAAACCAGTTTAGTTGGAGCTAACTCAGTAAGGAGAGTTAAGTGTGGATAACCTCTGGTTGAACCTAAGTTATAACTACGATCGGGTTGGAAGACGTTTAAGTAGAAAGATCTGTCGAGTAATTGTTGTTGTTTACAAGATTGTAAACAGACGAAGTAAATAAGAATAGAAAATTGTTATTGCCTGTAAAAAGGGTTACAAACAGTGGTGTACAAAACTGTGTTGAATAAAGAATAGTTAATTAAAACCAAACATAAGATTTATTTTATTTCAACTACAATGTACGAACTCATAAAAAGGCGTTTTTAAAAGATAAAAACGTAACAATATCGTATTACATAGTTATTAAAGAATGCGCTATTTGTTGTGAATCTCATATTTCAAATCTATGCATCCCATAAAGACTATGAGCACTACAGATTGTTTGATATCTACGTTTGTTGAGCATGGAATAGAAAGAGATTCCCAACGTGCCTTTTATCAATAGCTATGATTTTAAAATGAAATGATTAATGTGTTAAGAATTAGTCTTTTTGTATTGTCACCAATTTTATAAATATTTTCACTCTTTGGAGTCTCTTACAAGATATCCAGGAAATACCGTTGTTTGACCAAAATTTAACAGATTGGATCACTTTTTTCAACAAGCATTGACTCTTTGGGTCTTTTTTGATTTGATTGAAAAATTTTACAGACACTTCCTGTAACAAACATTAATTGAATGTATGACAAGCAATAGCTGTATTATCGACTGACCACCGAGCTCTATGGATTTTTCGTGGGATGTTTATCGCTATACCGAAGTAGATGTTTGAAAATGCTAATAAAGATAGCCTACTAGTTAAAGATCGAATTAATTAAGAATTAAAAACTATATGTTTAAAAAATAAGTGATGATATGCTCTGTATAAATTTCACGTTCTCAAAAAACAACTAAAAAAAAAAAACAAATAGTGGACACAAAGTGATCCCAAAAACGTCATATTTTTATGAACAGAAAAAAAAACGACAAATTAATGAACTCTGAACACAACATTATTTTACTGAAGTTCATTAAGAAACATGAATATTTATGTCTTTTCAAATTTATCCCCTTATTTTTGGAAACCCAACAAAGCTATAAAGCCTTAAACAGCACAAATTCTTTTAAATTGGAAATAAATTTTAATCGGCTATTAACAACAAAAACAATATACCCCATAAACAGTTTTAAGCGGTTAAAAAATAAAACAACTATAACAACAACAATAAATTTAAGGCTGCTCCTCATAAAGTATAATAAAAGTGTCATTCATCAATTCCTATCGTAGGTATGGAAGGTACTCACTCTAGCAGATAAAAAAAGAGAAGAAAATAAATAAAAAAGAGATTAAAAAAAAGAAAACCCCAAAGGAAACCCAAATCAAAATTTCACATTTAAAACAAAAGGGGATTCCATAGCACATTACTATTGTTGTTGCTTTCATTAATTCGTTCAATATAAAAAAAGTAACAAAAACAACAACAGCAAAAACTCTCTAGAAGTAGTCAAGGTTGATTAGCATCGCACCTGGTGTTGAATATCATTGTTTGTTTGCTTGTTGTTGTTTTTTGCTTTTATTTTGGTTGATATTCAAAAACACATGTTTGTAATGCGAGGGCGGCTTGATAATATCGTGAGATTTTTGTTAATTTTTACGACAAAAAAAGCGGCATCTAGTAAAGCAATTGTTTTGTTTCTTTGTTTACTCATTTCACTTCTGACCTTAGGGCTTCAACAAGAAATTTTCATTTTATTCGATTGTTGCAAAATAGTTTTAACTACTAACCTTGCTTGTTTAAAAGGCTTATCTCCAGAGAGTTAAGGTGAAGGTACATAACGCGTGTTTGGTATTTTAAGACTTTCAACCGTGGTTAGCAATCCATTAGATAGCCCAGTTAAGTCCATCCAGGTTCTAATGGCCATTATATTTAAAAAACCCGAGTTAGTTTTTCTATTATTACATAAAAATCAAATACTGGTGTTCATAGACACAAAACAGATTTGTCGAACCCTCTGGGAAGACCGCTGAGTGTCTTTTAGGAAGAGATCATGGCCGTTGCTATATGTTCGAGGATCAACGTAGGTGTTAATACATTCTCTAACATCAAGCTTCCTTTAGGACACTGGGCTCGAACCGTCTGACATCTAGGCTGATCAAAAATTGATACGATATGTTGCAAAAGCTCTTGCTTAAAAATAACGTCCAGTTTGTTTGGGTAGAAGGAAATGAAATAGCAGGTGTATTGGCTATGTGGTAAAAGATTTCATGATACCTTATATTGGTCTGGAACCATATTTTGCAGCACCACTTACTTCCATCCTCAATCTAAAAAAGGATTGGAAAATTGCCAGATGCTTGAAACACTCTAATGCTCAAAGGCGACTTCTCCACTCTTGGACAGCGCTCAATCTATAATTTGTGTCCGCTCTGAGGCTCTCAAAGGCTGGACTCGAAACTCCTCACGGAATTTCTTACACGCCATTGTAGACTAAGAGCGTATCTGAAGAGGATGGTGGTCACAGATGTGAATATTTGTAGACTGCGCTCATAGGCATCAGAGACAGCGGAACAAATCTTGTGTGAATGTGGGGTTCAGTGGGTGACATATCTTCAATTATGGTTTTAGATCTGCTGGTGTTTATTAGAAAGGCATCAGATTTGCTAAACTAACTATAGACTTGAAGGGGCACAATAGATGCCATGTGTCGCTGTGCCCTGCAATAGCGCCTGATCAGAATAATAATAAGGTGCTGAATAGTGTTCAGTAGTGGAAGAACTAGTCCGATGCATGCCGATCTCGAAATTTAATATAGTTAATCCACGACAAAGATCTTTTTAGCGATTACCTGTTTTGACTTTGTTTGTGTCATAAATAACTTGTTAATTATTGACTATGTTAGAAAGGAGTATTCATAGCATTTAGCCAACCTTTCCTTGGTTTTGTTTTAATGAGTCTAGAAAAATAGAAACGGGAGCAGCTCATTGATTTTAAGAAGTTAACTTTACTCCATTTGGAAGCTACTTCTTCTTTTCAAACTGCCCTCGTAATATTTGTATACTTACACTACCATAGCCAATAACTGTTTCTATAAATGTGTGTGTGTTTCAGTATTTAAACGTGTTTGTTAATAATCCTTAAGTAAGAGTGAGTGAGTATCTGTGTAGTGTTTATTTAGTGTTTCGAGAATATCGTCTTTTTTGCTTGCTCACTCGTTAATCAATCTCCCAATGTCTTGAGTATTTGTTTTTGTGGTTAAAGTCATTGTCAGTCTGTCTTTTAATCTCTAATGGTGTGTCGGAGTGTCAAACATTAATTTTGATTTTGTTTTTTATGTTTTTTTTTTTTTGTGCATTCGAAAAGAACATTAAAATTTTTTTAATTGACTAAGAGAAAGCGCTTAAAATTTAAAACCGCCATCAATCACCGTAGAGGATTTTGAAAAAGATTTAACGTGTGTGTGGTTTCAAATACATTTTGTAAAACCACCAAAATGCTCAAGTCTTTAAATTTAAATATTTTCCTCACTTAGTTTTTTCGTTATTTCGGACATAAGTAGATAATGATGTTAACTTCAGTAGGGAAAGCTTTTACAACAAGAAAAATTCTAGACCACCCAACCACAACTTTTCTCGGTAGTTGGACGGAGCTCTCGTTCCATGATGTCTAAATTATTGTCAGATTCATTAGGCTTTCAGGCTAGTTTTCAAGTTAACTAAGGGGAGTCTGCAATTAAGCGAGGCCTCTGACTGTTTCTCGAGACTGATGAATCCGGGATTACTGGTCAGATCTACGATTTTTTATCATATGGCATCACAATGGGCCACCATGCGTGCTCAAGTGTACATGAGCTTGAAAAGGCTTCATTCTAAAATATAGCCACAACCTTATCAAATAACTCAGAGTGACTTTTTTAAGACGAAACGAAACTTAAGTTTCCGATTGACAACTGAAAAGATACAATGATAGAAAAAAATGTTTTGTATTGGGTATTCAAGTTAATAATGTAGATTTTTTGCTTGAAAAATGTGTTTATTATAATAACAGAATAAACTGAAACATTATTCAAAATATTGTCCATCGTTTGTCACTACTTTTCCTATCATTCTGGTAGCACATAGATTCCGCACCAAAAGAACTGCTCCGGTTTTAAACTAAACAATGAAAAGAGTCAATTTCTGATCCCATTTTCTGAACTGAAGCGTAATCCAGATGGGCGTTCTGTATCGATCGAAACAAATGTTAGTCAGAATGTCTGGGCCAAAGCTTCCCATCCACTACTTTCCAAATAGTTTTTGACCGGTATTGCAAGATGTGGCCGAGAGTTGTCATGGTGGAAGATTATGGCCTCGTGTGTGGTCGAATATTCTGGTCTTTTATGGTTGATTGCTCTTTTCAAACGAATCAATTGTGTACGGTACAGGTCCCCTGTGTCTGACTCGATTTCAACAGCTCATAATACAAGACTCCCTTCTGATCCCACCAAATAAAGAACATTACCATGGCGTCATGGATATTCGACTTCGGTGTTGATTTGGCTGGCTAGTCGAGCTTTACATATGATTTTTTGAGCTTGGTGTTAACCTAATGTATCCGTTTTTCATAACCAGTAACAATATGATGCAAAAATGACTTCTTCAAGCATAATTTCCGACTTGCAAAATCACCTTTCAACGTCTCTCGGTTTCAATTCCTTGCTTTTGAATGAATCCGAATGCTTTTAAACGTAGGGAAATGACTTGTTGTGTGACTCCCAATGATAATTCAAGTTCTTCTTGTGTTTGATAACACTTTCCGACGAGTAATGCTTCCAATTCCTCATCTTCAAACTTTTTCGGCTGACCAGGCCTCTCCTTCTCTTTTGTGTCGAAATCACCACTTTTAAATCGCGCAAAGCATCGTTTACAAGTTTTTTGAGTTGGTGCATGTTGACCGTAAGCTTCTACCAACAATCGATAGCTTTCGGCAGCCATTTTTTTCAAATCAAAGAAGGTTATCTGACTTCCCCGAGAAACCATATGTGATAGTTATATCATATATTGTCCAAATCGACATTATTAACTGGTATACCCAATATTTTTTACACGGCTTCATTGAACATTACTGGACTGCTGTCGTATTTTGAGTAAGCTGCGTCAATTAGTTTGTTTTTGGCAGCGTTTGACAGCAAACAACTCTATCGATTCAATGAAAAAAAAGTTGGTTTGAGTAACTAGCACGACTCTCTTGCCGTTTTCGTAGTTATGTATAAATATATTATTTACTAACATCCAATTATTAGGTCTCCAGAAGAAATGGGTAACATCGGCATTCATCCTATCACCATTGTAGAAGTATGTAATTACCAAAACCTAATCCGTTACCGAAATCGCTCCAGATGATAGCTTCTGTTTCTTAACACCAGACACCGTGCCAAGCTTCAGATATACCGCACGAAGACCGTGCCTGTGATCCTTGCAGTTTAAGTAGTTGGTAACAAGGTTTTCGCATTCATCTTTTTACCATTGTAGTGCTGTTTACTAAAAAAAACTCCCAATATTAGGTCTTCCGAATTCATCATATTATTGGACTATAAGTAATTGATAACAAGGTCTTCCGCATTCATCCTATCACCATTGTAGAAGTATGTAGTTATCACAACCTAATCCGTTACCGAAATCGCTCCAGACGATATCTCCCGCTTCTTAACACCAGACACCGTGTCAAACTTCAGATATACCGCCCGAAGACCGTGCCTGTGATCCTTGCACTTTAAGTAGCTGGTAAGAAGGTTTTCCACATTTATCTTTTTATCATTGTAGTGCTATTTACTAAAAAAGAACTCAAATTATAAGGCCCCCTAAATTCATCCTATAATTGGGCTATATAGGTAGTTGGTGGTAAAGTCTTCCGCATTCGTCCTATTACAATTTCAGGAGTAGATACCAAAGCCTAACTCTTTACAGAAAACGCCCTAGACGATACGATAGTTCCTGTTTCTTAAGACCAGACACCGTGCTAAGCTTTCAGAATTACCGCCGGATGACCGTTCCTGTGATTATTGCAGCTTAGCCGCCTAACGTCTGCTTCTGTGTTCCTTGCAGGTTAATCGTCCGACGTCCGTACCTGTGATCCTTGTAGACTTACCGCCCGACGACAGCTCATCTGATCTTTGTAGTTTAATCGCCCGACGTCCGTTCCTGTGATCATTGTAGACTTACCGCCCGATGACTGTTATTGTGATCGTTATAGTTTAATCGCCCGACGTCCGTTCCTGTGATCGTTGCAGGTTAATCGCCCGACGTCCGTTCTTGTGATCCTTGCAGAATTACCACCCGACGATAGTTCATGTGATCTTTGTAGCTTAATCGCTCGACGTCCGTTCCTGTGATCCTTGTAGGTTAATCGCACAACGTCCGTTCCTGTGATCCTTTCAATCTAATCGCCCGATGATCCGTTACTGTGCTCTCCACAGACGGATCAAAATCTAACCCCTGAACCCCAAATCTCTTCTAGTTTAAAGTAGTTATTAAGCGTATAACTAAGGATTCACAATAAAGTCTTGCTTATACATATTTTAATACGAAGAAAAACAGCCGCAGTTCATTCACAAAGGACGCAAATCTTTGTTTTGACCCTGGGCAGACTGTGTCATACTTTATCTGGAAAAATAAAAATCTTGCTTTGCAGCACCACTTACTACCACCCTCAATCTATTCAAGGATTGGGAAATTGCCAGATACTTGGAACACTGGAATGCTCAGAGGGGACTTAGTCACTCTAGGGCGGCGATCAGTCCGCACTTTGACGATTGACGTTTTTTGCCTCTAAAATGACGATTTTTGATATATGGATGATTGGCAACTCTAAAAGTATTAACTCTTTGTAGGTGAGACAACTAGCCTACTTATTCAGATTTTGCTTGAGCTCAATGTTGAGCGTTTTCTTTTTAACTCCCGCCTAGGTTGTACGTTAAGAATTTATTTTTTTAGTCTTCTCTGTCTGTATTTGGATTTTTCTTCTTGTATTCTTCCAATTAACTCAATTTTAAGTGTGGAATTAACTTGGTTTCACCCATTTGTTAAGGGTACATAGGGTGTGCCATTTAAAAGCTTAGGTTTAAAAATGCAATAAAACAAAAACGGTTTGAAAATTTTTGCCAAATTTATTTATTTTTTGTGAAGTACAAAAAATCGGTTAGCATGGTGAAATAGGTGTCTCCCATTGACCGTAATGGTTACGAAATATGAAATAATGACCAATGATGCCTCCGCTTCACAAGCTGAACCAAACAGTCACTCGTAATGGGTGCAGTGGCTTCTGTAAAAGCACGTTTGGGTTTTCTGAGTCCCAAATAACGGCTATTTTGCTTATTAACGTACCCACCAAGATGAAAATGAGCTTCATCCGAAAAGATGATTTTGCAATTTTATTTATTTATTCATTTTTGTTATTGAATTTTTTGCAATTTGCGACCGTCTTTGTTTTGGAAATAAATTTTCAATAAATCCCAACGTTGCTCAAGCGTAAATCGATTCATTTCGTTCAGAGGAGATAATATACTGAATTTTGTGACAGAATAGAATGACATAAGTAACGCCTGATTCGAAATAACCGCTGATTCAAATTCAAACCGATAGGTGGCCCACCCGATATTAAGCTTTAATGAGAAATAATCAATTTCAAGAGAAAAATAACTATGCAAAAAAGTCATGTATTTTCAAACAGTCTTTGATTTTTTTGATATTTTAATAAATTAATTTTATTTTAAAAATCCTCATTTTATTGATCTCATTTCATTAAAAAAAAAATATTTTTCAATTATAATTCAATAAAAGTTTTAAAGTTTCATTTCAAGTCATGAGCAATTGTAAAGTAGATATCCAATCAATAGCTTTTAGTGTTTCATGCTTCGGAAAAAATTAACTTTTTCTTTACTTTGTCGCCATAGGAGGTTTGCTTTGGCACTTAATGTATTACACAAATTTCAATATTTCATTTTTGAATAAATTTTATTTTTTATTTAACAAATTTTATTTACTGAAGTGATAAATTGCTAAGATACAGTAATTTTATTGTTAAGAAACTCCACCACATCAATTTACTTAAAATGTTCTAAAATATTTACTATAAAATATACATATTTTGACGCTTATAGTATGTGACAAAAGTATGAATACAAAGAAAACTTTATAAATTTGTTTATATTTCGATTATATTAAGAAATAAATCTTAGTTCAATCAATCATGCAGACTGGCTGACAGCTCTAAAGAGGAAGCATTCAGGAATTGACGCAATAATAAATGCGACCTTACTGATTCGCTATGCAAACAGCCGAGATCTTCGTGTGGCGCAGTACTCTGGTGTAAAAAAACTCTTTACGATAAACGTCTTCGTAAAAAGATTTAGTAATAGCGCTACTTCGATTCCAAGCATTCACGAATCCGGTTGAAAAAGCAAACCTTTTAGCTGAATTATTTGCAAGTAAATCGTGCATGCCGGAGAGCCTCCAACCACTGCCAGCACTCTAAAGCGTATCAATGAGTATGCCTAGTATATACTTTCGAGCCCATGTTGTAAAACGGTTCTAGCAAATCTCAACGTTAACAAGTTTTCTGGGCCGGATGGCATACCAGCATTGTTCCTGAAGAAGTGCTCTTCGATGCATGCTCGTCCATTAGCCAACATTTTCAGTGCGTCATATCGCGCCTGTATCTTTCCATCTTGCTGGGAGGCTGCTGATATAACGTCAATACCTAAAAAGGGTGAGGCTTCCGACCCTGAAAACTACCGCCCAATAGCAGTATGCTCGCACTTTCCAGGGTTATGGAGAGTATGGTGAATCATCAACTTTTGAAATATTTGGAATCCAATAATTTGCTAAGCGATCGTCAATACGGCTTTCGTAAGTTCCGCTCGACTGGCGACCTGCTGGCGGTACTCTCCGAGAGGTGGAACAAGTCCATTCATGGTTTTGGTGAGAGCAAAGTTGTGTCTCTAGATATTTCCAAGGCGTTTGATAGAGTTTGGCATGAGGCGCTAATATCGAAACATATTGCCTTTGGTGTTCGTAGTCATTTTTCTCAATTTGTATCGAGCTTTCTCAGAGTTCGCTCTATAAGAGTGTTTATAGATGGGACCTCATCCGACGAGTTCAATATAAATTCAGGGGTACCGCAAGGCTCTGTTCATTCTTCAACTCTATTTCTAATATTTCTTAACGAGTTTCTTCTTCTCACTTCCAGTCATATCTATTCTTTCGCAGACGACAGCAACATTTGTGATACATATTCCTTTGATCGTAGGCCGAGCCTTTTGGAGATTGGGGCGAAAAAGCAAAATTTGAATGACACACTCACAAGTGACTTGACGAAAATCTCCGAGTGGAGTCGTGCGAATCGGGGCGATTTCAATGCTCGCAAGACCCAATGTTATTTTGTGACACACAGACGTGATGGTGTAGTGTCGTCTGTAACTATGGGTAATGTAGATATTGAGGAGTCAGATACTCTTGATGTTCTAGGCATGAGGATTCATTGTGATGTTCGTTGGAATGATCACATTTTCAATGTGTCGACAGAAGCAAAAAGCACATTTCTGAATATACTACCTTGATCAAAAAGTTTTCGGAATAACCCCCCTGTGGCGGTCCCATCGTTTCGATTTGTGTTTTTTTTTTCTTAAGTTGGTACATCTGTTGTTCATATTCTCGCTAATTCTTAGCATAATAGCTTGACATTTGCAAAAACTACGTAGCCAAGAGTACATCTATCTCCAAGTGTGTTTTTTTACAATTTTAGAAACGGCTGCTGAAACGCGTTCCCCGTAATGGTTTTTTAACTCGATTGAACAGATAGAAGTCACAGGGAGCCGAATCAGGTGAATTATTTGGCTGTTGGATGGTTTTTGTTGCATTTTTCCTCAACAAATTTCGTATAATGACGGCACTGCGTGACGGTGCGTTCTCATGGTGAAATATTTATAAGTTTTCTGCCCACAATTCTGGTCTCTTTCGGTGAATTGCTTTACGCAAACGTCCCATAACTCACAAATACTCTTTGTTTACTGCCTGGCCTTCTGGCAAAAACTTATGATGCACTACACCGTTGTAATTCATGAAAACCGTGAGCATTGCCTTCTTTTTTTGATTGAAAACGACCTGGTTTTTTTGTTCTCGGCTCCTTTGGTGTACACCATTCACTTGCCTGATGTCTGGATTGCGTGCCGTACTCATAAACCCACGTTTTGTCTCCAGTAATGATCTTTTTGATGAATGCGGGATGGGATTCAGCATCACAAATCATGTCTTTTCTGTCCTCAACACAGTTAAAATTGTCGGCAACACACATAGATGTAGATGTACGCTTGGCTGTCTAGCTTTTGCAAATGTCAGGCTATGACGCTAAGATTAAACGGGAATTTGAACAACAGAAACCAAGAAACAAAAAGGCTCAAATCGGAACTATGGGACTGCCACACGGGGGTTATTCTGAAAACTTTTTGATCAAGGTAGTATGTAAGTAAAGCAATAGGCATTTAAATGGAAATTTGCATTTAGCAATGACAGAAATGCAACAATTTGTTCTTATTTTATTTGTAATTTTGAACTGAGTATGTAAAAATATTTCACAGGTAAAACCGTAACATGCAACAATATGGCGCACAAATTGTTTGTTAGAATTATTTATTATATTTATATCCACGTACATATTCAAAACTAGACATTATTAAAAAGGAAAAAAAAATCATCAATATGAGCGCTTGTATTTTCCAATGATAATGATCAATTTTGTCATGTAGTGTATTGCTGGATTTCTTGTAAGAGCTCCTATTGAATGTGTATAAATGTGTTTTCAAATTAGAATTGACAGGACATTACTTTAACTATAATGGTAGAATGTGTTTGTAATGAGCTTAATGTAACACATATTCCATATAGACGCAGTTATGAAAACTAAAAAGAACATATATTTTTATTAGGGTGGTAACCATTTACAATATACATAAAGCACTTTTTTGTGAAATAAATCACTTCATAATTAACCACCCAGATAACAGTTCTATTACAACCTGGACAATTCTTCTTTTATTTAATTAACTTCAGCAACTCCAGTATTGGGTACCACCCTAATACTATTCAGATATTTTGTTTACACATCCTACTCATAGTATTCACAAATATTTCTGAAAAATCCATCAATTTTTCTATATTTATTGGTGGAGAATCAGGGATATTTTCAATATTTAAAATATTCTCTTATTTTCTTCCTCTCTATATCTGTCTCTCTCCCTCTCTCTCACTTTAGTTGGTTTTTTGTATTATTTTTGTTGTATATGAACAATCAAATGACCCAGATACTATAAAAAGCAAATATTCTCCTACAGATAGATAAACGCAGAGACAGACTCAGATTCATTTTGTGAAATGTGTCTCTTTGAAGGATCAAATATAGAAATACAATCACAAAAACTAAAAGGATATGCATACACATAAAGGCATATGGAAGTGAATAAAATTTAAATGCTGGTGGTTATTTGGTTGATGTTTTCAAATTTTACTTTTTTCTTGTTGTTACTTTTATTATTGTTGTTGCCTTTTTTTGTTATTTTGAATAACCAACAGTTTGTTATATATGTTGCAAGTATTTTACACTGACGAGCATTTGCAGTTTGTTGGCTGGTTGTTTTTTCTTAGTTTAAATAACAGGACGGACATTGAAGCATTGAAATATAAGTCCATATGAAATACAGAATCAGACACACATTTAAACCAAATATTTATTATTTCATCTTTATTGGTATCTATTCTATTGATCCTTTTCAGGTGTTTATGACAATTTGTATTCAGGTTTTCGTAAAAGAGATTACAAAACAAATGCAAAAATATTATTTGAATGATATGTTGTGTGCTTTTCTGGTTTTTGAGAAAATAAATATTCTCATAGAGTGGTCTATTATTGGCACTTATTTGCATTATCCTTAACTGAACAAATAAAATTGTCTGTATAGTTATTTGTGTAATGTGGCATGCAACATTACATGTAGTTTAGAAATTTATTAGAATTGAAGAAATCATTTTCGTTTTGAGCTAAATTTCAATTAAAAACACAAAAAGTGTTGACAATTCTAGTGTGTGTGTGAGTGTGTGTGTGTGTCGTGTGATTTGATGTTGCTACAATCACTTCACTTCTAACAATATCTGTATGTGAACGACTTGCAACAATTACCATATTACATTTTAATTTCTCTGTGATGTGATGCAATGACAACTATTTATGTTGGACAATATGTTACATTGTGTAACAAAATGGTTACAATACATTTTCAAGTGTGATAATGGATTTTAAAATAAATGCTTTAGAAAACTAAGTGGACATGAAAAAAAGTTGTGGCAAAAGAAAAAAATTTTTAAAATTTAATCAGTTATTCAATTATGCTCTAAAACTACTGCACACAAGTAATAACAACAAGTAAATCTACTATATTACACACAAACGTCTTAGTGTATTCAAATGCAATTAATAAAAATGGTTTCAGAATTCGCTAGACGAGAAAGTTTGATGTCTATGCTAGAGATTTTCAAAAGCTCTCTTTGAAGGATGGTCCAACCAAAACGCAGTATGTTAGTTGTAAATAAGACAAAAAGTTTTCAGAGAATTACTGTAATATTTTTTATATTGATGGAAGGATCTGCCGGGCATCTCTCAACGAGATGGCGTGACACTTAGACTTGGAGATTATCTGGGCAAGGGGTCACTCGGACACCCGGGGGAACTGTGTGGAGGACGGACTTGCGAGGGTTGGCTTTCTCCTCAGAAATGAGGAGATTGAACACTCAATTGGGATGCCACTCTCCTCTTGCAGACTTATGGTCATGCGGTACATGTTGGGTATGGAACAGCTACGGTGGGATGAGGAACCCACGTGCTCTGTATAGAGGCAAATCTGGCCCCTATATGATCGGGCTCGCCAGGAGTCTATTATAGGGTTGCCGCGACTTTGGCTGCGAACTCTTGTGGCTGTGATTACTGGGCACTGGTTGGCTGGTGCGCACGCTAGGAGATTGGGTCTGTCGTTCAATGACTATTGTATGGGTTGTTAGGATGAGGAGGAAGAGGAGACTGTCGAGCACTCCCTATACCCATGCCCGAGTCTTTCGGACACTAGGACTGCTTTCCTTGGCAGTCCGTTTCTGGATGGCTTGTCGGATCTGGCCGGTGTGAATATCGGCGAGATCTCTTCTTTTGTACATGGTTGGTTCGGATCGCACTGGGACGCGGACATATAGGATGTCCATTTTCTGGATTACTGATGGGCATCACAGTGGAATCAATACTGGACCCAGGTGGGCTGGACGTGTCTGGCTACCCGTCGTAACTAACTAACTAACTGACTAAGGATCTAGGACAAGTATGTATGAAACAAAATATCGGAAAAATGCTAGCCACGGCTTCGGTGGCATACTACCATGCGTCAGTCCATATTTTCAATGACTCTGAGACATAATTGAGGTTCAATATCGTTAATGTAACGAATAATCTGATCCTTTAGCTCTTGAAGTGTTTTTGCGTTATTGACGTACACTTTTTCTTTTAAATATCCCCAAAGAAAGAAGTCCAACAGCCAATTAACATCGTCACGACATGAGATGACATGGCCATTGAATTTCGAACTGTATTATGTACGTGTCTTAACGACATGGAGACGTGGCCTTCGCGGTCGAGTAAGGGTGGTAAGGGAGTGGGGGACCGTTAGGTTACAAAAAAGAAATGTGTATAAATGGACAAACAATTCAACTTGCTTGCCTTACGGAGACACCACATACATATGTAAACACCACCTTGATCAAAAAGTTCCCGGAATTTATTCACAAAATTAAAAATACAAGTTTATTCATCTAAATCTATATTGTTTGCTTCAAAGTAATACCCATCGACTGAAACACACCTATGCCCGCGCTTGATCCAATCAATCCTTGAAGCATTTTTTATATTCGGTTTTCGGTATGTCCATCAGTGCTTCTTTCTTTCTTTTATATAAGACCAGCACCCAGGGGATGGCCCCTACTCATGCAGTGCATTGTGCTTGTACTAGGAAAATAGGTTATTGGAAGGAGGACAGAGGGAGTAGTGTTTATGGAGGTTATATTTAAATTTACTTGTGTCGTAAGTGGCAGAAAATATTTTCGCTGGAAGATTATTCCACAACCGAACAGTGCGAAAAAAAAAAACGAATTCACCCTATAATGCGTTGTGCGACTTACTGGACAATCAACTACAAAGGTATGCGCTCTACGAGAAATACGAGTACTACGTAAAAATGTATGATTTTTGGGAATTAATTCCTTAATTTCGTTAGAACACATTCCGTTATAGTACCGATAGAACAATGAAACACACGCCACATTGCGACGGTGCTCTAATGAATCGATAGAGTTGGCTTCTCTACCGTCATTGATAAGCATCGGTCCATACATGAGAGTTGTATTCCATTTTGGGACGGCTTCCTGCGATATTTCAATTATTTCCTCTCGGCTGCTGCTACACGTTTCCCGTAAAGGTTTTTTAACTCGATTGAACAGAAAGAAGTCACAGGCAGCCAAGTCAGTTGTATTCAGTGTTTTTTTTTTTAAATGATGACACTGTGCCACCGTGCGTTATCATGGTGCAAAATCCACGAGTTTTCTGCCGGCAATTCTAGTGTTTTTCGGCGAATTGCTTCCCGTAAACGTCTCAACCCGCCAAAATAATTCTTCTGGCATAAGTTCATGATACACTACACCATTGTAATCCATGAAAACCGTGAGCATTGCTTACTTTTATGAGTGAAAATGGTCTCGGCTCATTTGGTGAACAACATTCACTTGCCTGATGTCTGGATTGCATGTAGTACTCATAAACGTAGGTCTCGATTCCAGTCATATGATCCTTTTGATGAATGTGGGATCGGATTCAGCCTCGCAAATCATGTCTGTTACGATCTCAATATGGTCTCTTTTTTGAATGAAATTGAGTTTTTTGACACCAACTTTGCTGCTACATGACGGAAACCCATATCTTGAACGGACACATAGGCAACGTTCAAGTCCTCCGCTATATCTCTGATAGTTAATTTGCGGTTATTGACCAACATATCTTTTACTTTCTCAATGTTTTCGTCGGTCTTCGATGTCGATGATCTGCCACTGCGTTTATCATCTTTGATTGACAGACGACCACTTTTGAACTGACGAACGAGATTCGTTGCCTAAACACTTTGCTAATATTTACCACGTTTGCACACCATTAAAGCCGTTTTTTACGCAAAATGTAATACGAGTTCGTTGTTGCAAATTTAAATAGGTTTCTAAAATTTTTAAAAATCGCCAATACACATAGAGATAGATGTACCCTTGGCTACGTAGCTTTTGCAAATGTGAACCTATGACGCTAAAATTTAGCGGAAATATCAATAATAGATGTACCAACTTAACAAAAAAAAAACTTAAATGGGAATGATGTAACCGACACACTGGGCTTATTCCGGGAACTATTTGATCAAGGTGGTATATCATAGTATTCTAATGTGTCATTAATTTTCATTTCTTTTCGCTAAATATTTTTATACAATTTTAAAGGCTTATTTCCATTTCTTAAAGCTTATTTAAAGCAAGTTTGATAGGCATTTAAAAATTTTTTATACAAAATTTGCTTTTTATCTGCTTCCGTGCATTGCATAAGAATAAAACCTTTTTTGATATATGAATAGAATTATAGCCAAATGAAAAAAGAAACATAAAAGCCTAAGCATAGTTATAAGCCTTAATTTATGGCAGCATATACGCATAAAATCTCATTAACCAATACACTCTTATAACTTCCATGTTCGTATTGATTTGAAGGTGAGCTTATTCACACATAAGACTTTGCATACATACTCGTACATACATACACACATACATACATATGTATGTACATAAAATATTTTTTTATAAAATTTATTTTTACTATAAAGGATCATTATATATGGTCCGCCAAATAAATTTTTTTTTTGAAAACAGGGCGCAAAACATCGAGTGTAGCTTCGGTTTTGTGGCACGTAGCGCCGTCCTGTTGAAACCAAATGTTGCTAATATCCTCCTCTTCAATTTTTGTGAACAAAAATTCGTTCAACATGGCCTGATAGCGATCGCCATTGACGCCATTAACGGCCAATCCTTGCTCATTTTCGAATTATGCCTCTGGACCAATATCCGCACCAAACAGTGACTCGTCTTGGGTGTACCGGCTTTTCAATGTAAGCGTGCGGATTTTCTGTGCCCCAAATACGATAATTTTGCTTGTTTGCATACCCGCTAAGATCAAAATGAGCTTCATCTGAAAAGATGATTATTGATTCTGCAACATTACCATGATTTTCAAAGTAATGTCCCAATATTTCCCAGCATTGTTCAAGCGTATACACAAACATATTCATTCAGCGGAAGGATAAGACTAATTATCTGTCAAATCAGACATGAGCTAAGTGTTAGCATTCACGAAATAAGCACTAGTTGAAAAAAAAACGTTAGATGGCAGACCCGTTATTATATGGCACCGAAGAGCAATACTGTATGTACAATACGAATATTTTTTATTTTATTTTATTTTAGTTTTTATTTTTATACATAAAATGTGCATCTCATCCTTCACAATTGGTTACACATTTGACCTATTTTATTTCAGACACTGATGCTCACACATACATATGTATGTATAGGCCCACATACTATATGCTGAGGCATAATGTAAAAATAAGTCTTAAAAAAAAGAGAAACAAAATATTCTGAGTCCCACTTATAGTTTCTCATTAAAATGGGATTCAAGTCATGTCAACAGTGTGTAATCAGTAAAATAATGTGGAACATTGACTTTAATGGGTGAGAAAGAGCGAGTGAGTGGCAGGCAGGACACAAATAAAAATAAAATAAAACAAAAAATATAAAAAAGAAGAAAAAAATAAAAATTGCAAAATAGAAAACATATTTAGTAAAGGCAGCGACTAAAACCATAATTATGAAAATATATTTGTTAAAAAGACCCATATCGCTGGGAACAAAAAACCTGGTGTGAAAAAACCTTCGACGCAAGATAGGATATAAAAGTTGGAAAAAAGAAACGAAATAAAGGTTATAAAAGTGAGTTTTATAAAAAGAGGCGGTTACTTTATAAGTAACGAAATAATTATATTAAAAATTATTGTTAAACGTTTACGAATCGCTTTGAAAACTAACACTAGCTTGCAAGGTTTTTGAACAGTCTAAAACGTATATGAGGCATTTAACTTAGGCTGTCTACCGTTGGGGAAAAATAGTGAAAGATATAATCTAGGACGCCAAACTTTTAAGATATTTATAAAGAACTAGCTAAACACTGGTGTGCTTCGTTACCCCCCTCTTAATTATTATCTTAAAAGTTATCTTAGTTACACTTTTAGCCTTTTTCCCCATTTCGTACCCTTCTGGACAAAGTCCAATAATTTTTTTCTTCCAAAAAAGACACTATAGGTTCTGTTTTTTAGCTGCATACAGTTTTAAAACAAACACACATTCATTTTTATATAATACTACCTTGATCAAAAAGTTTTCGGAGTAACAACCCTGCAGCGGCCCCATCATTGCAATAAGAGTTTCTGTTTTTTGTTAAGTTGGTACATCTGTTGTTGATATTTACGCTGAATCTTAGCGTCATAGCTGGACATTTGCAATAGCTATGTAGCCCACAGTACATTTATCTTTATGTGTGTTGGCGATTTTTTGCAATTATGACCTGACCGTCTATTAAATATTCTAAAAATTCTCGAATGACAAATATTTAAAAGATCCCTACAGCCTGCTTATCGGCGGATTAGGGAAAAAAATTTTATTTTGAGGACCCAAAAAATTCCTTGTTTTGATTTTGACTCGGAATCTTGACTGCATGAGTATCGGAATCCCTGTTTTGTCTTATCCAAAGTCTTCATAAAAAACGTTTCTTAAGGTTGTCTATGGACATCTTTATGCAGGGTTTAAATCTTTTCCTGTCATAGTTACGTACGGTCAGGGCAAGAGTATACGCCTCTCATTATACTCATTTCCGTTGAGTATGCCCTTCAAGGCTGCCCTTCCCAGTAGTCCACAAAAAGGTTATGGCCCCACAAGTGGAGTGAAAACTCACCTTCTGGCCAGTTCATCGGCCCTTTCGTTCCCCAGTATACACACATGACCATGGACCTAGCATAAGCTGTCCCTATTATCCTTGCCAAGCTGGTTTAGTTTACCAAGCCATTCCCAAACTAGTCCTGAGTCAACCTCACAGAAGCCAAGTGGTCAAAAGGCGGCCTGACTATCAGATAGCGTAGCTATATTCTGTCCTCTATATATCATCCCCAGATTAAATTAAGCACATCTCTCAATTGCATAAACTTCCGCTTGGATATTCCAAGCTCGTGAGATTTCCTATAGGTTCCAAATATTCTGAATATTATTATACCTTCTCTAAGAGAGTATGCAGCCTCCAAGCCCTTCCACTCACCCCACCGACTCAGTCTTGCCATGAAGCATTTGCAAAGTCATAGAGTTTCCCGATCCTGTCCATAGGACAGCCAAGTAGGGAGTAATCGACTAATCGGCTAAGCGGGTTGACATGACCCCTGCATAACCGCCTACCCAACTCATCTCCCATTATCCTTCTCACGGTCTCTATGGTACTATTTCTTATTGCCAAGTGCAGCGGATTAGGTCCAATAGAACTTCGAGTGCAGCTGTGGCACAAGCTGGCCCCTGCAAGTCTTCTGCACATCATAAGCGAATGCTGGGCTACTTTTTGAGACAGAAGCAGCGTTTTCATAGTCCAGATCAAATGCCAGGAGTTAACTGCATTTTGCCTTATTGCCACCAGCTTAGCCCTCGGCTTCAGAAGAAAATCGGCGGGGAACCAGCTTAGTACAGCAAATAAGGCTTTGGTTGGAGTGGAGCAGAGTGCACTGGTGATCATGACCGCTGCCTACTTGTGCAGCCTGTATATCAATTTACATTGACACTGAAACTTACACACCGTCCACCAAATATGAGCACCGTAAAGTAGAGTGGGTGTTACTATGGCCTGATAGAGTCAGTAGGTGATGGCAGGCTTGAGCTACCATATCTTACAGCTGTAAAGCGCTATGGTTGCCTTCTTCACACTATCCATTATGTTATTCCGCCAGGAGAGCTTTGGGTCGCGAATGATCATCAGATACTTCACCTTTGTGGACAGAGGGACTTGAACGCCACCGAGTCTCGGCAACCAACTCCATTTAAAGTAAAAGTAAAGAGCACCAACTCCATTTAAAGGGGGTTGACGCTTATTTAAAGTCCTGTATACACCTCGAGCAGAAGGTGTACAGATCAATACCAAACACAAAATTGGACAGGTCGGTCGCACAACCAAAGACATTCTGCAGATCCTCCAATAGTACTTCTATAGCGATCTTCCAAAGATCCTAAATCCACATCGCTGCAGATCCTCCAATTGTTTTTCTATAACACTCTTCCACAGTGAGGGCGAAATAACCTCTCCTTGTGTGATTCCTCTAATCACTGCCATTACCAAGTTAGCCTCCCTATTGGAGGCAGTAATAAAACTTTCGGTCAAGAATCATAGGAAATCTAGAAAATCTGTTTTCATTTTCAATATAAGTTAAAAAAAAAAATCATATCAAATCAAATGAAAATTTAAATTACTCGCCTTATGACTACTACACTTCAAAGTATTTTTTATTTTTTTTAATTTCTATTCCAATTTCTAATCATGCATTACCATATACTCGCGCTCTTATTACAACCATATAATCAACCTTTACAACCTTAATTAGTAATTTCAAATCCCTTTTGTTTGTACGAGTTCATAAAATAGATGAGTTTGACAATTTGTGACCGACTGGTTGTGTTTTCCTTAGAATCTATAAAAACAGTCATGTTTTTCTAATACAAAATACTAATAATAATACCTGTACTAACTTGGTAAATAACCTACAGAAAAAACACAACAACAACAGCCTTTAAAAAAGGACAAAAAATCAAAAAGAAAAAAATGAAATAATAAAAGGGAATGTATGTATGAAATGAATGAAAGAAGGACAAGTAACGTTTTAAATGTTCATTTTTGCCAACTAGGACAGGCCAAATCAAAAGTTGTTATTTTTTATTGTTGTTGTTGCTCGGATATTATTCTGTTTTTTTTTTGTTTTGTATTAGTTCGTATATTGGTTTGTGTTTCAAATTTTTGTATGTTTTGGGCTATAATTTTTTGTTTAGAGTAGAAAAACCTTAATCTACAATAAACACGATGAACTAGATTTCCCTTTTATTATTTCGAATATTTTTGCTTTTTAATTTTTTTGCTCCATCCCTGAGTACATTTCTATTTAATTTTTTTGTTTTGTTTTGGCTTTTTTTATTAGTATTGTTGTCGATTTTCAATTTCACTAACAGTGTTCTTCTTTACCGCGCTCTCTATCTGTCTTCTCTCATATGGCTTTAGTTTTATTTATATTCTCATTGGCGAAGCATACAAATTAGGGAAATATTAGAAAAACCTCTTACGTGTTGGATTATGAATGAATATGTGAAATTGAGATAAAGATAGAAAGAGAAAAAATGAGTGAATAATTATATATTTTGACCTTTTGATTCCGTTGTTTATTATACAAAAGACTCGAATATGTATGTTGGCACTTTCACCAAAAAATTCTAAAAGTTTAGTTATGTTGGCAAAGAGTTGAATAGAAATCAGTACCTAAATGCCATATGAGTTGTATAGGGAACAGAGACTCTGCATATAACGGGTCAGCCATTTAACGTTTTTTTTCAACAAGTGCTTATTTCGAGAATGTTAACACTTAGCTCATATCTGAATTGACAAATAATTAGTTTTATCCTTCCGCTGAACGAATATGGTTGTATATACGCTTGAACAACGCTGGGAAATATTGCGACATTACTTTGAAAATCATGGTAATGTTGCAGAATGTGTGATGCCGATTTTGCCAAAAGAATCATCTTTTCAGATGAAGCTCATTTTGATCTTGGCGGGTATGTAAACAAGCAATATTGTCGCATTTGAGGCACAGAAAACCCGCACGCATACATTGAAAAGCCGATACACCCAAGACGGGTCACTGTTTGGGGCGGATTTTGGTCCAGAGGCATAATTGGGACATTTTTCTGCGAAAATGAGCAAGGAGTGGCCGTTACAGTCAATGTCGATCGTTACCGGGCCATGTTGAACGAATTTTTGATCACAAAAATTGAAGAGGAGGATATTAGCAACATTTGGTTTTAACAGAACGGTGCTACGTGCCACACAGCCGAAGCTACACTCGATGTTTTGTGCCCTGTTGTTGAAGATCGCATTATCAGCCGCAGAGCTGATGTCGTTTGGCCACCTCGGAGCTGCGATTTGACACCGTTGGACTATTATTTGTGGTGTGTCGTCAAAGATAAGTGTTACGCCAACAAGCCAGAGACAATTGACGCTTTAAAGGAGAATATTCGTGAAACCATTGGTGAAATACAGCTGCACACAATCGATAATGTGCTTAAAAATTGGACTGATCGTGTAGGCTACTGCATGGCCAGCCGAGGCAGCCATTTGAATGAAATTATTTTCCATTATTAACCGGAAGGATTGTACTTTCAAATAAAAAAGAAAAAATTGAGAAAATATTCAGTAGTTTTTTTTTTCAAAAAAAAAAAAAATTATTTGGCGGACCCTTTACTATATTTAGGTGGAAGATAATGTCATTAATTATTGTGATTAAGGACTTCAAATAAATTATGTTCAAAAACAAAACTAAATATTAAGTCTTAACATGTTTAGCTTAAACTAATTACTTATTTAGTAAATAGGCCTCCAAAACACAGACAAATTTTTCTTAATACTGTAAGAACAGTTTAACAATTTCGTTAATCATGTTATTCGTTATCTATTATTGTACGAGAGGTACTATTTATATTTCGGAAACTGGTAGCACTAATGCCAATATCATAATAAAGTTTGGACATTTTTTAGCATAAACGTACAACATTTTGATGTACAAGTGCTATTTGTTTTGTTCACACTGAGTTCAGAAAATCAGTTTGACTAAAAAATGGAAATCGCGAGAAGCGCCTTAGAGCATTACAGTGGTGCGGCAAAGACTTAACATTAAGCCAGCTCGAGTTAATACAACTAGACTTTGTCGCCATAAATTCCGGCGTAGGTCTACAAATTTTTCAACTATCAGTCAGATGGAAGTACTACACTTGAATAAAGCATACTACTATACCATTAATTGCAGGGGTGGCGTGGTGTAGTGGTTAGGGAGCACAGATAAAACACAAGCGGACTAACCATTCGAGTGGAAGGAAAGTAGAGTTCCAGGGTACCATGTGTGCTAAAGTCAGCCCAAACCATCAAACTGCCACCGCCGAAATTCCGTTCGGAATAAAACAGGGGCTCCTTCCTTAAATCTCACCAATAGCAAGTGAAACCATCTGGTCCATCCAGGTTAAATTTTTTCTCATCAGAAAAAATTACCTACAAACCCAAAAATGTATGACATATCTCATAACCTCTTTAAAAAAATGTTTACCTGATGCCAATTAGTTGCTAGTTGTTTAACGCAAACTCCTTACGCTTAATCTTATGCTACTTTCTCAGACAGGGAGTTTTTTTTTAATTTTTCTCGAATAAGGTTTGGCAGAGCGCTCTTAGAATTGTGCTTTTTGAAGCTTGTAATTTCAAGTCCTCTTATATTTTTACCGTACTTTTAAAGGAATACGAGGCCTTTCGTGAAATTAGCCGAGTTTCACGCGCTTGTAGGACTTTTGGACAACCGGTGCTTTTTAATTTTTCATAAGATCATCCCAGTTTTTTCGTCATTCCAAACATACTCAATCCCTGCTCAAGAAGTGCCACAAGTTGTCCTTGTTCATAAGGTGACAAAGGTTTCCCCTGACCCATTCCGCGCAGATATTATTTAAATTTAAAATTATTACAAAAAAAAAAAAAATAAAATAACAAATTTGATACCTTCTGATTAGATTAATTACTTATTAATCACTGACCTTATTATTTTGACGCATTGAATTTTGCATTTATTTACATAAATTTAAATAAACATAATATAACGGTACAGCTCTAAGAGCAAAACCGGCTTATTATTCACTTATTTGAATGTAGAATTTGTTTGAATAAGGTGACCATACATAACATACTGTAGTTTGGATGAATTGAGCAAATATTAAGGTGACCTTATCATTTTGAAGCACACCTTACACAAAATAATACCATTTTTCTAACAAACGCTGTAGAAAGCAACAAGAGTCAGTTTTCGAAACGCTTCCAATCGCGGCTAAAAAATGATTTTAAGTACCTTCACAAGCTTATAAGCTTATAAATTAGCTGAAAACTATCTGATTTTAAGCTTTTCAGTAGATTTGAAAAGAAGACAAGTTGACATTTTGAATGATATTACACTTCATAGCCTTGTGTGAATTTGTGTGAACTTCTAAAGCATAATAGTTTTTCCACATATTTCAAGTTTAGAGCCATACTATTTATGAACTTATTTCATTGTCAGTTGCCGAAAATTTCTTTGCAGAAGTAAACTGGGACCTAAAAATCTATTAGTTTCAGTTGCATAGGGGCAACTACAAATTCCTCGTTGCCGAGAACACAACTGAAGTTCGGCTGTCATCTACTCGTATGTATATTAAAATACACCATGTTCATGAATTTCATACATAAAAATACGAAAATCATTATCTTGTTTTTTTGTATTTTTTTTTTAATCAAAAATAGCCAACGAAATCGCCAAATCTCAACATTTTTTAGGGTCGACAAGTGAGTGTAACAGTACATAATGAAATGACAAACGCTATTAAATATTTTGACTGCTTGATGCCATTGATAAGTGTGACAGCTGCTGAAGTAAATCAATTGAAATATCCATCGGTGCTATCTATTTCCCAGCTAGTTGAAGACAGTTTTAAACTGACAAAATTCACTTTGGTGACTAAACTTCAACCATAGGTTACCTAAACGCATATTTTAAAATTGAGCATAATACTCAGTTGACTGCTGTACAAAGAAATTCATTTAAACTAAATTGCAGAAAATTCAAACAGAAAGAGTTGTTCATTAGAGTTCTTCTTCAACCTTAAAATGATTTTTTCTTTCAGACTTTTTGTCATTTCTTTCTAAAATCCCATTAGCAATTTACAATTATTAATAGATCCGCTAATTTCCTATAATTAAGACACTTCATAGTGTCAGTCACTGTAAGAGTCTTTAACAACTAATTGTGCTTAAATTGTGTTTAAATTTCAACTGTAAATATTTTCATTATTCGGATTAGAAAAGGTACAATAAAAGGAAAGAAAGGTCTCTCATGCCATCATAATATCCTTCCCACCTTTTGTTGAATTTCTAACGCCATTATTAGTGAACAATATTTTGTTGCTGTTGTTTTTTTCGTTAGCATTGTTGTTGAATTTTTTATACCGTAAGTAAACCGCTTAAAATAAACAGCGAAAAACACACGGTCACACTGGGACACGGGCACACTGGCACACTGGCACACGGCAAAGCACAGCACAATTCATTGAACCATTAAAATAACAACAGCAACAATGTTCAAAATGCAGGAGGGTACACACATGAGAAGAAAAAAGTGCGAAAACAGGGTACAATGTACTTTCATTGCTAATACGAATGGGGAGTGATTGTATGTGTAAATGTTAGTGCCATATGAGTTCATGTATGGTGTTGCAAATATACGTAAACCTTGTACAGTGTGGCTAAAAAATTTAGGCTTAAAGGAAAGGGTTTTATTAAAGAAATAATATTTGTTTGATTTTATTAAAAATATCTTAAATGGTTTCACTCGTACAATGATTTTACACAGTGTTTTAGTATAACTGCGTACACGTGTACCTTTGTTCGTTTTACGTACACACATACGCAGTCTGTGTATGGGCAAATTGTGTTAATTCAATTAAGAGAAGCTTCTTTTTTTGAGATTTGTTTTCATGCCATTATGCATTTGAAACAGAGCACACATGAGACCCGGAAACAAGTTCATTCTTTTACATCCTGGGGATTTTAGCTACATGTGCAATGAGTAGCAGAAAATATACACATAAATACAGGGTGAAGCGCCTAATATCTGAACGCTAGACAGACATGGATGTAAGAAAAAGATCGTTAGCGTTAAAGTGCAAGTACTTCCGTACTTTAATCAATGGGTCACATAGGACCCAAACCCAAACATGGTTTTCTATTAATCCTACATATCCAATAAAATATTTTAATCGATCGTAATAATCATCATTAGCATGATGGGCCAGGCATAAATACTCATTACTGTCGCATGTCAAAATAATTGCAAAACTTATTCATACTTAACGTATCGTTACGAAAATGAAAACGCCTAAAAAGATGCACCAGCATTTAAAACTATAAACTTTATTATGGCAGTTATTCTATTGGTTAGTGTAAATGCTACGTAAATGTTGTATTTATTTGAACAGTGTTACCAATTCAATATTGAATTTACGGCTACTGAAGAGTAGGTTGCAGAATGTACTAAAACATTCGAAACTAATGACAGTGAACTATATAAGCGGCGACATTATCCTCAGTCAGTGAGTTATAATTTAACAATCATAGATTAAATTCATACTCGTTCTAATAGTTGAATTTAATAAGTGTTGAATAAATTTGTATATTAAGTGGAAGTTAAATAAGTTTGATGTTAGTATATAAAGATAATTTGGAAAAAAATACTGTATAAGAACAAATTCTCTTTGTTTATTTCATTTAACGCAAGTTAAAGCACTCAAACATTTTCAAAAGGTTAAAACGTAACAATATTTACATAAGGACTTTGATGAGCTGTTGTCATAAGTAATCTTATCACTTGGCTCTGAACGATATAGAGTTTTTACTAAGTTCTATTACAGAGAGTGGTTAGTTCTGTGTTATACTGAGTGTGAGTACTTTCGATATCTAAATTAGAAGCATTGCTACCATGGCTTACAGTTTCGAGCAGGCTGATACACAATCAGATAGTGCACGGTGTTATGTTAAAGAGTTAGGAAGTAATAAAATCATTTGTAATAATGGATGAAATAGTTTTTTACACCTATTCTTGCCGTACATATACAGCTCAGTTGTTCGATAACGTTATTTAGTAACTAGTTCTGTGTATTACTACTATGGGAAACTTCTCTAATGTATCTGCTGTTCGAAGCAGGCGATAAAATATAAGTCCCTTTTAATTAGTCTAAAAATTGACTGAGAGAAGTCTCCTTGTTTCTCTCTGAAAAGTGATGGGAATTATTATTATATTATTATTATTATTTGAAGTATTCTCGAGTGATCCATAAAGCTTTTAATTTTTAAACGGTGCGTAACATGCCTATCAACTTAACCTAAATTTTGCACCTGTCATAAACCACATTGTAGTATACATATCTTCGTTCTTAATCTGAAAGTGGTAAAGCAATGAACTCCTTTGCCATAAGGACACTAAATGTTCTCACTGAACGACTAATCGGGTAAAATGTGAGACATATTTGATATCCGATTAGTGCTCCAGAATTAAATAGTTTTTCAATATCTTAAGAGCAAAAATAAGAAAGAGAATACAATGATGACGTCTTAAAGCTGGTTTTTTTATTGATGTCTTGAAAGCGCAGGGAGGCATACATATCACTCGAATGTGATTTTCAGAAGATGTCTATAGTTGGGCCTGAACGAAAAGATATTAATCGTGGCGTACCATTTATCACAACAAAAAGAATATACACTTTGAGAACATGTCAAGACATTGCTTGTTATCGTCATATTGTACATGATTGAACGATAAAGCGCAAGAGATTGAACAGCATCTTTTATGCAGCTGCACAACTCTAGACAGTTATAGGTGAAAATATCTTGATGGTAGATTTAGGCTAATCAGTCCTCTGAATATTATCAGCTATTAATTGTTGCTGTTAACGACCTGTTGCCATGATTCGACGAACTTATCCATATCGTTTCGCTAAGAATTAACCGCTCTGGTATCGAAAAAGTTGTGGCGTCAGTTTTTGCTGTATTTGGTAATCCGTCTGCAGAATACGAGCTCTTGCAGCACGGCTTTGACGACTTATGCAACTGGCGCCTAACGTTGTCCCGAGAGAGTAAAATTTGGCATTGTCGATCAGCCTCTATCACAAGATGTAGCTGGGCTATGTAAAGCTCTTTATTGACCGTAGTATTGCTTTCGAGTATTTCCCAATGCATCATGCCCCCAGTTCCAGGTTCAACCACTCTTTTTTTAATAAGACCATCACCTATGGGATAGCCCCTACATATGCTGTGAATTGTGCTGGCACTAGGAGAATAGGTTTTAAGAGCGAGGATAGAGGGAGTAGTGATTATGTGCGATCGATTTAATTGTATTCATGTCGTAAGTGACAGGGAGAAGATTGTTCTACAAACAAGTAGTGCTACCAAAGAACGAATTGTCCCTATAATGCGTTGTGCGATTTACTTGACAATCAACTACAAAGGGAAGAGATCTGCGAGAAATGGGAGTACTACCTAATAATATATGAGTATAAGGAAATAATTTTTTAATTTCGTCAGAACACATGCCTTTATAGTACCTATAGAACAATGAAACATACGCCTTATTGCGACGATGCTCTAATGAATCGATAGAGTTGGCTACCTTACCATCATTAATAGGTTTCTTTCCTGTACGCGGTCGAGAAACTTCAAAATAGACTTTAGAATACCGACTCATACATGAGAGAAATATTCCATTTTAGGTCGGGTATACATCTTGTAAATATTAAGGAGATCAGAAGGAGTAAAGTATTTGTGGCACCGTCTTAAGGAACCGAAGCACTTGAATACGCCACTTGAAATATGTGATCATTCCAACGAACGTCACAATAAATTCTCATGCCCAAGTTAAAAAACAATATTTAGTCTTGCGTGGTTTTCTTCAGGCTACTTGTGAGTATGTCGTTCGTATTCATACTTTTCGCCCCAATCTCCGAAAGGCACGGCCTATGATCAGAAGAATATGAATGACATCTGTAAAATAATAGATAGGATTAGAAGTGAGAAGAAAAAAGTCGTTAAGGAATATTAGAAAAATAGTGGGAGAATAAATAGACCCTTGCGGTACCCTAGCGTTTATCCTGAACTCGTCGGATGAGATCTCATCTATAATCGAGAGTATTGACTACCGACACCAAAGTGAATAAGTTTCAAAATGAGAGCCTCATGCCAAACTCTATTAAATGCCTTGGAGATATCCAGAGCCACAACCTTACTCTTGCCAAAATTAGGAGCCACTTCTTCCAGAGCAACACCATAAGGTCACCAGTGGAACGGTCCTTTTGGAAACCATACTGACGATCGCTTAGCCAATCATTGAATTCCAAATATCTCACAAAGTGGTGAATAATAATACTCTCCCTAACTTTAGAGAGTGCAGATCAAACTGATATTGGGCGGTAGTTCTCAGGGTTACTAGCCTCGCTCCTTTTAGGGGTTGACGTTACATTAGCAACTTTCCAGCAAGATGGAAAAATACCGCCGCGATATGACGAACCAAAAAGGTGAGCTGGTGAGGTGGTGGGCCCAGATGACTAGTTAACATTGATATTTGCAAGAACCCCTTTTAATTTGCTTTATATTTATGTGTGTAAGCACTATTTCGTCAGCCGCTGTGGTATGGTAGGAAAGACACAAGCCTACAAACCAGAAAGTCCTCGGTTCAGTATCAGGCCAGACCGTCTGAAAAAAGAAAAAAGCGGTATCACCTCATAACCTTTGCTAGTAACTGGTTATAAGTATTACTACTATTGAAAACTTCTCTAAATGCATTTGCATTTTTATCTTCCTTGCTTATGATCGCATATTGCTCGATGCAGGGCGATTTTGCAGACGAGAATCTATATTGTTTTCGTTAAGTTCGCTAAACACTTAGATTCCCAGCTTTTTGGCAAATCGAATAATTTTTTGGCGACCGTCCTCTTTTTCAAACCAATAAAAATAAATTTATTTTTAAACTATTGTTTCTTTGAATCGTTTAGCTTTTTTAACTTATGCTATGGCGTGGATAACATCTGCTAATGGTTAAAAAATCTATTTCAGCGCTTTTAAGATATAAAAATAAAGAATAAAAAATTTATTATAATTTCTGTTCCAATTATGAAGGCCACATCCTATAATATATTACATCGGCATACATACTCCTATATAAGTACATAAAATATAACAAAAACAGCAATAAAAACGTTTTGTTTTTTTGAGAAAAAAAAATAAATTCCCCACCTCATAGCAAAATAAACACCCAAGAGAATTCTGTGGATACTAAACAAATATATGTTTTATCTGTCTGTCCTTCTATCTATCTGCCTAAGTATATGCGATAAACAGTTGGAGTACATGTGTTGGTTTCATACTTTATTATATTTTGGGGTGTGTGGACGAGTACATGTTTATTCACACACAGCTTAAAGCATTATCGTTATGAGATTCTCACAGGAATATAGCAGCGATTTAAAACTAATTATATATAATGATTTATTTAAACTCAAAATTAACGTTATTCCTTCTTTTTTGTGTAGTCAACCCTTTCCTTTTTTGTATCATAAAAGGAGGAGAACTATTTAAATAATAAAATCTTAATTGAATTAGTAGTTCATTTAATTAATTTAAATTTTGTTATTCTTTGCGTTTTTCAATTAATTTTCGTTTATTTATGAAAATATTTTATAAAATAAGATTTTCATGAATAAAATTATCATCAGGTATCGCACACTTTATCGAAATTTTAAGACAACACTTTGCCGCAATAATTTGATGGGTGCACAGGACTTGTAGCGCAGACATCTAACCCCCAGTGCCTAGTATTGATATTCGCTTAATTTAAAACCATAGAAGAATATTTTGTGCTCTTGTCATTATATATAAATCAATTCCCATAATATTCCATGAAGAAACATGGCGACTTCTCTCAGCCAATGAGCTGTACCCGATTCTATTGTTGGACTCTTTGAAAGCGATCTACAGTTTAACGCCGGCTCCGAACGACAAATGCATTAGAGAAGTCTTCAGTAGTATTAATAATACTCATAACCAGTTACTACACTGGTGCATATTCCTATAAACGCATTTAATTTTTTTCTGTATTTTTGTTATATCTTTGTTGTTCTCATCCAAAAGCAAAATTTAACTATTTTAATGAGCGACAACTTAACGGTACTTTTTAAAAGTAAACAATTTTTTTTTCTTATTTTTGTTGTTTGCCTTAATTATGAGACCAAATGTTCTTGGTGCTATTTTAATTGGAAGATTCGTACAAACGCACACTCGAAATTTGTTTTTAAAAAAGAAACCAAAAATAAAATTTTATCAATTTTAGTTATTTTTTCAACCAAAGGTACGTTTCTAATAGTAATGTCTCAATTTACTGTAACTTTTCTTATTTTAATCAATAAATTTCATCACTTTTGAAGATGCCTAAGGGAACTTTTTTGTCCGATCAAGAAAAGATTCAAATTAAATTTTTTTTACGACCAAGGTTGCTCTAATAGAGAAATTGGACGTAAAATCGGTCGTTCGGAAAATGTGGTGCGAAATTTCTTTAAGAAAGTTCAAAATTATGGAGTTCGCAAATCAACAAAGGGTAATACAAAACTAACAAGAAGACAACTTAATCTAATAAAACAAGAAGCAACCCGCCACAAATTGAATTCCACACAAATAAGGAATAAATTAAATCTTCCTGTGACTTCCAAACACGTTGCACACATTTTACGAAACGATGAAAACATAAAATGGAAAAAGCCGAAATGTAAACCAATGCTAAAAAAACACCATAAAGAAAATCGTCTAAAATTCGCAAGAAAATATATGAAATGGACAGATGAGTGGAAAAAAGTAATTTTCTCTGACGAAAAAAAATTTAATTTAGACGGTCCAGACTCATACTCATGCTATTGGCACGATTTGAGATCTAAAGATGTTCGGATGCCAAAACGTAATTTCGGTGGTGGCAGTGTTATGGTTTGGGCAGAGTTCGATTGAATAGTTTGAATAATTCGATTTATAACGAACTGTTGGAAGATGCTCTTCTCTCTTTTATGGACGAAAAAATGGATGAAGATTGCATTTTCCAACAAGATAATGCTGCAATCCATGTTTCTAAGCAATCGAAATCTTGGTTCAATGAACATGGCATTCCTTTGTTGGACTGGCCGGCTTGTAGTCCGGACTTAAACCCGATGGAAAACTTGTGGAGATACATGGCCCGTAAAGTTTATGCAAATAATGCCCAGAATGAAGGCATAAAGACTGTGACAGAGCCGAAGCTAAGAATTAAACAAGTCTGGGAAGAAATTGATTCCGATCTGCTTAAAAAATTAGTGGAATCAATGCCAGCCCGTATTTTTGAAACAATCCATAACAAAGGATCATCCACACATTATTAATAATGCTACAATGGCCCAAACATTAAAGTGCGTTTATAGGAAAATACCCTTAAAAATGGCTGTTAATATCGAAAATTAAGTAAAAAATAATAATTAAAGTACAAATGAATTTTTTTTGTAAACAATATTTTAAGTGAAGTCTTAACTAATTTAATACACAAATTTATAGCCCCATAAATATTTTCTTGTTTAATTTTTAGCTTTTTTTTAAAAAAAAGTAGTGTGCGTTTATAGGAATATGCTCCAGTGTAGCTAATATCATGAGGTGATACCGCTGTTGGAAAACTATTTCTTTTTTCAGGTGCTCTAGCCGAGGACCTTCTGGTTGGTAGGCGGGTGTCTTACCTACCATACCACAGAGGCACGCTCTTGCCATTGTCGTTACTATTAAGAGTTAATAGTACCATTTTAAAGTTTGGCTTAATTTTTAGCCTTATTATGTTGATGTCTCCCCAGTATACTTCTCATTACGGTTGTCCAATTGCAAGGCATTTGTTCTTTCCTACACACTCTTATTGGAATAATAAATTAGTCGCTTCCCCTACACATTTAGCCTTTTTAAAAGTTCCGCTGTGATGTTGTCGTCATCTAGTGCTTTGCTTTCAATCATTTCCTCAAATATATGGTCAAGCTCTATTCCACTTTCGTCACTCATTTCACTGGCAATGTTTTCTTCTCTTTCTTCGTCAGCTATTGGCGTCCTATTATACATTGAAGGCATCTGTTCGCGGTTGAAAGCCATTTATTTGTTTTTTGATTCACTCGTAGAATTCCTTGGTCACTCTGTCGATAAAGTTTATATTGATGGCTTATATTGATGGTGATTATAATCCTGTACCGATGGTGGTGCGATCCTATAAGACTGAGTAGCTGAGTAAAGGTTTAATGAAGAGAAATACAGCGACACGCACAATAAATTCGAGCACTGCAAAAAATTTTTTTCTTTACTGCTCACAATTCGACCGCTGTTTGAAAAAAGCAGTCAAGAAAGTAATTTTTTGTTTTCAGGCCACACATACGCTATTCACAACTAATTGGAAACGCTTTTTTACTTTAGTGCTAAGTCAGAAATATTATTAATTTTTTGGAAAGTTTACCGTTGGGCTTTCTGTCAAACAATAATATTTTGTTTATTACTATTTGCTTATAATTTAATACTTTTACTTTCTTTATTACACATTTTAAGTACCGTTTAAAATTTTGCAAACTTGTATGCACTTATTTGGTAGAGACAAAGATCGGTAAATATATTCTTTTATTTAATATATTAAAATAAATTAAAGCCATTACTTTTAAGAATTATAATGGGAAAATGTAAAAGCTGCACTTCTGAGAAAGGCTGGGAAATCATATAGAGAAATATCACAGCAGCTCTAGTGTTCGATAAAATGATTTTTAAGGCCCTACAGCATAAACAAAAATATGACACCGCGACATAAAAGGCCCCGAAAAACATCAGAGTATACTGACCGCATGATAAGGTGAATCTACAAAGCAGACCAGAATAAGTCGTCCGCTGATAACCAACGATATCCAAGGGGTAGAGCTGTAAAACAATCGAGAGTATATAATATCGATAGTATCGATAGTTTTTGTTTTTGGCTGAACATCGATAGTTTTTTTTTTTCACTATCGATACTATCGTCAAATTCTATGAGTAAATACGGAGGCCACTAAATATAGTCAAAGTAACGTTTGCAAAATTTTGTTCGATGCAGTGTGTCAGCCGTATAGTTACATAGCGACATAGTTTAACAGTCTCTTAAAGTTTTATTTATTAAACTGAAATAAAGTATGAATTGTAACTAAAATATGTTCGTACATTTTTCATTTAACCCAAACAAACAAACAAACAAACATTTTAAGGACTCTTACCTATAAGTCTAGCTTCCATTGGGTTTTTTTCTTTTTGTACGACTTGAATCAGGAGCACAAATTCATTTTTGAGGCTTTTTGATGACTTGTAGGGATTAATATGTAAAGTACGAATTAAAAGTTTATCAGAACTGACACTTTTAGAGCACTTCATGGTCTGAACAATTTTCGCCATATATAAGGATTACTTTTCCATCAAAAAACTTCAATCCATCAAATTTTATGACATACCAAAAAAAAAAAAAAAATAAAGTGTCCCTATTATTTGTTTCGATACTGTGTATTTATTAATAATATGTTCCTTTAACTTAAATTCTAATGTTGTTGCCACAAGTAACACTTACGACTGAGTTAGTGAAAACATATCGTGTACTTGGGAATCAGCTGTGAAGTTCTCTAACATAACCAAAGCACGTTGCTGCTTACGTTTTCATTATCACGTAGAAAATCTACAGAATTTTGATTTTTACGTTGCAAATGTCAACTGTGGAATTACAATAAATGGCTGACTGAACTGGCTGCTGTGATAGGTTTTCACTAACTAACATCTAAAGTTTGGCAATAGTGCAAAGTCTGACGTTGTACGTTTTTTTCACTAACTCAGCCTTTAAAAGCAATCGATAGTATCGATAGTTTTTTGCAAACTATCGAAACTATAGTTTTTTGCAAACTATTGAAATTATCGAATGGGCCGACTATCGATAGTTTTACAGCTCTACCAAGAGGGCTATTCACGATATATGGTTGAAGTCGGCTTACATGGTAGAGCAGCACGCAAGAAGCCACTTCTTAGAAAACTTCGTATAGAATATGCGAAGTCCCATTGGAATTGGACAGCAAATCAGTGGAAATATGTGCTTTGGAGCGATGAAACAAAGAATAATCGTCTTAGGCCTTAAGTTCGAAGATTTGTTAGGCGACCAGTTAAACAGGAATTTAATCCTCGCTATGTTTTACACATAGTAAAGCATGGGGAAGGATCTGTTATGGTGTGGGGATGCTTTTCTTGGAACGTTGTTGGGCTAATCCATCAAATTGATGGAATTTAAACAAAGAAAAATATGTTGACATATTAAACAGCGTGATTCTACCTTGGGCTGTTATATTGAAATATTAACAGGAAAACGACCCAAAGCACATGGCTAAAGTCACAAAAAAGTTCTTTAAAGACAATTCCATTAATGTTTTGGAGTGACCCTCATCAAGTCCGGACCTAAACCCTTTCGAATACCTCTGAGGTGATGTCAAGAAAGCTATAAGTTTGATAAATATTGAAAATACTGCAGTTAATTTTGAGAAAGTGAAAATGGCATGGGAGGCAATACCAGTGGAGCGGTGTCGTAGCGTTATAACATCAATGCGCAGTCGATGTGAAGCTGTGTTAAAGCAAAAGGGTTTTGCAACAAAATATTAAAAACAAGTAAGAACGTAAACTTAAAATCACAACTTTTTGTAATGGCATGTAAACGTTTCTAATTAGGTACCGTAGTCACATTTTGAAAAAGGTAAACTAATGGGATAAAATATTTAGAAATAAATGGTTTTTCAGTTTTTTTTTTTGTTCGTTGTTAATTGTTTGTAAATGTAATTTTAAAGCGTTTCTAATTAGTTGTTAATAGCTGTACTATGTATGTATGAAGAAATCTTTGATGACACGCCGTATAAGTATAATTCATATATTGACAAAACAGTGGGAATAGAATGTGCAGCAATAGAAATATTAAAGAAGGCGATAGTAGTAGAATTTCGGATATTAGATAAAATCACTAATATATTTGAGGCATTCCGTACGGGTACTCAATTAGTCGAGGTTGTTAGATCGTTTTTAAGCTTTTTCGCCAAATTCTATTTCAAAAATCGCCAAATCATCTTTTTTTACATTCTGATAATAAAATTTATATTTTTTTAATATAATGAAACAAAATTTTGAAAATTAATAAAAAATAATTTTCTCCGAATGTTTAAATTTCGCTAAAAGTGGAAAAAATTCGCCATAATATATGTATTTTGTTAATTTGTTTAACCACAAATATTAGTAAAAACAAAGAGTATAGAACGTTTACTGTAATATAGTTTATAGTTTACTCAAGTTGTAAACACCAGTTAAGTTGAAGCTAACTCAGCTATCTTAGTAAGCTCTGATTGAATAGGATTTAAGCTGTAATCGAACCTAAGTATTAACAACGATCGAGTTGAAAGATCTTTAGGTAAAAAGTTTACAAAGTTGTAAACAGAGAGAGTAATTAAGAGAAGAAATTGTTATTGCTCGCGAAAAGGCTACGAGCAGAGATTAATGTTGCACTTGGCTAGAAAGTTTAAGTTCCCTCTTGCACCATCCGACCAATGAAACATTCGTTTGATGGTTAAAAAATAAACTGGGCACACTAAAGAACAGCTGAAATTTCCTGAAAGAAAGCTTACAGAAAAATAGCAAAGGGTTATGGATAATGATGGCGATTATGTTCTCGTTTAAAATTGATGTTCGATAAAGAAAATTTTAGTTAAAAATTTATTACAAAAATAAAAGCTTTTATGTGAGAATACAAATACCTATAGCGGATAGATAATAATAACCAGGGGAACCAGCCATATGCAATTGCATGTTTTTTCTCTTGTAATAAATCAAGTCGGATGTAGGGTATTAATCCGTTTCATGAATTTTTATGAATTTTTACAGCGAATTATTAGTGCATATTTTGTATATTTCAGAGCATGTTTTCCACACCTTTTGGTGCATATTTGTGCATATTTGAATTTTTTGCTCTAAAACACATGGTAGGCAAATTTTAGGTTAGAAAGTATATTGGCTGTCGAATGATGAAATGTCAAAAATTGAGCTGTTAACCTTTGACACTTATTAAGTAAAAAATTGGAAAATTTTACTACGGAAGAATACGCTCTTAAACAAAGAATTTTAATTGTGAAAATTTACTATCAAAATGGTGAAAATTTTACTGTATCACTTCGTAAAATTCTAGCAACATTTCCTCGTAAGCAGGCTCCTCCTGATAATTTAATCGCTAAACTTAAGACTCACGGTACTGTTGCTGACAATAGATCAAAATAATACGCTTGTAGTGGCCGTAGTGGTGCAAACGTAACCGCTGTACAACAAAATATTGAGAATGAGCCTGGAACATCAACTCGTCGATGCTCGCAAAAATTGGGCATCACCAGAGGGACTTTGCGCAACATTTCGCATAAAGATCTTGATCTTCACTCTTATATAATTCCACTCACTCAAGAACTAAAGCCAGCCGAACATTGTTTGCGTCGAACGATTGTGAATTGGCTACTTGAAAAACTGAACGAAAACAAGTTCAGTTTTCAACAAAATCATCTTTAGTGATGACGCCCATTTTCAATTGGGCGGTTATGTAAACAACCAAAATTGCCGCATATGGGGTTCATAAAATCTACAAACAGTCCTCGAAAAACCATTACATCCAAAGAAAGTGACTGTATGGTGGGGTTTGTGGTTAGGCGGCAACATGGGCCCGTATTTTTTCGAAAATGAGCAAGGAAACGCCGTTACCGAATTAACGGTACCAAACCACGATAACCAATTTTTTGTGGCCACAATTGGCTAATGTTGATATCAGTGACCTATGGTTTCAGCAGAACGGCGCCACAAGCCACACAGCCAGCCAATCAATTCAGTTATTGCATGAGAAATTTCTTGGTTGCGTAATTTCTCGATTTGGCGATGTCAAATGGCCGTTTGGTTATTTAACGCCGCTGGTTTTTTTTTCTGGGGCCATTTGAAAGACCGGACTTACGTGAACAAACCATAAATAACTGACACTCCGAAAGATGAAATTCGGCGCTATATTGAAGAAATAAGCGAAACTTTGTGATATTTTGTGAAAAAAGCGGACGTCTGCCGACGTGCTAGAGGTGGACATTTGCCTGACATCATATTCCATTATTAATTCCCATATTTCTATTTTATATTGGTATGAATAAAACGGAATTTGTCAAAAAAAACGTGTTTTTAAGCCAATTTACTTCCTAACCTCAAATTTGCCCACCCTTTATTTTTACAGCAAACACAATATTTTTGTTTTGAGTTCTGAATTGAATTATCTGTCGATTGAGTTTATTACCATTTACCAGGAGTTTAAACAATTTTTGGAAGATATACAAGCTACAAAGTGCGGTCAGAAAGGCTTTAATGTTCCAAATATGTTCGTATAGTAGAAATGCCTAGAGGACATACGCAATTGCATAAAACCGACCATTCTCTATGGATTTGAGTAGATGAAACAACTGATGGCATTAGGAAGGAATTCGCAAATGTTATTTCACGTGTTTTAAATTGTGGCAAAAAGCCACATTTTTTATCAACAAAAAATATTATTTTTTAGAGCATATTTTAAAATTTTTAGGTCATAGTTTCGGATTTTTACTTCAAATTTTATGGGCATAAAATAACTTTTTAAGAGGATTTTTCTGGTTTCCCTGATAATAATATATGTGTAGTGTTGAGCAACAAATCTATGAATCATTGGTCGCCATTCTCGCTCATGGAACGTTACACGAACAAACAGCGTGTTTTTATTATTAAAACTTTTTTTTTTTTTTGAAAATGCAAAGTTTTCAAGATGTAATTAAAAGTTAAAGTGTGGCGTGGTGTAGCGGTTGGAGCACCCGCATAGCAACACAAACGACCCAGGATCGAGCCTCAGCAGACGACATGATGAAGAAAAATTTAATTGTGGTTACGAATGCTTAATAAAAAGCCTTCAACTTCACTCCAGACAACTCCATTCAAAAAAAAAAAAAAAAAAATAAAGAAGAAGGCCGCCCCCTGACATTCCCATATACGTCTAGCGATGATAACAAACATCAGATGAATGATCAGGAAAAGACGCCACCTAATGGGAAAAAATTACAATGCTAAAGTAAAGATCACACCACCAATTAGCAAGGATCTTCACCACTACGCAAAATCATATGGAGGAAGCTACAGTGGATTAATCATCTTCTTAGCTTAAAAGATCATATTGATTAAAGAAACTGAAACAAAGCAATGATGCTTTGTGGAAAGGCAATATGCTCCCTAGAGGATTTGCTCCAACAAATCGTGCCATCAAGCTGATGGTGGAGAAATTTGAAGAAGCTGGATCCATTCATGATAACAGAAACAGAATTTACCAACATAGTGGTTGTTCAACGGAGAATATAGTAGCTGTGAGCAGAAGTGTTGTGAAGAAGATCCAAAAACATCCATTCATGCTCGTTCGCATAATTAAACATCAAACGATCCACATCATTCAATATTATGTATCGTGATCTACATTTAAGGGCTTATATGATCCAGCTGACCCAAGAATTAAAACTAGCTGACTACGAATTAAGTCGGCAATTCGTTTCTTGGGTCAGCGAAAATCAAGATAAAAATAAAAAAAAAAAAAAAATAATCTTTACCGACGAAGCCCACTTCTAGGCTATGCCAACAAGCAGAACTGCCGTATTTGGGGTGAACAGAATTCAAGAGTTATCTTAGAGCAAACATCACATCCACAAGAAGTTACGGTTTGGTGAGTTTTGTGGTCCGGAGGAATCTTCGGATTATATATTTTTGATAATGAAAATGGAAATACGCTTACGATCAATGGAAATCGCTACAGGGACATATTCCGAAATTTTAATAACTAAGAAGTAGAGAATATGGGATTTCTATAGGATGTTGCCACTTATCACACAGTAAGAGAAACAATGGATCTTTGAAAGAAAACTTCAAAAATCGCATTATTTCTCTTAGAGGAGGAGTAAATTGTCCACCAAGATCGTGCGATTCGACACCTTTAGATCTTTTTTTTTTTTGGGCGTTTTTTGAAATCGATAGTTAGCGGACAATGATCCCACAAGAGTTCAAGAGCTTAAAGCCAACATTAAAACGTGATTGGTAATTCTGATAAAAGATTGGGAGACTGCTGAGCTTGAACGACATAATTCTGTATTTTTAATTGGAACCTCTTTGTAATAAACTGAAATGAAAATACTTTTAATATCTGAACAAACAAAAATTAAGTGATACCTCAATTTTGGACACCCTTTACATGTTTAAAGCCTACGCTTCATCTTATTATATTTCAATGGTTTCATTTCACTTTGATTTTGTGCTAAAACCATCAACTAGCAGTTGGCTTTAATTAGAGGTTAACCTTGTTAACCTTTCAAAAATATGAATTGAAATTGTTTTTCATTTATAATTACCTTGAATCGTTGGCTATAATTAACTCTACAGAATACAGAAAACTTTTGCAGTTATTGGCCGTAAAGTATTCAATTCTATAACCGTTTCAATGGAATAGTTTGAAAAAAAAAAATCAGTTTCCACTATTCATTACTATTCAATGTAATTAATTTAAGCTTTAACTGTAGTGGTTTTGAATAAAAAATTTTTCTTTTTAGTTTCAGTTTTACTTTATTTTCATTTTTTATTTCTTTATTTCTACGTTGCAGGGTTCTTACAAAAATGCATTAAATATTTCTGTGTCAAAAACTATAACGGCAGCGCGGCTGCATAAAGGTATCAAAAACAGCAGTCAGAGTACATAACCGTCGAAACATGAAACTGGGTTAAGATAATTTCTACCATTTCTAGTTTTGCTATAATAGTTTTCAATTTTATATCAGTTCTTTTCACACTTTTTGTTTCAATTTCAGTTTTAGTTGAAGTTTTTTGTTATTTTTGTTGTTTTGCATTAAATGCTTAAGAATGAATTTAGTATGTACGTACCTTCATTCGTTTTCAATTCCCATCATTTCTTTGTTTTAACTGACAGTGAAAGTTTCTCCTTTTGCACAATCACTACCGACGACGACTATCAACTACAAAATGTGCAATTCGAAGAAGTGGAAAAAAGGGGGAAAGAAAAGAAATCTTAAAACAAAAAGATGAAGGGAAAAACGAAAAAAAAACTTAAAATGTTGGCCAAAATGGATTAGAATGAGACCAAGAACACGTTAAAGAATGAGAGTAAGAAGTAAAAGTTTTCTTTCCATGCACATATACTTTCCCCCCTTACTTGAAATCATCAACTGAAGAACAATAGGAAAGACAGTAAGTTTGGTTTCATTTTAAGAAAAAAAAAAAAAAAAACACTTTCAGAGAAATATTAAAAACTTTCTTAAGATTTGCTGCAGTTCCATTGCAATTTATGTAGATAAACCAGAAGAAAATATTTGACAAGGAGGTCAAGGACGTATGGTTCTAACATTTTTATTCCATATTTTATTTTTGTTTTAAGGGAAATGCCTGAAAAAAGCACCCCAAATAAAGGCTATAATAGTTTGAAATGAAATAAAGAGTGATCCAACCAAAACGCACGATGTTAATTGGAAAAAAAACAAAAAGTTTTCAGAGAATTATCTTAAGACTTTTTTATTATGATAATTATGACAATTATATGTGAAACAAAATATCGGCCTAATGCTTACCACGCCGTCGGTCCATATCTTCAATGACTCTGAGACATAATTGAGGTTAAATGTCTCTAGTAAGCCAAATTATCTCATCCTTTAGCTCTTAAATTGTTCTTGGCTTATTGACGTACACTTTTGCTTTTAAATATCCTCAAAGAAAGAAGTCCAACGGTATCAAATCACATGATGGTGGCGGCCAATTAATATCGCCGTGACATACGATAACACGGCCATCGAATTTCTTGCACAAAAGAGCCATAATTCGTTGGCTGTGTGGCAAGTGACACAACCTGTTGGAACTAGAGACCTTCATTACTGCATTCGTTTCTTTTACCCACCTTGAATTCAACTTAACAATGTTAAGTTATTTACTACACAGCGAACACTAAATAAAGAATGTTAATAACAGAAAGAAAAACGTCATTCAAAAATGTTACATTCACTTTAACGTGTATACTGTCCACTATACTGCACATCCGTAAAAAATAAAATGGGTACAACAAATCAAAACGATTCATTCACTAAAAAGCATGCATTCACAAATAAATACATGGATTTATGTATTAAAAAATAATTATTCGTTTTTTTGCCTTTTGTACGAATTCAAATACAAATGCATACAAATGGGTATATTGTTGTTTATGTTCTCTATTTTAGAAACGAAGAGCACAATAATCTTGTGAGAGCGAAAAATTTTTTATTCCCCTTTATTCCTCTTTCTCCTCATACCCACAAGCTCAAGACTGCTTTCTCTATGTAAAATACAATATGTTAAAATTAAAAAAATAAAATGAACACAATGAATGATTTACTGAGTAGTGTGAATCATTCACTGATGTTTTTATTTTGTGTGCTCATTATTTTCTTTATAACATTTCAGAAAAACCAGAGAGTAATGAGTACAGAGCTCATCATAGACATATACACTTTTGAATGCATTTCAAATGATGAATGAGATCACAACACTAATTCATTTGAAAATGAATGCACAATTTCCATATCCTAAATTTCAGGCTAAAAGTTGTCCATTATCATCTGGCCATGGCGAACACCATTCACGGCGACATCAAACAGTCACTGTTTGTGAGTGCTTGCACATTTCCTACAGACTCGTTTTGCTGAAATTTGCTGCACAATTCTCCCGATTGTGGATATATTTGGTTGATTATACTGACCAAAAAAATCACGAAGTGCACGAAATGCATTTGGATTTGAACGCCCATTTTCGTAAAAGGCTTCAACAATCTTAATGCGCTGCTCAATTGTGTACAACTCCATGGTTGAATTTGTCAAACACTGAAACAAAGAAATGTCAAATTAAGTTGGGCAAAAACTTGACGATAAGGTGTGTGCAACATCGTGCATTGTGGTTGGACTACCCTTTACAATTTTTTAATGTTTCAAGAATAATGATGAATACATGTACGGGTGCAGGTGTGTTGGTATTGCATTGAATTGAACTGACTGCAATGGACTGACTGAGTGACGGACTGCTGAAAATAAATTACAATTTGAAAATAGTAATCGAAATTTAAATTGAAATTGCATTTTAAATAAATTATATTTTTATAATTGAACAATGATTATTGAGGCATAAAAATGAGTCTGCAGAAGTTGACAGAAATGGTACAGAAGGAATGAGAGAAACAGCAAGAATATCAAAGAACAATTGAGCAATTTATTTTCAAATTGGGACAAGTCCAGTGTTTTTTTTTTCTTTTGTTTCGAGATATTTTAAAGATAGAATTTCAAAAAATTGAAAAATATGTGTAAGTATTAATAGAAATATTTTTAATAGTTTGTGGACCTAGAGAATGTAAGTTTATAATCCAATAGTGCTTACGGTGCTGATTGAAAGAGGAAGATCCCTTTTATAACTAAATGGACTTACTTCATTTTCAAAGTTAATAAATTATTTTTATTGTTCATTTGATTTCTATAGAATTTTTTTATCCGCTTTTTGAATACAAAAAAAAAGGAATATTAGATGATCGACAAAAAAGAAAGAAGTTGTAATACCTAGAAAGTTATACTACTTTTCTGATATGTGCTGTCGAGTACAACAAAAATTTGTTTTCGAAAAATTCGAAACAACTCCAAAATCTTGAGTTACTCTTATAAAATATTATCCGATTTTAAGCTGAGTTCGAAAAAAGTGAAACTGACCTTTTAAATGATATATTTAATAAAGGTCTGCAACGAATAACTTTTTTGCTTCATATGCGCAACTAGTTGTCGGATAATGAGAGTACTTACTCTCACTCTAACTGCGCAAGCAGCAGGCCTGCCTTATATGCCGATTTATCGATATTTTGCCTTAAAATTATCAAAATGCCAATTTGCCGATTTTTGCTCCAAAAATGGCAATTTTTCGAGAAAATACAAATGCATGGCAACTTTATTTGTTGTACTAACATTTACAATTTTTGAGAAGACTTAAATATTTGCTATAATAAAATAAGACAATTGTTAATAACTCAGCTATATCATAATAACTCCGTCAATTTCCAGCGTAAGCCGCGTTTTATTCATAACTTAATTTAATTTTCGTAAAAACGTATATAAACTTGACAAATGTGGAAAAAGTGGATGAAAAATCTGTTTGCTTGAGAAATACATCACGATTCTTCAAGGCTACTTAAACGACATATAAAGGGTCCGCCAAATAACATTTTTTTTTTTGAAAATGCTATAAAAAAAAACTACTAAATATTTTCTCAAATTTCTTTTTTTATTTGAAATTACAATCCTTCCGGTTAATAATGGAAAATAATTTCATTCAAATGTCTGCCTTGGCTGGCCATGCTGTAGCCTACACCATCGGTCCAATTTTTAAGCACATTATCGATTGTGTGCAGCTGTATTTCACCAATGGCTTCACGAATATTGTCCTTTAAAGCGTCAATTGTCTCTAGCTTGTTGGCGTAACACTTATCTTTGACGGTATCCCACAAATAATGATCCAACGGCGTCAAATCGCAGCTCCGAGGTGGCCAAACGACATCAGCTCTGCGGCTGATAATGCGATCTTCAAACACAGGGCGCATAACATCGAGTGTATCTTCGGCTGTGTGGCACGTAGCGCCTCTTCAATTTTTGAGAACAAAAATTCGTTCAACATGGCCCGATACGATCGCCATTGACTGTAACGGCCACTCCTTGCTCATTTTCGCAGAAAAATGGCCTAATTATGCCTCTGGACCAAAATCCGCTTGGGCTTTTCAATGTATCTGTGCCCCAAATGCGACAATTTTGCTTGTCTACATACCCGCCAAGATCAAAATGAGCTTCATCTGAAAAGATAATTTTTTTGGTAAACTCGGCATCTTCTGTAAGTCGATCGCAGGCCCGTTGTTCAAGCGTATACACAACCATATTCGTTCAGCGGAAGGATAAAACTAATTATCTGTCAAATCAGACATGAGCTAAGTGTAACCATTCACGAGATAAGCACTAGTTGAAAAAAAAAGTTAGATGACGGACCCTTTATGTCATTTAAAAGGTATGTTTCTCTCTTTTCAAATCCGAAAAGATACTTAGAATCGGGTAATGTTCAGCTAACATATGCTATATATGCTCATATATGACCTTATAAGTGACTGATGTTTCGTAATACCAGTTTTTTACCCGTATCTTGGGATTTCAGAAGTGTTTCGAAAATTTCAAAGACGAATCCTTCTTCTGCCATTTTTTGTCGCACCGTGTAATTTATCTATTAGGAGTACAAATTAATTCGGTTTTTGGCTTTTTAGTTCAAAAAAAAGTATTTTGCTTTAACGAATTAACAAGTAAATCAAAATATTGTCCATTATAACTAACAACTTCTCCCCACCCCTCAGGTAAATTTTGAATCTTGTATTGAAAAAAAACTCCTCTTCTTATTTGAGGCGATTGAATTTTGAAGCCGATTTTCAATTTCTTCGATAATAGTAAAGCGGTGGCCTGCCAAATCATGTTGTATACGTCGAAAAAGCACGTAGAAGAAGAAGCAATGTACGAAGAATATGAAGGGGGATGTAAAATTCGCATTTGATCGTTTCAATTTTATTTTTATTTTTTGGCAAATCAAACGAAGTAATTGCAGTATGTATCGTGGTTTTAGCAGCTCGTAGTACATAAAGCCCTCTATGATCTGTCAAGAGTGCAAAATTCATTATGAATAATAAAACATAGAAATTGTACTAAAAACTAAAAAGATATTGAAGAATTACCCGATGGGCTGGTTTTTTTTTTTAAACCCAGGCTCTTGCAAACCTTGCTTGAAGCTGACAATTGTTATCAATATATCGTTTCGCGCCATCTTGTGACAATAAATTTTGTATAAAATAAGGCAACCGTATGAATACAGAATTATTAATTGGGGCCATTACGCACCAGGGTTGCATTTGATTGGAATAAATAAGCACAATAATATTGGGAGTTGCCGTATGAGTTAATAAATTGTATAATCACACGATTGGCATATAAAAAACATTAATTATTGGTGCATTACGACACCGTTGGGTCAATTATTGTCAATACATCGTTTCGCGCCATTTGGTATAAAATAAGACAACCGTGTGAATACAGAATTTTTAATTGGGACAATTTCATTATTGAGCGCTAATTGGTGTATTTGAGCAATCGTGTGAACCCAGCTTAAGTTAAATAAAAAAGAAGAAATTAAATATTTTAAAGAAGAAAGCTGGAGAATTTTAATTTTTTAATTAATTATAACTCTTTAATTGCAATACTAAGCGGGTAAGTTAGATTCTTTAAAGATCTTCAGGGGATCATAGGAAAATAACAAATTCTTCCCATCTACACCTATATAAAGCCAATGATCTAATCTGGCTCAGAATCATTTATGGGCAGCAACTACTCTTTCAAACTGTCTTCTCGTTGGACTGGCCTTCCGATTCTCCTGCTTTCCTGAGAGTTCAATGGCCTGTTTGATAAGTCGTTGTTTGGTTTCCTCAAAGTGTGCCCAATCCCTTTCCATTTCTTTCTTAGAGGAACTTTATTAGAGGAACTCGTCGTGATCTTATTTCTTTCCCGAATATATTCAAAATGTTCCACATACAGTAGTTTATAAACGGCTGAATAGAATTGAGATTAATCACAGCCACATTCCACAACTCGCAACCATACAAAATTATTCCTCATATATGAGTTAAGGATGTTAATTTTCGTTTGTGAAGAAAGCTGTATAGCGTTTAGTTGGCCAAAATAGCAAAGAGACGGGACATCTCCCACATATCTGTTTCCAATACGAAATATCATTGCGTTATTGGCGTTGATTAGGATAATTTTGGTTATGGAGATGTTTATCAGTAAAGTCACTCTACCTGTATAGAATCTGACACTCCTTGCATGTTGCAATATCTGTAAGTCAGAAAAAAGGTATCGTGTGCGTTAACCAGGCCTTCTAACTGTATGTACTCTGGCTATACCACGTTGAAACATACAATCGCGGACAACATTAAACAGTACGGGTATTTTCTTTATGTTGCAACTGAAACCAAGAATTAAGAAATAGATTTTAGGTTGTTGTTTTGTTCTAAGTCGTTTTTACTTTTAGTTTTTAAGCAATCGTTCAAATTATTAAAATTCTTTGTAAAAATGGAAATCTAAATAATGGAACATATTCTTACAATTTCTGTATATTTTTCTGTTTTTAAATACTATTAACGCTTTTTTTCAGCGCGTTTTGGTAACAAATAGTAACATAAATTATATTTTAGTGAGAGAGAGTAGAAGGTTTGCGCGCTTTGGTCATTAAAGGTTGGTAACACTGCTCACAGGTTTAAAGCTATTTATTTTACTAGCGTTTTTAGTAGCTTTCTAACTGATGTACTCACCAACGTGGACGTACTTAAATTAAAACAAAACTTTAAAATAAAAAAATTAGTTGAAGGAACAAAATTGTATTTCTTCAATATAACAGTTATGGAAAAATGTTTTCAAAGTTGTTATGTCTCCGTTTATAAATCCTTCATAAATCGAAAATATTTTTTATGAATATGAGGGTTAATATACAATCTATTCAAAAATAACTACAATATATATGTATGGTATCTTTCATTTTGTTTTGTTTTTTTTTTGTTTTTGTTTTTCAGAAAAATAAAAGGCAACAAAATATTTTTATTTAAAATTATAAATTTGTTTTAACAACGGTTTGAATTGTTTTTTTTTTATAAATTTTTATTAAAAAATTGTTAATAGTATGTCAACAGCAACAAGGGCAATGTCAACAACTAGCACGGAAGCTGCTAAAACGTTTACATTTAATGATTTGGTGAAAATTGCCTTGGGTGCACCGAAATTAAGCGGAGAGCATTTAAGTGTCCTTCAAAGCCTTTTGATTATACTGCTGCAAAAGCTAAATTGCCACAATGAAACGGTGCGAATTCAAGGATTTCCTGCCACATACTTGCGACAAATGTTAAGCGGGATGCCAGCCAACACTCAATATGATTTCAAATTACAAACCCTACAGGGTTTCAAAGAGAAATACGAGCTGCTAGAACAATTGGAACAGCGTACACAGGAAGTACAAACGAAATTAGAGCAACATTTTCAAGTAGTACGCAACTGTTATAAAACGTGTATTTTTAAAGCAGAATTGTGGGATCACTATGCAGCCCCTGATGAAGATCTGTGCACATACTATATGCCTTCGAACAAGGAATTGTGTTTATTGTTTAGAAATGCTGTTTTTAATAAAGAATTGCGTCGTAGGTCAACACATCCTTTAAACGAGAAAATTCAGGTATTCAAGAATAAAATCACTAAAATGCAGCTAAAGGTACAAGAACTTACGAAACAGATTAAGGAAACACCATCAAAACTGGATTGCGTAAAATATATAATCCATGATATTGAAACAATACGTCCTAGTATAGAGAGAAACAATGAAAAATTTCGAGAGGCTATGGCAGAAGCCCAGGAAATGTTAAATTGCAAAGTGGAGCGTGTGGCTTTTCCGGCGTTAAGAAGGTTTTTGGATGAACGTTTTATTAAACTGCGAAAACATTACAAACATCTTACAGTAGGAAGCAATCAATGTGAACTTTGGAAGCCGCTAACTATAAAAGCATCTACGAGTACTTGTATATCCTGTTCAATCTATGATGAATTAAAACATTTGCATAAATTAAAACCTGTAAAATCAATTGAAGAGAACGTCAAGCGTCTCTGCAATAATGTTGCAAGAGAAGCCACTATTCTAGAGAGGATAGATCGCATGGTCACATATCGCATATTAAGTAATGAAAACAAAAGATCTTCATCTATAGTGAAGCAGAACACAAACACTAGAAGTACTGGTATACTAAAGTTTGACGAGAGTGTGGTATTTCGGCAAAAACGGAAAATGGTTAAAAGTATAACGAAAAAGCCTACTAGAGCCCCAAAAATAAGTTCATCAACCGCAAGCATTAGATCGTTAAGGCAACATAAATTACAAACGGTGGGTTTAACTAAATATTATTTAAATTATGTGCGAAACCAAAATAAATAATAAAATTCTCATTGAAAATATTTGGAAACAAATATTTTTGTTTTTTATACTGCCTACGCGTACGATCTTTTAATTTCTTAAAAAAAAAAACTTAGGCTACCCGAATGCAGGTCACACAAGACTTATTCGGAATAAAATGAAAATTGAAACACACGCGCGTTCAAAATATCAAAATTGTTACCATTTTTAATAAATCATCTGAGCATGAGCATGGCGTTTGAACGTCATAGTGCGCACAGTGCGCTGGGCCTACTTATTTATTTTAAGAGCCTCAGTTGAGGGTCACTTTAAAACCTCAACTCCAATTCGAAGGAAGTTTTCAACAATATTTGGTATTGACATCTCCTAGTGAAGATTTTGAAGAAGGAATCATGAAATTGCTTGGGTGCATTGTATAACGTAAGGTACACGTATCAAAAGAAAACTTAAAGTTCAGAATTTTATTTTCTTGAGCATACAGTAATGCAATCGCTCTGGAGTGACGAATCCAAATTGTTTCGATTTAGATTTGATGGAAAATGTTATATATGGCGTTCTTCAAGCATGCCAAACAACTCCGGGCACACGTCCATGACAATAAAACTTCGTACCGGAAATGTGATGATTTGGGCCGCATTTTAAGGGCACGTTGTTGGTCCTATAATCAAAATAGATAGGCACCTGCTTAAAAGGAAACTCTTTTGAATACAATGAGTCTATCTGTAGGGGAAAATATGCCGCTTATATGGTATTTCAATAGAGAAATTTCACGTACAATGGAGTGTTGCTTAGAGCAAACTAGAATCGAAATTTTTAATTGACCAACTTAATTATCAGATCTCAGTCCTTCAGTTGACGACATAGAGCAACACATTATTGTTGTTAAGCCTAAAAATTTTAGTGATTTATGAACTTAAATTGGAAAGAAATGTTAATCAACACCAAAGGAACTCTGCGTGGGACTTACAGAAAGTAGGCCAAGGAGATGTGAAGGTTTTAATAAGAAAAGGGTTTATCCTACAAAGTGCTTAGTTCTAAGTGAAGTAAATAAGTAGTTTTGCAGAAAATATTATTTTTTTATTTTATTTTTATTTTGTGCTAAATTACTGTCCAGCCATTTCTGGGGTGTTGCTCTATTTTAACACAAAATAAATGAATTAAAACGGACAAAATACAAGTAAACTAATGTAAAACAATTTTTGATTCCAAAAAGTAGACATTGATAATGTGCTAGCACAACGTCCACCACTGTAAATATGTATATTAACATTGATAGTATATATTTGGTTGTTTCAAAAAGATTTTTTAGCTTAACTGACATAAATAACATTAGGAGGTTATAAGAGTGACAGCGAAAAAAACTTAAGTGACAAGAATTACCGTTATTTTTATAAAATGTGACCAATATTAGCTGTATTATGTATATCGGAAAAAATAACACTTTCATACTAAATTTCATGGTAATAACTGAAGAAAAAGCAAAGATTTTTTAAGAAAAAAACCTTCTCTTGTAAAATTTCGTTCTTGTCGGTTAAGCTTTTTTTTGGGGGGTTACGGCACGATATATATGTACATTTCAAATGAAATTTGCTTTTTTATTATTAAAATCACCCCATGATGCAATTGGAAGTTGGTCTTATTTTACCACAACAATAACAGCTGAAACAAAACTGTCTGTACTCTAAAGTCAAAAAGTTGTGTATTTCTTATCATTTGACGTTTATTGCTATTTGAATGTGATGGCATTACATTACATTTTTCTGACAGATCATTATTTTTATTTACCACAGCGTTGAATTTTCGTGACAGCAGATTAAAGCGTTGACATAGTGTTGTTTTCAAAATTAAAATGAGTTCACCTCATTATTGCATCATGAATCACCCACTGAAGCTTTTTTGAATTTCTTTTTTTTTTATTAATTTTTTTGGTATTTTTTCAAAAGTATTATTTTATTTCAATTATTTTCTAACAACATTTTCATTTTTTTTCCTTAATTTATTATTTATTTTTCCTTTTTTATTTAAATAAATGGCAGTAGTATGTTACTGCCAACAACAGCGCCAATATCAACAGGCAAAGCAGCCACTAAAACATTTACACTTAATGATTTGGCGAAAACTGCCATGGGTGCACCGGAATTAACGAAAGCACATTCAAGTGTTCTTCAGAGCTTTTTGATTATACTGCTGCGAAATCTAAATTGCCATAATGAAACAGTGCGGGTTTCCTGCCACATGTGTGAAGAAACTATTAGATGCGACGAAAGCCAACACTGAATATGATTTTTAATTGCAAACCTAAGATGGGTTTAAAGAGAAATACGAGCTGCTAGAAAAACTAGAACAGCGTGCTGAGGATGTACAAGACGGTGCTATATGCCACACAGCACGCGAAATAATGGCCCAATTGAGAAGCGAGTTCAGTGAACAGTTTATTTCATGTTATGAGCCGGTCAATTGGTCGCCAAGATATTGCGATTTAACGTCTTTAGATTTTTTTTTGTGAGGCTATGTTAAGACTCAGGTCTATATGGACAGCCAGCAACGGTTGACGCACTGGAAGCCAATATTGAAAAAATTCGTGAGATACCGAGCGATACGTTGGAGAGAGTATGCCAAAATTGCACCCAGCTTATGGAGGCATTTGAGGCGTAGCCGCGGTCAACATTGAATTATATAAAGCATTCAACTGAGTCATATAAAGTTTTTATAAATTTATCCAAATTTTACGTTTTTTTTTTTAATCTTAAAAAATCACCCGATAGTTTCATATTAAATACAAGCTGTCAGACACAAAGTTGGGGGAATTAGAAAGTATTAGAAGTGTTACCTCCCATACAAACTAAATATTGATTTTAGTATATCTTAAGAATGGTTAAAGCAAGTGGGCGTGGTACCCCTCAAACAAAGTAAATATTGATTTTTGTATATCTGGAAAACGGAAATAGTAAAAGTTTCAAAATTAGGTTCAAACAACGTCGTGAACAATACACATCATCAGTCAGTAACTGGAAGAGATTGGATAAGTGAGTGTGGCACTCTCCATTCATACTAAATGTTGAAATTTGTTTATGTGGAGAACGATAACTACTAAAGCTTCGTTATCTATCCACATCAGTCAAATATCGGGAATTGTATAAATCACACTGGATAAAAGCTGGCTATATATGTATACTATATAAAAATGAATGTGTCTTTGTTTGAAGACTGTATACAGCTAAAAGGAAAAATCTACAGTGTCTTTTTGGAAGGCTTGGACTTAGACCGAAAGGTAAAAAAATGGGGAAAGAGGGTAAAAAATTTAACTAAGATAGCATTTAAGATAAGAATACAGATAGGTGTAGCGAAACACGCCGGGTTTTAGCTAGTTTTGAATTAAATTGAGATATTTTGGTGAAATCTGATAAAATTTTATTGTTTTAATACTGCCTTAAATTTGGAATCATTCGAAATTTTTAAAATCATTGCTATAAATAAAAATTGCCGAAATAGCTAGTGCGTCTATATTTTTACTCTTGAGTGTATTATTTTTCTTAAAAATATTTGCAATTAAATTAAAACAAAACATATACATAAAAATCATTTTAAATGTTAATTATGTACTCGTATGCTCATTCAACTGTTCAAATAAAATATGCTGACACTGTCTGTCAGCGTATGATTTTATAATGGCAGACGTTTAAGCCAAAAGTTTCTAGACTTTCAGTAACTTTCTCTCAAAAGTTGACAAGGAAAGTGAACAAAAATGAAATATGTGCGTGCATGTGCATATGAACTTCTTCATAAGCTTATATTACATTTCATATACAGCAACAGTAACGAGTGTTTCATTAAGACGTAATAAGACAAAATCAAGTTTAAGAGAAAGGTATGTATGTTACAAAATAAAACTAATATTTCGGGAATAGCAAATAATAACAAATATTTTTAAATGAAATTGGCTTTATTGTCGTTCAAATATTCCCCTTGATGATCAATACACTTCTACATTCGTTCAAAGCATTTTTCAAAACAGTTTTTTCATTCCTCTTGAGACACCTCCAAAACAAGGTATTTGAAGGCTTCAACTGCTTTTTCGGCGCCCGTAAATCGTTGACCACGCTGATTGCTTTTGATATTGGGAAACAAAAGGAAGTCATTGGGTGCCAAATCAGAATAGTATGGAGGATGAGACATCAATTTAATGTTTTGACTGCTCAAATATTCATCTGTTTGATGAGATGCGTGAGATCGTGTATCATTCAGAATTGACCGCCCTACATTGCTTAAGCGGAACAGTGGCCATATGAGCAACTTGGCCGGAGAAACAGGATACCAGTTGCTTTGCTGAACAACTTTTGCTTGATTTAGCTGGTCTTGAAACACCCATAAGGTTGATTGCTGTTTTATTTCCGGCTCATACGCTAATATCCATTATTCGTCGCCTGTCTCCGTTTTATACACGTCTTTTGAAGCATTGCGGTCTATCATTTCCTTACACCAATCGACGCGAGTCGTTGTTTGAGCGATTAATTTAATTATGGCGTATACAACGAGAACGAATTTTTTTTTACATATAAGTGTTCATGCAAAATCGAAGAAAATTGAAGTAGAATTGATATGCAAGGATGCCTCTATCTCACAATAGGTCACCCGACGATCTTGCATTATCAGTTCACGTACTATATGTATGTTTTGGGGCACAACAAACGAATTTTAACGACCTTCACGGACTTCATCAGCGACCAAACCCTAACTACGATTGAATTTACTGTACCAGCGATATAATGTGGTTTTTGATGGTGCTTTATCGTCATATAAAGATATGAGTTCATCGACACATTCTTGTTGAGATCATCCACATCGAAAGGTGTGAAAAATAATCCAACGAAAACTTTCTATAGAAATTTCAATTTTTTGGCCAAATTGATTTTTTTAGCTCACTGTAAATAAAACAAATAGTACTTGTACATCAAAACGTTGTGAGTGTTTTTATGCAAAAAAATGTTAAACTTTATTATGGTGTTGCCAGATTTAAGCTATTGGAATAAGTGTTGCCAGTTTCCAAGGTAAGATAGTACTCCTTGTATTTTCTGTTAATATTCTTGGACAAAATCCTGGTTAGAGAAAAAATCTTGTTTCATTGCTAGACTAACCTGGCCCAGATTTAAGCTATTGGAATAAGTGTTGCCAGTTTCCAAAGTAAGATAGTACTCCTTGTATTTTCTGTTAATATTCTTGGACAAAATCCTGGTTAGAGAAAAAAACTTGTTTCATTGCTAGACTAACCTGGCCTAGATTGAATAGTAAGCGTACCAATCAACTGTTTAAACTAGACGATGGAAGCATTTCCTCTGCAGTACCTTTTCTCTTAGGTCATTCTGTTATGGGTAGGCTGCGCTTAGCAGCGAATAGATTTTAATCAGATTTTAAATCGAATGAGAAAGAGGAGATCGCGTCCCACTTCATTTACCAGTGTCCGTCTCTGGCTCAGCATAGACTGCTCACATTTGGCTCGCCTTTGCTCGATGGCTTATCGGAGTTTTTGACTATTGATATCAGGGTAATAGCCAGGTTCATTAGATTGTCGGGCTGGTTTCCGACTCAATTTAAAGAATTGTGCTTCTTTGCGAAACCTCTGGCTGATTGTCCAGACTGTCTAGACTTGGAGACTGGCACACCATCATTGATTAATGTGCAGTATCTCAACGAACTGTTATGTGTGCTCAAGTGTGCCTCTCTTCTAACCTATAAATCAACATACTTTTTGAAGAAATTTATGTTGCAATTTGTTTTTGTTTTTCCTTTGTTTTTATTGTTAGTAAAGGATAAAATTGTTTTAGATGGAAGCCTTAATTGTGTAGAAATTTTCTAAGAATACTACCTTGATCAAAAAGTTCCCGGAACTTATTCAGAAAATTAAAAATACAAGTTTATTCAAAGTAATATTGGCCCCTTCAAAGTAATCCCCATTGACTGCAAGACATTTATGCCATCGCTTGATTTAATCCTCGAAGTAGTTTTGATCTTTGGTTTTCGATTTGTCCATTAGTACTTTCTGCGCTTTTTTCCATTGTTTCCTCTCGACTGCTAAAACACGTTCCCTGGAATGGTTTTTAACTCGATGAAACAGAAAGAAGTTACAGGGAGCCAAATCAGGTGAATTTGGTAGCTGTTGGATGGTATTTGTTGCATTCTTCGTAAACAAACTTCGATTAATTATGACACTATGTGATTGTGCGTATTCATAGTGCATAACCCACGCGTCTTCTGCCCACAATTCTGCTCTCTTTCAGTGAATTGCTTCATGCAAATGTCTCATATCGCCCACATAATACTCTTTGTTTACTGCCTGGCCTTCTGGCAAAAATTCATGATGGTGTAATGCCATTGTAATCCATCTAAGCCCTGAACATTGACTTCTTTTTTGACTGAAAACGAAGTGTTTTTTTTTTTGATCTCGGCTTATTTAATGACCGCCATTCACTTGCCTGATATCTGGATTGTGTGTCTTACTCATAAACCCATGTCTTTTCTCCAGTAATGATCCTTATGATGAATGTAGAATAGGATTCAGCCTTGCAAATCATGTCTTTTGCGACCTCAATACGGTCTCTTTTTTGCATGAAATTGTGGTCTTTTGGCACCAACTTTGCTGCTACACAACGGAAGCCCAAATCACTAACCTAAATATCTTGGACGGATCTCTAGGCAATGTTCAAGTCCTCCGCTATCTGTCTGATGCTTAATTTGCGGTTATTGACCAACATTTCTTTTATTTTATCAATTTTTTTTGTCGATTTTCGATGTCGATGGTCTGCCAATGCGTTCATTATCTTCGATTGGCTCATGACTACTTTTGAGCCATTCGTGCCTCCGAAATGCTTTTGCAACATCTACAAGGTTGGCGCACAATTAAATACACGTTCGTTGATGCAAATTTATATCATTTTCTAAAATTTTAAAAAATCGCCAACATACATAGAGATAGACGTACTACTCTTGGCTACATAGCCTTTGCAAATGTCAAGCTATGAAGCTAGGATTTAGCGGGAATTCCAAGAACAGATGTACATACCAACTTAACGAACAAAAAGAACAAACTCAAATCGTAATGATGGGACCGCCACACGAGGGGTATACCGGAAAATTTTTGTTAAAGTTTGGGTTGCAACTTCCCCCAGAAATGTTTTCTGTAGCAAAAAAAAATAAATACGTCATGGAAAATCTAAGACAAATTGCAGTCAAAATAGGTGAAATTCATAGGAAACAAATAGAATGCTAAGTTAAGGGTTTTATAGGCGGATGCGGAACGCCTCCATATGAGGTAATCTACCTAAAATTTTCCCCAACACATTTTTTGACTACGGAGAACATTTCTGGGGCAGTTAGAGTGCAATTTCGCATTTTGAAAAATAAGGTGCAACTTATTGTAATGGGTCCGCCATATAACATTTTTTTTTCAAATAGTGCTTATTTCGGGAATGGTCCGATTTGACAGATAATTAGTTTTATCCTTCCGCTGAACAAATATGATTGTGTATACGCTTGAGCAATGCTGGAAAATATTGCGTGTGATCGACTTACAGAAGATGCCGATTTTGCCAAAAAAATCATCTTTTCAGATGCAGCTCAGTTTGATCTTGGCGGGTATGTAAACAAGCAAAATTGTCGCATTTGGGGCACAGAAAACCTGCACGCATACATTGAAAAGCCGATACACCCAAGACGAGTCACTGTTTGTTGCGGATTTTGGTCCAGATGCATAATTGGGCCATTTTTCTTCGAAAATGAGCAAGGAGTGGCCGTTACAGTCAATGGCGATCGTTATCGGGCCATGTTGAACGAATTTTTGTTCACAAAAAATTGAAGAGGAGGTTACAAGCAACATTTGCTTTCATAAGAACAGCGCTATGTGCCACACAGTCGAAGCTACACTCGATGTTTTGCGCCCTGTTTTTGAAGATCGCATTATCAGCCGCAGAGCTAATGTCGTTCGGCCAACTCGGAGCTGCGATTTAACACCGTTGGACTATTATTTGTGGGGTGCCGTCAAAGATAAGTGTTACGCCAACAAGCCAGAGACAATTGACACTTTAAAGGACAATATTCGTGAAGCCGTTGGTGAAATACAGCTGCACACAATCGATAATGTGCTTAAAAATTGGACCGATCGTGTAGGCTACTGCATGGCCAGCTGAGGCAGCCATTTGAATGAAACTATTTTCTATTATTAACCGGAAGGATTTTACTTTCAAATAAAAAAAGAAATTTGAGAAAATATTCATCAGTAGTTTTCTTTATAGGATTTTCAAAAAAAAAAAAATTATTTGGTGGACCCTTTACATACTTCGTTGCTAAGTTCTTAAAATCATTTGAGTTTTTCGCTTATGTCTTATAATTTTTAGGAATTATGAGTTACTGGTGAATATTGATAAAAAGTTTACAATATTTTGAAGATGTTATTCAAGAAAATTAGCCCGTCTAGTTATCTTACATGGACTTATTAAAAAAGCATAATTTTTTGAGCCTCTCCTCCTATAATTTAGCTCAAATGAGAACTTTTTATCGGTAGTCCTTAAGTTAAGGCTGAAAAGACTACAAAAATAAATATTAAGATAAGGAATGAAAGTTTCTAGAATCCTTTAGAATATCTCACGTACACGGGCATTGGACACCGAGAATGGTGTTCTAAATTAAGCATTTTTCACACTCTTGACACGCAATGATTCCAGCAGCATCTTGTATTTTAGAACTCTTTTATGGAGCGTTTAAGTATCTATTGTTTTCTTTTTATAAATATTTGTTTTACTTTCCACTTTCCATTAATATTTGTTTATTTCATTTGGTTCGTATTGATGTCTTTTATTTCGTTTTTCAAATCAGATGTCATTTCCTTCCGCATCCATAAGAAAAGGGTTTCGTTTTTTCCTTATTCTTTCGAATATTTCACTGCAGATTTATTGAAACTTTTGAAGGAACCCCCTTAAAAAGGAAAGTGGAATGAAAATGTAAATGTTTACAGCTGTTCGAATTGATTTATTTGAAACTTCTTTTTTACAGCTTTGAACATACATTTATATTGAGGAAATTTGCTTGAAAAGTATTTTGTCTTATTTATGTTTCAAGGGAATGTGTTTTGTGGTAAACAAATTTTGCAAATTTTCAAAAATTAATAGGATTGAAGAGATGAAAATTTATGTTGCGGAAACAAAATTGATAAAAATAAATAAATTTATAATGACAATGGTCTTATGTAAAACCTTAAAAACAGATTCTGTAATTCGAAAATGTAGGCTTAAAATTCTACAAGCAGTGTTATCTTATTTATCTACATACTGTAAGCAGTAAGGTGGTACAAGAACGACGACTTAGTGACTTAGTGTTTATTCACCGTAGTTACTGGCACTAGACACCCCTGCTTGTGAACATAACTGTGGACAATATCATAGTGCAACCCGTAAAAGGAGAAAAATTTCGTGAGGTTTCCTGAGAAGATTGAAGGAATCTCGATTGTGTAGAGGATAACTGCCTACACTCTTACAACTACAATGACACGGTGGCAAAGATCGCAGCCGTATGAAATTAAGCTAAAAACTGTTATAAAATTTAACATATTAAAGGCCAAGTTAAAGATAAAAAAATCTCAATAAATGTGGAAGAACTAGAAGATGTTTTAAAACTAAAGCATCTGGGTAGTATATTAATAGCTACTGGTACTCGTAGTTCTGCTGATGATGCAAAAAATCGCATTAACGCTAGTAAGGAAGCTTCAAACATATCAGGAAGAAATAAAATTAACATTTTTTTTTTGTTCTGCGGTTGTAAGTCTTGGAACTTAGCCACTCGGGATATAGAGGCTGTTTTTTATAGAGGTATAGAACTTTAATTTACAATAAAACAACGATGGATTATTCGATTGGCACGAATTTTATTTATCTGAACGATAATCTTGTGGCATTACATTCTAAATATGATTTCTGGCATATGACCACCACGGCTGGCGCGGATGTAGTCCAATCTGGACATCCAATTTTCGATGACTTTCTACAACATTTGTGGCCGTATATCGGCAATAACACGACGACTGTTGTCTTCCAAATGGTCAAGCGTTTGTGGATTCACCGCATAAACCAATGACTTTATATAGCTCCACAGAAAGTAGTCTAGCGGTGTTTCACAAGATCTTGGAGGCCAATTCATAGGTCCGAAACGTGATATTAGGTGGTCACCAAACGTGTCTTTCAATAAATCTATTGTAGCACGAGCTGTGTAACATGTTGCGCCGTCTTGTTGAAACCACATCTCCTGGACATCATGGTTATTCAATTCAGGAATGAAAAAGTTAGTAATCATGGTTCTATACCGATCACCATTGACTGTAACGTTCTGGCCACCATCGTTTTTGAAAAAGTACGTACCAATGATTCCACCAGCCCATAAAGCGCATCAAACAGTCAGTTTTTCTGGATATAACGGTAGTTCCACATACACTTGAGAATTGTCTTCACTCCAAATGCTGCACTTTTGTTTCTTGACGTAGCCATTCAACCAGAAGTGCGCTTCATCGCTAAACAAAACTGGCTTATGAAAATCGGGAATAACGGTAATCTCGTTTTGGGCCCATTCGTCGTCTCTACGCCGGGCGTGAGTCTATTCATGATGAATTGCCAAACGAAATTGAGAATAAATCGCTTGACAGCTGCCAAATCGGTCGCCATCTTGAAAAGAAATGCCAACTTAAAGTTCTATACCTCTATAAAAAACGCGCTCTATAAACTCGTCCCAAGTTTTTATAAGCCGGTGTTTGCAAAGGAATTCGAAATATTGGGGCCTTAAACAATATCCAACGAAAGGCAGTAGAGAGAATAAAGGCAAAATTCAATGAGAAAGTGGTGCAAGATTGTTAACGTCCTACAAAGGCCTACAAACTATACAATGGGAAATTTGTAAGGTAGTTGGAATAAGGGTAGCTGAAGTGAAGGTAGAAATTGTCAATCAAAACAACATCTGGAGAGAGATTAAAGTACTAGCTTTGGACATAAGTGAATGGTACAGATATGTTATGCGTCCATGATTCTTATATGAATGACAGTAATTTTTATATGTAGACATCGTTAGTCTCATGTAGAAAGGCCTTAATTCGAGATTGAGTGATTAGTGATTCCCATACATTTCACACAAACACACCTCATCGTACCTTCTCCTGTAAATTTAAATTTATTCGGATTATAGACTTTCTAAGCGAAACCAACGATATATATTTAACTGTATTAAAGAGGAGGTGCGGAGGTGCACTTTCTGACGCTATCAATATAGTTTCAGGTGTCCGTCAGATGTATCCTTTCCACACTTATTTTTCTGGTGGCAATTGACAAGGTATTTCGAACAAGTATAGGTGCTACTCCCAACAGAGGCACTCATTGGCACCAAATTAGAGTATGCAACACCTTAACGAGCTGACTTATGCTTATGATATTGCTTTGTTATCCACGATCGAAGCTATATGCAGGACAAATTGAATAGCTTGCGAATATGTTCTGAAAAATAACAGTTGCGCATCGATATCAATAAGACAGAAGCCATAACAGTGAACAACTCACGCACTGGTCACATTTTCCTTGATGATAAACCTGTTCAATGCCAAATCTCATTACCACTACTAAAACAACGTAATTGTACTAAAAAAAAGAAATATATTGACGAAATGAACGAAATTTTGAAGTAGGAATGAAACCCAATAAAACCCAAAAAAAAAAATCACCAAAAAACCCAAACAAAAAACCCCGGGTGAAAATCGGAAATTTCATTGGAAATTTATTTTTTACTCAATATTTAAATCTACTGGTTGACCGATTTCATTCAATATTTCAAGGTTCATTGGAGATAGTCTATAGATGGTTTATGTAAAGCTTGCACGAATTTGGATCAGTGGTTCCGGAGATATGGCACTTAGATTTTCTAACAAAATGCCCTCCATTCTCCATATTATGATTCTTTATTGTCAATTAAAAACAAAAAGTTAAAGGCAAAACAATGAATTCTCTTCAACCACCTTGAAGGCAGAACAATGTTTGCCGCGTCAGCTAGTAAAATTAAAAAAAAAAATAAATAAATATTCAAGCGTCACATACTTTATTTTTATTTTTCGTATTCAGATTTAATTTCGTTTTTTTTTAATTTTTGTTTCTCGTACAAGCAGTCAGGCAAACAAAAGTCTTTTCTTAATGAAGACAACTTTTAAAAACAAAAGTTCATTTAATTGAGGTTTTTTTTACAAAATTCCCCAGATAGTCTGGAACTTTGAGTTGAAATGTTAAGGCGAAAGAAGCCGTTTTCTTTATATCAAACAACTTGAACTGTAATGGGTAAAACATATTTATTTATTTATTTCTTGTTGTTTTTTAATCAGAAATTTCTTAGTTTTTTATTCGTTCTTAAAAAGGGAAATAAATAAAAACATAAAACAAAAGAAATAGAGATAAAACAAGAATGTCAGTATCAATCTGTTTTATCTCTTCTTTTATGTGCACTTTGCCAGTTTTTCTCTTTTATATCTAATCTATTTTTAGAACTCTCTTTTAAGCACTCTCTGTTTGCCTCTCTGACTATTCGTTGTATGCTATTCGTAAAGAAATATTTTTGTTCTTTGCTTTGCTGTTGTTTTTATTGTTGTTGTTTATGGGGTAAATAGCATCAGGCTGTTTCAAGGTCATAAACGACAGTAAATTTTTCGATTTAAAAAACAAAGTTCATGACAGTTTTGGCTTTTCTTTGTTTGTGTGTGTGTGTGTGTGTGTGTGTGTGTGTTAGAGTACTGCTTACCAACAAAACAAAAACAATTGCACATAAATTACTCATTACTACTCGTACTACTACTACAAATACTACTGCAACTGTCACAACAGCTTTGCAGTTAAAGCCTAAAATCCATCTTTTTTTTTGTCAAACAGCTATTTGACACAGAGACCCATTAAACCAAATTTTTTATTTTTGCTTTCTCTCTCTCGTTCTATTCTAAGGCATTATCACATGTATTTTGTCGTTTTAATTATTATTATTATTGTACTCCCCTGAAAGGCATTTAAACTTTTCTGCTTAATTATATGCTCATTTTATCATTTAAATGGTTGTGCAGCCCCAACAAATGAAATTATTTAAACAGAGGCATTCTTTATTAAAAAAAAAAAAAAATAAATAAAATTACAAGCTTAGAGACATTGTGTTAATATTTTGTCTTTGTTCTTATTTTATGGTTATTGTAGTCAAATGAAACAATATTAGATATGACACTTTGAACATTTTTTTTTATGTGTCTGAAAGAGATGAAAGAGATGTTACAAAAAATACTGGGAAGTTTTTATCACTTCTTACTGAATAGTACTGAAGAGAGTGTTTTCAATCACAAGAGGTTTTAAGAGAAATCCTAAAGGAGCACAATTTTTTGGGTGTTTGGTGCTTTTGTGTCACAATGTTTTCTGTTCTGACTAGATTTGTTTACTGATTACTGCGGTTCATAACAGTGGTTTGTTTAGACATAATTGTCTGATATAAAAACAACATAAATTTAAAATACTAATTATTCAATTCGAAGAGTTTAATTCATATTTTAATTGTTGAATTACCTTGTTGCAAGTCTCTTTTATCTGAGATTACTTGTTGAATTTCATGTGAAAAAATGTCAAAAACCTTCCGTATTGATGGAAAATTGCTTTAACTTTAAAATCCTTAAGCCTTTTTAACTTATACTATACAGCTATTAAAATCGCCAAATCGAGTGTGTACGACAAAAAAATTAATACCGGCTTTACAATAAGTTGCTGCAGTCAACTGATATCATTATAGAGGAATTTTTTTACAAAATCGTATATAAACTTAAGAATTCTTTATGCAGCAAATGTCCTGAAAAAGATTTCTTTCGACAAACCTTTAAAATAGCTTTAAGGATGTCCTAATTTGTTGCATCATCTTCTGAATTTATATAATATATGCTTAAAGCACTTATCTTTAAGTTGTTGGGTTAAAAGCATTGCACAAGTTGTAGACCAATTATGCTTCATAAAACACAGTACCCGTTACATGTTATATCTTCGTTTTTAAGCACCAGATTAATCAACATTAGTTAGCTAATTGCTTTCTTTAGCGACTTAATTCGACGGCTGATGACTTTGCGTTTTATTGATCGAGAAAAATTGAATTTTCTTTTAAGTAATTGATACGAATGTTTTCGTTAGACAACTACATTTGGGTTTGATTTTTTGAGTTTAAATTTTATTTAAGGGATTTGCTATTTGTCTAAAAAAAAGTACATTTCATGTTTCGGTATTCGCAAGTTATGATCTTTTTTATTTAAAGACGACAAGTTTCTATCTTGATGACTGCAATGTAAGCTAATATTGCAATTATTTTTTTTTAATGCTATAAAAAAAACTACTGAACATTTTCTCAAATTTCTTTTTTTATTTGAAAGTACAATCCTACCGGATAATAATGAAAAATAATTTCATTCAAATGGTTGCCTCGGCTGACCATACAGTAGCCTACACGATCGGTCCAATTTTTAAGCACATTATCGATTCTGTGCAGCTGTATTTCAACAATGGTTTCACGAATATTCTCCCTTAAAGCGTCAATTGTCTCCCCATAAATAATAGTCCAACGGTGTCAAATCGCAGCTCCGAGGTGGCCAAACGACATCAGCTCTGCGGCTGACAATGCGATCTTCAAAAACAGGGCGCAAAACATCGAGTGTAGCTTCGGCTGTGTGGCACGTAGCGCCGTCGTGTTGAAACCATATGTTGCTAATATCCTCCTCTTCAATTTTTGTGAATAAAAATTCGTTTAACATGGCCCGATAACGGTCGCCATTGACTGTAACGGCCACTCCTTGCTCATATTCGAAGAAAAGTGGCCCAGTTATGCCACCAAACAGTGACTCGTCTCGCGTGTATCGGCTTTTCAATATATGCGTGCGGGTTTTCTGTGCCTCAAATGCGACAATTTTGCTTGTTTACATACCCGCCAAGATCAAAATGAGCTTCATCTGAAAAGTTGATTTTTTTGACAGAACTGGCATCTTCTGTAAGTCGATCGCACGCAATATTTCCCAGCGTTGTTCAAGCGTATACCCAAACATATTCGTTCAGCGGAAGGATAAAACTAATTATCTATCAAATCAGCCATGAGCTAAGTGTTACCATTCACGGAAACGTTAGATGGTCGACCCTTTAGGAATTTTATTAAAAATGAACTTGTTCTTGGTAGTAATAAATTTATTTATTTAATTTATCCAATTTTTTTTTATTTTTTTTGGCAATAATACGAGTAAGAACTGTTTTGTCTGGTACCTTAGCGTTTGAGCAATATTTTTACATGGAATTAAATATTAATCATACGCACTAATGCTGATTTGTAGTGTTCATACGATAAAACAAATTGTTTAATAAAATAAAAAAAATGAAAAAGTTTTCTTTTGAAAAAATAAAAAAAAACGATTAAAACCACGAATTGGTTAAACATTTACAAAAACTCGATGTACATCATTAAAAATATGTGTATTTAGTCTAGAAATTTAATAATTCCGTGGGTTTTTGTGTTTTCAGCACAAAAACATTTAAGTCTTTAAAATTAAAATTAAATCTATTATATGATTGATACTGGACGATTGGAGAAAATGTGTGAACTACTTTCTTTTAATATTTTGATATAAAAAACCAATAGGCATAATGGGTGTAGTTATTTCTCAAACTTTACTAAAAGCACAGTTGTTCTACTTAAAAAGGGTGTAGGACAGTGTTCAGATGCCATACGAACAAGTTTTTGCAAAGCTTTAAAATTGTGAACGGTAAATGGATCCATTTTAGTACACAATATATCAAAATATAGTTAAAACAGTGGTTTTGGTGTGTGTGTGTTTTTTTTCTGGTAAAAGTTTGCCAAAGAAAGTTTAGATGAAGGTGCTAACAAAGAAGTTGAAATTTGATACATACATGCGATTACAGGCGAAAAGTTTAAATGAATTACAGCGAACATAATCAAAAGCTTTAATAGATTCAACAACAACGGCGATTCAACTACACGAAAAATAACCTTATCTGGAAAAGAAAAAGATGCTGTTCTATCAAGAAAAAATTGGCAGATGTGCACATGTTTATAGGCAATGGACTACCACCATATCCACCATTTTTAACCTCCTGCCACTATTTGCTGTTTGAAAAAATGCCTTTGTGGTTAAATATTAAATTTCAACAAAGAAGCGATCACTTAAACAAGAATATTTCATGGCAGGAATAAAAAAAAATTAAACAGCCTGGAATAAATGTTTTAAAAAAGACTACTTGTATGTTAAAAAACAAATCTTTTCTTTTGCCATACAGTTACAATTTATCCTAGATCTCACTGTATTATCAATCTGTTCTTTTATTTATTTATTTATTTATTTATTGGGGGGGGGGGTAATTTTCTTAGCCATTTAAATGATATTTTTAATAATTGATTTAGTTAAAGATTTTATTAGTAGACATTAGATTACCATTGAGGGAGCAAATTTTTGTTTGATATCAGTACTAGTAAAGAATTTGTTTTTAAAATGTAAATATGGCAATCATTTGTTTTAGAGACTAAGAGGTTTTACCAAGAAAATCTAGTTCTGCTTAATTGCATTAAATATTGTTACGAACATAAGGTTGGGCATCACAGCGTCTATTACATCGCCAAAATAAATAAACAAAAGCTACAAGAACAACTATATGTGCTGCTTACAAATAATAAATCGACAACAACTACAACTATTGGCAGAGACAAAGTAAATAAAAATAACACGGCAATAACAATAATTAAGCAGCAAAGAAAACAAGTAACAGACAATAAACAAGCAAAACAACAAATACTAAGATCTGAAAGAGGTAGATGTTTACATACGCAACGCTACAAACGAACTAAAAAGAAATTAAAAGAAAGAAATGGAATCTACTTGAAATATCGAAAGGTTCGAGAGCTTTCGATGTGTTGTTTACTCAGCCATATAAAAAACACATCGATGCGAACAGCAATCAGTTAATGTGTCGTAAACTCAGCGAGTGCATTTTTTAAGTAAAGTTAACTCAGTGAAAGTGTTGTTGGTGTGAAGAGAGTTTATAAGGAGTAAACTCCTGAAGCTAGTAGTTAGTTGGAGCTAACTCAGCAAAGAGAGTTAGGTGTGGATAACCTCTGGTTGAAAAGATTGTGGCCGAACCTAAGTTATAACTACGATCGGGCTGGAAGATCTTTAAGTAGAAAGATCTGTCGAGTAATTGTTGTTGTTTACGAGATTGTAAACAGACAGAGTAATTAAAAATAAAAATTGTTATTGCCTGTAAAAAGATTACAAGCAGTGGTGCACAAAACTGTGTTGAATAAAGAATTTTTTTTATTAAAACCAAACACAAAATTTATTTTATTTTAACTACAATCTACGAACTCGTAAAAACACGTTTTTGGAAAGGTAAAAACGTAACAATATTTTTTCAAATGTGCTAACCCTCACGTTTTGAAAATTAAGTAAAAATTAATAACTACAATTTGACTTCAGACTATAAAACAGATTTTATAAAACACATTTATACGAAAAAAAAAGAAAATTATATATCTACTCGTACATCTATATAATTAACAGGCTAACATATTTCTTTGTTTTCCTGTTAAGCCCGTTCTACTATTTACATCGATTTGAAATGGATATTGTGTATGGCTTAAAGCTTTTTCTGTGCAGATGTGCACAATATTAATTTTATTTAAATCGGTCCAGTACTTCGGGATTACTACGACTATAAAATACTTACTAACACATAGAAAGGAAACATTTTTTTTGTGTAACTGGAAATTTTACAAGCAAAATGTAAATGAACTGTAGAATAAGCTTATCATAAGGGATTTCCTACAACTTTTTGTAAGCATGCTTATTATAAGCTTACTTAAATACAAAGAGTAAACAGTTTTCAAATACTGTTTCAAAAATGATTCACATGGCAATGTCTTTTAAAAAAATTCTTGCTATAAACTTAGCTAAGATAAAAATTTAACGAATATGATTGCATATGACTTTATCTCGCTATAGTTTTGTAAGTGTTTTTAAAAACAAAAATTTTAATAAGTAAAATGTAAATGAATTGTAGAACAAGTTATCATAAGTGATTTTCTACAACTTTTTATAAGCACACTTATTGTACTTACATACAAAGAGAGAAAAATACTGTTTTAAAAATGCTACACATGAGAATATCTTTTACAATAATACTTGCGATACAAGATAATAGTTAGATAATTTAGCAAATATGATTGCATACGACTCATCATTATAATGTTAATTCTTTTAGTGCTTTTGAAAAATATTTGTTTCTTTGACAATGTTAAACAATATAACATATGTATGTATGTATGTACATATTTGTTTTTTTATAAATTTCCCAACAGACCATTCCACAAGTAAAATGTAAATGTATTGGTTTTTTTTCTTTTTTTTTTCCGTCACTCCTCCAGGGAGCATATTGGCTTTCCACAAAGCATCTATTGCTTTGTTTCGGTTTCTTTAATCAATTTAATATTTCAAGCTAAGTAGATGATAAATAATACGCTGTAGTTTCCTCCATACGATTTTTTTTTTTGTAGTGGTGAAGTTCCTTGCTAATTGGTAGTGATCTTTACTTTAGCATTGTAATTTTTTCCCAGTAGGTGCCGTGCTTTTCCTGATCATTCGTCTGATGTTTGTCATCATAGCCAGAGGTATGCGAGGAAGGTCAGGGGGGCTATTTTCTTTATTATTTTTTTTTAGATGGAGTTGTCTAGAGGGAAGAAGTTGAAGCCTTTTTTTGTTATTAAGCATTCGAAACCACAATTAAATTTTTTCTTCGTGATGTCCTCTGCTGGGGCTCGAACCTGGGTCGTTTGTGTTGTCATGCGTGCGCTCTAACTTTTTGTAAACATACTTATTAAAAACGTATTTTAAGACAAAAAGTGAACAGTTTTCAAATACTGTTTTAAAAAGCTTCACATGGCAATGTCTTTTACAATATTTTTCGCTAAACACTTAGTTTAGATAACAATTTAGCAAATATGATAGCATGTGACTTATTCTTGCTATATTGTTCTAAGTGTCTTTGAAAAATGACAGTTTTTGACAATGTTCAAAAAAATATTAATTTCATGTGTATGGTATGTAGTTGTTTTTTTTTTTTTATTTGGCTATATTCGTATTATATTTGTTCCCGTTTCCTGTAGCTTAATGTCATTTTTCCAGGCATTTTTGCTTTTCTTAAATAATCGTTATTGGTACCGGAATTAGGGCTTTTTGCTGGCCAATTAATCGCCCGAATTTGTTGTTGCGACTGCCATTCTAAAAAAATACATACATTACTATATATATTTAGCTAACCTTACAAAAATATTATGAATGTAAGCTTATTATAAGCATGATTAGAAAGCTATTTTACGTAAGCTTATTCATAATTAGACTTCTAAACTTACTGCATATCATAGACAAGCAGTATTATCGCAAAGTTCAGTTTTCATTATTAAACAAGTTTTGATAAGCCTTCTACAATAGTATTCCGAACACTTTACTTAGCTTAAGGCTTATATTAGAAAGCTTGTTCCAAGTTATTTCTAAGTTGGTTTGGTTTGTTGGGTACAAACAAAAGAAAATATCTATGTGCGTGTATGTATATTTTTTATTTATATAAACAAATAATTTATTTTTTATTTAAAAAAAAGGAATTTTTTGGAAAAAACTATTTTATATTTTTAGGCTTATATCTATTAAAACGAATGTTTTCGACATCTATTTAAACAAAATTTTTATATATAAAATTTCAAATAAAATGCATTTAAAACTCATTTAAAATTTTATACAGTGGATGTATATACATACATACATACATAATTCAAAGAAATGTTAGATGCTAGAATGCGGCAGATTGTATCTGCCGCTAAGTACACCAGTAATAATAATTGTTAAACACCTTAAACACCATAATAAGTCCATAAATAAAGTAGATCTTAAAATTCTTAAAATTCTAAAACCTTTATGAGTAAAAATGCAACTTACTGACTTTTAAGTAGACCTAAAATCTTTAAATATAACGATCTCTACTTTATTTTTAAGTATGTATATATATCACGGCTTTTGATACTATATTAGTCTGGTAGACATGTAGTATACGTACTATCGGGTCCGCCATCTAACATTTTTTTTTTCAACTAGTGCTTATTTCGTGAATGGTAGCACTTAGCTCATGTCTGATTTGACGGGTAATTGGTTTTATCCTTCCGCTGAACGAATATGGTTGTGTATACGTTTGAACAACGCTGGGAAATATTGCGACATTACATTGAAAATCATGGTAATGTTGCAGAATGTGTGCGATGTTTTCAGAAGAAGTTCATTTTGATCTTGGCGGGTATGTAAACAAGCAAAATTGTCGCATTTGGGGCACAGAAAATAAGCACGCATACATTGAAAAGCCGATACAGCCAAGACGAGTCACTGTTTGGTGCGGAAATTGGTCCAGAGGCATAATTGGGCCATTTTTCTTCAAAAATGAGCAAGGAGTGGCCGTTACTGTCAATGGCGATCGTTATCGGGCCATGTTGAATGAATTTTTGTTCACAAAAATTGAAGAGGAGGATATTAGCAACATTTGGTTTCAATAGGACGGCGCTACGTGCCACACAGCCGAAGCAACACTCGATGTTTTGCGCCATATTTTTGAAGATCGCATTATCAGCCGCAGAGCTGATGTCGTTTGGCCACCTCGGAGCTGCGATTTGACACCGTTGGACTATTATTTGTGGGGTGCCGTTAAAGATAAGTATTACGCCAACAAGCCAGAGACAATTGACGTTTTAAAGGACAATATTCGTGAAGGCATCGATAATATGCTAAAAAATTGTACCGATCGTGTAGGCTACTGCATGGCCAGCCGAGGTAGCCATTTGAATAAAATTATTTTCCATTATTAACCGGAAGGATTGTACTTTCAAATAAAAAAGAAATTTGAGAAAATATTCAGTAGTTTTTTTATTGTATTTTCAAAAAAAAAAAAAAAATTATTTGGCGGACCCTTTACTATTACATAGTCACCTGAAATGCAAATGGGCTTACCATTTTTTTTTATAACTAATAAATTTATAAAATAAATTTATTGCAACGACATGTACTTTTGAGTTTTCTTAATAAAGTTGTCATTCTTGCAAAAAGAAGAATACAAATGTAGATGCTTTAATGTGCTGTATCATTATTAATCAATAATTCAATTTAATTTTTTATTTTTTGGTTGCTAGGCCCTTTTGCAATTTAGGTGATTATATACATGTTGAAACCAGTTTAAAAAAAAAAAAATACAAAATTAAACAGTATGACAAATATGTATCAATACAACCTTAAAAGTTTATTTACTAGAATTTCGTTATCTTTCTAAAGGAAAAGTTTCGATTAAAGTCTCGTTTTTTATTTATATTAAGTAATAAAATAAAAATCGCATAAAAAAGATTGTTTAGCTTAATTGTTTAATTTATTAAGAAATACTGGTTTTAAAAAATGTTATTTGAAAATTTGTACGAAATGGGATTTTGAATAATGTATCTCAAGGTGACTTTGTGCTATGGTTTTCAAGTTCATATTGAACGAAGCTGTGTTTAGTGATTAGTAATAATATACTTTATTCATACCACGTCCATCTTCATACTATATGAACCAGCTTTAAAGCAAAATATTTTATGGTTTAATTATAGTATAGGTTTGACACATATGTAGTATACAAATCCTATGTCTATCAGGGCTCTTAAGTACCAGTGAAATACCATCGAGACAAGTTTGACCAAAAAAAAAAAAAAAAAAAATCAATTTTAATTTTTTTAATATCTACGAATTAAAGTGTATGTATTTGAAACCTATTCAAAAACACTTTTGTATGAAAACTTTCAAATACATTTTATGGGTACGGAGGTTAATACAATATTTTGTGAGAATATTCAAAGGCTACATATATTATGACTATAAAGTAAAATATTTTCAAATAATTTTAATATATTAAATGCTTATGCTTAAATTTAATATTTCCAAGAATAATATTTGACAGAAATTACCTTCAATATGTATGTATATACTTATGTACGTGGCTCTAGTATATAGTTTTAGCTTCAATATATTTAAACAATTTTTAACATTTATTTCTAAGACTTTCTTCACTATATATCCCCTAATACATTAGTCAACTTAAATATATTCCATTAGTTAGATTCCTTAAATAAACAAATTTGAATAATACTTGTTCATGTATGTGTGTCTGTATGTGTGTGTATGTGTGTCATAAAATCCAAATAAGTTCAAGTGCTTCTCTTCATAATGAAAAATTTTCTATAAAATATGTCCCCATTTTTCTATTTTTTTTTTCTTTGCTTTGGAAAATAAATGTTTCCAAGAGCCAAAGAGACCTTATAAAAGGCAGAAAAGAGAAGAACCAAAAAAAAAAAAGAAAATTGCAAAAATATGAAAATAAAGGATGGAGACACAATATTTCCAATATAGAAAAATTATTATAAAATATTCCTGTAACTTGGCTACTTTGGCACATCATCATATAAAAAGTGTAATATATTTAATCATAAAATATTGTATCATCTACGAGTAGACATCAACCACCATCACCATCACTACCATCATCGTCAACATCATGGCACTGCACGGTGGAGTAAAGGTGGTTGCATTTTAGAATACTAATAATTAACAAAATTTTTGAAAAAAACGTATTAAAGTTTTGAACAGTACATTAGGTGTTTTAAGTGTTCAACTGCTTTGGGTAGATCATAAAGAATGACGCTCTTAAGACCGAGTTTTAGCATATTGTGTTTACCCATGCCAGCACTTGCCAATGGTTGATAAAAAGGCTGAAAAGATAAATCGCTCACTCACACGAAAATGCCGAATATTGGCGGTCCTCAGGGTGAGAAAAGGCGACTTTTGTCAATGGTTGTGGACTCCGTCACACTCTAGTCAGCACCATAATGACACTCGTGAAAATCCATTATATGCGCCAGAAAACATAGGCACAAAGACGTTTTGTGTTAGGAGACTCCTGTGCATATAGAACAGTGTCCGAGTAGGCAATTGCTGCAATATCCCGACCAATGCCGATAGAAACCCACGCAAAAGAGCTTAGTCGATTTTATACTGTGCAAGGTGCAGCAACACGTAGGAACGTTAATCACAGAAGCGCTCACGATCTATTGGATAATGGAAGCAAGGGTAGTAGACCCTGTCGTTTGTGATATTGCTAAAAATAAATAAATAAAAGGCACAAAAGCAACTACGTGCTTACTTACAAACAAAAATAAACGACAACAGCAAAATAGGCCGAAAAGAAAACAAATAACAAACAATGAGAAACAACAACAAAACAACAACAGCTGAAAGAAGTACATCCACATGGCTTCACATCGATGCGAACAACAATCAGTTTATATTTTTGTAAACTCGGCGAATATGTTATTGGTTTGAACTCAGTGTAAAGAAAGTTTCGTGTAGTTAAACTCTTGTTGCAGAGGTTGTGATCGAACCTAAGTTGCAACTAAAATCGAGTTGGAAGATCTTTAAGAAAAATCTGTCGAGTAATTGTTGTTGTTGACAAAGTTGTAAACATAAAGACTAATTAAGAAGAGACGTTTTTATTGAGCAGGATTATTATCTTCCAGAGATTCTGTCTGGCCATGGGTATTTCTAGCAAAACCTGCCCCGCGTTTTGAGCTAGTAAATGATCTTATGTATCTTAACTGACTAAGTGCATTCGAAACCGCGGAGAACGCAAGTTTCGAGTGCGACAGATTCCCTAAAAAACGAGAAGGTTTTTGGCTGCAAACCAATTTTTTAAAATTTGGTTGGCGAAATGTGCTTATTGAGTACCAAGTGGAATACTTGTCAACAGTAACGAACGCAACGTTTAAGCTTACCGCTTTAGACGGCACTTTGACGTAATACTTAATCGCTAGTTTTGGGACGATCCACCGTTGGACACCGAGGTGATGTTAGTGGGTGGAGATTTACCTTTGACTGCGGCTTTAGACCCCGTTTAAGAAAGGAAAGAGGCCTTAAAAATTCAAAATCTCATTTGTGGTGTTGAGAACTATAAAAATTTCGTTGAAATATTGGCAGCAGTGATTGCAAAGCAACTACAAATTGAGTCAATATTCTCTGCCTTTGATTGGAATTTCTAGGGATTTCTCTACAACGCAGTCTGAGGTAGTCCCTAACTGCTACGGTAACTCAAATATAAGGTGCGATGTATTATTGAAGATCCCCTTAATCTATATCTCCTGGAAATATTATGTAGTTGATAGTGTGAACCAGCGTTGGACAAACTAATATTAATGCATTATACAATTGTGGTAGTAATTGGGCGTCTCCCACTTAGGCCACTTTGCACTGTGCTTTTCCACTTGTTTTCTCTTTACTTCTTTTTGTTTATTTTGTTGCCTATGCATGTGACTACTTACGTGTGAAAATAGAAGAATAGATCAGGTCTTTGTCGAAATCAGGTGTAAACAGATATTCGTGATGAGTCTTGCAATACAAAAACCGAAAAATTCAAAAGCCAATTCATTTTTATCACAAATATAAGAAAACATATTTTGAATAACCAAAGCTTGTTTATAAACCGATATTTGACAATTGTGACAATCATGTTCATAATCATAGAACGGAGGAGAACGAAAAATTGATAGACCAGTCTTACCTCAAGAAAAAAAAGCTGATTATAGGACATAGCTGGAGAAGTTCAGTTAAATGTTTTCTACGTTTTTCATAAATCTAAAATTGTGTTTTTGGGTAATTGTAGTCACTATTGGGTTCAGGTATAAGTTTGTAGCTCTCTCGTAGCACCTTTGTTGGAGGATGGTCGCTAAACAAGTCGTGAATTGCTTGAAAAGGGAAACTTCAGTCAAAAAACGATTTTAATCGTATTAACTTAATGAGATTTGTCGACAAATTTGTAGCTTTGGTGTCACACAACCTTCAGGAAAAAGCTTAGAAAATCGCTTTCAAATTGCTTCTCAATATCTCGCCTGACATCGAGACCAATCAGTCATAAACAACGCTCTTTTTATCGAATCGTCGCGGAAGTGTAGAAATAATGCCAATATATATAAATGAACCAAAAAAAAAGAAAAGAGCCAATGGTTCCAGGAGTTAGGCCAAAGCCAAGAATCAAGCCTGACCTTCATGTACAGAAGGCCACGATCTACGTTTGGTGTGACTGGGAGGACATAGACCTCTGGAAAACGTTCGAAGTAATACCTTCAACAAGAAACTCTATATAGCCCAGCTACACCGGGTGAAGGAGGCTATTCGACTGAAAAAACCCATCGACAAGTCTTACCATATTTCTTCACGACAATGCCAGACGATACGTTGTAGAAGCCAGCAATCCGCACTTCAAGAGCTCGAATTGGAGCGGCATTCGCTATATTCTTCGGGACTTTTACCGACGTACTTCCTTCTTTTCGGCTTGCTGACGAACCATATGAGTGGCGTTACCTTCGATAATGAACAGAGACTTTTAAAATTGGCTCAATAACTTTTTTGATGCCAGATATGAAGTTTTACGGTAGAACGACATCGACAAATTAGTCGGGAGGTAGAGATTTTTGTTTTTTTTTCTCTGTCACTCCTCTAGGGAGCATACTAGCTTTCCACAAAGCATCCATTGCTTTGTTTCAGTTCCTTAAATCAATTTGATCTTTCAAGCTAAGTGAATGACTAATACACTGTAGCTTCATCCATATGATTTTGCGTAATGGTGAATATCCATGCTAATTGGTGGTGATCTTTACTTTAGCATTATAATTTTTTCCCAGTTGGTGGCGTATTTTTCCTGATCATTCGTCCGATGTTTGTCATCATTGCTAGATGTATGCGGGGAAGGTCAGTGGGGGTTTCTTCATTATTTTTTAGATGGAGTTGTCTGGAGAAAAGTTGAAGATGCCTCTTTAATAGACATTCGAAACGAAAATTGAGTTTTTTCTTCGTCATGTCCTCTGCTGGGGGCATGATTGAATTTTGTTACAAACTCACCCTCAAGCCCAGTAAGTAAATTTTTCACTTATTTTTCTTTAAAAACTTTAACTTCTAATTTTAACTCAATTTTATGAGAAATCACAACACTGTACAACACAAGATTTAAATGAAATGGATGGGGTAATAATTTTATCAAACCAAGACACCGTATCACACCATTCACTAGACAGACAGCTGGATAGACAGGCACTTAAAGCAGCCAAAACACCCAACCATCATCATTACGGCTGCTATTGATGAAAAAGCAAAAATCCTATCATAACTAAGAATAGTGTATCGTACTCTTCTAACTCATTAGAAGAAAAAATACTTTTTTCTTTTTTCTTCTTCATTTTAACGATACTCGTATAACTCGCATAAACCACCTTAAGATGCTTAGATATCACGACACATTCGCGTCAAGTGTCATTTAAAAATACACAAAATCCAAATAAAGAAATGAAAGAAATATTATATGAAAAAATAAAATCATTATGAATGAAATGAAATGAATGATGATGATGAGTATTAACATTTCAATCATTATAAAAATAATTTACTGGAATTATTGTTTTTTATATTACTTAAGTTTCTTTCTGAAGTAGACAAAAACTATTCTAACATATTAGCACTCCGCCATTCAATTGTTGTTGAATGGCATGAATTGCAGATAAGGTTTTCCTTAAATAATATTAATACAACTGTTGGTTATGTGTGTAGTAAGTGGATTTATGTTTTTAATTATAATTTTGAATTATTTACGAAAAACAAAAGCAATTGGAAACAGATATTCTTGAGCACCATTTATGGCTTCCCTCCTTTTGCTTGAAACGAAGCACACAGCTGCCACTTCAGCTGCTATTGATGCGAAGGAATTAACGCACTCTGTCTCTTAAATAATGATTGATGAAGGAATTATGGTCAGAGCCGCTTAATACTGGAAATTAAAAGGGTTTTCTTAGAGCTTATTTGTGACAGTTTTTTCTTAAAAGACGCACAAGTTTAAAGAGATTTTGATAAGACTTTCTTACTTTTAATAGAAGATCTTAGGCAATGTACGTTGAAAACATTTATTTTATCGCTAGAAATTGTATAAGAACATAATTTTTTTTTTCTTTTTTTTAAACCCTGGACAGTATTGTTACAGAAAAGAAATAAATCAACTCACTGATGCTTTTTACAACAAAAACTCCGGTAATTAAGTTAAGCACTTTGTTACACTTAAAAGGCTAAAGTTACTTCTTTGCTATATAATTAAACATCATTTGCAGAATGCAGCCTAATGCAGGTAAATCCTAAAATTTCATGGAAAAGATTGCTGGCAATGGATGTTAATTCAGTAATACTTTGCGCTATGGGCAGCATAAAGGCTCAAAACATAAGAAAAGAATAGTCAGTGTTTTCCGGACCATATAAGCAAATACAGTCAATATATCAGCTAATGAAAATGGTGTAACGAAAAAAAATGTAGGAGTGGCTAACATTCTGGCTATACCGATCCACTTCAGGTTAAAACTGTGAATAAATCCAGTTATCCTATTTGCTGAGGGAAGAAGGAAGTTCAACCTTTGGGTGAAATAGTTGAGCACTCGCAGAGTACGTTTATAGAAATATCGGGTCCTGGCATAAATCATGCTGAGCCTACACTGATCATCCTCAAAATTTCCCAACACACACTGATGGTATTTGAGACCACAATGACCGATAAACAGATCCGTTAGTAACCTGAGCTTACTCTTATTGAGTAGCAATAGCCGTGTGGATCAATCGGACTAAAGCGAAATAATTCTTTTTTTGTCTAATATCAGAGGCACTACTCCAAACATGCACCCTCAGCCCATACGTCAATCTTTTCGTTGCGTATCCTACAGGCAAACCGAAAAATGGCTCAGAAACTACCAAATTCCGGCAGGCTTCACCGTTTATTAGACAGTTGGTCCTTTCATTGCCAAGATGGCGCTCATGAACAGGGACCCAACATAGAGTAACCCTATAGTGAACGACGAATTCATTGAGATATGTCATGCAGTCCATAGCAACTTTCGCCCGTACCTCATACGATAACATAGCCCCGAAGCCGCCTGACTATGTGACATCACATAAATACTCAAACACTTCAATTTTCTCCTCAGATATTTCCTAATGCAAGATGGTGTAAGTCCTCGTCTGCAAAATCCAAGGATATTTGCCCACCACGCCAGCTTGAGTATCGCTGCCAGTCTGTTTTCATACATCGCTGAATCAAATCTGGTTCATGATATTACGCCACCGAGCACAAGTCCCTTTCGGGTATAAGTACTTTAAAGTTTCTTTCCGGCATCAAGGTGGGTGAGATATTCTCATTCATCCCAACAAGGGGATCGCCAACAAATATGCGCAATATATTCATTTCTCATTCAAACCGGTAAGATTTAGTAACCGAAATGAGCAATAGAGGTATAAATTGGATGGCCCCTATAACAAGTGTGGGGTAACACCTCACCGCACGCGTGATAGAAGCACAAGTTAGGCGATAGACTCTACCCACAAAAGTCCGCTCCTTGCAAAGCTCCGTTCTAGGAGCCACCATGCTATAGTAGGAGAGGTAGGAGAGGTACAGTATTGGTCTTCTTATCACAACGAAAGGGTTTTATACTCCTCGATTTATCCTAGCTGCACCATCAAACAGGCGTAATATACTCACGTGCCATGTCGTCAGCCCTTAAACCGGAAACACTAGACAATCTAAGAACACTTTTACATGCCTTCTTCATCACCGAAATCAACAATGGAAGCATGTGCACTGTGATATATCAATTAGCAAAATAGACGTACAAGCTTTCACGCTATGGTTACACCTGCTACCACATGACGCACGTCTTCTCCAATTACGAAAGCTTCAGAATGTGCCCGTATAGATTTAAATATGATAGTTTATATAGAATAGGCAATGGGTTACTTTTGGTAAACGATAGGATTTTATTGTAAAATATTGGCACAATATGTTCGAATTTATTCAAAGTATTGTGACCATTGTTTGCTATGATCCATTCCCATCTTCCTAACAACATATAGATTCCACTGCAATACACGAAAACTGAAAATTTTTTGAGCAGAAGAACAAATCAAACCAATTACAGATACATTGCTAGGATGTGAAGCGTCTTCAGTGAGAGATTAATGTATCGAAGGCAACAAATGCAAGTGGGACGGTCTAGGCTATAAGAACAATACTTCTTAATCACTATTTTCTCAACAGTTTTCAACTTCAAAGATTTTTGGCTGACTTGGGTGGTCTTTGCCTTCTGCGAAAAAATCACTGCTGCTCCTGAATAGTACAAACAATCATTCGCATGTTGAAATCGAAGAATATTGAAAATAAAGTTTGACGACTAATTGACACTGTTGCCAAATGTTCCAAATGTGTTTTTTTGGTTTAGAAATTTAGCATAAAAGTCTTTTGTTTAAAAAATAAGTTTTTTTTTGTAAATTGTACAGAGTTTTTCAGTTTTTAACATTTTAAATTTTTAATTCCAATTGTAATTAAAATACATTTTCAATAGTAATATGACTGTAGAGAGTTTTACTCGTACCTTTGTTTAATGCGATAATGTAATGATCCCATTTTTTGGCCAATGATGTAGGTGATAATCACATTTATGTCTAAGAAAGTTGCGTTTTTCTGCGCAGTCGTTTTATAAATTTTTTTGGAAATAGTGGAATCACATTACTACGTATAAAAGTTCGTATGAGTAATATATCTGTTTAACTAATAAAATATCACTCATATGTACACGCGTACTTATGAGCGTAGTAATGTGAACTCACAATTTTTTGCCAAAATATTTATATTTCTAAAAAGACTGCTCAGTTATAAAAAAGTGTTTGCCTTACCTTATGGCAATTTTATTGCTGAATTTAGTTTTTTGTTAAGTCCCGCATTTGTTTGTTGTACAAACTCCTCCATTTACGAAATAACGGTATTTTTCAAAATAAGAGCTAATCAAAGAAAATAGTTAGCACCACTGGATTTAGCGTTCTCGAATCCGATTTGCCCCCTGATGTCACGCTTGTCGGAAAAGCACAGTGTCGTTATATCATATCATTATTTATATCACATTTAGTATGTTGTGTTAGATTAAATAAATTATAGGGTATGTTCCGTAGACCGTAAGTGAAATAGGCAAAATTTTGATTTTTTTTTTTTTTTTTGACTGACAGAATTAGTTCTTAACTTAACTTCTTTGATTAATAAAAGTTTACAATAATTGCAGCATTTTAATTTTATTTGTCTTTGAAAATGAATTCGATTTTAGTTCAGACACGTTGTATGCATATTTTTTTACTTTTTTAAGTGTCCAAAATTCAGATATAATTTTACTGTCATCTTTTTCCCTTCTAAATTTTATTTTTAGAATCTAATTACATTCCGTTTAGTTAACATGGAACGTTACACGAAGGAACAATGAGTTTTTATTACATAAACATTTTTTGAAAATGGTTAAATGTTTTCTACGTTTTTCATAAATCTAAAATTGTGTTTTTGGGTAATTTTAGTCATTATTGGGTTCAGGTATAAGTTTGTAGTTCTCTCGTAGCACCTTTGTTGGAGGATGGTCGCTAAACAAGTCGTGAATTGCTTGAAAAGGGAAACTTCAGTCAAAAAACGATTTTAATCGTAAATTTAATGAGATTTGTCGAAAAATTTGTAGCTTTGGTGTCACACAACCTTCAGGAAAAAGCTTAGAAAATCGCTTTCAAATTGCTTCTCAATATCTCGCCTGACATCGAGACCAATCAGTCATAAACAACGCTCTTTTTATCGAATCGTCGCGGAAGTGTAGAAATAATACCAATAAATATATATGAAGCAAAAAGAAAAAAGAAAAGAGTCAATGGCTCCAGAAGTTACGCCAAAGCCAAGAATCAAGCCTGACCTTCATGTACAGAAGGCCACGATTTGCGTTTGGTGTGACTGGGAGGACATAGACCTCTGGAAAACGTTCGAAGTAATACGTTCAACAAGAAACTCTATATAGCCCAGCTACACCGGGTGAAGGAGGCTATTCGACTGAAAAAACCCATCGACAAGTCTTACCATATTTCTTCACGACAATGCCAGACAATACGTTGTAGAAGCCAGCAATCCGCACTTCAAGAGCTCGAATGGGAGCGGCATTCGCTATATTCTTCGGGACTTTTACCGACGTACTTTCTTCTTTTCGGCTTGCTGACGAACCATATGAGTGGCGTTACCTTCGATAATGAACAGAGACTTTTAAAATTGGCTCAATAACTTTTTTGATGCCAGATATGAAGTTTTACGGTAGAACGACATCGACAAATTAGTCGGGAGGTAGAGATTTTTGTTTTTTTTTTCTCCGTCACTCCTCTAGGGAGCATACTAGCTTTCCACAAAGCATCCATTGCTTTGTTTCAGTTCCTTAAATCAATTTGATCTTTCAAGCTAAATAGATGATTAATACACTGTAGCTTCATCCATATGATTTTGCGTAATGGTGAAGATCCTTGCTAATTGGTGTTGATCTTTACTTTAGCATTATAATTTTTTTCCAGTAGGTGGCGTATTTTTCTGATCATTCGTCCGATGTTTGTCATCATTGCTAGATGTAAACGGGGAAGGTCAGTGGGGGTTTCTTCATTATTTTTTAGATGGAGTTGTCTGGAGGAAAGTTGAAGATGCCTCTTTAATAGACATTCGAAACGACAATTGAGTTTTTTCTTCGTCATATCCTCTGCTGGGGGCATGATTGAATTTTGTTACAAACGCTATCCCAAACTCACCCTCAAGCCCAATAAGTGAATTTTTCACTTATTTTTCTTTAAAAACTTTAACTTCTAATTTTAACTCAATTTTATAAGAAATCGCAACACTGTACATAACACGATTTAAATGAAATGGATGGGGTAATAATTTTATCAAACCAAGACACCGTATCACACCATTAACTAGACAGACAGCTGGATAGACAGGCACTTAAAGCAGCCAAAACACCCAAAAAAAGTTTTCAAGATGTAATTAAGAAACTTGGAAAAAATTCGGTAGAGAAAATCCTCCATCAGTTTGTGACATTTGAGAAATTTGATAACAATAACAGAATCTATCAACAAAGTAGGCATTCAACCGAGAATATAGCAGCTGTAAGCAGAAGTGTTGAAGAGGATCAAAAAAATATTCATTCGTTTTCGTTCGCAGCAATTAAAGATCCATATTATTCAACATTTTGCATCGTGATCTCTATTTAAAGGCTTATAAGATCCAGCTGATCCAAGAACTAAAACCAGCTGATCACACCTTACGTCGGCAATTCATTTCTTGGGCCATTGAAAAACAAGAACAATATGAGATTCTTTTTAACAAAATAATCTTTACCGACGAAGCCAACTTCCAGATCTATGGCTATGCCAACAAGCAGAATTGCCACATTTGGGGTGAACATTACATGCACAAAAAGTTAGGGCTCGGGTGGTTCAGATCCGGAGGAATCAGCGGACCATATTTTTTTTAACGAAAATGGAAATGCGATTACGGTCAATAGAATTCGCTAGAGGAAGATGAACCCAAAATTTTTGGGGAGAAAAATTGATAATTAGACGTAGAATGGTGTCACTTGTTATAAAACAAGAGAAACAGAAAAGTTAAAAAATCGCATTATTCTTGTAGAGGGAGGCGTGAACTGGACACCAAGATCGTGCGATTTGAGACCATTAGAATTTTTGTGGGGATGTTTTTTTGAAATCAAAGGTTTATCGAGCAGTTTATTAAAAAACGTGATTGATAATTGTGTAAAACCAGTGGGAAGGGGAGGGTCACTTGACCGACTTAATTTTTAAGTTTTTACCGGATCCTTTTGTAATAAAATGATGTAAAAATGTTTTTAATATCTGATAATGATACCTCAATTTTGGACACCCTTTATATTTTATACTTTTTTAGGTAACCGATCAAAATCATTTTTTTTCCTTCTAAACTTTCAGTTTTTCTAAAAAGAAATATGGCAACACTGCCAATCGATGTGCTTCAGCTGCCCTTTTTTTAAATTGAATGAGTAAAACAAAACATGCAGCAAATGATGATTTAAAGGCTCAAAGTTTACGATTTTCGATATAACAAAACTTGTGTTACTTACATTTATATTTTGTGTAAAATCTTCTGTAGGATATGCGTTATCTGTTATTAATCTTACATTTTTAAGTTAAACGTCCTATAAAATGTTCATAGCCAAGTTAAATGTTTATTCGTTTTCTCAAATTTTATTTTTAAATTAAAAATTATTGCTGCTGCTCTTTATTTAAATAATACACTTCGCTACTTGCATCATCATCACCATCATTATTATGCCTTTAATCTCTTGTTAAATTATTTTACCTGCTATTAAAATTGGCTAGGCAAACCAGCTAGCACACAGAGCTTCCAGCTATTAAAGTTAGTTTTACCAAAAGAAAAACGATTAACGAAATTAAATATGTTTTAAAATGGCAGGGCTGCCTTGAAGAGGAAAATTGTTTAATTATAAATAGACTCGAAATATAAAAGAAAAGTTTCTCTTGTACGTCATCAATGTGTCAGACTCAGCCTCATGGCTTGTGGCTTAACAGCAGAAATTGATTGGTTTCATATTTTAAAGAATATTTTCTATTTTTTGTTTTTGTTTTTCTTTTTCTATTAAGTTTTTATGGCTGTCCTTGAACTTTCGAAAAGGACCTTTTGTTAAAAGCCAACATCTCAGTTTAAAACGTTGAGGTTGTGTGGAACAGCCTAAAGTTATTCGTTATACCATTGAGAGCTGAAAACAAACACATGCACAGTTAGCCAAACAACCATACAGCAGCCATACGGAGAGAGAGAGAGAGAGAGAGAGAGAGCAGTTAGTAAATATTAAAAGTGTGTAAAAGTGTATGTGTGAGAGTGTATTTATGTGTAAGCTTTCTTGTTACTTGAGTTAGAATTCTCAGCATTATTCTCAGTAATATTTATTGTTGCTTCACTGGCTATCTTATCGCCTACATCTGTTTTTTTGTGTTTGTGTTTGTGTTTGTGTCTGTATTTGTTTTATTGTTCATTCTCCTGCCTTTACGTACACACACATTTATTTTTCAGTTTTGGAGCCTATTTTTATCTATGCTTTTAGTGTCAGTGACTTTTCATTTTGAATTTGAACGTCTTTAATCACGTTTTTATTCATTTTTGGAAAAAAAAGAATAAATTTAATTGATTGTATTGTGTTGTTAGTGGTATCAGGGGTTTATTTAGGGAGAATTTAATTTAATTTCTGTTAAAATGAAAAGTTTTCATTAAATATCACAGAAAACAAGAAAATGAAAAATATACGATGTTATTATTTGATTTGATTATATAAATAGATGAGTCAGTTACGAGTTAGTTTTAACCATATTACATAGGTGTACAAAAATATATTGAGGGATTTGTTCGTTAAGAAAAATGGTCGAATTTCAATTCGAATACAATTTATTGGGTGGTATCGGTATAAAGTCAGCGTCAAGATACAAATGTCTCAATAGGGTACATTTATTGTGGCCGAGCCTTTATCTTTTTTGTGTTGGCAATGACGTCTGTCAAACATATTCCGTATACATCAAATCAGTGAAAAAAAACAACATCATCAGAAAGAAGTGGTATACCACGGGCTCCTAAAACCTGATGAAACCGTTAATACAGATTGCTAATGACAAGAAATGATCAATTTGATCATTGCATTGATCGAAGAACGTAAGACGCACGTAAGACTCAATGTTGTTTTTTAACACACAGACGTGGTGGTGTGCTGTCATCTGTGTCAATGGGTTATGTGGATATTGAGGAATCATATGCTCTTGATGTTCTGGGCATGAGAATTCATTGTGACGTTCGGAGAAACGAAACATATATGAAACACATATTTCGAGTGTCGAAAGAAGCATTCAAGTGTCTCGGCTTCTTAAGACGGTGTAAGAATTACTTCGCTCCATCTGATCTCCTTAATATTTACAACATCCGACCGAAAATGAATACAACTCTCATGTATGGGCCGGTGCACCAAAGTCTATTTTGCAGCTTCTCGAAGATGCTCATCAATGGTAGGGTAGCCAACTCTGTCGATTCATTGCAGCTCTGTCGCAATGTTGCGTGTGTTTCATTGTTCTATCGGTACTATAACAGAGTGTGTTCTCACGAAATTAAGGAATTAATTCCTAAAAATCATATATTTGTCCGTAGTACTCGTATTTCTCGTAGAGTGCATCCTTTTGTAGTTGATTGTCCAGTAAATCTCACAACGCATTATAGGGAGAATTCGTTCTATAGTCGCGCTGTTCGGTAGTGGAATAATCTTCCAGTGAAAGTATTTCCTGGCACTTACGACATGAGTAAATTTAAATCTAACGGCCATAAACACTACTTCCTCTGTCCTCCTTACCATAACTTATTTTCCTAGTACCAGTACAATGCACTGCATGGTGGTCCCTACATCCCCTGGGTGCTGGTCTTATATAAAAAAAGAATGGGTCACAAAATACGGATGAGTAATTGTAATTGTAATAGTAACATGGCTATGAACCTGCATACAAAGCAAAACCGGTTCAAGATAGAATCAGAGCATTAAGCTGAGAGCTGCCACCTCTACTAGTATTTGTTTTCATCGATAGTACACGCATTGACTGAGCAGCGCTTCGACTTCTATGACGAATTCGAAAATTAGGAGATCAATTTATTTGCTTCAAAAATAATCAGTTTTATTGACTTGGAGTCCACAAATGGCCTGAAAGATGGGAAAAATCTATATCAGACAATGGCAAATATTTTTCGTGTAACATTTTTCACTTTCCCATTAAAAATTGGTGTTTCATTTTCACAAAAAAACGCCCATTTCATACATGCGTACATACATCTATCTACTGACCGCTAACCTAAATTTTAAAATACCGTAGGATACAACGTTTTCAAAAAGCCTTAATCTTTCTTAGGTACTCTGATAATACTGTGTTTTATGCTTGGGTGGCAAAAAAAACATTTCAGTACCATAGGTTTGGAAAGCAAATTCACAACGTTTTTATCACAGACTTACTGCTTTCAACTTCTTGGCATCTTTCGAACGATTTCCAGATATCTTTCTGCAAAAAAAAACGCCTGGTCTGGTATAGAAAAAGTCCTTAAGTTCACATGGTTCAAATGGTAGAAGAAAGATATTAATCCGTTGGTGCAAAGTCCGGAAAATACGACGAGTGCTACACTTCAAACTCTGAAACAGAGCCTGGCGTTGTCGTAAAGTACTATGTGTTTGTCGGTAAGCCCCGTTAAATGAAAATGCACAAGAATCGTTTCATTAAATCAGTTCTTTTTTCGGCTAATTCACGGCTTATTGTTCCACTGTCCTCCTTCAAATGTACTTTGAGTTCTTATTCATTGAATTCAGTAGGCTTTCCGCTGCTAGATATGACACCAACGTCAAAATCGCCCTTTTTGTGGTTTTCAAACTACGACACCTTTTCCTCATACGCAGCAAATGTTTGGGAAGCTTTTTGGCCTCAATGAATAGCGAAGAAGACTATATGTCGGAAATATGGTTTTTTAACTCCCGTATATTCCAGAAAGTGCGACTAAAACAGTTCACAATACAAAAGGAAATATAAAAACACTACGAACTTATTATCCAACTGTATTACCTATAACAGGCAGCTACGCTGCATTGGCAGATTTGTTATATTAAATCTTATTAAGTCGGAGAGCAATGACCAAATAGTTGTGTCCAATCCTAATAATAACAATAATATTATCCATCCTTATATTTCGGGTAGCAAGATCTAAAATTTTTATTTGGGTGTGGCTTAATAGGAAGTTCACAAAGGTGTTCCTAGCACGGAAAGTCTATGGATCCGAAAAGAAGTTGGATTAGAATCAACGATTACAATTGGAATGGCGTAAAAGTACCAAGTAGTAGTAGTAGTAGTAGTAGTAGTAGTAGTAGTAGTTGTGAGTGATTTGATGATCAGAAGAGGAGATCAGAGAAGGTCTTTTCAAGGCTGACCAGAGACTTTATTCGGGTAGCACAGAAACCGGAAATTTAGATTTCTGATTGCGTGCGACTTTTCGGAATGTGCACACAAATCTATCTCGCAGAGAAAGGCTCTATGTACAGCTGGCTTAAGCTCTTAGTATCGGTAATAAGACGGCGGTAATACGGTAGTTTCTTTTATAGCAATAGAATAGGAAAGTCGTGATAAAGATCCTCTCTGCGTCAACAACTGCGAAAAACGGTGAAGAAATATGAAGAGTTTATTGAAAAGCTAAGAAAATAAACATAAAGGAAATCGTTAATGGTTTTGAGCTTAAATTCTGCAAAGGAGTCATAAATGCCCCTCTGATTGCGCCTTTGACCTTCACAGATAGATGGGCTTTGAGCATGATGGAAAACAGGTAGACCAATATCAACACTTGTAAAATATTTAAAGGGTGGGCAAATTTAAGGTTAGGAAGTAAATTTTGTTTGAGTAGGTCAATGTGTTTGTGATGATCCATAATGCCATCAATAAATGCTAAATTACCTCAGGAAGCTTAGACATGTACTCTTCAGCGAAATCTAATCTAATATTCCTACACTTCTGGCAAATCTATCATGGATATTGTGTTTTTTTAAATATTTCTTTTAGTCAGGGGTATTACTGAAATGCCTAAGTGCTCCCCGATACTTTCAGCTGGTGTAGATACATTAATTTTTAGATTCTTTTTCACTTCACGCACGATTTGTCGTTTATCTCCGAGGACGACCACTTCTAGCCTTGTTTATCATAGTTTTCTCACTTTTATTTCTTTATTATTTATAGGGTCCGCCAAATAATTTTCTTTTCTTTTTTGAAAATGCTATAAAAAAAACTACTGAATATTTTCTCAAATGTCTTTTTTATTTGAAAGTACAATCCTTCCGGTTAATAATGAAAAATAATTTCATGCAGTAGCCTACACGATCGTTCCAATTTTGAAGCACATTATCGTTTGTGTCCTTTAAAGCGCCAATTGTCTCTCGCTTGTTGGCGTAACACTTATCTCTGACGGCACCCCACAAATAATAGTCCAACGGTTTAAGATCGCAGCTCCGAGGTGGCCAAACGACATCAGCTGTGCGGCTGATAATGCGATCTCCAAAAACAGGGCGCAAATCATAGAGCTTAGCTTCGGCTGTGTGGCACATAGCGCCGTACTGTTGAAACCAAATGTTGCTAATATCCTCCTCTTCAATTTTTGTGAACAAAAATTCGTTTAACATGGCCCGATAACGATGGCCATTGATTGTAACAGCCCCTCCTTGCTCATTTTCGAAGAAAAATTACCAAATTTTGCCTCTGAACCAAAATCCGCACCAAACAGTGACTCGTCTTGGGTGTATCGGCTTTTCAATGATGCGTGCGGATTTTCTGCGCCCCAAATGCGACAATTTTGCTTGTTTACATACCTGCCAAGATCAAATGAGCTTCATCTGAAAAGATGATTTTATTGGCAAAATCGGCATCTTCTGTAAGTTGATCGCAGGCCCACTCAGCGAACTTGTTCAAGCGTATACACAAACATATTCGTTCAGCGGAAGGATAAAACTAATTATCTGTCAAATCAGACATGAGCTAAGTGTTACCATTCACAAATAAACACAAGTTGAAAAAAAAAACGTTAGATGGCGGACCCGGTATTCACTACAATGCTTTTTGATAAACTACTCGTACGTTTTTGGTTTTGCCTTCATTAGCGAATACGAATAATGATGATGGGTTACCAACACGTGAGAGTCCAACGTATAGTTGTCCATGTGAGAAAAATGGTGTCTCATGATACAATCCACTTACTTGCGGCGATTGATTGATAATTGATCCATGCTACCGATATTAATAGTGGGATGTACATTATAATCAATTGTCGGATCATAATAAAGAAATGCGATTGGTATTGTGTATCACTACCCTGGAGGCTCTTCTCGCAGCACGTTGTTGTACGATGCGTATTTCGCGATTTTCTTGTGAATAATTTGGTATAAAACTAACATTCGATCCCTGGCTAGTTCGTTCCTGGCTTATTGCGCAAATAGAGTTTAAAAAACAGTGATAGATATTTATTTACTTTTTTTTAAATACATTTTTTCCAAAACAAGATGTTAGGTTTCAGTCGGTATCAGGCTAATTAACGCCACTGCACGCTGAGTAACGAACCAACGCCTTCAACGAAACACAGCATAGTGCAGTAGTTCTTAAGTTACGGTGCAAAAACACAAAAAAAATATTGCGCCATCTGTCGGACGAACTTCAAGCTACACAGAAACACTCCGAACACCCCATAGAGCAGGTATATACAGTTTGGTCGAAATCGGTGAAGTAGTTCTTGAGTTACGGTGCAAAAACAAAAAAATATTTCGCCATCTGTCGGACGAACTTACGCCCCATAGAGCGTGTATATAAAGGTTGGTCGAAATCGGTCCAGTAGTTTTAGAGTTTAGCGATCACGAAGATACACGTTATTTTTATGTACATACTCGTAGAGATTTGCGCATTCCTGCGTGCTACACCAAAGATGGTGCTTTTAGCAATAGAAATAGTATTAGGTGACTCAAACATTCAACGTTCTCTGTCCAGGTATAAAGACTCTACAAATCCTCCAGCTAGCTCTGCCCTACGTGCGATATGTCTGTGACCAGGACAGACTTTTGTTTCGGTGTTCAGCCTCCACTTATCTGCGCCAGGTGGTTCCTTGGCAGCCTACAGGGCTCAGTTGCAGGCTGGTTTTTGAATGTCTCCAATTCGTTTGCGGTGTATATTTACTCATTTCTTTCACGATTGGTTTCTAGTTGCTAATTGATAGCAAGTCGATATTAGATATGCGGTTGTACAAAAATCAGGTTGGAGGCGGTGAACAGGTTTCTTACGAGTACAAATATTAGGCACTGCACGATATGGCGCCTGGGCGCATTCTGTGACGAAAAAAAATTGTCTTAATTAAAGAGCACAACAGAGCCATGATCATTAAAAGCAAGTTACTTGGGCATTTATTATTATAAATTCCCATATCAGTCCATTAAGGAACATGGGGACTTCTCTCAGTCGATGAGCTGCACCCGATTCTATTTTTAGACTCATTGAAAGTGACCTACAGTTTACCGCCGGCTCCGAACGTCAAATGCAGTTAGACAAGTTTTCAATAGTAGTAATACTCATAACCAGTTAACTAGCTGATGTTATGAGGTGATACCGCCGTTGAAAAACATTTTCTTTTTTTCAGATGGTCTGGTCTGGTATTGAACCGAGGACCTTCTGGTTGGTAGGCGGGTGTCTTACCTAACATACCACAGCGGCACACTACTTGGGTATAGTGTATGCGAAATTTGAACGTTAAAAAAATATGAGTTATGAAATATGAAAGAAATCCGCAAAAGAAAAAAAAAATAATAATACTAACGCAAGCGTTTCTTTACCGTTGCCCTTGACTGATGTGTTAGTTGAATTTCTACGTTTTAACAGCTTTTTTTGATCAGATTTGTTATCGGTGAGCCTTAATGAAAATTATTAACAGATTGCAGATTAGATGTATGGATGTTACTGGAAAAAAATAGCTTTTGATGCACAGATATAGTGCACAAGGATTCTTTTTTGTATTTAGTTCATACGAACTTTCTCGCCTTAAGCCCATAATTTTTTCGACAAATTTTAAATGTTTCGTATTTCAATATTTAGTTACAAAATTACTACTTTTCTTCATTTAACAATTAAATTAAATCAATTAAACGTTAGATTTATTACTGATGAATTAAAATATCCAACATTTTAATAAGAAAATAAGAAAAAAAGCAGCCAAAAAATTACAATATCGCGCTATTTAAGACGTTTTCTTTTCTGATAAAAAATATTTTAATTCGTTTGTTCTTTGTCCTAAAACATCAGCAAAAATTAAGAAAATATCGGAGATTTTTCAAGGCACCATTTTCAGAGATAAAAATAGCATCCTTTCTTTTAAACAATTTTTTTTAAAAACGAACACAGAAAAAGAAATGACAAAAAAGTGCAACATATTCTTCTAGAAAAGAAAACGCCATTAAAGTAATTATTTTTTACTAAAACAACATATTCGGGCAGTGATAGTGTTAATATTAACAGCCATTTCTTTCATATACACGCAGTTATTGAGCATAAATGTATGTGTATGTGTGTGCATGTTTGTATAATAAAAACTCGAAAAAAGTTTAACAGCTACACAATGAAAAAGAAACGAAAAAATGTAAACAAAACAACACATTAAAATGTGTAAAACATAAACAAAAACTTTTAAATTTATTTATACGCACTCACATACATACACACATACAATACACATGACATCGTACATAGCACCTACACAGCCAAGAAGAAACGAAACAAAACAAAGATAGTGAAAAACAAGAGTATAACAAGAGAAGAGCTTAAAACATAACCCTTAAAGCGCATGTTCTAAAATAAAAAATTTCCCAGTATTTTAGTCTTCCACAACATATTACAAGTAGACATTTTTCGTTTTGTTTTTGTTTTACAAGAGAACCAATTTGAACAATAATAACAACAACAACAACAATAAAAAAGAGGTATTAAAAGATTTCACTGATGTGTGTTACACAGTGAAGGTACTTAACACATATTCACAGAATCAGAATCAGTTGAGTTTTGGTGGTTAAAGCGTTTAGAACACAATCATTAAGCGAGGTAAACGTGAGTGGGTTTTAGTTTTTGCTTTTTACTAGAAAACTAGTTAAAGAAAAGCTCTTTAAATGGAATTTTAAAATGAAAATAATTATTTTTTTTTTTTTTTTTTGTATGAAAACGAAAGCACAGTAACGTTCAAAGTGTAAGGCAAAAAAAAAATAGTGTAGTTTTAGAAAATATAATAATAAAAAAATTATTTGAAATTAAAGTGGTGCAAGAAAAAAAAAATCAATGAAAAGTAAAAGTTAAAGTTAAAAACAAATCTCTTAAATGCCCCATTAAATATGCAATAGAAAAAAGTGTGTGTTTGTGTTTTTGGCAAAAAATATTGACGTCAAACAAAACCAATACAAAATAAATTATAAATAAAAAAATGTACTTAAAGTAAGTTGTTTAGTAATTTTTAGAAAACAAATGTTTTTCGTAAATATTGCATAATATTTTAAGCAAAAGCACAAATCTACCGCCTAGTTCCTTGAGCTCCTTTTCCTTTTTATAGTGCCCCCCCCATTTTCCCACTCATCACTATTATAAAATAATTGGGTGTCTCTTTTGGCTTATATGTGTTCCTATGTGTGAAAGTGTAGTCATAAGTTGTATTAAAAATGAAAGTGTATGAGTGTGTGAGTATTTGTGAAAATGTTTTTAAAAAGTGAGTACAAGTGTATGTATTGAAACAAAATAAGGCTAAGGACGTTTGTATTTTTTTGCCTTTTTTTGTGTGCCTTGCTTTCTTATACGCAAGGAGAACGAAAAAAATGACAACAAAAAACATAATGTGAAAGTTAAAATATGAGAGACTTTATGCATGAGTGTATGTGCAAGTGTATCTGGCTTTCGTGCTCTGTTAGAGTGTTTTGCAATATTGTTGTTGGTTTTTATTTAATACGTCATAAAACAACACGCACTGTAGCACATACACCAAAATAAAGAGAAAACGGCAACAATTTAAATATAAAATAAAATGATAAAACAACAAAATAAACGAAATTATAACGGTAACACAATAAACGAAACCACAACAATGAAATAACAAAAACGTTTTAATAACTTCAATAGCACCTACATAATAATACGCAATTTAATTACTCAAAGTGAGAGATATAAAGAGAGAGAGAAAAAGAGTGTGATAGTAAACGAGTGAAAAACTACAAACGGCCTTGAATATAACCCCACGCAAAAACAAGAACAACAACTACTACATTTGCAAACGTAGATTTGTCGTCATCATTGTTTAAAAGGAAAAACGTATATTATAAATAGTGTGTATGTGTATGTGTATGTGTACGTGTATGTGTATATGAGACTCTCTATTTATTACTTTTGCTTAAACAAAACAACAACATAATTATTAACATCAATATGTGTATTAAAGCAGTACTAAAACAAGAAACAAAGCTGTTGATAATTTGTTGTTCGGCTTAAAAAACATGTATAGATGTATGTGTGTGTGTGTGTGTTTGGGTACATTATACATATTACAGTGTTCTTTGAAGAGAATTGAACCACAAAGTGAGCAAATTTATTTTATACATATGTATGTATAATATACAAAATGTCTGTGTCTGTATTATGTGAGTGTTTGCATTTGCAAACTCAAAGCAAAGACTAATTAATGGCTTTTAAACTTCCGGTTTCTTTATTTTCAAAAGAGACAACGAATTCCATGAATGTAATGAAAAATTACGAAAAGATTAACAAACAAAATCTAGTGCATGCGATTGAGGTTATATGGGTGACTTAAATTCTGTGCAAATGACTCCATAAACGAGTAATTAAAAAATTTTCTTATGAAAACAAATGTGGAAATTAAGAGGAAAAAAAGATAAATAAAAAAATAGATGAACAAAATACATCTTGCAGAGATAATGGCATTTACAATAAGGAATAGGAAAAAGTAATTTGTTAACATAAGAGATTGCAATTTTTAGAGCAATATTTTGACTGATTTTGGAAAAAGTTTGATATCAAATTATTTCTCCAATGTGTTAGAGAGTGTCTAAAAAAATGTCGGACAGTCAGCCAGCTCTGCAAAGCCATAGATTGTAATGGACTGTCTGACATCTTTCAATGAACTTGGTTCCGGTTCATGGTTAGAGTGTGTCTAAAAGGATGTTGGACAGTCAGCTAGCTCTGCAAAGCCACAGATTGTAATGGACTGTCTGACATCTCTCAATAAACTTGGTATGTACGCAAACAGGTTACGCTTTTTTAGGTTCCGGCTCATGAGAACTATTTAGCAAACAAAAGAGCTGATAGTTTAGTAAACAGAGGAGTTCTTCATATTTCATTGGGTCTGCTCAATTAAGGAAGAATGTCTCTGGACTGAGACAAGCAAAGAGATATGTTTCACTACCACCTATTAAATTCGGAAAGTTACTATTACCACGAGGTATGGAATATTGCTTCATTAGTGAAAAACATTATCTTATTAATTCTTTAAATTAATAAAAAAGTCTATACATATAAAGGAGGATTAAAATGCGTTTTAATTGAAGTTCTCTAAAATACGTCAACCGATTTTTGCAAAAATCGATAGTTTGCAAAAATCTATCGATACTATCGGATTATTTTGAGTGCTACTTTTGCCAACAATATTAGAATTTAAGTGAAAGGGTAAGAATAATAGTATATACACAGTGTTGAAACAAATAATAGAGACACTTTAGTTTTGTCCAGTATGCCATAAAATTTTGTGTAGTGAAGATTTTGATGGACGAGTAATCATTATGTATAGCGAAAATTGTTCACACCATAAAGTGTTCCAAAACCAAAGTAATTAATAAGATCCAGTGAAAGAAGACTGCAGAGACTATAAAAAGAAAGCGTAGAACAACTGTCATTTTTGATAAACTTTTAATTCGTACTTCAAAGATTAATCCCCTCAAGTCATAAAAAAGCCTCAAAATTGAATTTATTCTCCTGTTTCAAGTCGCACAATAAGAAAAAAAACTTATGGAAACTAGGCTTATAGGTAAGAGACCACGAAATGTAGCATTTTTCAGCAAAGAGAAAAAACACTTGCCACGTATGTACGTACTTTAGTTACAATTCATACTTTTAGTTCAATAAATAGAAATTTAAGAAACCGTTAAACTGTGTCCCTATATAACTATAATAGCTTACAGACGTCTAACAACCTGCGTCGAACTAATTTTTGCAAATGTGACTTTGACTACATTAGTGACCTCCGTGTTTAATCTTAGATTTTGACGATAGTATCGATAGTGAAAAAAGCTATCGATGGTCAGCCAAAAAAAAAAAAACAAACTATCGATACTATCGATAGTATTATCGATTGTTTTGCTGCTCTACATTACATACTACATACTCGTAAGTACGTACTTATGAGGAATATATCTGCTTCACTAATCAAATATTGCATACGTACATAATTCGCGCGACATTCCAAGTGGACCAAGGGGGACTTCTCTCAATCAATGAGCTGTACCCAATTATATTTTTAGATATTTCGATGCTTACTGCTAAAACTTATTTATTGCCAACCTTAATGTATGGTTGCGAATTATTCGCTAGTTGTGATGCGGCAAGTAGACGCAGGCTTAACGTAACATATAATAATATTGCAAGATATGTCTTTGGTATTAGAAGGAACAAGAGCATTTCATAATATGCAAGAAAAATTTACAACGTTACTTTTGACGATTCGCTAAGATGCCGCATTCTGCTATTATTACATAAGATCATATATGCCCGGATATCTATTTAATCGGCTTACGTTTTCAAGGTCGAATAGGGGAATATGTTTAACACCATTGAAAGGTACTTACAATTTAACGCTGGCTTCGAATGGCATAGGCATTAATTAGAGAAGTTCGTAGCGTAAACATTCATAACCAGACGCTAACAGTGTTATTAGGTGATACTGCTGAAGGTCTGGCCTGATTTTAAGCCGAGAAGCTCTTAGTTAGTAGTTATTTTAGCCTTAAAGGTAGTTTTATGGACGAATTTCGTTACATAGGTTGTGCAACCTTCTTTATTTCGACATAGCAATACATCTCGAAAACAAGAGCTAACCCAAAAAAGCTGTTAGCACCACTAGATTCAGCACACTTAAAACCGGTTTACTCGCCGGGTTCCAATCTTGTCGGGAAAAATGTAAAATTCGAGCACAGTGTTATTTATATTATTATATAATTTAAATTGTTGCCTTATGCTTGAATAAGAAATACACTATGATATAAAATATCCGGTATATGCTGCAAATCGAATGAAACTTCAAATTGCTATAATTTTCAAATCAGACAAGACTTTCATAATTTTTCTTATTGATTTACTTACGAGTAATTACGTTTCAAATAACTTCTTTGATTATCAAAAGTTGAAAATAATTGGCGCATATGTGTATATTCAGACTTTTTTCTTCTAAATTGTTAGTTTTCCTTAAAAAAAAAATCATGGCAACTCTGCTCAGGCGATATTTTTATAATTTTTTTACGTCTACGGCATTTTCAGTGTTCTATGATGTAAAGGAAGATAACAAAAAAAAGGTACAAATCTTAGGTGAAGGAACATTTTGGTTCGTTCGGATTTATGAATTCGATTTTCGGAACAGGTGCATAAATCAAGATATCGCAGGAAGTGAAGAACAAATTATTTTTGGTTGCAGTTTGCATATGCTGCATAGGAAGCAAATGTTAAAGTGTATAAGGGAACTTTGTCGAAAATAACCATTTTAACCTTGTAATCGGCAATTTTATTTTAAGCTGGTAGTTGGGGGAAAAAAAATACTTCAAAATAAAAGTTAAAGTTGAGCTAAGAAAATATGTTGCCCGCCAAAGGCGAACTTGCCTGTTAAGTCGTAGAAATAATTTTATCAAAAAAGGATTTTTAATAGGTTTTATTCAAACATTTTGCTAATTTTGTGGTAACTTTGGAAACATGTTTTATTCACCCTTATCATGAATAACATGGGAAATTTCTAATCCCATGAAATTTGCATTCCCCTCGAATGGATAATTGGTATCATGAATCTCCCATGAAATTTTTATTCACTTTTTACAAGCTATCATATTACGTTGAACGTTAACAAAAATAAATATAAAAGAAATGTGTGAAAGTAAAATGAAAGTAAAAGTAAAAATAACATTCCAAGATGACAATGCTTCAATTCATACTGCCCGGGTGGTAAAGTCATGGCTACACTTTCAAAATATTAATGTGCTCGATTGGCCTCCTTACTCGCCGAACCTTAACATCATTGAAAATTTTTGGGGATGACTAGCTCGTAAAGTGTATGCTCCTGGAAAGCAGTACACTACAAGAGAGAAACTTCTTGAAGGCATACAAATGGCTTGGTCGACCGTTGTATGGTTCTATTCCCATTCAAATTTACGAAACAATCTGTGCGCATTATTGAAAATGCTTTCAAATGTACAGATTATCATAAAATGTAAATAAAAATAAAAATTTTTATTGCAAATTATGTATATATTGGATCAATTATTGTAGTGTTTAAGAACAACGAAATTACCTTTAAATAGAAATAAAAATTAAAAGGGAAACATATTTTGTGTAGAAGCTATACTTTTTTGGAAATATTCATGTGACAGGGAGTGTAAGTACTGACAGATTCGAAATAACCGCTGGTTCAAATTTGAGCTTTTATATTGTCCACCCAAGATATGGTTTTAGCAGCTACGTTCTCATTGTGCAATTTTTAATTGTAAGTTTTTTAAATTTATTTAAAAATTTTTTATTTTCTATGAGGTACACGGGTACCTTGTAAGTCAAAATGAGTAGTTTTTTTGTCATTTATATTAGAGTTAAATGGTTTTACGAGGACGGATTGACATTGAAGCTCCCTAGCGCTAGATGGCAGCACAAAAACAAAAACTTTTTCTTTCTTAAAAATTACGATCTGTCAGACGTCAGCTGTTAAAATTTTAGCAAAATTCATCGATTAGTTTATTTGTTGTAGTCGTTTGAAGTAAGCAACTTTTGTGTTTCTTGGAAGATGGAAAAAAATGAATTTCGTGTAGTGATTAAACACTATTATTTGAAAGGCAAAACGGCGAAAGAGACAAAAGAAAAGCTTGACAAACACTACGGCGGATGTGCTCCGTCAGATTATATGGTAAAGTATTGTATTGCTGGATTTAAACGGGGTCGAACAAGCACTGCAACTATACCATCAAGAGGAAGGTCAAAAGAGGTGGTTACTGAGGAAAATATCAAGAAAATCCTCGATATCGTTATGAATGATCACCGGGTCAAAATACGTGAGATTACTGAAATGGTAAACATATCATATGAACGTGCGTTCAACATATGAAAAAGCTATTGGCAAGATGGGGGCCGTGTTTGCTCAGTGTAGAACAAAAACGAGTTCGACAGATCACTTCACAGCGGTGTTTGGACATGATAAAGCATAATCCTGCTAATTTTTGGCGTAGATTAATAACTGTTGATGAAACGTGGGTGGAAGCTGGTGGAAGTGTTCCGAAGAAGGCGAAGACAGCGAAATCGGCTGGCAAGGTTATGGCCACTGTATTTTGTAATGCACACGGAATATTGCTCATCGATTATCTTGAAAAGGGATCCACAATCACAGGAGAGTATTATTGAGCATTGTTGGATCAATTGGTTGATGCAATCAAGGAAAAACGATCACATTTAAACAAGAAAAAAGTGCTCTTTCTTCAAGACAACGCACCGGTTCACACAGCATTAGATACGATGCTAAAACTACAAGAAATCCACTTCGAATTGGTTGATCATCCACCTTATAGTCCATATTTAGCTCCTAGTGACTTTTTCCTGTTTCCAAGCTTGAAAAAATGGCTCGCAGGAAAAAGATTTATCTCAAACGAAGAAGTGATTACCGAAACTAATGCGTATTTTGAGGAGTTTCCAAAATCGTGTTATTCTGGTGGTATAAAAAAGTTGGAAAATCGTCTTACTAAGTGTTTTGAGCTAAAAGGAGACTTTGTTGAGAAATGAATGGTTTTTGAAAAAAAAAACGTTTTTTTCCTACTTAGGTACCTTCAATATCAAGCCGCCCTCGTAGCGTTTATGTTTTTAAGCTCTTACAGGTGTAAGCTACACCAACGCAATCAAATTGAATAGAAAACATGATTTTTATTTAATTATTTATTCAGTTTCATTTAATTAAATTAATGTCCAATTAAAAAACATTTTTAATTTGGTTCTTAAAGTCTTCAAAATTAATTAAATAATTATTTCTGTAGAATTTTTTATTTTTGCATTTTCGTTGAGTTGAATTTATAAGAACATTACTTTGTAAAAGGAAATAAAGCCAATTAGTAACAAAACACAAAAAAATATACTGAAAAAGCTTTGAATGTTTTCTTTTTCCTTTTTCAAGGACTTCGTCAAACAAAATATATATATAATTGCCACAATCTGTTACTTTATACAAAAATAACTTGAAATGAGCAACGCAAAATATGTTTTTGAATAAACAAAAATAAAAATAAATTTTATTTTTTTAGAAATTCTTTTCTTTTATTTCTATCTGCGGGAACATCAAAATCAAATGAACTTTTCTGACCTCAAATATTATTACACAAGAAATTACAAAAAAAAAAAAAACAAACAAATCAGGCAAAAAAATAAATAAATAAAATAAAAATAAAGATCCTTGAACTGCTTGCTGTGAAGCTTTGAAAATGTCCTCTATTTATCAGTGTGTTTGTGTATGATAAGAACATAAAAATAGCAGCGTCGCAAATCAAAAAAAAAAAAATAAAAATTTCATTTTAAGTAAAGTTTACAAAACTTGTAAATCGACGACAAGGCTACGCTGATTTAAGATTTACTTGTACAGGCTATAACATTGTGTGTGTGTGCGTGTGTATGTTGTTTAAGGACAATGATATTTTGTTTGATTCGTAGCAGGAAACCCATATAAACACATCGTGATAATATTTTATGACAATTTTTCTTCTTCTTTAGCAACTACGCTTTTCATGGGCCTCTTCCTTAGTATTGAATACTATTGATTCTGGGACATTATCTTTTATTGTCTTCTTTTTTCCAATTTTCGTACTATACAAAGCCATTATTTTGTTGCCTTCAATTGTTAAATTTTGTTGACAAGTAACAGTATTAGTATACAGTCTGCATTTTGTAACATTTTGTTTGTCAATCATGTTCTATAGAATTTTCTGTTCTTTATATTCTTCTTAAAAAGAGAAATAAATAAAAGGGTTCATTAACCGTCTTAGATAATAATATGAGAACTAAAAGTTGATTTAAGTTTCTTTATTTATAATATAAGGTAATCAATTTAGTTTTGTAAAGGAAACACATATTTCAGATACCTTATCTAAGAATAATGAAACAACTATGAAAGTAATGAAAGGTCAAGTTCATTATATTGGTTGCTCTACACCATAATATGTTCTTTGAAATAATTATTTTGTTATATGCCATCAAGGGCCTATTATAAATCGCTGAAATGCGGAATAGTATGTAAAGTTAATGCTGTAACAGTTTGATAATTCCCTGACATTTAAAATGAAAGATATTTTTTTTTGCAAGCGAAGCCTTATATTTCTCAGCATAGGCTTCTTTGAGATCCAGTTTTAACCGTTTTTATTTATTTATTTGAAAATTATTTGAAAATTATTTTTAAATACCTAAGATCGTCTTCAGGCGATCAGTAAAAGAGAGATTTTAATAAAAATTAAAAAACTGATTTTTCTGATTTTATTTTATTTTGTTTTCTTGATGACCGTCTGTAGACGGTTTTATGTATTTTAGGGTTAAAATACAATTAAAAATTATATTGTAATTATTACAAGCTGAATAAAAAAGACCATAAGCTCACTGCAGTACAACAGATTAGAAATTTAGTTGGAAATCGAACTCACTACCCTCACACTAGCAGCATAACACATTACCCTCTAGTCTGCTAGGGCACATATAGTGCTTTTTACTGCAAATATTAAGGTTTCTCAATGCACTTAAAGTAAACCTTTGTTTCAATGATGACCAACTCGTTGAACTTAATTTTCTTACCAATCTAACATTTCTACAAATTTAAAATAGCTAATCGCCAAAAGTGGCTAAACTGAGACAAGTTTCCTAGTTTACAGCGAAGTAGGTTCGAAATGACTGGTTTTTGACAAAGGTGTTCCTTTGTAACTAAGTTTCTAAATGATTATCGATAACGAGATTCAGCTTTATCGCTGAATGGAGTAGCCTACTGCGACTAAGGCTGCTCTTATCGACATAACCTAGCTCATAGAACATATGGTAGCTGTTTGTAGCCCCATATATAGTATGTATTGTTACGAAAATTAAAATGCAAGACTGCATTTGTATGATTTTAGTATATATTGTGTCATCCTGTCAGTTTGGCAGCACTGCCACATCGACCATCTTTACCTTACATTTGAATTAACGGATCCAGGAATAGAAGAAAATGGTCGATATTTCTTGAACCTTCCAAACCGTAGACAATTAGGTATATAAAGGGCTACTTTACCTACACGTCAGTTAGTTATCATTTGGCTGTCAATAAACAAAGTTGTGTTAAAGTGGAAATAAAAGTGTTGTATAAACGAACATTAAGTGTATTAAGACAAACAGTATAAAAGTTATAGTGAAGTAAATAAAGCACAAAAAAGTGGTTTAATTTTATTTTAACGCAATTTTAACGAACTCAAACGTTTTAGAAAGGTTAATAAGACATGAATTACTGTACTCTTTGCTGGTGCTGTATCCTTTTCTTCCTGAAGTCTTCTTCGGCAGCGTTAATTGCAATAAAGCTATATGCCATTTAGAAAATAGCCTCTAATTGTGATTTTGATTTAAACAACAAACACCACATGTACTCTACGAAATGATGCACAATGCCAGTACAAGTGATAATATACTTCGATTAGATACCGAAAATCGTTTTTTGAATATGTACACGTTATGTGTGGCATTCATCAAAGTTCTAAATTCCATTCAACGGTAATCGTTTTCCTTTTTAACCCTTATGTAAGTGACAAAACCAAAAACATCATTAACAAAGTCTGACGAGTTCTCCGGAACAGGTTAATGACATTTATTCCTTCGCTTAAATACTTATCTATTGGTTTTTGTAGGTATCAATATAAAACAATACGAATAATCGTAATAAAGAATAAAGAACTTAGTATGGCTATCATATATACATAATAGAGATATCGGACGGTTATTATTCGACCGGTTTTAACCGGTTTTTCTGGTTCTGTCGAATACGGTTTTTTCAAAGTCTTTATTTTTGTAACACCGGATAAACCGATTAATTTAACACGAATAACCGGTTAATGTAAACAAGTATAATTTTTATACGTTTGTATACATTTTTTTATTGAAAATATGCTTATCGTTTAACTATTTAAAAAAAATTAATTATTTTTGTATATATGACAATCTTGAACGTCTCGCAGAGAACCGGAAAACCAAGGTAGATCGAAAAAGATATGTCCTCTTGAGCAAAAATAACCTTTTCTCATTTTCTGTAAATAAGTATTGATTTTTATATACGGAGAATGATCAACTAGACTCATTGAAAGGTCACAAACCCATAAGCACCTGTTCCGTCGTTAGTAATGTTGTGAGATGATATCGTTGTTGAAAACTGTCGGATGGTTTGGCCTGGGATTAATCCGACGACTTCTTGGTTGAAAGGAGGGCTCTTAGCTAACATACCACAGTGACACACACACTATTAAATACGTGGTGCATAAATTTACATATAGTGCTGCTCGAAATCTAAGAAAATTTTCTTGTCGAGGCAATTAAAAACTCGTATATTACTAATAAATTTATTCAAATTATTTTCTTTAATTTTTGCTATCTTAGGCACCTAAATTTTAACTATAAAAACAAACCTTTAATTTCATTCTCTATCGAGTAATACAACAAACATGAAATTAGCTCCTCGAGTAGCTGTTCGAAACTTAAGCATTCTTCAGTACGTTGCGTAATATATATAAAATTCCTATAACATTCTATGAAGGAACGCGAGGACTTCTCTTATTCAAATAGCTGCACCCGATTCTATTTTTAGACTCATTAAAAGGGACCTACAGTTCAATGCCGGCTCCAAACGGTAAATACATTTAGAGAAAATTTCAATAGTAATGATACATAACCAGTTACTAGGTAATGTTAGGAGGTGATACCGCTGATGAAAAACTTTTTTTAAGATGGTCTGACCTGGTATTGAACCGAGGACCTTGATTTTTTAAAATTATTGTTAGTACTGATTGCTACTTTAATTTTAAGCTCTCCATTAGCTTCTGCTTATTTTTAAGACGATGTGGTCCATCTCTGTGCTTCGAGGATTAGGAACAATTTTATTTACATAAAAGAACCGGCTAACTAGTTATATGAATTATTATAAAGCGAAAACCGGTTTTTTATTCGAAAACCGGTTTTCAAAAAAAGTCAGTTAATCCATCTCCCTAGTACATAAGCTGCAAAATATTTTTGCGGTACCCAGGTAACCTATCGTTATGTTAAGGGTGTACTATATAATTAAAATATTGGCTTTTTAGATCAATAGCTACTGTAACGGATTCCAATTTAAAGACGTATTATCACTCTATTAAGTGGTTCTTTGTTGCATCATAGGAGTTTTCACGAAATCTTAACTTTCTAGACCAACAATTTCCGTAACCAACTCCTGTTTAAAAATAAATTGCGTTCTCTGTCTATAACATAAGGGCTAAATGTAATATGTATGTATATGTAATTGGTACCAAGCGCATCTTATACAGCTGCGACATTGTTAATATTTTTGTCCTTCTTTGGAGGAAAGAAAGAGGAAACCTTTACTTTTTGGCGATTTTTTCTTCTCTTATTCATTGTGACAGATCAAGAGACTTTTTTTTAGCGAAGACAGGATTGCGCATACAATTAAGAGTCAACCTCAAGTTGAAGATGTATCGTCCCCAGGTATTTTAGAAACCTATAAGCGTAGATGGGAAAATGATAATCGATCCACCGATGAAAACAGCGATGATCAGGAAATCAATACATTTTTTAACCTGATAGCACCACTAGAAATTGTCACCGCAGCACCCTTTATTGAATTGAAATTGAACGAGCAGTAATGGAGCTAAAAAACGGTAAAACGGTCGGAATATATAACCTACTAGCTGTGTTCTACAAGTCGTCCTGTGACACATATGCCGAGCACTTGCGCTTGCTTCATACCTCATGAATGGAAAGTATGCCCGATTATAAAAATTCCGAAGATAGGCGATCAGAGGGAATGTTAAAATTTTCAACAAAATCTTGTTAAATCGTAATAGCCGCTATTGACCAACGACTTCGAAAAGAACAAGCTGGTATCCATCCTAACAGGTCATGCATCGACCATATTAACAGCCTCAGACTAATCGTAAAACAAAGCAGCGAATTAAACTTGACTTTATATTTAAACATGGCCTACATCGAATTTAAATAAGCTTTCGATTCCATCGACCGTAAAAGCATTTGGGCGGCTAATCAAAATTCAATACGATGGCTCTGCCGCTATACCATTCAGCATTACCACCGGCGAAAAACAAGGATGCCTACGGTCGTTTTTGTTTTTTACTATTATATTAGATACTATTTTAGACACTGTAACAGCGATAAGTATGAGTAACGTCTGCCGATTACATCAACATCTGGAAGTCCTAGATAACGCTGACGATATCGTACTATTGAGCAATAGCAAAGGTTATATGCAGTCTAGGTTTACGCTTGAACATAAGGTAGACGCACAGAAGCGGTCGTTTTATATATAAATGGTACACCGATTGAAAACACTGAAAATTCTGTTTTTTAACATTCTTGATGACGTGGAAAATCGTACAATTAAGACCAGCGTTGCCTTCCACCAACATAAAAGCATATGGAAATCGAGTATACTTTCCCTGATAAATAAGAATGCGTTAATTCAGTATTACTCTATGGCTGAGAAGTATGGCTTGTTACTAACGAAATAAAAGGAAAACTACAATCTTGTACAAACCGATGCCTGACAAATACATAGAGGACCTGGAACAAAACAAGAAAATGTAAATACAAGGTGTCCGCCGGAAAGCTATACTACTTTGTTTTGCTGCCATTTTGGTAAACATTAGTCTTGACAGTTCATACTTGGCAGTTGTAAAGTAGAGACGTGGCATATTTATATGGAAAAATATTCAGTAATCCAACGTGTTTTAATCGTTAAAACATTTTATCAAAACAAATCAACGATTTTCATACAAAAATCATAATGAGTGACGAGACACATTTTCATGTGAATGAAAACATGAAAACCCTCAAATTATTCATCAGTCACCTTGGCAGTCTGGTCAAGAGGAATCATTGGACCTTAGTTCTTTAAAAATGAAAACGGCGTAATGGTAACTGTCAATCGTGATATGACTAAAAAGTTTTTAACGCCACAACTGAATGCTTTGGGCTTGACTAACATGTGGTTTCAACAAGACGGTACCACATGCCATACAGCCAGGATTACAATGGAATTACTGCGAGACTTCTTTCCACAACAAATTATTTTGTTGATTGGTCGCCTGATTTGACTGCTCCGGACTGCTTTTTGTGGGAATGTCTGAAACGCAAGGTTTTGCAAATAAACCAGAAGGGCGGGAGCATCTCAAACAAAATTTCGTGATGAAATTAATGAAATACCGCGTAAAATGTGTGAGAATATAATGAAAAATGTGCTCAAAAGGGCTGGTATTTGTGAGGCTAACAGAGGCGGGCATTTATCTGATATATTATTTCATACATAATAGCCGATATTAAAAAAAACATTTATCAGTATAAGATCCATTCTCTTTCATATAATCAAGAGTTATAAACAAGCAAAGTATACCTTCCCCGCGGACACCCTGACGACCCAAAGAAGACGTCGAAAATACTCTGGCTAGGACACACACTCCGAAAACCTTACGGCGAAATATGTGATGTTGCACTGGAATGGAATCCACAAGGTACAAAAAAAATGCAGTCGCACCGTAATCAGTAAAACAGGCAAAATTTTCAATGAATTACGTGCTTTAGCTTGTAACAGACAACAATATAGATTCTATGTAATACGACAATTTTAATGGAATACGACAATAAATCATATATATAGTAAGCGTCGAAACTTCATTTTCAAGAAAATTAAAAGGGTTGTCTTGTTTCAATGCCGCCCATAAATAGTATTGTTACGTTTTTAGCTTTATAAAAACGCGTTTTTATGAGTTTAGTTTTAACTAAAAATCCTTTATTCAACACAATTATGTGCACCACTGCTTCTAATCTTTTTACAGGCAATAAAAATTTTTATTCTTAATTACTCTGACTGCTTACAACTTTGTAAACAATAACAGTTACTCGACAGATTTTTCCTCCTAAAGATCTTCCAACCCGATCGTAGTTATAACTTAGGTTCGATCGCAGCCTTTTCAACCAAAGGTTATCCACACTTAACTCCCTTACTCAGTTAACTTCAACTAAACTGGTTTTTACTTCACTACTAGCTTCACGAGTTTGCTCCTTATAAACTCTTTTCTCACCAATGACACTTTCGCTGAGTTAACTTTACTTAAAAACTGCACCTGCTGAGTTTACGACACATAAACTGATTGCTGTTCTCATCAATGTGCTTTTTATGTGGCTGAGTGAACAACACATCGAAAGCTCTCGAACCTCTCGATATTTTAGGTAGATTCCATTTCTTTCTTTTAATTTCTTTTTAGTTCTTTTGTAGCCATGCGTATGTGAACATCTACCTCTTTCAGCTCTTAATATTTGTTGTTGCCTTTTTATTGTCTGTTACTTGTTTTCTTAACTACTTAATTTTTGTTGTTGCCATGTTATTTTTATTTACTTTATCTCTGCTAAGGGTTGTTGTTGTAGGTTAGGTTATTTGTAAACAGCACGTATATGTTATTCTTGCAGCTTTTGTTTATTTATTTTAGCGATGCTATAAACGCTAAACAGTATAATTATAGACAGGTTGCTACTGTTTTTAAAATACATAATAACACCAAATTACCCAACTACCCTCGTGCGGCTGAAGTGTTTAACTAAATATTAAACTTTTTCCCATAGAAATTTAATTTTCTTATGAAAATAAAACCGACCGACAGCTTACTATGCAGTGTAATAACACCGCAAAACTTATCACCATGCCGGTGCAGAAATATGCATTAGGAGACTGTTTAAGGCGGTTTAGCATTATCAATTATAGTCGCATGCACAAACATTAAAATCAATATCCTTTACCTGCGTGTAAAATCATGTTTAATTATGGGATTTTAAGAGAGTGAATGTGTAAGCGTGAGTAAATATGTTGTATGAGTGTGTCTATTTTCATTATTAAGCATGTTAGTGGAAATATAGAAATTTAAAGTGAAGAGAAACTGATTATCAGAACTTTATATTGATGTACTTTGTGGTAATTTTTTTTTTTTATAAAGGGTCCGCCAAATATATTTTTTTTTTGTAAATACTATAAAAAAATCTACTGAATATTTTCTCAAATTTCTTTTTTATTTGAAAGTACAATCCTTCCGGTTAATAATGGAAAATAGTTTCATTCAAATGGCTGCCTCGGCTGGCCATGCACATTATCGATTGTATGCAGCTGTATTTCACCAATGGCTTCACGAATATTGTCCTTTAAAGCGTCGATTGTCTCTGGTTTGTTGGCGTAATACTTATCTTTGACGGCACCCCACAAATAATAGTCCAACGGTGTTAAATCGCAGCTACGATGTGGCCAAACGAAATCAGCTCTGCGGCTGATTATGCGATCTTCAAAAACAGGGCGTAAAACATCGAGTATAGCTTCGGCTATGTGGCACGTAGCGTCATTCCGTTGAAACCAAATCTTGCTAATATCCTCCTCTTCAATTTTTGTGAACAAAAATTCGTTCAACATGGCCAGATAACCATTGCTATTGACTGTAACGAGCACTACTTGCTCATTTTCGAAGATAAATGGCCCAGTTATGCCTCTGGACCAAAATCTGCACCAAACAGTGACTCGTCTTGGGTATATCGGCTTTTAGATGTATGCATGCGGGTTTTCTGTGCCCCAAATGCGACAATTTTGCTTGTTTATATACCTGCCAAGATCAAAATGGGCTTCATCTGAAAAGATGAATTTTTTTTTTGGCAAAATTGGCATCTTCTGTAAGTCAATCGCAGGCCCACTTAGCGAAGCGAAGTTCAAGCGTATACACAACCATATTCGTTCAGCGGAAGGATAAAACTAATTATCTGTCAAATCAGACATGAGCTAAGTGTTAGCTACCATTCACGAAATAAGCAGACGGAGCACATATATAGGCCACAAACTTATAAATTTTAAGCAAAACATTCATTTAAGTATTTAATGAAGTTTTTTATTTTTTTATTTTCAGATTTAAGCCCTGAATAGTAATTAAATGAAAATCATAAATAATATATTAGACAAATACAAAAAAGGTGAGCTATTAAAATTAATTGTGAATTATTTAAAATCTATATAAATTTCCAAGTGATTTGTTTAAACTTTAAGCATAGAATTGGTAATAAAATCGTAAATGAGCTGCCTATTTATGCAAATAAAAATAGAATAAAACGAGAAAAGTTTAATTTTGCAAATGCATTAAATGTAAATAAAAAACAAAAATAATAATAAATTAATATTTAATGATAAGATACATACGAAAAAAACAAACAAATATTACTTCGTTTTAACCGTATTAATTTTATTATATAAATAAATAAATAAATAAATAAGTAATAAAAATAAAAACAAATAAATTAATGGGCATACCAAATACAATAAATATCATATAAAAGTAATTAATTTAAACAATTAATTTAAAACATAAAAATTTAACAAATAAATTAAAAAATAAACACTGCCTACGCTCTATGTAGTTTTATTCATAACGAATTAAAAAATAAAGTCGAAAAGAATTACGATTTTACGGTTTTATTCATCGAGTATTCAACAAAAATGTAGAAAAGAAAAACGAATTAAATGAGTGTGTAATTAAACGCGTTTTAAAAAATAATTAATAATATTTTTTTTTTTAATATAATCATAATAAAAAAATTGTATAAAATAGTATATAAAATTAATGTGAATTCATTCAACAACAACAACAACATCAGCAATGAAGTGATAATTTGTTAAAACGTAAGTAAAATCCACTCACAGTCACTGGTTATCAATAACTGGGATTAAATGATTTTCACATTTTTTTTTTTTTTTTTTAATTTAATTTTATTGGACTGGTAAATGGCAGGAAGAGTCATTCAAATTATAAAATATTGTAAATGGAGTTTATAAGATATACGATTACCACAGTAAACAACACTATGATCATAGCAATTGAACCAACACAACTAATACAATTTTAAAAAAAAATTTTATATAAAATATTAATAAAAAAAATTTAAAAATTAACACTTATTAGAGAATTTTTCAATAAGACGTTCGCCGTTTTACCATTTGTCATGAGTCAGCCAGTAACTACTTGGCAGATGACTAGTAAAACTACGCAACTAATAAAAATGAAGTCATATACAGTTTGTAAAAAAAAGTCTTTTCAAAGCAGAAAAATGTTTAAATCTTTAAATTTTAATTTGAGAATTTCGACAACAAATTCTTACCATATTCTTTATTTTTTGTACACATCCCGTTACTGTACCTCTTAAGAACTTCGTGACGTTATAACTTTTAAAATAGACCCACACATTGCGCCGCTAATAACAAAAAAAAAAGATCTTTAGCTGACTTTTTTGCTGTCAAAAATGTGTTCTCAAAAATAAGAAATCATTTTAAATTCAATTTTTAGATATGATGTATGGGTTTTTTAGAAAAAATATTGAGTTTTCAATGAATGCTATCATATGTTAAAGACGTCACATAGTGTTTAGTAATAACTCTATACTGATATAAAAAGATTTGAGAAACACAAGTCTCAAAAGACTGGGGTATATCCATTGTTTCAAGGGCAAATCAAATAAAAAATTCCTTGATTTCTTTTCAGGTCCGTGAACAAGTATGAAGAATCGAATTATAAAGCCACCAGGCAGACAAAAAGAACAATTGACGCTGAGAATTTTAAGCAGAGTACCATTAACAATGTACTATGAGCCGCAATCCAGTGCAAGATAATTAGTTTGTCCAGTGAGAATTGATTATTATGAAGCGAAACCGGATACAAAAACACAAATATTCTTTCCCAGTGGCTAAGAAAAAAACCTCGCCCATGGGTGCAAAATATTAAAAAAATATTTAGATTTGCAACAGAACATACTGTATTTCACATTTCCAGATTACTAGGATGACATAATGTTTTTTTGTAAACTATAATACTGCCCTACTACAGTGATGGACCCCCCTTACAGAACTAGAAAATAAAAATATAATTCGTACAGTAAAATTTGAAAACTGTAAGTTATGGTACAGGGTTATATATCTAAGAAAGGAGTTTGTGAAATTAGGATTTTGAACGAAATAGTTAGCAAAGAAGTGTATTTTGATGTTTCGAAAAACAAATTAATCGCTAGCGTTCAAAAAGCTGGTTTTATTAACCCTTAAAATACGAATAAGTCTAAATACTAAGATTGCCATAATAATGAATTCAAACATTAATTCTATTTATGCTTTATTAACTCGTTTCTTCATAATTTTTCAGCGCGGCACCGAAATCTTGTACACGGCACCGAAAATAAATCAGGAAATTTTTTAGCTGGTTTGAGTTAGGAGCAACGGATAGACCCCAATATTTTGCGACTCGTGTTCCCTGAATGTTTTCATTTAAATATAGAGTCACTTGTTGCACGTTTGTCAAATTTATCATTACTTAACACCGTGCGATGTCATTCACATACGACAACATTTATAAAAACCCAAATTCCAAGAAATTCCAATAATTTGTTATATTTGAAAACGCTTTTTTGCGGCAAAGATATCAGCTAAAGATCTTGTTTATACTCGTAATTAGCGTAGTAATGTGTGAATCTATTTTTTTTGTTTTGACGCCTCAAAGTCCTTAAGAGGAACAGTAACGGGATGTGTACAAAAGAGTTAACATGTTAAGAAAATGGTGTTGGAATTCTCAAATGAAAAAATGATTTTACTTTTTTTCTCCTTTGAAAAGATTTTTTTTACAAACTGTATGTGCACTGAGTATAATTAAATTCACTCAAAAAATGGCAAAATTTCGCAATAACAGTTCGCAAAACTAAGGCTTTTTCATATCGTTTAAAAGTGGTGGAAAAATTTGGAGGTTGGGGTAAGATAATGGTTCGAAAATCTCGCCGATCTTTGGAATAGAGCATTCTTAAGCGACATTTCACCGCATTTTGCATAAAGTCTTAACCCCTAAACTATGGCTCAGTGTTGCCATATATTTTAAATTGAAAATTTTGGAGAAGAAAAAACTGGTTTTGAAGTAATAAAACTGTACATATTTAAAAAAGTAAAAAATATACATATAAGGGTATGTTCTATAAGCTAAAAACGAGTGAAATTGAAATCAAGTAAATTTTCAAAAACAAATAAAACTTAATCAAACCGATTATTTTAAACTTTGGTTAACCAAAAAGTTAGTTGAAAGGTAATTAAGTAAATTAATAAGAAACAATATCAAAATCTCTTGTGTGATTTTAAAATTTTAGTCATTAGAAGTTTCATTCAATTCGGCTTACAGAACATATCCGATAATTTCATTCATTTCATAGTGTTTTTTAAAACAAGCATAACACAACTAATTAAATATGATGTATATAAGTATATGTACAAAGTGATATAATTCGTTATATTAATTTGATACTTTTTCTTCGACAGGCAGGGCACCCCGTGGGTTAACCGAATTCGTATATGTCGAATCCAGTAATGCTAACCATTTTTTTAGGTTAGCTACTGTTTTTGAGATATACTGTTATATCTAAAACAAAGGAAGTTGCACAGCATATATGCGCGTAGCATAAAAACGGTTTAGTTTATTGAATGAACTATTAAAAAACGAAATTCCGCAATAAAATTACCTTTAAGTAAATCTAAAACTTATTAAACCTGTGATGTCATTATAGAAATATATACACTTTTTTTTACGTAAGTAGTAGGATCACTTTAATATTGGGTCCGCCATCTAACGTTTTTTTTTTCAACTAGTGCTTATTTCGTGAATGGTAACACTTAGCTCATGTCTGATTTGACAGATAATTAGTTTTATCCTTCCGCTGAACGAATATGGTTGTGTATACGCTTGAACAACGCTGGGAAACATTGCATGTATATTTGAAAATCATGGTAATGTTGCAGAATCAAAATCCTCTTTTCAGATGAAGCTCATTTTGATCTTGGTGGGTATGTAAACAAGCAGAATTGTCGCATTTGGGGCACAAAAATCCTGCACGCATGCATTGAAAAGCCGATACACCCAAGACGAGTCACTGCTTGGTGTGGATTTTGGTCCAGAGGCATAATTGAGCCATTTTTCTACAAAAATGAGCAAAGAGTGGCCGTTATAGTCAATGGCAATCGTTATCGAGCAATGTTGAACGAATTTTTGTTCACAAAAATTGAAGAGGAGGAAATTAGCAACATTTGGTTTTAACAACACGGCGCTACGTGCCACACAGCCGAAGCTACACTCGATGTTTTGCGCCCTGTTTTTGAAGGTCGCATTATCAGCCGCAGAGCTGATGTCGTGTGGCCACCTCGTAACTGCGATTTGACACTGTTGCACTATTATTTGTGGGGTGCCGTCAAAGATAAGTGTTACGCCAACAAGCCAGAGACAATTGATGCTTTAAAGGAAAATATTCGTGAAGCCATTGGTGAAATACAGCTGCATACAATCGATAATGTGCTTAAAAATTGGATCGATCGGAAGAATTGTCCTTTCAAATAAAAAAAGAAATTTGAGAATATATTCAGTAGTTTTTTTTAAAGCATTATCGAAAAAAAAAATTTTTTTGGCGGACTCTATACATAGATACATGCGTATGAGTGATATTTTATTAGTGAATAAGAAGCATCACTCATACGTACACACAGCGTTTATGCCAAAAAAAAAAATATTTCTGAAATGACTGCGCAGCAAAACGCAACTTTCTTACATCTAAATAGGATTATCACACACTGTGTGAATTCGCTTTTTTCTTTGTGATTACTGGTCAAAAAACGAATAATTACATTTTCGCTATAAATAAGATACTAGTAACCCTCTTCACAGTTATATTAAGCAGATGAAGTAAAATTCCTACCACAGAAATTGCTATTGAAATAAAAAAATTGGAAGTAAGAAAACTAACAAATCTGTGGAATTTACAGGAAAACTTATTTTGTAAACAAAAGAATTTAAAACTGATCTATGCTTAAAAAAAAAAACTGCAAAATACAAATAAATCTGCACATTTGTCAACACTGGTTAGAAAAGTCTTCGAAAAGTCACCTTAAGCCATAAGACTCATTTTCGTCTTAAAGGCTACACTCTTAAACCGAAATATCGCACTTGAATCTCAGAAATGTCGTTGGAAAGCCTCTCCATTCTATCCACTTGTGTAACTACTTGGTGTGGTTTTTTGTCTAGCAGGGTCATTGGACTTTTCTTAACATAAATTTGAAGCAACTGCTATAGTGAATGAACTTTCCTCTCGAAAAATGAATAATGTTTTTTTTTTATTGCTTGAATTGGAAGATATTGTTATGAATGATGTATATTTTCAACAATACGTTCCTACATGCCACACAAGTAACCATACCATCGCTTGTAGTGGGTAAAGAGTGTGATTTATCGAGTAGGATATCACAATTGGCCACAGAGATAATTAAACACCACTAAACATTTATCTTTGGAGCCGCGTGTTAGATAAGATGTATATGCTAATGGCTCACAATCGCTTCCAGATCTCAAAAATCCAATTATTGGAGTTGTCGAGAACAAACAGCTTTCGCTGACTTTGCTTTTGAAAAAAAAAAATACTAATCTTTTTGCATATCAAAATAAAACCTCGTGTTGGAAGCCCTCGTACGATATGTAGTTCTTTTTTAAAGCTATTTACACGGTTATGAAAACTTATATAGATGGACATAAGTCACCAACATTTAGTGACTTTATAATTGAAACACAATGATTATTAAATTCAATAAAAACTATAATTTATATGTTGGTATGAAAAACCAACCTTAATTCGACCTAAGACACTTATCCATATGACCACGGAAGTAATATAAAATAATGCACATCTACTGAAAGGACTGCATTCGTATCCGACGTTCCCATCTTCGCACATAAGCAGGCAAACAGTTTTTTAGATTTATAAATCGGAAAGAAGTATTTTGACATGAAGTTCCATATGACGTTCTATATTAAGGGTTGCCACTCTTCATTTAATATATCTCACATAGAGCTGTTACTCGCTACTAAGCATGATTGAACACAGGGTAGCATTTTGAATTTGACTTAATTGATAGTGCAGTTAAATACTAATTGCGTAATTTATTAATTATGCTTATGTATGGTAAATTGAGCTCAATTTATGCCTTAATTGCACAATTAAGGCTTAAGTGCGAACAAGGTATTATATTGATTCAAAAATGCAACATATTTTTAATATAAAATGAGAACAATTTTTGAAGAAACTTGCCAACAAATTTACTAAATGTGTGGTGAACTTCGAGAGTTTCCAGAATATAAATGTCAAAAACGCACCTTGCTCTGGTTCATTAGTCGCTGACAGGCGATTGGTAAAGAAAAACCGTCACTCAACCTCTCAAAACATAGCAGATGCAATGAAAATCACTTGTCAGCTTGAAATAATTTGATAGAAAGCCGACTACCCAAAGAATTTCGATGTTTATGTAACATATAAGCAATTTAATGCGATTTTATTGACCGAAAAAACATCAGTAAAACGCTGCTGGAACGTAACGAAAGTGAACAGTTTTTAAATCGGTCTATAATGAACGATGAAAAATAAGTTGACAAAGTCAAGACAATTGCATTTTTTATGAACCGTCAAAAATTGATTGCACTTAGGTAGCCTCTGGAAATGATTTTGTCGAAATCATAGATCAAAATGGCAAATATGTATGTACTAGGGTGATCGAACCGTTATTATTCGACCGGTTTTATACAGTTTTTTTTCTGTTTTGTCAAATACGATTTTTTTTTAATTTAAGTTTTTCGAGTACCGAATAAACCAGTTATTTCAACAGGAAAAACCCATTATTTAAAATAAATAAAGGGTCCGCAAAATAATTTTTTTTTAAATGCCATTAAAAAACTACTGAATATTTTCTCAAATTTCTTTTTTTATTTGAAAGTACTACCCTTACGGTTAATAATGGAAAATAATTTCATTCAAAAAGCTGCCTCGGCTGGCCATGCAGTGGCCTACACGATCGGTCCAATTTTTATGCACATTATCGATTGTGTGCAGCTGTATTTCACCAATGGCTTCACGAATATTGTCCTTTAAAGCGTCAAATATCTCTGAATTGTTGGCGTAACACTTATCTTTGACAGCATTCCATAAATAATAGTCCAACGGTGTCAAATAACAGCTCCGAGGTGGCCAAACGACATCAGCTATGCGGCTGATAATGCGATCTTCAAAAACAGGGCGCAAAACATCGAGTGTAGCTTCAGCTGTGTGGCACATAGCGCCGTTCTCTGAAAGCAAATGTTGCTTGTAACCCCCTCTTCAATTTTTGTGAACAAAAATTCGTTCAACATGGCCCGATAACCATCGCCATTGACTGTAACGGCCACTCCTTGCTCATTTTCAAAGAAAAATGGCGCAATTATGCCTCTGGACCAAAATCCGCACCAAACAGTGACTCGTCTTGGATGTATCGGCTTTTCAATGTATGCGTGCTAGTTTTCTGTGCCCCAAATGCGACAATTTTGCTTGTTTACATACCCGCCAGGATCAAAATGAGCTTCATCTGAACACATCGCACACATTCTGCAACTATACCATGTCGCAATATTTCCCAGCGTTTTTCAAGCGTATACACAACCATATTCGTTCAGCGGAAGGATAACACTAATTACCTGCCAAATCAGATATAAGCTAAGTATTACCATTTACGAAATAAGCATTAGTCGAAAAAAAAATAAGATGGCGGACCCGATATAAATTTTTTAAAATTTTTATATTTTTTATTGCAAATATGCTAAGAATACCATTCAACAAGCAAAAATACCTTTGATATTTATTATATTTTTTGATGATCGCCTTATGTCAAAAATTATCAGCATCTCAGATTCTATGAATAAGTTTTGTAAAATTTTTTTTTTTTCTAGAATGTAAGATTTTTGACGAGGCTGCTTCATACATCTTATGATAACTTTGGAATGACTTATTCGATTTCGTTAAGCCATCCGTTAAAAAATTTCAAATTACACCTGCTTCAAGTCATTCTAATATAAGTTTTTAATATAACCCGTATTTTTGGGGTTATTGGGAGAAAAATCATAATATTTTTTTTTAAATTATGACATTTTTGACTTCTAAAAATTCGCAGAAAATAGAAAGCAGCAGATATTCGCCAGTTTCACTATTTATTTATAAAGTTGCATATAATAGAAATAAAATAAACTTTCTTTCATGAAAATCGATTGGCAAATACGTATTTTATTCCCAATTAAGTGAAAGTATCTAGTTTTGATATACAAATTTGTTTGCTATAAGTGCCGCAAATCCCACTGAGCGTATGAGTGATATTTATGAATTTTGAAAAATATATCGCTTATACGACACCCATTCCATATAATTACAGCATAAAATGTTCATGGTCGTTTTTACGAACCCCTAAAGTCTCAGCTATCAAATTGTTCTTTTTCGGGTTAGCCAACAATTTACTTAAAAAATGGCGTCAAATTCAATTCTTGCGTAAGGTTTGGGATGGATGAAGAATTACACATCGAAAGGAACCTACGGACGTCGGCTCTTTACAACAGATGATTTATTTAGTGACTTAGGTGATACCGCTGTTGAAAATTGTCAGATGGTGTGGCCTGGGATTGAACCAAGGACTTCTTGATTGCAGATGTCCTCTGAAGTGCAAAAATATTTGGAAATCGATGGAGAGAATAAGTCTAGATAAAACGAGTGTCCTTAAATGCTAAGCTTCAATACCAGGAATTATTAATCAACTTAAATATGTTTGAGCAGCAAGGATAAGTTGATTCCATACCAAGTAGTTTCTAGGTGCTGGCAAACGAAGCTCTTACAAAGTACGCTGTAAAAAATGAATAACTGGATGAAATTATAAGTACGCTGTGTTGTCGAGGAGAAATGGTCGAACGTTGTTCTACATACTTGCTAGAAACTACAACAGGGGAGAAAAATTTGTCAAATTTAGTTGCTAATGCAACAAGAATTGGGAAGATCTTTTTTTAATACAAGAATCGGTTAATCGGTTATTTGACTAATTTTTAACTGAAAATCGGTTTTTTCAAATTGTAGCTTTTCGAATTTTTTTAAAACCGGTTTTTGGAAAAACTCGAATAATCAATGTCCCTAGTTTGTATATATTTGAATAAAATTGAATTTCAATAAACAACATTTAAGATCGAAAATTTACCCATTGATAGGGGTAAATACTATAGTCCTTAACGGACTTTTTTTAAAGTTTTTTTTTTTTAATTATAATATCTGAGTTTGTATTTTCTATCGAAGTAAGAGCGTTTTTTTTTTCTGATAAAAAATATTATATAAAAAATATTTTATATATAAAGGGTCCGCCAAATAAATTTTTTTTTAAATGCTAAAAAAAAGCTACTGAATATATTCTCAAATTTCTTTTTTATCTGAAAGTACAATCCTTCCGGTTAATAATGGAAAATAATTTCATTCAAATGGCTGCCTCGGCTGGCCATGCAGTAGCCTACACGATCGGTCCAATTTTTAAGCCCATTTTCGATTGTCTGCAGCTGTATTTCACCAATGGCTTCACGAACATTGTTCTTTAAAGCGTCAATTATCTCTGTCAAATAATAGTCCAACGGTGTCAAGTCAGAGCTCCGGGGCGGCCAAACGACATCAGCTCTGCGGCTGATAATGCGATCTTAGCAAAGAGGGCGCAAAACATCGAGTGTAGCTTCGGCTGTGTGGCACGTAGCGCCGTCCTGTTGAAACCAAATGTTGCTAATATTCTCCTCTTCAAATTTTGTGAACAAAAATTCGTTCTGCCCGGTATAATTCGTTATGGCCCGGTAACGGTCGCCATTGACTGTAACGGCCACTACTTGCTCATTTTCGAAGAAAAATGGCCCAATTATGCCTCTGGACCAAAATCCGCACCAAACAGTGACTCGTCTTGGGTGTAACGGCTTTTCATGCGTATGCGTGCGAGTTTTCTGTGCCCCAAATGCGACAATTTTGCTTGTTTACATACCCGCCAAGATCAAAATGAGCTTCATCTGAAAAGATGACTTTTTTGGCAAAATCGGCATATTCTTTAGCGAAGCGAAAGCGCATTGGGCACAACCATATTCGTTCAGCGGAAGGATAAAACTAATTATCTGTTAAATCAGATATGAGCTAAATGTCACCATTCACGAAATAAGCACTAGTTGAAAAAAAACGTTAGATGGCGGACCCTTTATATTCAGCTTTTTATAAATAATGTCCCTGACCCAAGTGTTAAAAAAAAGAGAAAAACTTGCAAGGAATTATATATCAAAGTGAAATATATTTTTAAAAAATTCTTTTCCTTTTTTTTAATTTTTGTGGAAAACATGCCAGTTGTTTGGTCATGCTAAGGTGCGGGTAGCAAAGATATTTCAATGTTACAAGTAAATAATAAATGTAGACAACAAAGAAGGAAATTTTGCAAACCTTGAGCAACAAACAAGGATATTTATTTTTATTCTCAAACAACAAATACAAATGTCCTCCAAAATAAATAAAAGAAATTTCTTTTACAATTTTTTATAACAAAAAATCAAGTAAAATTTGAATATCCTTTTTGTCCGTAATCAACTTTCGATTCATAGGTTTTCAATAGTAATTGAAAATGAAAACAAAAGCTTGCTGAAATGACAAAAACAAAAACAGGAAAAACAAATATTAAGGAAAAGTCTTGGCAATTTAATATTTCGCATATTGACAGCACAAAAAACGTTTAATATCCTTTTTATTGTTTGTATGAGTATGCATTACTGATGCTATACTTTGACAAGTTGATAAGGATATGATAGATAGATAGATAGACTATATGTTGCATTAATTAAAAATACATTAAAATAATTAATTGACAATACTGTGTATATAGTCGAGTGGGTAGATGAGCAAGAAAACAATAATAATTTTTTCTTTTTTTTTCAACACAAACAAATGTAATTTAAATTATTTTTTATGAAAACAGAAGAAAAAAAACCACAAAAACTTTTCTTTAAAAATGTTATGAATATCATGAGTTGTTATTTAAATATTTATTTATTTAAGAACTTTAATTATTATTATGAAAATATTTTTTTATGCTCCAAAGTTGTGTATTCTGTTCACCACCCTTCACATTTGTAAATGCGTGTGCTTGCATATCGTGGCAAAATATGTTAAAACAACGTAGTAGTCGTCGCATTTAAAATATACAGTCGAGTTGTTAAATAAACATTATTTTGAAAAACAAAAAAGCTTGGATTACAGATAAACAACAAGTACACAAAAACCATGTAAAAATAGTAGAATTAAAATTGGTTTAATGAGTTCGTTTTTGGTACACCCAGTAGGGATGTAATGCAATAACTTTTTTTAACGTTATATGCGCCACTATCAACTGTAATAAAAATCCTTAAATGCTATTATTAGGGAAAGATTAAGGGATTCAAACTAACTTAACATATACAATTTGATTAAAATCAGCCAGAGTTCCTATGCTTGGCAGATGTGTTAGTTAGAGAAGTTTTTTTATAGCGTAATAAAGGGTCCGCCAAATACTGTATTTTTTTTTTTTGAAAACAGGGCGCAAATCATCGTGTGTAGCTTCGGCTGTGTGGCACGTAGCGTCCTCTCGAAACCAAATGTTGCTAATATCCTCCTCTTCAATTTTTGTCAACAAAAATTCGTTCAATATGGCCCGATAACGATCGCCATTGACTGTAACGGCCACTCCTTGCTCATTTTTGAAGAAAACTGGCCCAATTATGCCTCTGGACCAAAATCCGCACCAAACAGTGACTCGTCTTGGGTGTATCGGCTTTTGAATGTATGCGTGCGGCAATTTTGCTTGTTTACATACCCGCCAAGATCAAAATGAGCTTCATCAGAAAAGATGATTTTTTTTGGCAAAATTGGCATCTTCTGTAAGTTGATCGCAGGCCCACTTAGCGAAGCGAAAAAAGCGTTTGCACAACCATATTCGGTTAGCGGAAGGATAAAACTAATTATCTGTCAAATCAGACATGAGCTAAGTGTTACCATTCACGAAATAAGTACTAGTGGAAAAAAAAACGTTAGATGGCGAACCCTATACAACCAGTTGCTGGCTTATGTTATGGGGTAAAGCCGCTGTTGAAAATTGCCAGTTGGTCTGACCTCGGATTGCACAAATTTTCTCCTGGTTGATAAGCGGGTGACTTACACAGAGTGAAAAATTATATTTTGAAATCGAGGTGCAGCGTTGTTGAATTGAACATTTTTCAATTTGAATTTGTTTAACGGTAGCTCAACGTTAAATAACTTTCAAAGTATGGTAGAACCATATAAAATAAACGTATTCGTCTTTAAAAGGAAAATGTTTTTGTTAATTCGAAAATGTTCAACATTGAATTAAACACAATAATATCGGATTTCTGAATTAGTTCAATATCAAAGACGACAACCGCAAGTTCGGTTTTAAAATGCCAGATTGTTAATTTAAAGGCGTACGTTTTTTAATTCAAAAAGTACACTTTCGATTCAATGTGAAAATACGTTTGAAATTAAAATGCATGTTGTTGAATATATTTTATAGTGAAACAACTTTAAATTAACATTGGTCTATGCTTTAGTTTATACCTCATTGTTGATTTGAGGTTAGTCGTCTTTGATTTAACTTTGTAGCACTTCAATTTAAAGTTGTGCGGCCTTCAAATAGTGTTGAACATTTTAGAATAAAGTTACACAAGCCAGAAGTCAAAATAAATACAAATTGAAAGCTTTCAGATAAAAGTTCTGTATTTTGGTGAAAAAAGGTAGTTCAAAAATAAACATCTTTAATGAACGGCATTAATTTAATACTACTGTTGCAGATATTACAAGGTAAGTATATACATTTAAATATATTTTTACGACACAACTGTCAACAACTGTCTGAATTTCATCTCTAGCTCACATATACCGCTGAAGTACTGAGTACCATTTTTCCCTAGGAAGGACTCTGTTAAAGACACCACCCTGTTATTATAAAAATCACACTACTGTCCGACTTCAAGAGTAACTGAGTTCTTCGTGAACTTTCGGATTTTATCGAGACCAATTCTCTTGCCTTTCTGAAGAGATGGCCTATTGATGATCTCATCAATCGTTCTACAAGGAAAGACCTATTCTCCAAATATGGTTTTGCCAATTCGCAAGCAACTTTTTTGCCGCTTGTAACACAGTGACCTGGTACGCAGCATAATCAAACAATAAGCCCCTAAGTCCGGAAGCCCCTAAGAGCAGTCCTACAGTCTCTAATCTTTCCGCCGCAACAGAGCCCTAAGTGTCCCCTACATATTTATGAGAAAGAAATGTTTTTCAATTCCTCTCTTAGCAGAAGTACTTTCATTGCACTATGTCATCGGTCACATACATATAGAAATGCTATTTGTTTATGTATTTAGGTTCTCCCAAAAATGTTATTGTGAATTAAAAAATTATCGTATTTTGAATTAAAAACATTAAAGTAAGAAAAAGGTTTGAAACTGTACTACTACAGTAATATTGGTAATCCAATATTGAAAGTGCACAATTCAAAGATTCTAAGCCTTTAAAGTAAAGTTGTGCTGTGTTGATTTGAACATTTTCAACTTTGATTTAAAAATGTTTATAATTTGAAATAGCGTAGGCCATTTTTAATTTAACTATGCACGTTTTTGAATTACGTTCTGAATTATGTTGGCCAATGTTAAAAAAATTAAGAGCAATTTTAAATCAAAGTTGTCTCCACATTGATTTTAAATCTAACTAGTTTTTAGGTTGAATGTTGTTGAATTTACAATTTTCCACCATAAACCCATCCGGGTTTTATTGGGTATTATATTTAAAAAAAACCCTGGTTTCGTAGCTTATTTAAAACAAAAATAAGTATAATTTACGTATTGCGACTACGAATTAATTCGATAATTTTTGTTTTTTTATCAAATCACTGCTTTCATCTTTTCCCCGCCCCTAAACCAATTTCCATATCCCATCTGTCGATCTATATAAACTCATATCTCTTTATATGGGCTAGATAGACCCTGAAAATTTAGGTCGTAAAATGAGACAAATATGTGTTGCGTTTGCTTTCCTTACACTCTTTATTAAAAGAGTGTGAATCTGCAGTTTTTTAGCCGTAGAACGAGGTAATTTGCGCCGTCAAGTGAATGTGTTTCGTAATTCAAACAGGCCGCTATAGAGCAATGCCGTATAAATGAAGGCCATGTAAAGAGATATGGTACACTGTATTCATCCCTATAACGAAGTCAGACGGAGCAATGGCGGAGGCGGTATTTGATCATTTCTAATAATTGTTTTGAAGAATAGTTTAACTGTGTGTGTCTTTATATTCCGGTCGTTTTTCTTATAAAAGACTGCAAAACAAAAAATATTGTCGACTTCAATGAAATCTGGTAGCAAGTATAAAACCCATCAAAAAACTCAATCAAAACCGGTGGGTTGGATTTTTTTCTCATAACCCGGGTTTTTGCCAACCCTGCCAGACATTAAAATATCAGAAAAATCAAAGCGCTGTGTTTCTTTGGTTGAACGTAGACTCAAGTAGGCTGAGTAAGGTCTGTTTGTCTATATGGTTATGGACACAGTTTTTTGGTACACACGTGGTTTCACTTACAGTGTTTTCGTTGAATACAGTAAAACAACTAACGACTGATTTGTAAAAAACAACCTCATCTAGCAAAGCAAAATGTTCGTTTACATTAAAAAAAATTAACGGGTGTATATGAACCCCTATCTTCTACGATATTCTTTTCACGTTTAGCCTCTTGTGACAATATTTTGTTTCTGAATTGGAAAAACCGTCTGGTTGGTAAGAGATTTGGGTAAAACCATAAGGCTAAAGTTGTGAAACAATTGCCCCTTTTGTCTTGAGAAATTTTATTATTTAAAGAGAAATGAAACAAATTTTATATTCTATCAAAAGTACCTAAAAACTTTAATTGTCCTTTTAGTATACTTCTGTTATAAACTGTAACAGTTTGTTTTGTAACTTAAAATCATATGCTGTAAAATGGCTTAAATAGTCTAAAGAATTATTTTCTTTTTTCTTAATTGAATTAAATTTACTCATAATTGGCAACATATTGTGCAATTTCTGATAAAAATAAAGAATTTCTTAATTAATTTTAAATATTTGCCAATTGCCAATAAGAAGAGAAAGAGCATTTACATAAAATAAATTTTGCAAAATTACTGCTACAAATGGTAAATTTATTACAAACAAGTTGGATTGTAAGGCACAGTAAAGTGGGAAAAGTTTAAAGCACATTTTGAACGGTAATAAACGAACTTAAATTTCCTGTCAAAATACTCTTTGGTTTTTAGAAAAACAGCCACTGTGACCATTTTAGTGGCTAAACACGGCATAAACGATTTAATATACAACAAGTCTGTATGTATATTTAATCGATTAAACACCTGGTCCAGAAATAAAAAACTTAATATATCATAGCGTAGCGTACATACATACGTGGTGGACTTATAATTAGAAACGAGTTAGCGGCACACATATTTGTTAATGTATTTTAAAAACTATGCTTTTTATTTTAAAACTATGAACGAAAAATAGCAAAGAATTCACAGCATCAATAAAATTTTTCGGTTGGTCAAATAATTAGAAACAAAACAAAATAAAGGGTCCGCCATCTAACGTTTTTTTTTCAACTAGTGCTTATTTCGTGAATGGTAATACTTAGCTCATGTCTGATTTGACAGATAATTAGTTTTATCCTTCCGCTGAACGAATATGGTTGTGTATACACTTGAACAACGCTGGGAATCTGGGCCTGCGATCGACTTACAGAAGATGCCGATTTTGCAAAAAAATCATCTTTTCAGATGAAGCTCATTTTGATCTTGGCGGGTATGTAAACAAGCAAAATTGTTGCATTTGGGGCACAGAAAACCCGCACGCATATATTGAAAAGCCGATACACCCAAGACGACCACTGTTTGGTGCGGATTTTGGTCCAGAGGCATAATTGGGCCATTTTCCTTCGAAAATGAGCAAGGAGTGGCCGTTCTGATCAATGGCGATCGTTATCGGGCCATGCTGAACGAATTTTTGTTCACAAAAATTGAAGAGGAGGATATTAGCGGCATTTGTTTTCAACAGGACGGCGCTACGTGCCACACAGCGAAGCTACACTCGATGTTTTGCGCCCTGTTTTTGAAGATCGCATTTGACACCGTTGGACCATTATTTGTGGGGTGCCGTCAAAGATAAGTGTTACGCCAACAAGCCAGAGCAATTGACGCTTTAATATTAGTGAAGCCATTGGTGAAATACATCTGCACACAATCAATAATTGGACCGATCGTGTAGGTTACTGCATGGCCAGCCGATTTAGCCATTTCAATGAAATTATTTTCCATTATTAACCGGAAGGATTGTACTTTCAGATAAAAAAGGAATTTGAGAATATATTCAGTAGTTTTTTTTTAGCATTTAAAAAAAAATTATTTGGCAGACCCTATTTTTATACACAACTTGACAATATCTTCATAGAGTCAAACAAAATGGGCATATTTTTTAATAGCTAGTCTCTCCGATAAACTTTTTATTAAACGTTGGCATGTTTGCTGGGATATGTTTTGCCAGCTTTGCTGCACCACCTGAAACAACTCATCATTATTTGGTAGAGTCTTGTCCTTCAGATCTCTCTTAACAATTGCCCATAAGTTTTCGATTGGGTTGAGATCAGGACATTTGTGATGGTCAGTCCAGAACCTCAATATTTTGATCCGAAAGCCAACACATCACTAACCTTGAAGTGTACTTTGAGTCATTGTCATATTGGAAAACGTAATGGACGGGCATATTATCGAAGGAATATAATTCCATTACATCTTCCAAGATGCTTTTATATTGATGTTGATCCATTATTCTCTGAATTCTCACATTTGGAGCCACACCACGCCAAGAAAAAGCACTCCAGGCCATAATAGTCCGCCACCGCGTTTCACCGTTTTCACGGTGTACCTGGGATCTAACGCTTTGTTTGGAGGATGTCTTAGATACGTTTTTACATCAGATTGGAACAAGTTAAACTTGGATTCTTCGCTCCGGAGAATTCTGTTCCAGAAACGTGTATTGTTTGCAATCATTTCTCTTGCAAGCCGCAACCGCTTCTTTATATACATATTTCCTTTCTTTGCACCCACCCACGAAGTTTCGACTTCTGTAATTGCCTTCTTATGATCCGTCTTTATATCGCGCGAACATAAGAACAGATTTCTCTTACTGGCCCTACAAATAGGCTAGGCTTCCCTAGGCTTCCTGGCGGGGATTTTAATTTTTTTGTTTTATTGTACAAACGGATTGCACCAAATACCTATATTTTAGAGCAGGAAACTTTTGAGCGATAGCCAACATGGATAGTTTTTCCTTCTGATAACACTGCACAAATAGCTCTTGAATTGTTGGAGCACATGACTTGTTTTTACCCATTTAAAAAACTAAAACGTCTCAAATTTGTTACAAGTTTATCTATAGCTTTTCAAATTCTAGTGATTAAATAACACCAAATAAAAAATAAATTAAGAAATAAGCGCAAAAGTGAACGTTTCTAATTACGTGGCCAGACAAAAGAAGCAACTTGAAAAGTAATCGCATTTTTCTTTTAACAGAAAACCTTAAACTTGACATGTTTTGCATCGACAACAATGTAGGTGTTAAAGGAAGTTATTCTTCGATTTTATTTGCTTAAAACATCGTTTCTAATTATAAGGCCACCACGTATATACTGGAGAGATCGAACGGTTATTACTCGACTGGTTGTAACCGGTTTTTTAGTTTTGTCGAATACGGTTTTTTTTAAAAGTCAATTTTCCGAATACCGAATAAACTGGTTATTTTAACACGAATAATGTATGCTTCTATAGTTTTTATTGGAAATATGCTCTTCTTTTAAGTATTTTTCTAAATCTAATACTCGTATGTAACGTCTTATTTTTATTGTGGGTATATGACAACCTTGAACGTCGCACAAATAACGTGAAAACCATGTACGATCAAAAAAGGTATGCAAATTTGAGCAACAACAACTTTTTCTGATTTTCTGTAAATAAATATTAGTTTCTTATGTACGAATGATCAACTAGACTCATTGAAAGGGACCTACTCGTACAAACGTCAGCTCCAAAGGTCAGAATTTATATAGGGTAGGCAATTAAAAACGTTTAAATTTAAAAATGCAATAAAATGTATCAAAAAATCTGAAAAATCTAAGCTCTTTCTTTGGTTGAACGAAAACTCAAGTGGTCTGAGTAATGTCTGTTGGTCTATATGGTTATGGACACAGTTTTTTGGTACACACGTGGTTTCACTTACACTGTTTTCTTTGAATACAGTAAAACAACTAACGACTGATTTGTAAAAAACAACCTCATCTAGCAAAGAAAAATGTTCGTTTACATTAAAAAAATTCACGGGTGTATATGATCCCCTATTTTCTACGATATTCTTTTTACGTTTAGCCTCTTGTGACAATATTTTGTTTCTGAATTGGAAAAACCGTCTGGTTGGTAAGAGATTTGGGTAAAACCATAAAGCTAAAGTTGTGAAACAATTGCCTCTTTTGTCTTGAGAAATTTTATTATTTAAATAGAAATGAAACAAATTTTATATTCTATCAAAAGTACCTAAAAACTGTAATTGTCCCTTTAGTATACTTTTGTTATACACTGTAACAGTTTGTTTTGTAACTTAAAATTATATGCTGTGAAATGACTTAAATAGCCTAAGAATCATTTTCTTTTTTCTTAATTGAATTAAATATACTCATAATTGGCAACATATTGTGCAATTTCTGATAAAAATAAATAATTTCTTAATTAATTTTAAATATTTGCCAATTGGTCAGAAGTTATATAGGGTAGGCAATTAAAGAGTTTAAATATCAAAATGCAATAAAACAAAATCGGTTTGAAGTTTTGCCAAATTAATATTTTTTGGTTGCGAAGTACAATTGTTCCGGTTATAAATGAAATATTATTTCATTCATGTAGCTGTCGCGGCTGGCCTTACAGTTTCCCATTCGATAGGAACAATTATCCAGAACTTTTTCGAGAGTATGGGATTCACGAATGTTTAACTTTAAATGCTCAATTGTCTCTGGTTTGTTGACTTGTGTTCAACGGTGGCCAACAGAAAATAGTACAACGGTGTCTAATTGCCGCTACTTGGCGGCCAACTGACATCACTATTTCGGCTAATTAAACAGCCATTCAACGTTTGACGCAATAAATCGATTGTGGCATGAGATGTATGGCAAGCCGTACCATTCTGTTGAAACCAAACATCGTTCACACAAATGCCATGAAGAGCGGGTACAAAAAATTGGTTATCATGGTGCGATAGGTGTCTCCATTGACTGTGTTGGGCCACAGCACGCTTCTGTAAGACCACGTTTGGGTTTTTTAAGCCCCAAATACGGTAATTGTGCTTATTAGCCTACCCCGAAAAGATGATTTTTGCAATTTTTATTTTTTTCTTTATTTTTTATTTTCGTTGCTCAAGCGTAAATAAATTTATTTCATTCAGTAGAGATAATATACAGAATTTTGTGAGAGAATAGAATGACATAAGTGTTGCCAGATTCGAAATAACTGTTGGTTCAAATTTGAACTTTTAAATTGCTCAGCCTATAGTTAGTTAAGTTTTTCAATCGTAAATACTCATAACCAGCCACTAACAATGTTGTGAGTTGATATTGCTGTTAAACATTGTCAGGTGGGTTGGCCTGCGATTGGTAAACGAATTTCTTGATTGGTAGGCGGGTGTCTTACCTAACTTAGCACAGTGGCACACACAATTCAATACGTAATGCATGTATTTATGTCTCTACACATGTCTTCTTAAGTATAAAATTTTTGGAAACTGATAGGGAGGATAAGTCTACATAGATATATTGAGTATCCTTAAACACTAAGCTGAAAAAGCCTTCGACACCAGGAATTATTAGCCACCTTAAATATGTTTATGAGATTGACGTTATTGTGCAGCGAACAAAACTTGATTCTATACCAAGTAGTCTCTGGCCGCTGGTAGGTAAAACTCTTACAAAATATGTTGTAAAAAATGAATCACTGGATGAAATATTAGGACGCTGCGGTGTCGAGGAAGAAACGTCCGTTAAGGTCCTGAAAAAGCCGAACGTTGTTCTAGCATTCTTACTTGCTACAACTACAACTGAGGACAAAAAATTATCAATTTTATTTACATAATGCAACTAGAATTGACAAGAATCTTATTTTAATAACAGAACCGGTTAACCGCTTAATTGATAAATCTATAACAGAAAACCGGTTTCTAAAAAATTGCTATTTTTTGAATTATTCGGACATTGGTTTTTGAAAAAAGTCGAATAATCGATCTCTCTAATACATACAAAACACCAGCTAAATTACGAGTGTAACACCAAAGTTATTCAAATCTGCCTACGTTTTCAATGTAGTGTTTCAATGTAAAAAAAATAAATAAAATAAAAATAAATTACCATTTAAGTAAATAATGTTATCAACGTTACTGAACAACAACATTGGCCAATATTGTTCATGCCAATATATTTATATTTTTTTTCTTTTTTAAACAGAAGCCATATTGATTGTAAATCATTAACATGATTATCAAATGCTGTTACAAATACATACACGTTTTATTTATGTAATTATATATGTAAGTAGTTGTTAGGTATTTATGCGTGTAAATGTGCATGAAACAATGTTGTGTTGCATTACTACTGCACAACAATTACATGATTTCCTACCGCTATAACAATATTACAAACGAACAATCTGTTTGACTCGTAACACGTTAACAATTAATATCGGGTGTCTTTTTTAGAGGTTCATAACTTTGAATTGGCAGCACTGCTTTATTTGACAACAGATTTAACAGACTGGATAGACTTGCACCAAAGCAATGCTTGCAAATTGTTGCAATTTTTTATCAACATAATGGTTCTGTTCGTCAAACTTCAAAATTTAAAATTTTTTCTTCCCACAAAGGCCATTTTGGTTGAATAGGTACTTAAATTAACAGAATTTTCGCATGTGGACTGAGAATAAACAAGAAGCTTTTGTCGAAAGACCATTACATACACAAAAAATTACTGTTTGCTGCGCATTATGGGCTGGCGGAGTCATTGGTCCATAAGTCTTTAAAAACGATGCTGGTGAACGGTATAGTAACATGATTTGAAATTTTTTCGCACCTCAATTAGCTGGCACTAAACTGATGGCCAGTGTGCGCAGCCAGGTAGCTGTCCTGCTTCTCTCCAATCAAGGCCTTATTTCTTATACTTAACTGGCTCCCCACCCATCTTTTTCTAAAGCAGATGGCTAAGCTGTTGACAATAAGGCTCAATGCAGTTAAATCCTGGTCTAATCTATACTAAAATTATTGTGCACCACAGACATCTTCGGAGCGATTACAAGGTACCTAATAATTTTCTCGAAAGGAGATTTGAATTTGATACACCCTCGAGCGTATTCTGGTATGACAGACAGGAGTTTCCTCAAAATCACTTTGAGGTCTATACCGAGGGCTCTAAGGTGCAGGGCAGAGTTGGCTGTGGTGCATTGATAAAGGATTCTTGCACTGCAATGTATTCCAGGTGGAGATGATGGCTAAACTGATAATTGTGCAGTGCTTGTAAATGGTGGGATTTTCGTCGAGAAAATTCTGATGCATTCGGAGAGTCGGGCTGCGATTAGATTCCTTGCGATCGTCCATGTAAGCCGCAGGTTTCTTAGGGAAATTTCGGCACACTAAGGTAACTCTCATATGGGTCCCGGGATACAGGGATATCGTTGGGAATTGCGTTGCTGACGCTCGTGAGCTCGATATTTTCGAGCGAAGGGCTAACATTGGTCAATCGATTCCCTGGGTTAAAACTGGATATTCTCCGGTCAGTGTTGCCGCGCAGTATTGCCAGTCTCTGCTGCACCGACCTCTATGAAAAGAGGACTAAATGTGTTTTCTCCCTAAGTCACATGGCCTAACCATCACTTAAATGCGGTCCTCATTTCCTCTTTGGGAGGCATTCCCTCGATTGAATTTTGCAGGAACTGTGGTTCTGAAGAGGAGGAGGGGAGACTCTTTTTCATATTATGTGTCAGTTTCAGGCCATAACTACCAGACGACAACAATTTTTTGGCTCCCGTTTTTTGCCATCATGGACTGAAATCTCCATATCACCGCAATTGCGAGATTCATTTTGTAATTAAAATTGTTTCCATAAAAATGGCTCAAATCTCTAGTCGAAGTTGGTCTCCTTCTCTCTAGGGAGCTCCACTACCCTGCCTAAACTAGACTGGCTGGCATTGATCCTGCTGACATGTGATAAAAACAAGGAGGAGCCACATGCCACACAGCGCGCGCTACGAATGATTTACTCGAAGATACTTTTAAGGAGAGAGTAATATCACGTAATTTTCTTTGGGAGACAATTGAACACCTGGAAATTATTCGCCAAATACGGACGCATATGCCGCGATAAGTTTGTGAAAATTATTGTTCCAGATTGAGCCTTTTACACGCCAGTGATGGCGTAGAGCTGCAAAACAATCGATAGTATCGATAGTTTTGTTTCTGGCTGACCATCGATAGTTTTTTTCACTATCGATACTATAGTCGAATTCTAAGGATAAACACGGAGCCCACTAATGTAGTCAAAGTCACATTTGCAAAAATTTGTTCGACGCAGGTTGTTAGCCGTCTATAAACTTTGATAGTTACATAGTGACACAGCTTAGCAGTTTCAAAATTTCTATTTATTAAACTCAAATAAAATAAATCTTCCAAAAAATAAATCTTCATTTTGTCAGACCATAGCATGCTGTTCAAATTATTACGGTGCAGGTGTTGCTTTCGTTTACTGAGAAATGATACATTTCGAACACTCTTACCCATAAGTCTAGCTTCCACAAGTTTTTTTTTTTCTTATTACTCTTCCATCAAAACATTTCCATATATCAAGTTTTATGACATATAGCGTCCCTATTATTTGTTTCAAAACTGTGTACTTATTACTAGTCTTTCCTATTCACTTAAATTCTAGTATTGTAGCCACAAGTAGCATTTAAAAGAATCCGATGGTATCGATAGTTTTTTTCGCAAACAATCTAAACTATCGAATGGGCCGACTATCGATAGATTTGCAGCTCTACCGTGTCGGCCATATTATGGCAGATATCATATTTAAACGTTAATGTCATTAAATCTTCTATCCGACAAAGCATGTTTCATTATTATTAAAAAAATATATTTTTTTGTTTTATTATGATTTAAGCTTGTGTAACTCCAATAAAAACACCCGATATTTTATGGAAGGCCTCTTATGTACATATGTATCAACACAAGTACAGTTCTGGAGAGAAGTAAACGGATACTGTATGAAAATTGTGGAGATTTAGTTAGAAATTGAAATTCAATTGAATTTGCGCATAATTAATATCAAATTAATATATTGAGCTGCCGATTTTTAGAGACGTAATTTAAAAATATTTAATAAATAATAAAATTCATTCATATGAGTTGAAAAACTAGAAAATCGATTCATGTTCCACTAAGTTATTAGCTTCTAAGTTCGAAGATGCTTTACCCCTAACTTAAGATTGTGGAGGTAAAGCGAAAGTAAATAAAGGGACTTTTGTTGCATAGTGTATTTTATTGTTTTGTTATAAATAAATTTAAACATTTTCATTTCATATGCGTATATCTACTTCCCTCTCGCTTTACACTTACCGGCAAATTCATATATTATTTGTGAATTTTTACAACACACACTCCAATAGACGCACTGTATAACACACTCTGAGCAAAATATATGAAAACAACAAAAATTAAAATTAACATTTAATATCTCGGCGGAAATTCAAAAGTAATGAATTGAAAATGTAATCTTCACCCTCCGTCATCCAATGCTTTGCCCTTTAAGTACCATAAAATTAAAAGCAAACAATAGAATTAAATAGCTGTTATGTTGTTGTTATTGTTGCTATTGTTCTTGTTATTGTTGTTGGCATTAAGTAAAGAAATTCTATTTAAAGCCAATTTCATGTAATGGCATGTAAAAATAATGAAACAAAAAAACGAACGCAGTTGAGAAGGAAATTTACAGTTTTATTACCGACTTACATCATAAATTCGTATAAAATTCACTTGGGCATTGTCGTAACGTAAGATTAATCTGTTACCGTTTAAGTGAAAAATAAGCGAAGAAAAAATAATAGGAAAAGCAGAGTTCAAAGCAAAAGCTTAAGTTGTTAACAAATTTAAAAAAAAAATTTCTTTGTTTCGCTAATTTATTAGCGATTTACGTCAGTTTTGTGAGAGGTGAGAACAACAAGTCACTTGATTAAAGGTATCACGTTGAAGTAACTGCAGGCTGATTGAAATTACCTATGAATGTAAAGAATCTAAATAGAAGCTCTGCACGTAATTATCTAAGAATTTTATTGTAACAGAGCCTATTCTTATTAGAAAATCATTAGTCTTTGTGGTTCTTTGTTGTGGAAGCAATTTCGTTTTGGAAAATGCTGATATTTAATTATTCTGAATTAAAGGCCTCTTTACTAAACTATGGTTAAATAGTAATCAAAAAAAGTAACCATTTTGAGACTAATACAGGGTTTGGTGATCCAACCAAAACGCACAGTGTTAATTTTAAATAAAACAAAATGTTTTCAGAGAATTATCTTAATATTCTTTATTATAATACAGGGTGTCCACCGGGCAAATTTATTATGGAATAATAGTCAGTAAACCAACGTGTTTTAATCGTTAAAACATTTTATCAAAATCAATCATCGATTTTCATGAAAACATAATAACGAGTGACCAAACACATTTTCATTTGAATGGTTATGTGAATAAACAGAATAGTCGGTTCTGGGCATTGGAAAACCCTCAAATTATTCACCAATCACCTTTGCATTCATTTAAAGTGACAATCTGTTGTGCAATTTGGTCAGGAGGAATCATTGGACCTTATTTCTTTGAAACTGAAAACGGCGTAACGGTAACTGTCAATGGGCAGCAATACGCCACAACTGCATGCTTTGGGCTTGACTAACATGTGGTTTCACATCGCATACAGCCAGGATTACAATGAAATTACTGCGAGACCTCTTTTCACAACAAATTATTTCAAGGATAATGGTCAAGTTAATTGGCCTCCACGGTCGTCTCATTTAACAGCTCCGGACTTCTTTTTATGGCGAAATCTGAAAAGCAAGTCTCCAGTAACGCTAGACGAACTCAAGCAAAAAATTCGTGATGAAATTAATGAAATACTGCGTGAAATATGTGAGAATGTAATGAAAAATAAGCACAAAAGGGCTCGCGTTTGTGAGGCCAACAGAGGCGGGCATTTATCTTCCCGGCGGATACCCCATAGAAAGATCTTTGACAATTATATGTAAAACAAAATATCTGCCATATGCTCGCCATGGCTTCGGTGGCATACCTCGGAATTTAAAATCGGTCTCTCCACTCTTATTTATCGATACATGTCAGTAGCTTCCCATTTGTTAAGTATACTGCTTGATCGCTATTTTGTCTTTTAATTTACCCATTTTAGCCACATTCACTTTAAAGCAAATTCACTAGAAGAAAGCCAACGTGTTCCTTCGCTGCCAAAATTCGAGTGCGATAGTCCAGATATAAATAATTGTTAATGTTAGGGGTGCCGAGGTGTAGTGGTGAGAGCGCACGCCTACAAAACAAGTGGCTAAGATTAGATTTCTCGGCAGAGGACTCAAAAAAAAAAAAAAAAAATTTATGCGATTTCGATTTCTAATAAAAAAAGGGAATTCAAACACCGTCTAGATAAATCCATCTAAAGGAAGCCTCCCGGACCATTCAGCTTACTTCTAGCGATGAGGGCAAACAACAGACAAATGGCCATGAGAGCACGCCATCTAATGGAAAAAAATTACAGTGTAAATTAAGGATCATCACCACCACTTAGCAAGGATATTCACCACTACACAATCATATGGAGGCGGGCTGCAATAGATTAATCATCCACTTAGTTTGAAAATCAACTTGGGTACTGAAACTAAAACAAAGCAAACAATTTTTTTGTGGAGAGCCAATATGCTTCTTAGAGGAGTGACGAAAAAAAATGGGAACAGTGTTGTGTTGAAGTACGAGAAGCCGCCATTTTATTCTTCAAAACATTTATAATTTTAAACGGTTTTACTCTTAAAGAGCCAAAGCGGGTGAATATGCTCAAAAATATAGCCAAATTCATTTTTTTGCCATAGTGACTACATTTGTGTGAACCTGTGCAGAGTCTTGAGGGAACTAAAGAGTGGTTCAACCGAAACGCACGATGTTAATTGTAAATGAAACATAACGTTTTCAGAGAGTTATCTTAATAACTTTTTTCTACGATATTATCTATATAATATCGGCTAAATGCTCGCCACGGCTACGGCGGCATACCTCTATCTGCCGGCCCATATATTCAATGACTCTAAGACATAATTGCGGTCCAATGTCGTTAATAAGAATTGTTCTTGGCTTGTTGACGTACACCTTCTCTTTTAAATATCTCCAAAGAAAGGAGACCAACGGTGTCAGAACGCATGATCAATAAGTCCGTTACCATCTGGCGATAGAAAACACCATTTACGAGTACGTGCCGATGACGCCAACAGCTCATAAACCGCACCAAAGGGTTAAACTTTGTGTATGTATCGGCTTTTCAACAATCACTCATGGTTTCTCATTTGCCCAAATGCGGTAAGTCTACTGAGTAGAAAATGTGCCTCGCCGCTGAAATTTATTTTCATTGTAAAGTCACCATTCGCTTCTGTCTGTTCAATCAACCATTCGGCGTATTTCGGATTTGATGATTTTCTATCAAAAAAATCTGTTTAAAAAAAAGTTAAATATCAGCTGTTCAGATAAAGGGTGTAAGTCAGCAGTGGCATAAATAATTGTGTTAAAATAGGAGTTCAAATTAAACTAAAAAAAGAAATTTATTTTTCTTTTACTTGCAAGCTAAGAATTCATTACATAAAATTGTTTTTAAAAAATAAGCAAATTAACAATATGTCTAGGTTTGGTATAAGTCAAGGCCATGTATTTGTTACCAGATTTACTTATGTCGACCTAAAACACTTTAATCTTTAAGTAAGACACGTCATCTTGCTTCTTTGTTGTCTCTATTGATGCGCATAATTTCAGCTGAACAAAAACAAAAACAAAAACAAAAACATAAAGTTTACTTAAATCGTTATGAAATTTTTATTCCGACGTAAATTACAAATTACGCTTTTGAATAAAACAAGAGAAAATCACTGCAAAATTTAAATTGTCTTACAACGAAAAGTATTTTAATAAAATTTAACACAACAACTTGACTGTGAACTTATGAATAGAATACAACAACGATAGCAACAACAAAGCGTGAATGACAGGATAAAGAACAAACAAAATGAATTTGTAAGTAAAATCTGCATATAAAAGTTTATTAAAGTCGGATTTCAAAAATATGAGAGAAAAAATAAAAAAAATAAAAAAAAATATTTTCCAAGTATTTGTGTGTCTGCTAAGCGGATGAGTGTTAAAAAAACAAACAAACAAACGAACAAATAATATAAAAATGAAAATATGACATTTATTTAACAAGTTTTTCTTTATTTGACAGAGACAAAAAAAAAAAGAATTTGCTTGAGAACATGTAAAATGAAAATGAATTTGAAACTTTTCAAAAGACAAGAAAATACAACAAAAGAAAGCAGAAGACAAGAAATGAATAAGAAAATGATGAAAAATGAAACGAAACGATCTATTGTTTGTCATATTTTGAAATTTCCTAATGAGTTTTCATGTAAAATAGCTGTGAAAATACATCCTTAACTTTTGCCTTTGAAAACAATGCCATGCGAATAATACTCTCGCACATGTAGTTACAATGGAATAAACACTTGCATAATTAAGCGGGTTTTAAGGGAAAAGAGAGGGGTAGAGCTAAACAATAGCAATATTTGTAATACAATTTTAAGAATAAGTATGTATGTATGTATATATGTGTGTTGGCAAAATGTTAAGTTTTCAAATTAAATTGTGTGCAAAATTTTGTATACCCTACTGTCTACAAACATCGTATGGTTGGGTTACCAGAGGTATAATCGCCGCTCAACTAAGAAATTCAACTCAAACTAAGCACACTCGATCGAAACAACTCGTTATCGAAAGACCCGGCCTGACTTAAGAAATAAGGTTATCTTTTGTTTATTTTTTTATATTTCCAATTAAGCCTTTCGGTACATCTTTTTAGTTTTTGACTTTAAAAATATTTTATTTTTTCACTTTGTGATTGCTTAAGTCATCAATAATCAAAAGTAATTTTATTAAACCATGTTCAGACATAGATTTTAATTCATTCATTTAGTTTCTAAATTGAGTTTACGGACTTTTTTCAAAGACCGGTTTTCGAATAATTCGAAAAGTAGCACATTTAAAAAAACCGGTTTTCTTTAATTTGACTAAAATTGCTCCTAATTCTTGAAGCGTAGAGCTGGACCACATCGTTTCAAAAATAAGCAGAAGCTGGTGAGAACTTAAAATTAAAATGGCAACTAATACTAACAATAATTCTAACAAATCTCATAAAAACTATACCAAAACAGTGTGCGTAAGTCATAACAAACAAAGTTTATTACACAAAGTACTGAAAAACGCTTAAGTTTCGAACAGCTACTCAAGGAGCTAATTTCGTTTTTGTTGTATTACTTGGTAGAGAATGGAATTACAGGTTTGTTTTTATGGTTAAAATTTAGGTGCCTAAGATAACAAAAATTAACTGTTTTACTTTGAAGAAATCTATTAATAATATATGAGTCTTTAATTGCCTCGCCAAGAACATTAGCTTAGATTTGGAGCAGCACTGTATATATGGAAATTTTGATTAGAATTCGAGCATCACTGTATGTAAATTTATGCTCCACGTATTTAATAGTGTGTGTGTCACTGGGGTATGTTAGGTAAGAACCCACGTTCCAACCAAGAAGTCTTCGGTTCAATCCCAGGCAACACAATCTGACAATTTTCAACAGCGATATCACCTCACAACATTACCAGCCACTGGTTATGTGTATTTACTTTCAATGAGTATAGTTGATCATTCTCCATATACAAAAATCAATATTTATTTACAGAAGATGAGAAAATTTTTGCTCAAGAATGCTTATCTCTTTCGATCTACCTTGGTTTTCACGTTCTGTGTGAGACGTACAAGGTTGTCATACATACAAAAATTATTAAATTTATACAAATGGTTAAACGATGAGTATTTTTTCAATAAAAAAATATACAAACGTATGCAAATTATACTTTTTTGAATTAACCGGTTATTCGTGTTAAATTAAATGGTTTATTCGGTATTCGAAAAATGAAGATTTTGAAAAAACCGTATTCGACAAAACCAAAAAAACCGGTTAAAACCGGCCGAATAACAGCAGGAAATGCTAAGATTGATTTTGTTCGTGAAAACCTAATTACACTCAGAAAAAAAAAACAACAGTAATTCAACAAAAACAACCTTAAATCAATAAGAAACAACTTTGAAAGCTAGCCAAGAAGGAAAATTGTAAATTCAACAACGTTCAATTTAAAAACAATTAAGATTCAAAATCAAAGTAGAAACATCTTTGATTTAAAATTGCTCGTACTTGGTTTTACATTAACCAATCTTATATATATAGTTGTTGTCACTGAACACACTTCATCCTACATAATCCTTATTCTACATATTTTACACACTGTTGCATTGTAAATTTGACTCAATTAATTATGAGCAATTTATTAATTGTGCTATTTTATGCTAAATTGAGCTTAATTAAGGCCTTAATTTCTAAAATTACATAATTACCAATTTAGGCTTTTATGTGAACATGATATTAAATGTGTTCCCAAAAGTCATTATGCCATTTTGCATAGAATAGCCGAAAGGGTCAATTTTTGAACTCCTTTCAAAACACACAAAAGTTGGAAGTTTTCTCTGAAAAAATGTTTATGTTGGATACGTCTAATTTAAATATAATGGCATATGCGACAAAAGAAAGTACCTGAAAAGTGATACCAATTGTTTTTCAGATATATTAATTCCCATAAAGTTCCCTGAAGGAACACGGGGCGAATGAGCGGCAAATGCAGTAAAGAAGTTTTCAATGGGAGAATACTTGTAACCAATTACAAGCTAATGTTATGAGGTGATACCGCTGTTGAAAAAACTATTTCTTCTATTCAGATGGTCTAGCTTGGTATTGAACCGAGGACCTTCTGGTTGGTAGGCGGGTATCATACCTACCATACCACAGCGGCACATTTTTTTTCAGGTAAAACCCGGGTGTTACAACAAAATTAGCTGTAGTTTACGTTTTGGGACTACAAAGTGATTCGGTGATATGTTAAAAGATAAACTCATATCTCCTTATACGGCCTAGATAGTTTCTCAAAATATAGTCTGTAAATCTTAATGCCTTTAAACGACATGAATATGTGTTGCGTTTGCTTCCATTAATTTTTTTTTTTTAAAGGGAGAATCCACGTTTTTTAACAGTAGAACGAGGTAATTTGCGCTTGAAGTGAATGTGTTCCATAATACATACAGTCGTTTTAGCGAAATGTCATGTGAAGAAAGCCCGTATAATTAGGTCTGAGTATATTGTATCCGTCGCAACAGCCGACGGAGCAATGTTCAGAGAATGCGGCAGATACGACATTTGATCGTTTCTAAACGATCTAACAACGTGACTGTATATACAAACAAAAAATATTGTCGGCTTGAACGAAATTTTGAACCATTTATAAAACCCAATAAAACCCATCTAAAAACCCAATAAATTCGGTGGGTTGGGATTTGTTTTTTAAACCCGGGTTTTCGCCAACCCTAAAATATCTTAATTGCATTGCGTTCCATTATGCAACGTCAGAGCTGAAAGTTTTAAAGCATCTACCATATAGCCCCTTGTTTTGATATCTGCAGAACCCTCTTAATGATGTAAACTTAAGTCCCGTAGAGGCCTGCAAAACGCAACTGGATCTGTTTTTTGCTCAAAAGTTCTACACTGATGGAATAATGACTTTACCGCAAAATTGGCAAAATGTTATCCATCAAAAAGTCACATAAGAAATCATTCAATTTTGCGTCAAATTTGAAAACGAATTTTTTTGAACATCTATTTGAAAATGTTTGTTATTTAACGCCGCTGGATTATTTTCTCTGGGGCCATTTAAAAGACCGGGCTTACGTTAACAAATCACAAACAACTGACACTCTGAAAGATGTAATTCGGCGCTGCTCGACGAGATTAGCGAAGTTTTGTTACAAAATGTAGTTCAAAATTTTGTGCAAATAGGGGACGTCTGCCGATGTGCTAGATGTGGACATTTGCCCGACATCAGAATCCATGACTAATTCCCATATCTCTATTTTATATTGGTACGAATAAAACTGAATTTGTAAAAGAAAAAAAAAATTGTTTTTAAGCCGATTTACTTCCTAACCTCAAATTTGCCCATCCTGTGTATTATATGTTTATATGTGTTTGAATTCTACAGACAGCTAAGCGGCTGAATCGATTTTCTCAAAATTTTCGCTGTATCAGCTTGAATGCCTGGAAGAAAAGGTACCCCCCATACAAACAAAATATTAATAAGCGCATATCAGCCAGAGTTATAAAACTTTGCCCCAAATACTTTCGTATGAAACTGATTTATTGGAAAAAATATAGGGCCGATATAATCAGAGGCAGAGGTATACCCCATATAAAGGAAATTTTAATCATTGTATATGTAAAAATCCATTATACAAATAGTTTTCAAATTTTTTTCAAATCACTTATCTATAAAACTAATTTACTGGAATAAATGTAGGGCAGATATAATCACATATAAAGCAAATATTAATTTTCGATTACTGTTGCACTAATTGCGATAAAATGTTTCAGGAAAATTAACCCCATAGAAAAAACATTACATTACAGCTACACAGCAGATGATATAGTGTCTTTCTGGAAGGAACTATGTAGTACCATAACTTTTTGGATTTCTACCGGAATGGGACAAAATGTGGAAAAAGTGTAAAAATGTAACTAAGATAACATTTAAGATAATAAGTAAGATGGGGGTAGCGAAGCACGCCGGGTGTTATCTATTTTAAACGAAATTATGAAAAAAAGTCTTATTAATTCTCTGTAGAAAAAAAATATGGTTTAAAGAACCAAGGTCATCCTGCAAATCTAATTGTGCCCCTTCTGGCCTATAAATTGTTCACTAGGTCTGTTACCTTCCATAATGGTGGATAGGTCTCCAAGTAAGAAGCTATTTCGTTCTTAGCACGTGGTTAGTTGTTTCGGTTTGTTTCCAGGCAAATAGCGACAATTTAATTTTATTTCTTGATTTGTGTCGCCATATATAAATGGATTAAAAGTTACAAGAATAGTAACAAAGGAGAGTAATTTTGCTTTTAAACAACTTGGGAGAGTATTAAGAAGTAAGTATTAGGAATTCTGAAATGATAAGCAATAATGTAATACACGGATATGGTAGACTTCAGTAAAGTTTTCATGCCAAAAAAAGACTTAATTCTGGGACCGTAGTAAGAGCCTCATATACTGAAATTAAGACCTTAAGTTCATTTTTCTAATTTATTGAAAATCTAACTATAATAGTGCCTCATCTTGTTGGTTGAAGGAGTGACGCTATGTCGTGTTAAAATAAGAGAGTAGGAGTTATAACAATCGGTCATGAACGAACATGATTCTCTAATCTATTTCTTCTTGTTAATTTATGTCGAAGCAACAACCATTTGTAATATGAATGCAATAGCTTTCTCTCAAGACATCTATGAGCTCTCTTGTATTTAATACCCTCTGCTACTCTTTTATCTATTTTCTCAATCTCTTTGGTAATTATGCGATTTTAAATAATGACATGAAAACAAAAAACAACAATAAAATAAAATAGAACAAAACAGACACATAAATGCCAAAAACTATTATGAAAAATAACAAAAAAAGAAACGAAGAAAGAGTTTTAAAATAAAACAAACAAAAAAAGAAAATAAAATAAAAAATATACGAAAAATAAAAATTAAGGAAATAAATGAAATGGAATTTTTGCAAGATGCTCGATGCCACTAAATGAATTCTTATTGAAACAACAACAATGATAAAAAATGAAATACAAAGTGAATGATTGAAGGCGAAGTAAATTTCTAAAAAAAATAAAGAATAAAAAAATGTAAATAATTTCATGGCATTGTTATGATATTGTTGCTGTTGTTATTGTTTTAAAAAATACTTAACTGTCATTACAATACCAATTCATTACATTTAACATTACTTTTGTTAATTATGTTCCTTTTTTGGATTGATTTCGACTATTTTGTCTGTTTAAAAAAGCTTTAAAGAGAAAAAGAAAGAGAGTTGGGTACAGTAAAGATAATTTTTAGGATAATCCATAGAAAGTGTGTCGAATGTAATAATCAACGTTATTATCTTACATGGGGTCTACACGATCAAGTTTTGTCTTTCAATTATTAACACACTGATACTTTTTTACTAATACACTCACAATTTCGAAAATTGATACCAACTTGGTAATCAAATTTGCTTTCCATCGAGTGTTTCAAGTTGGTTTCAAGAAAACAGCTGATCGTAATTGACATGAACAATTTGTAGTTGTTTTCTCACCGAACACATTCTAAGCAAAGAAATTGTTTTTAAATTGATTTTATTTCATAGGGTCCGCCATCTGACGTTTTTTTTTCAACTAGTGCTTATTTCGTGAATCGTAACACTCAGCTCATGGTTGTGTATACGCTTGAACAAAGCTGGGAATCTGGGCCTGCGTCGACTTACAAAAGATGCCAGTTTTGCAAAAAAAAAAAAAATCATCTTTTCAGATGAAGCTCATTTTGACCTTGGCGGGTATGTAAACAAGCAAAATTGTCGCATTTGGGGCACAGAAAACCCGCACGCATACATTGAAAAGCCGATACACCCAAGACGAGTCACTGTTTGGTGCGGATTTTGGTCCAGAGGCATATTGGGCCATTTTTCTTCGAAAATGAGCAAGAAGTGACCGTCACAGTCAATGGCGATCGTTATCGGGCAATGTTGAACGAATTTTTGTTCACAAAAATTGTAGAGGAGGATATTAGCAACATTTGGTTGCAACAGGACGGCGCTACGTGCCACACAGCCGAACCTACACTCGATGTTTTGCGCCCTTGGTCAACTCGGAGCTGCGATTTGACACCGTTGGACTAATATTTGTGGGGTGCCGTCAAAGATAAGTATTACGCCAACAAGCCTGAGACAATTGACGCATTAAAGGACAATATTCGTGAAGCTATTGGTGAAATACAGCTGCACACAATCGATAATAATAATGTGCTTAAAATTAGACCGATCGTGTAGGCTACTGCATGGCCAGCCGAGGCAGCCATTTGAATGAAATTATTTTCCATTATTAACCGGAAGGATTGTACTTTCAAATAAAAAAAGAAATTTGAGAAAATATTCAGTAGATTTTTTTTATAGCATTTAAAAAAAAAAAAAATTATTTGGCGGATCCTATAGTAAATTTTTACAAGCAATATATGTGCAACAATTTGAAGAAAAACTTGATTGTGTAACCGCAGGGTTAGAGAGAATGAACAACAAATCGCGTGTGTGTTTTTTAGCAACTTTCTTATTGGCAACACTTGTTTTGACAGTTTAGTTATTTTTGTGTAACATGTTACTATCAAACATGTTCAGTTTAGTCTATAATTTAACCATGAATCGACATACAAACGCACAGCGTTTGCAAATTATTGAAGTTTATTGTCAAAATTCATGTTCGGTTAAGCATTTTTTTATAGGAAACTTGTGTTTAGCGATGAATCTCATTCCTGGTTGAATGGATAAGTGAACAAGCAAAATTGTCGTATTTGGTGTGAAGAGCAGCCCGAAACATTGGAAGAACTGGCAATGCATCTCAAGAAATGCGCTGTTTGATATGGATTATGGACCGGTAGCAACATTCAATCGTACTTTTTCAAAGGCAATGAAGGCAGGAACGTTACTGCAAATGGTGAGTGCTACCATGAAGTGAATAATTTTTTTTTTGCCCAAAATGGAAGAGCTGAACTTGGTCGGCATGTGATTTTAACCAGACGGTGCCACATGCCGCACAGCACGCGAAACAATGACCCAATTGAGAGGCGAGTTCAGTGAACAGTTTATTTTACATTTGGCCGCCTTCATCGTGCCACATAACGCCTTTAGACTATTTTTTGTGCAGATATGTTAAGAATCATGTCTATAGGGACAAGCCCGCAAATGTTGACATACTGGAAGCCAATATTGAAGAATTTATTCGAGAGTTTGGACCAAGCGTATGAATCATTTGAGGCGTAGCCGCGGTCGACATTTACATGAAATCATCTTTAAACATTGAATATATGGATCGTTCTCGACTCAAATAAAGATTTCATATTTTTCTCTAAATTTTATGTGTATTTTTAAGTCAAGTCCGAAAGCTCTTTAAAAATCACTCGATATTTATTAATATTTCTTTGTTGTAATATTTTTTGTTTTGCTTTTGGCTTTATGGGATAGAAAATTTTACGACATGAATACAAGGTGCAACCTGTAACACCACTTTCCACTAACGGCCGTATTTCGCCAGTAACTCTTCTTATTTTGACATCAATTGTCTCTGGTTTATCGACGTAGACAAGTGACTTTACATAACTCCAAAGAAAATAATCCAATGCTCTTAAATCATAGAGACAGAGATCTTTAGTACGTATACGCATGAAGTATACGGATGAAGAACAGAATGCAAAATTCAATTTTTTTCATATTTTTCATAAAACATTGCCCATTGTTTTAGAAGCTTCTCATAAAAGCTAGAATCCAAAAAAGGCTTTAAATGTTGTTATGCATATGGCATAATTAGGTTTCCATAACACACGAACATGGCTGACCTACCATGACATTTGAGGCGGAAACTAGAAGCAACAATATTTTTTGATAATCTTTTTGAAGTCTTTAACCGAATTTGTAATGGTTTGCAAGTAAAAATAATAATCGACGAAATGTGGCGACAATCGGGAGAATTATGCACAAATATCAGCATACCGGGTCTGTAATAAATGTGGAAACACATGTGCATGCTCGCCCATTTCGTTCTGCGGATTGTGTGGCAGAAGAGCCGTCAACATCGATTTTTTTCGTGCCCAACAATTGGATATTTCACGAACATCACTGCAATCGAACATCGAACATCGGTGCAATTGACTCAAGAGCTGAAACCTACTGACCATTTCAAGTGTATTCAATACGTCGAAGGGTTATTTAAACAGACGGAAGTGAATGGTGACATTGCAAGTAAAATCTTCTTCAGCGACGAGGCACACTTTCACTTCAGAGAATTCGATGAATATCCGATGCATCCACAGAGAATGACTGTTTGGCAGCGTCATCGGGCAGTACTTCTTCGAAAATGAGGTAGGTCAAGCAGTTATCGCGAGCTGATAACGGACTTATTCTGGCCAGAAATTGAGGATATGGACCTGGACGGTATGTGGTTCCTACAGGATGGTACCAAATGCCACACAGCGAACGAAACAATTGCTCTTTTGTGCGAGAAATTCAATGGCCGTGTTATCTCATGTCGTGCCGATATTAATTGGCCGCCACGATCTTGTGATTTGACACAGTTGGACTTCTTTCTTTGGGGATATTTAGAAGAAAAAGTGTACGTCAATAAGCCAAGAATAATTCAAGAGCTAAAGATGATATAATTCCGTACATTAACGATATTGAACCTCAGAGCTATTAAAAATAAGGCCGACGGATAAAGGTATGCTACCGAAGCCGTGGCGAGTATTTAGCCTATATTTGGTTGCACGCATAGTTGCCATAATTGCCTATCGTAATAAAAAATATGAAACACCTTGTGAAATATTTAGAGTCCAACAATTTGCTGAGCGATCACCAATATGGTTTCCGTAAAGATAGCACTACTGGTGATCTGCTGGCGTTACTATATGAAGAGCGGAATAGGTCCAGGCTCTGTTCTTTCTCCAACTCTATTTTTAATATTTCTTAACGACTTTCTTTTTCTCACTTCTAATCCTATCTACACTTTGCAGATGAGAGCAACATTTGTCATTCATATTCTTTTGATCGTAAGCCGTGCCTTTTCGAGATTGAGGCGAGAAGGCGGAATGTGAGCGACACACCTTCAAACGACCTGTCGAAAATCTCTTGGTGGGGTCGCGCGAACAGTGTCGACTTTAATGCGCGCAAGACCCAATGTTGTTTTCTGACACAGAGACGTGGTGGTGTGTTATCATCTGTATCTATGGGTAATGTAGATATTGAGGAATCAGATGCTCTTGATGTTCTGGGAATGAGAATTCACTGTGACGTTCGTTGGAACGAGCACATATTTCGAGTGCCGAAAGAAGCATTCACGTGTCTCGGCTTTTTAAGACTGACTAGGAATTATTTCACTACATCTGATCTCCATAATATTTACAAGACCTATATCCCACCCAAATTGTAATACAACTCTCATGTATGGGCCGGTGCTTCAAAATCTATTTTGGAGCTTCTCAACCGCGTACAGGAGAGCGCGAAGGTTCGTATTAATGACGGTAGGGTAGCCAACTCCATCGATTCATTAGAGTATCGTCACAATGTGGCGTGTTTTTTGTTGTTCTATCGGTACTATAATCGGATAATCATATATTTTCACGCAGTACTGGTTTTTCCCGTAGAGCACATCCCTTTGTAGTTGATTGTGTCCAGTAAATCGCACAACGCATTATAGAGAGAATTCGTTCTTTGGTCGCACTATTCGTTTGTGGAACAATTTTCCTGCGAATGTCTTCCCTGCCACTTAAGACATGAGCAAATTTAAATCGAACGCCCACAGACACTACTCTATCTATCGTCCTTCCCACAACCTATTTTCCTAGTACCAGCACAATGCACTGCATGAGTAGGTGTTATTCCCTGAGTGCTGGTCTCATTGGAACATTTTTGCTCTATTTACAGACAACATCGTGTATTTTGGTTGGACCACCATTTAGTTGAGGATGCAGCAAGGCAGAGGTAGAGAGCTGACAATGGAAATAGACGTAAATAAAGTTCCATTCTACTATCGTTGACGTGTGCAGTATTTCATCAAAATTTAAGGCCGAATTTAGTAAACGCTACACTGCGTGTCCCTTGGATAGCATACCCTGTGTAGTTTAAAAAAATGTACTTCCTAAAGCCCACTAAACCCACGAAAACTATTACCTTATTTTTATAAAACCTATTTCAATAGGTTTTTCCAAATTTTGACAATTTTGAAAAAAATTCGTGAGTAGAATCAAAAGCAAAAGTATTTAAAAATAAATTTCAAAACGCACACCGATTCGAAAAGTTTCAAGACGAGTTGAAAACGAACAATTCTTTTTAGTAAATGTTGTTCGTGTAGTATTAAACATGCTTGTGTGTGATACTTGTTGGTCGTTGCACACAAAATATACATACATACACACTTTATGTATTTAATCTTACACAAACAACATGCATTGAAATGAGTTGCTCGTTTTCGATTCTTTTTTGCTTATTTTTAATTCGTTCGCAGTATAAAATTGGTGCTGACAAGTTTAAGAACAACAATAATTTTAAATTTGTACTCAAGAGTCGAGCATAAAATATTTTGAGCTAAAAATGTGATTCGCGCTCATGAATTAAAAAATAAAACTCACGAGTACGAGTCATAAAACGAACGAACCAAAGAATAGTCAATAGTCGAGTTTTTACGTACATTTCTTTAAGGAATGTTGTTCAAATTACATTTGGTTTTAAACATTTTCAATTTTATTAACTTTTTGTTGCTCATCTTAGAGGAGCGATAGTGTTTCAAAGTTTTCATTCCTACGCCAGAGGAAAAATATTCATTAAATCGTTGTTTTTGTTATTTTAACACTTTCAAAACTAAAAACTTTATCAACTTTTTTTATTTAACGTAACATAAGATTTCGTTTAAGTTAAAACCACTTTCATTACATATTTCTTTCCTTATACAATTCACAGAAAAGAGACAAGTCTTTCCTCCAAAAAATAACGCAAAAACTCTACTGCAAGCACTCAGATTTGCCTTCTCTTCATCAAAATCATAGTCGTCATAGTCAACATCGTTATCGATGCTTTTAAAATTAAATCGATAAATATGTACTTAAACTATTTAAGTAGTTTTAAACTATAACAGTTGTTATTTAGTGCACAAGTTTGGTGTTATTCAATATAATTTAGGAGTTACACTCCTTCGCCAAAAAAAAAAAAAATTTACAAAAATCTGTGGCATTTTATGTTGCATTTCACTACGAAAACTACAGCTATGAGTACTTGTGAAGTTTTAGTAGAAGTACTTCCAATCCTTGAACCACATTTTAAGCGAACAGCAATTGAAGACTCACGAATTTAAAGAACATACGCTGCAGCACATACAAAAAAAAAAAAACAACAAACATTTATTAGGAAAACAAATATTTGAAATTTGTACTTAAGAAACGAATACATTAGCAAAAGACAAAAATGGGCAACCTTTGAAGGAACAGAGTGCCTAGGCTTAGTCAAGTTAAGTTGATAGCATGCAGACCAGACAAAGATCTTATAAGAAAATTAAGGGCCAAGCTAATTTGGTTCCACTAAGGAGTGATCTCCTTGCATTGCCTGAATAGAAAATAGAAGAAACCAAGAGACGGGACTGTAAGGATTAATAAACGAAAAGAGAGCAACATGACAATTCGCAGTAAGTCAGGTGACAAAAAGCAGCTGCATAAGGTAACTATAGTATACCCCAACCAAAAAGCATAGATGAAATTCCTTTATTTTAGGACAGTGTTACGATAGGGGTAAAAATAACCATTTTAGACCGTAAGCGTTTAATGTGAGTCTCATCCTCTTTTCAATATCCTCTTACACAGTTATCACCAAAACTTAGCCATGGCGTTGACCATAGGTTGTATAATTCTAAGCCTATAAAATCTTAGTTCTTCATAGGTAATCCCACAGCTTTATCTACACTGAGCTAATCGTAAAAAAACAGCGAAGGGAAGTGTAACGTGGTTTAGGATCCTAGGACTTGGTCTGTTCAGGTTCAAAACTAATTAAGAAAAATTTTTTAATCTAGAAACCTTCCATTTTACTTATCTCTCTTAACTATAAATTCAGGTTGTGATGCTCTCTGGAACGGTGAAGATCTGGTGCAATTTGATTATATGGTGACAATATTGTGGGTGGGTTGTTGTAGCGGCTAGAGCGCACGTATAGTAACATATCGACCCAGGTTCAAGCCCCAGCAGGGAACATGACGAAAAAAAATTTATTTGTGGCTTCGAATGTTTAATAAAGAGGCTTCAACTTCCCTCCAGACAACTCCATCAAAAAATATAGAAGAAGCCTCGCTTAACTGCCCTCAATCTCTGGCGATGATGACAAACATCGGACGAGTGATTAAGAAAACACGCCACCTACTGGGAAAAAAATTACAAAGCTAAAGTAAAGTTCACCACCAATTAGCAAAGATCTTCACCACTACGCAAAATCGTATGGAGGAAGCAACAGTGGATTGATCACCTACTTAGCTTGAAAAATCAGGTTGATTAAAGAAACTGAAACAAAGCAATGGCTTTATGGAAAGCCAATAAAACGGAGAAAAAATTTATCACAACAGTTACCATTAGGTGTGGGATTGTCTGAAGCAATTACAAGCATCAGAGTATTGTCTAGAACCGCTACAAATCGGTATTACTATCACGGTATTACCTCAAATGGTTACACATAAGTCCGATACTGTTTCAACAATTAAATTCAGAACTCGAACGATCAGCATCTAATCTGGTAAGGTATTCTCTGGAACTTATTCTACTGAGTTTTGTCGACGAAGACAGATTGAGTTGACTGGTAGTATGACGATATCTTTTCTCTATTAATAAAAGACAGGTAATAAGGCTTAATTATGTCGAATGTTCTGTGAGAAAGATAGAAACCTAGAGTAAGTGATATAATAAGTCCATACCAGTAAGGCGTTAGACGCATTCGATGACAATGTCACCAGAAATGCACTAAAACTTATCTCTCTAACTTATCTTTACTCGCATATAGAAGGAAAGTTGTCTACATTTTAAATAGTGCAGTCATTGCTAGAAAAAGAGTATTAACATGGAGACATGAGCTTCAAGGCTGACTAGAGTGTATACTCATATCTAAAGTTTCTTATATTTAAACGTAAAAAAAACTTGTTGACTATTTTGTTTGTGTGTGATTTGTAAGCTTCTTCGGTATTTAAAAAAGTAAGAATAATAGTAATATGTTTTGTGGACTAAGTCTTGTATATGACTACAATAAAAATATATATTTTCTTCAAAGTGCAATTGTTGTTATCTGACTGTTATTGACGATTTTTTCTTCAATCTTTGACGATTCTGCGCTTTTTTTAACTCTGAAAATATTGGAATTCAGTTGACACTTTGAGTATTAAGGTCTGGTTCACAGTTTTTTGCCAAACTTCTTATCATTAAAAAAAATTACAAAATTTTTTTATTTTCTGTTTTGAGTTTCTTAGTGTCTTATATATGACATCTCTGCTTAATACCATTAAAATTACATCTTGAAAAACCTAACAGCCAGAGCTGTTACAAGTCTTAAGATGATGTTGATGCTGATGTTGATGATGATGATGACGATATTTCAGAAAAACTCCAAGAAGCTGTTTCTCTTGTCAAAAACAATTTTTTTACACTTTTGAATGGCTGTTGTTACAGTGCACTTTTTCAAGTACTACGTTGGTAAACCTCAACTAAATGTTCCTCTCTACCGCCACAAAAAAAAGAAAAACTGAAAGAAAAAAACATTTCAATTCCTTAACAAATTTTCTGCAGTAAAGGCACTCGTTTACACACAAACATCATTATGTTTTTGGTTTTTTTTAGTCTATTTTTTTTTCTTCAGATGAATGAAAAAAAAACCAATAATTGCACTGCTCTTTGCCTTTTCTACTCGTCTTTTTCATGTTACACTTTCTTATTTCCCATAAAGAAAAATTCAAAAGAATATTGCGATTTTTATTGCAACATTTTCTCTTTTAATGGTGCAAACAATTTGTGGTTTGACCACTTTAACGCAATCAATATTTCTTTATTAGTTTTCATAATAAGCATTAGTGGTTGGTGTGGTAAAGAAGTCCATTTAAAAAGCTTTATTATTACGGATTTAAAATATGAAAGAAAATGGTTTCATCTCAAGCCACATGAATGCAGCTGTTGAAAGTTACACTTAATGCCGTTTTTATATCCCGCATCACTACAGAAAGTACTTTAGTAATATTTTAGTTTAGATTAATAATACATCGGTTTGGGCACTACGGTGGCCTAAACGGTTAGGTTAGGTTAGGTTAGGTTAGGTTGGGACAGGTGGTGGACCCCCCAAAATGGAAGGAGTCCCACTTAGGCCATATATTTAGCCCATTTTGATGCCACAATCATAAATGCCAACCCGGGGATCAAACAGTCTCCATAGAACACAATTTATATTAAAGAATATATCTCGCAATTAAGGTTGCTTTTATTCTGGAGGTTCAGTCAAAGATGACAAGAAATAGGAGACCAAGAAATTCCGCCGGATACTGGCACATAAGGTGAAAGACAGTTTACTCCTCCTCTTCGGAACCACAACTCCTACAAAAATCATTTGCGGGAATGGCAAGTCTATAGCCATGCCTCCCAATCAGGCAGTCACCCCTTAGGACCGCAATTGTGCGATGAATGGCCACACGACTTAGGGGGAGAAGACATTTAGTCCTTCTTTCATCGAGGTTGGTCCACCAGAGCCTGGCGACACCGCACGGGCCCACATGTCGCCAACGATGTTGAGCGTCGAAATACACTGACTGAAAAATATCCAACTTAACCGAGGGTTAGTACCCAGCCTGGCTAGTTCGTTAGCAATGCAATTCCCAACGATATCCTTGTGTCCCGGAACACATATAAGAGTTACTTTCGAATGAGCCAAGATTTCCATAAGAGACTTGCGGCATTCATGGACCAGGACAGACGTCAAGATGACGTTCGCGAGAGACCTAATCGTAGCCCGACTTTCCGACTTTCAGGGAAAATTCAGTCGCCCAAGAATGTCTCTCAGTATGGCCATGACCTTCGTCCGAAATACCATTCAGAATTCTTCACAAATATACCACATCCCACTCTGCCATGCATTCTAGAGCCATAGGTATAGACCTCTAGGGCGTTCTGGTGGAACTCCCATCTGTCAAACTAGAAGAATTCCTTCATGGGTATATCAAAGTCAAATCTCCTATCGAGAAAGTTATGAGGGAACATGTAATTCTACCGAAGATATATGCCTGTAGCTCGTCGACCGCACACGGTCGATTGGTGTTTTGTTTCCGGCTCATACTGACTCATAGTTTTTACAGCAGCTCTTGCTTATTATTATTAAATAATAATATTATTCTTGAGGACCACTGTCGTTTGTTAAATTGCTAAAAAAAAAAAATAAAAAAAAGATACACAAACCACTACGTACTTGTTTACGAATCAAAATAAACAGCGACAACAAAAAAGCTGGCAGAATATACAATAAGTAACAGACAATAACAAGCAACAACAAATAACAACAGCTGAAGGAAGTAGATGTTTACATTCGCGTGGCTACATAAGAACTAAACAGAAAACCAACGAATGAAATAGAATCTACCTGAAATTCGCGGTGCCAGATAATTTTGATTAAAAATCGGCATATTTAAAAAATAAAATGGGCATTATCAGCACTTCGATATAAAAAAAATCGGCAAAAAATCGGAAATTTAAAATTTCCCATTTTAAATACGATAATGAAATTTTTATTAACAGAAACTAATAAGATAGAGCAATGGTCGCATTTACTTATCTGCTTATTCAAGAAAAAATGTAGAGCAAAACGCAAGGAGGGAAATTGGGTATAACAACAACGAATTCTATCAAGATAACAAACCTCAAGCGTCACAAAGCTTTCGTTGACTCGTAACTATTCTAAACTGTAAGATATACCCACATTGTACCCAGAAATGTTTTTAGTTTAACATTTTTTTCGATGAATTGGCTAGGTGAGTCCAACAAAAAAGTCGACAGCCTAAATATTCTTTTTATTCGTTAGTTCAATTATGTACTATGGTTTATTATATATTATAGGGGCGTTATATACTACCACCTGCTAAAACCACGGTACATGCTGCAATTATTTTGTTTGTACCGTGAATTATGAGAAAAATGGCCGGATAGGATAAATAAGATAATATGATAAAGTTATTATCTTGTATGACAACGTTTGTCTTCACGTCGCAAAAGTTGCGAAACAACCCGCCACCGCCCTGTTCTCCGTACATTTCTTCTTCTAACTACTTTACTGTTTCGACGGATACAATATGATTTGGCAGGTTACCGGCTTCACTTCTTTCGAAAAAATCTAAAATTGGCTTCAAAATTGGATCGCCTCAAAAGACGAGATATTTTTTCTATACGAGTTTTGAAAATTTCCTGAGAGGCGGGAAAAAGTTGTTAGCAGTAATGGACCATATTCTGATTTACTGATTAATTCATTATCTTTAAAAAAAATCATTTTTCAACTAAAAAACTAATTAGTTTGTCACCAAAAGCAAAATTTATACATATTTTTTGGAAATATATCGTAAAAGCTTTTAAATTAAATTTGTTTTATTGATTAAATAAAAAAATATAAAATCCCATCCACACTTTTTTTTTATACATATAATACCCAATAAGACCTGGGTGGGTTCAATTGTGTTACCCAGTGGGTTGCCAGCGCTGGCTTAAAGTGACTTTATTAGAAATATTGAACTCCATAGAGCCGAAAGTATGACAAAATTCATCAGAATCAATTCTATGAAGCTTTCTGTCTGTTCTACATTACAAAGGATATGAAAGTTGTTACATATTGGCCGATTATTACATTTTAACTATTCATACGTTAATGTGTCCGATTATGCGTTGAGTTAAAACATTTGGTTATATATGTAGCAAGTACTGCAGTGTTCTCGAAAATTGTAAATTTTACTGAAATAAATAAAGTCGCCCTGTTTTTAGATTTCCTCGAAAAATCGGCATTTTGATCATTTTAAGGCAAAAAATCGGCAAATATGGCAGTCCTGTCTGAAATATCGAGAGGTTCGAGAGTTTTCGAAGTGTTGCTTACTCAGCCGTATAAAAAACAAATCGATGCGAACAGCGATCAGGTTGAAGAAAAGCCAATGCAGCTAACATGTAGAATTGGTTTGGGGTCAGCACACGCAGGGCTGTCAGATCGTTTTTAAGCTTTTTCGTCAAATTCAATTTCAAAAATCGCCAAAATCGCCAAAATCGCCAAAATCGTCTTTTTAAAATAATGAAAAAAATGTTTGAAACAAATAAAAAATAATTTGTTCCGAATTCTTAAATTTCGCCAAAAGTGGAAAAAAATGCCATAATATATATTTCGATAATTTTATTAAGCAAAAATAGTTTATTGAAAGCTAGAAAACTATAAAAAATATTTTTATGATTAATACACGAGTAAAATATATTTTGGATATAGATTTGTAGTCTCATTATTGTTATATATCTAAAACGTTATACACCTTTCCTTCGGCACAATTCTCATTGCATTGTATTGGAATTAAGTTGCACAATGCGACAAAAAAGAACGGAGATAAAATACCTGAAAATTTATACTATTTTCTCTAATAAACTTTATCAAAGTGTAAGCTAAATAATTTCTTTTTTTAAATGCGATAAAAAAAACTACTGAATATTTTCTCAAATTTCTTTTTTTGTTTGGAATTACAATCCTTCCTGTTAATAATGGGAAATAATTTCATTCAAATAGCTGCCTCCGCTGGCCATGTAGTAGCCTACACGATCGGACCAATTTTTAAGCATATTATTGATTGTGTACAGCTGTATTTCACCAATGGTTTCACGAATATTGTTCTTTAAAGCGTCTTTAGTCTCTGGCTTGTTGGCGTAACACTCATCTTTGACAGCACCAAACAAATAATAGTCCAACGGTGTCAAATCGCAGCTCCAAACGATATCAGCTCAGCGGCATTATCGATCTTCAAAAAGAGGGCGCAAAACATCGAGTGTAGCTTCGGCTGTGGGGCACGTAGCGCCGTCCTGCCGTCCTCTTCAATTTTTGTGAACAAAAATTCGTTCAAAATGACCCGACAACGATCGCCATTAACTGTTACGGACACTCCTTCTTCTTCATTTTCGAAGAAATGAGCAAGGGCCCAATGATGCCTCTGGACCAAAATCCGCACCAAACAGTGACTCGTCTTGGGTGTATCGGCTTTTCAATATATGCGTGCAGGTTTTCTGTGCCCCAAATGCGACAATATTGCTTGTTTACATACCCGCCAAGATCAAAATGAGTTTCATCTAAAAAGATGATTTTTCTGGCATACTCGGCATCTTCTGTAAGTCGATCGCAGACCCAGATTCCCAGCCTTGTCCGAGCGTATACACAACCATATTCGTTCAGCGGAAGGACAAAACTAATTATCTGTCAAATCAGACATGAGCTAAGTCGTACCATTCACGAAATAAGCACTAGTTTAAAAAAAACGTTAGATGGCAGACCCTTTAGTGCCAGATTCAGTTTTTGAAATTTTCTAAAACCTCCAAAAATCTTTAATTACGGGTAAAAAAGAACGGTTTTTCGTACTTTCATACACTTGTAGACTTATAATTTAGCGGAATACTATCCGATTTTAAGCTTTTTAGTGGATTTAGAGAGAGGAGAAGTAGACCTTCTAAATGATGATATGATATACTACATAGTCCTGAGGTGTGCATATGTAAGAATTTTTCAAGCAAACGTATTAATTTTTTTTTACAGATTTGTCAGGCTTAGAGCTTCTCTCGTACCATTTATGAACTTAAATATTTCGTTGCTAGTTGCCGGAAATTGAATTACATAAATAAACTGGAACCTAAAAATCTATTAGCTTCAGTTCCATATAGTTCGTTACCAAGAACATAATTGAAGTTTAGCTGCCATCTATAATTGACACATTAAAATGCACCATGTACACGAGTTTCATACATAAAAATACCAAAATAATAATTTTAATTTTTCGGATTTTTTTATCGAAAATTGCCAACAAAATCGCCAATTAGTTTACAAATCGCAAAAAATTGGCCATGTCGCCAAATCGAAAATTAGGCCGCCAAATAACTTTTAAAATCGCCATGTTTGGCGAGAAATCGCCAGACCTGACAACCCTGAGCGCACACAAGTGTGGTTAAACGCTGGTTGAAGAAGAATTTAAGTTGTAATCGAGCCTAAGTTGTAATCGAACCTAATCTGTCGAGTAATTGTTGTTGTTTACAAAGTGGTAAACAGAAAGTGTAATTAAGATTAGAAATTGTTATTGTTTTTTAAAAGGTTGCAAGCAGTGGGAAACAAAACTGTGTTAATAAAGGATTTCAATTAAAAGCAAACAACAGACATATTTTTTTTTTTTAATTGCGATCTACAAACTTAAACATAATAATACGTTTTTAGAATAATTCTTCTAAAAACATAATTAATATAATATCCTGAATGGTATAGCATTCATTGTCAGTTTGTTCCAAAAAGAATTAATAGGAGTCTACTACATAAAAACTTTAAGGCCACAACTCAATTCGTTCAAATAATATTTAACATTAACCGTCAGTAAAAGCGGGGGTGCGCTAAATTCTTCTTCAAAGTCATTAAAAATTAAAGAAATTTATGATTGTTTGAGAAAACTTTTATTGAAATCCGCTAATATTCACATCTGCTCTTAATTTGATTCATTTGTCATAAAATACGAATTTCATTTAAATGTTCTATGACACAACTTCATGTCTTTACTCTTTTCAAGTCCAATTTATACCGACCGTTATTGCTTCTTAAATTACATTTTTTAAAAAATGTCAATAATAAGTTGAAAAACGAAAGTTGCCACTTAAATGTTGAAAAGAAAACAAAATAAATAAATATTTTTCTATCAATGATTTTCTACTTCTTTTAATTTTGACATCGTTGTTCTCAATTTTATTTCCGTTTTTTTTTTCTTTTTATTTTTCATTAAAAAATCTATTTTGACAGTGATGGGTTTTTTATTGAAATTTTAGATATTTGGCGTGAAAAAGAAATTAAAATTGTTTTTTTTTTAAATTTTATTGAATAAAAAAGTAAAATAAATAAATAAAAGTAAAACCAACATTGACACCAAACGGAAGTTAAAAAAACAACTTCAGAGTAGAGTGTAAATAAAGGAAAACCAATTTGATATTGTAAAGCAAGAAATCCATTTTAAAACCCACACAAATATCATTATTCAGCTACACAATAGCATGCATTATAGTTATGTATGTGTGAGCTTATGGTATCACTAAAAAAGGAAGTTTAAGTATTAAAAAAAAAATTAAATGAAAATCAAATAACGCAAAACCGTAAACAGCATCTTATTTGTGTAGCTTCTTTGCTGAAATATACTGTGAGCCAGAGCTGCAAAACTATCGATAGTCGGCCCACACTATCGGATCTTTTAAGTGCTACTTGTGGCAACAGTATTTGAATTTAAGTGAAAGAGAAAGAATAATACTAAATATACAGTGTTGACACAAATAATAGGGACACTTTCTTTTTTTACAGTATGTCATAAAATTTAATGTATTGAAGTTTTTTGATGGAAGAGTGAGGTGCTCCAAGTCTAATTAATGCTATCAATTGAAAGTGGACTGCAGAGACTATGGAAGAGAGCGTGAAACAACTTTTAATTCGTACTTCAAGGATTAATCCCTTCAAGTCATCAAAAAGCCTCAAAAACGAACTTATTCTCCTGTTTCAAGTCGCACAATAAGAAGAAAACTCATGGGAGTAAGTCTTATGGGTAAGAGTCCTCGAAATGTATCATTTCTCAGCAAACGGAAGCAACATTTGCACCGTATAGTCAGAACATCGTGAGAACAACGTGCTATGGTCTGACGAAATAAAGATTAATTTGTTTGCGTCATATGCAAAATCGTATGCACGAACATATTTTACTTACAATTCATACTTAAGGTGGAAGTACATAACTCGCGTTACGAGCGTTGTGCGCTGCACGCTGTTGTCGAAAAAAGTTGAAATAGTGTATTTCCATTAAGTTAGTTACATGCAAAATTTGCAATGACTCGAACGCCAAAAAGTTGGTCAACTTTCAACTTTTAAAGCGTTGATAGTTAAACAGCTGACTTGGGTTTCTTGTGATGGGCCTCATTGTTTTAAAAAACGAAATTAATTCGATAAATTCAAAAAAGCACTTGAATTAAATATATTTCACTCTCAATTTTTACAAATAAATTAATGTAAACGGGAAAAAATTAGGCAAAATAGCTGATCCAAGTATCATCTCTAAAGTGTGTTGCGTAACTTGCCGTCCATAAAATGTTGAAAGTCTCAAAGTACCAAACGCGGTAAACGACCGATGCGTCGTATGTAACTGCACCTGCAGGATTTGAAGATAGTATGGCAAGCGATAAAAAACTATCGATGGTCAACCAAAAACAAAACAATCGATACTATCAATAGTACTATAGATTGTTTTGCAGCTCTTCTGGGAGCGTCAAAATAAAGTGTACAACATTATTCTCTAGAATTAAGTATTTATTTCAATCTTTTTTAGTACGATGAATATAAAAATTTTATTTTTATAGAATAACAGGTCATTTAATAAGTCCTAGGTTAAGTAAGAAAAAAACAAAAATTTTGATAAAACTTGATTTTATTATTCAACATAGTTGCCTTCGATGGCGATACAATAAATATAGAGATTTTCCAACTTTTCAATACCAATTTTATGGAACGATTTCTGTTTCTAATCAAAATAGGCCTCAGCAAGGCCTACCAGCAAGTATTCTCTTAAAATTTGAAAACAGGTGGGTAAGCAATTCGAAGCCGAATTTATTCAATTTTGTCATCAAGTTTGTTTGTGGTACGATTTGTGAGCTAATGCGGCTCTCACTTTGAACAGAGCTTTCGTTTACCCAAATGTTCGTATAAAATGAAATAAACCTACAACTGATATCCTTACAATGTCATTTAGCTCATCCAACTTCAATTTACGATCGCTCATAACCAATTAGTGGATTTTTTATGTTTCCTTAAATAACAGCCTCATTTGGGCCTCAACTGCGCTCTGCATCATTTGTAGTGGTACGACCACGTTTAAATTCAGCAATGCATTTCTCTACCATTTGTCACGATGGATCAGAGTATTACTACATAATGTTTATCAATTTTATTTGGCTTCCACTGTATTTTTTTATCAAAAAGCAATGCTTTATCAGGGTTGCTTCACACAAATTGCTATAACTCACGAATTAATAGTCAGATTGCTGTCAAATTTAGCATATGGACAAAATTTTAGTAACGCCATCTACGTGTCATCTTATGGACTTTTTGAATGGAATGTTAAATATGAAATTTACTCTATAAAAAGAAAAGAACGAAATAAAAACATCTGGGAAGTGATAGCATTTTTTTAAAAGTGCTGTCGAGCACCTGACAGCAAGAATCGCATTTTAGAATTTTTGGAACAGCTCCATTTCTTGAGTTAAGGGCAAAAATGGTTTTTTGCTCCTTCATGTACTTATAAGTTAACAACTAAGCTATATGTTTACCGACTTAAAACATTTCGGATGATTTTGAGTAGGGTTCCTATATAAAATAACGTGTAAAATCGTTTCTAGAATTAATTAAACAAAAAATGTGTTTACTTTATATCTATACAGAGATTCCATAATTTAACATAAGTAAAGTATAGACCTGTAAGTAGATCTGTTGCTCTTCCTTCAAAATGCTCCAAGATTTTGTTAATCGGTTAACATATAGCCAAGTTATCAACCCGTTGTTAATATAATACAGCTAGGGATGGATAATTTCATCCCATCCGGGGAGCTTCCGATTAAATCAATAAACAAATCTCGGTTTAATCAAACGTGCAAGCTTGCACTTAGATTCAGAGAGGAAGCATTCAGAAACTGGTTTAATGACAAATGTGATTATAATGATTCGCAGCGCAAAGAGGTGAGATCTTCGTGTGCCGCAGTACTTAGATGCGAAAAGGCTCTATACTCGCTAAGGTTCTTACTTTTCCGCGGGGAAGTAAGAGCTTTCGGTCATTCATTAAAAGGCTTAGGAACAGCGCTAATTCGGTTTCTGTCCTTATAAATAACGACCAGGCATTCACTAAACCGGTTGAAAAGGCAAACCTTCTAGCTGAAATGTGTGCAGGTAATTCGAACTTGCCGAAGAGCGCTGAACCATTGCCCGAAATAGTATGTTGTTTCGAGCCCTTGCAGTTAAAAGGATTCTTGCAAATCTTGACGTTAATAAATCTTTTGATGGCGCTTCGACGCTTGCGCGTCTATTACCAAAGATTTCCAGTGCATCTTATCGGATGTGTTTTCATCTTGCTGGACGATTGCCAATGTAACGCCAATCCCTGAAAAGGGTGTGGCTAGTAACCCTGAAAACTACCGCCCAGTAGCAATTTGCTCGGCACTTTCCCAAGCTATGGTTAGTACTCGTATGATTAATCACCACCTTGTGAAATGTTTAGAGTCCAACAATTTCTGAGCGATCGCCAATATGGTTGGCGTAACTCTCCGAAAGGTGGAACAGGTCAATTAATGGATTTGGCGAGAGTAAAGTTGTGGTCCTAGATATTTTCAAGGCGTTTGACGGAGTCTGGCACGTGGCTGTAATAACCAAACTTATTGCCTTTGATGGTCACTTCTCTCAATTCATATCGAGCTTTCTCAAAAGTTGCACTATATGAGTGGTCTTAGATGGGAGCTCATCTGACGAGTTCACGGTTAATTCAGGGATATTGCAAGGCTCTATTTCTAACATTTTTCAATGATTTTCTTTTTCTCACTTCTAATCCTATCTACTCTTTTGCAGATTCATATTATTTTAATCATAGAATGAGTCTTTTGGATATTAAGACGAAACGATGGAGTATAAACTACAGGCTTATAAACGACCAGTCGAAAATCTATGAGTTGTTGTTTGTGATGCACAGACGTGGTGGCGTTATGTCATCTGTATCTATAGGTAATGTAGATATTAAGGAATCAGATGGTTTGGGCATGAGAGTTCACTGTGATCTTTGTTGGAACGATCAAATATTTCGAGTGGCGAAAGAAGCGTTCAAGTGCCTTGGTTTTTTCAGACGTTGCAAGAATTATTTTACTTCATCTGATCTCCTTAATATTTGTATTCCGACCCAAATTGGAAAACAACTCTCATATATGGGCTGGTGCTTCAAATTCTATTTTGGAGCTTCTCTACCGCGTATAGAAGAGTGCGAAAGTTCTTATTAATGACGGTAGGGTAGCCAACTCTTTCGATTCATTAGAGCATCGTCGCAATGTGACGTGTGTTTTATTGTTCTATCTGTACTATAACTGAATGTGTTCTGACGAAATTAAATAACTAATTCTTAGTAATCACATATTCTTGCGTATTAATCGTATTTGTAGTTGATTGTCCAGTTAATCGCACATCGAATTATAGGGAGAATTCGTTTTTTAGTCACAGTGTTTGTTTGTGGAACAATCTTCCTGCGAATTCTTTCCCTGCCACTTACGACATGAGCAGCTTTATATAGTACGTCCATAATCACTACTCTCTCTATCCTCCTTCCTTCTTATTCTGATGAAATAAGGGATTTAATTCCTAAAAGTCACATACATATTTTCTTGTAGTACTCGTTTTTCCCTTAGAGTACGTCCCTTTGTAGTTGATTGTCTAATGAATCGCACGACCCACAACGTCCGTAAACACTACTCTCTCTATCCTCCTTCCCACAACCTATTTTTCTAGTACCAGCACAATGCACTGATAAGTGCTGGTCTTAAGAGAAAAATAAAATAAAAAAAGTGCATGAAGGTACGAAAAACCGGTTTTTTTACCTGTAACTCACGATTTGGAAGTGTTACGGAAAATCCAAAAAACGTTTCTTGTTGTACTCAACAGCACCTTTTAACTAAATAGTATTACCCAGGTATTACTGTTTTATTCTTTTTTGTGACATAATCCTTTCCTTGTGTACTTCATTTTGAAACGTAAAATAAAGAGTCAATTTAGTTTTGGTTGTATAACTTGTCGTAAGAATTTTGTTGTATTTTGATATGGATTTTGTAAAGCCCTAAATACACTCTTCAAAAACATAAAATGTTTAAGTTCCTCGTATTTTAAAATATTGAGAGAAAAACTTAATTCTATAGAATAAGGCAATAAGTACACTTTATTTTGACGCTTATAGTATATAATTTACCATAATGAATACTCCCTTATACATGCACACAAGTATATTAACAGACATCGATATATAATATCTCTCTGCACTAAAATCAGGCTTTCTGTCCACTGCAGATACAATTATCTTTTCGTGTTTATATGACACTAATACTTATGATGTTATTGTTATACTTTCAGATTTTTTAAAATTATTTTTATATTTATAAGAATTATTACAAAAATGTAAAAACAAAAAAGGTAACAAAAATATGTTGTTCAACAAGGTTGCACTTCTGTATTTACAGCGCTTTAATATCGCTACATTTCTGGAAACAACACAGCCAATTATTTTGTTCTCCGTTGGAATTAGTTAAACATGTTTTGATACTTATACTTCCTATTCACTGTTTTGTTATTTGCTGATAAATTGTGTTTTACAAACGAAAAAAACGTTATGAAATTAAAGCAATTTAGCTTGAACAAACACCCGAAGAAGATTGGAGATCACATTAATATCTTAGTAATTCTAAAGCTAATTGAAACTAGATTACTTAACAATTGGATAAGCTGCTGCTAAAATTTTATATGTGGAATTATATAATTCGGCTCATGATTGGTGGTTGAGTTATGAGTGAGAGAGCAAATAATTATAAGCAATTCAGTTTTATCGCGGATTGTTAAAATATCAATGTGATCTCTAATTTTTATCGGTTATTCGTCCATATTTTTTTTATTTAAAATCCTAGCATTTCTTTTTAAATTTGTAAAACAACTGAAAGAAGAAAACAATAAATAGTAAAGGGTCCGCCAAATAATTTTTTTTTATGTTGGAAACAAGGCGCAAAACATCGAGTGTAGCTTCGGCTGTGTGGCACGTAGCGTCGTCCTGTTGAAACCAAATGTTGCTAATGTCCTCCTCTTATATTTTTGTAAACAAAAATTCGTTCAAAATGGCCCGATAACAATCGCCATTGACTGTAACGGGCACTCTTTGCTCATTTTCTAAGAAAAGTGGCCAAATCATGCCTCTGGACCAAAATCCGCACCAAACAGTGACGTCTTCGGTGTATCGCCTTTTCAATGTATGCGTGCGGGTTTTCTGTGCCATAAATGCGACAATTTTGCTTGTTTACATACCCGCCAAGATAAAAATGAGCTTCATCTGAAAAGATGATTTTTTTTTTGCAAAATCGGCATCTTCTGTAAGTCGATCGCAGGCCCAGATTCCCAGCGTTGCTCAAGCGTATACACAACCATATGCGTTGAGCGGAAGGATAAAATTAATTATCTGTCAAATCAGACATGAGCTACGTGTTACCATTCACGAAATAAGCACTAGTCGAAAAAAATCGTTAGATGGCGGACCCGTTATTTAAACCAACTTGTAAAGATACCATGTGAAGGGGATAATTTATATAAAAAGTTACAATTAAGTAATTCGAAGTCTTATGAGAATATGACATTGCAATATTGAAAGCTTATAATGGCAACACTGTCTTAAATTTTAATATACATAAAAAGCCAGGAAGGCCTTATGCTCCCACTCTCTCTCTCTCTCTCTCTCTCTCTCTCTCTATCTATCTCTCTTTAGGACAGAATAATTATACAAAATAAAAAAATTAAAAAAACTGCTGTACTCAGCTGTGATGCCAAGTTTGAAAGTTAATTTAAGAGCACAACTAATAATGAGATATGACAACAACAATAACAATAACAACAACTACTACTACAGTAACAACTTTAATAAACAAAAAGTAAAATAAATAGAGCACAATAAAATCGCTGCCAACAACAACATTAATAATAACAGCAGCAGCATCAATATTCAATTTTTTCAAAATTGTTTGAAAATCATACTTTTGTATCTAATATTAAAGACTGAATTGATTGAAGAAATGAAAAACAGTATTTAAATTGCAAATTAACTTTAACACACACACACAAATAAAAAACGCTAATTGCGGTAATAACAGAGTAATATTACCATTGAAAACGAACGATTTGCGACCAACTTCGTCTTTATGAGAGGCGTTGAAGGAAGTAACACTTTATCAGTTCCATTTTTGCTGTTGAACATACTCCCTTTCGGAATCATATTCAGAGTCTACCGTCAAATAATATCAGCCGGGACACAAAGGCGTCACTCGGAAAATAAAATATAGTGAAGCCGTCTTCTGTAGGCATAGCGTACACAAAAAAACTTTCTTCCAAGCCTATAATTTATGTCAGGGATTAGTGTGTTGCCTTTCTTAATTAGCCTTGAAACAGACCATCTTCCTGGCCATAATTTAAATGATTTGTAATCAAAATTTGTCTTCGTAGAATGAGGGCGCCCTGTCTGTACAATTCTTCTCTTGGCATTAAAGACCTCCCATATTCAGTATTTTTCCACGTTCCAACCTTTGTTTCGACATTGCTTTACATAATTTTATGGACACTCACGCGTCAAATCGAAGTTATAAAATGGTAGCAATGGTGGCCGATGAATAAAAATGAACCCAAAAATTTGTTTAGCCTGAAAAAATACGATCAGTAACAAAACACCAACTTCACAACTTACGGCTCTATCGTTTAGAAAAGGCGTGATTGTAGGTGCGCAAAATTACACAAGAGCTATACTAAGGTCTATTGCAGAACAAATTTGTGAAAAATACTAGAATAATGACTTTAACGAAAATGTTTAGGTCCAAAATCAAAACGCTCTTTGGATACTTATCTATTTCTGACTTTAGCCCACGTCGCACAGTATGTCCATACCAAACAGCGAATGGACAAAAATAGAAGGAGCTGTCATAGATGAGTGAAATGCATGCAGACATCTACTAGGGCTAAGTATAAATATATGCAAAATTTTGACAAAATAGGAACATGGACATGCCCATTGGATTTTGGTACAGAGGCCTAATTTGGCCATATTTCTTCGAAAATGAGCAAAGAATGGCCGTTACAGTCAATGGCGATCGTTATCGAGCCATGTTGAACGAATTCTTGTTCACAAAAATTGAAGAGGAGGATATTAGCAACATTTGGTTTCAACAGGACGGCGCTACGTGCCACACATCCGAAGCTACACTCGATGTTTTGCGCCCTGCTATTGAAGATCGCATTTTCAGCCGCAGAGTGCTGTCGTTTGGCCACCTCGGAGCTGCGACTTGACACCGTTGGACTATTATTTGTGGGGTGCCGTCAAAGATAAGTGTTACGCCAACAAGCCAGAGACAATTGACGCTTTAAAGGACAATATTCGTGAAGCCATTGGTGAAATACAGCTGCACACAATCGACAATGTGCTTAAAAATTGGACCGATCGTGTAAGCTACTGCATGGCCAGCCGAGGCAGCCATTTGAATGAATTTATTTTCCATTATTAACCGGAAGGATTGCAAATTCAAATAAAAAAAGAAATTTGAGAAAATATTCAGTAGTTTTTTTTAATATCATTTTCAAAAAAAAAAATTAGTTCGAGGACCCTTTATAATTTGCAAAAGTTCCACTGAGCGTATGAGTGATATTTATGAATTTGGAAAAAATGTCGCTTATACGACATCCATTAAAACAATTACGACAACAAAATTTTATTTTCAAAACTAGGTACTTTCACTTTATTGGGAATAGTATATATATATACCAATCGATTTTTATGAATTATAGTTTATTTTGTTTCTATTATATGCGACTTTATGAATAAATAGTGAAACTGGTAAATATTTTCTGATTTCAATTTTTTGTGAATCTTTAGAATTCAAATATATCATAATTAAAAAAAAAATTAAATTTGGTTCTCAATAACTCCAAAAATACGGGCTATATTAAAAAATGATTTTAAAATGCCTCAAATCTGGTATAATTCGGAATTTTCTAACATTCAGCTTAACGAAATCGGACAAGCCATTTCAAAGTTATTATAAGATGTATGAAGCAGCCTCTTTAAAAATCTCATATTTTAGAAAAAGAAATTCCTAAAAAAAAACTTATCCATAGAATCTGAAATGCTGATGATTTCTGAAGTAAGGTGACCATAGCGCATCAAAAAAAAAAAATAGTGGTTATCCACGGTCAGTTATATAAAGTGATTAACCAGATTATTTTTAATTTTTTATTTGCCTAGCTTGAGGCAAAAATTAGTAAAATTTATGAAAAATGCTCTAAATTGCACATTTTTAAAATTTAAAAATTTTTGAAATTGTTGGACAAAGTTGGTCCTTATTTTTTGTATTTAATAGCACATGTTATATAGTTTCAAAAACTGAAATAAAAACAAATATCTAGTGTTACACCTACTTTTTAAGACTCCTTCAAAATTTGGTAAATTTCAACTTCTTTTAAAGTAAGTGCGTTTTTCAAAATAGAAAAAAATAAATAAAAACAACAAACAATATTTGAAACACTTTTTCTTCTTTTTTGTTAACAATATTTTATAACGATTAGAAAACCAAACCTTTAAAAAACAAATAGAGTTTTTAAAACTGTGTTCCTAAAGCACCTGAAATATATTTTTTACATAGTATTTTGTATTATAAATTGGTTAAGCTCAGCGCCCTATTGCGATAATATAGAGAAGTAGCCAAAGACAAAATGTTCAGAAGTTCATTCAGTGAATTAAAAAATATTTATTTTATCCAAATAGTCGTAGGGACATGAAATTTCACATGAGTTAAATATATTCGAGTCAGAGAGCAAAAAATTGGCGGGTACAGTTATAATATATCCGATTTGTAATTTTTAAGAGATTTTGTGTCCGATCCCTTTCGTAAAAACTGCGAAAATACCACTCCTCTACAGCTTCTACTATTAATTCAATCTTACCTATATGACAAAAGTGCCTCAAATGATGGTTACTTCCATATATTAGGTGTTCGAATCTGTTCGTTTAAAAATTTTACCAAAAATTTTACCACTTTTTTCTATTATTTGAGACGAGTTTTATTAAATTAAATATGTGCCTTTTTGGTCTATAACCTCTTTTTTGGGGGTATAGCATTTATTCAACCAGTATAGAAATTCGGGTTTTTCCGAGCGAAAAAATTATCATTTTGCGTTTTGCAGGCCTCTTCAGAATTTATATTTACACCATTTAGAGAGTTCTGCAGAGATTCAAACAAATGAGAAACTGGATGCTTATGGTCCTGACTATACGATGGATGCATTAAAACTTTCCAAACATGTTCCCTCAATTTCTGCTGGGTCATCAAAAATGTGTGGAGTCTTGCATTATCATTATGGAACACAAAACCCTTAAATTGAATTACTCGCTTCAATATTATAAACTATTGATAGTGGAGATCAGAACCAATTGTCTGAACAGGTTGCAGAAACTCTTCCAATTCCATCAGACATACAGCATTATCTTTCTTGGTGATTATACTGGCTTTGCCACCGTCTTCGAATCTTGCACTAATTTTGTCCATGATCTTTTTCGCACATTAATATCGTACGTGATCCAATGTTCAACGCCCGTAATAATTCGCTTCAGAAATAGTTCGATTCCGTTACGTTTTAGCAGTGAATCGCAAATGGAAATACCGTACATAACATTTTTCGCTGCTAATTCATGTGGCACCTTAAAAAAGCTCTTTGGTGATAAATGCCGCGCTCCTTAGCAGCATCTGCTCATATGCTGATCTTTCTCAAGTTCTTCCATGATTTAAGCGACGTCTTTAGTGATTGGTCGACTAGAGCGAGGTGTAACTTTAAGACAAAATTTATCACATCGAAAATGGGCAAATCATTTCGCTTCTGTTTTCTAGTTACAGCATCGTCTTCATAAAGTTCATAATTTTTTTCAGCAGCCTGCGACGCATTCTCAACTTTTCTATAATAGAAAAGCAAAATGTTTCGGATTTTGAAACGTAGACTAGTTTTTAGACTATAGAACGATTTTAGTAATGACTTCTAACAAAGTGAAGTTTAAAATTTCACCTTTCAAACAAGTTATAGTGTTGCCTGATGCAATTAATATTGCCTTACTCTGGCATTTTGACATTTTAAAGCTATCTACCGATAAAACTTTTTTTAACACTCAATAGAAGTCTCTTACAAGAGTTTCGCGTTCAGTTCGAATGTCTATCACATCGACAAACTCATTTTACTTTAGTATAGACCTCAACCTTTTTATTACATTTCCATTTGAGTTTGAAAGTCAGAATAAACCGTAGTTTTTTTGCCACATGCTCTTCTATTCTATTCGCCAAGGCTGATAAATTTAAAAACAAACTTCCATTTTTGTTCATTCCATATATGGTTTTTATTTCATATTCGCTGAGCTTGAATTTATTTTATCATTTCTTTAATATTGTTAAAAGCATTCTTTTACAAACTGTGTTTTAAAGTCATTGTTGGCACTTGTTATAGTCTTCCATTCTGATATTTTTTTTCATTCTCCTTTAATATTTTCTGTTTTTATTTTAATTTTTTCTTTCTTTTTGTTGTTGTTATTGTCTTGTTTTGTATTTATTATTATTATTTTTTCATTATACCGTTTTAATCTCTTAAACCCCCTTTAACTAACAATAGCCTACTTTCATGTTATTGTTGGAACTGTTTTTGTTACTGATATTACTCCCTGCACTTTGTAACTGTTTGTAACTGTATATGTATGTCTGTATTTGTGTTCAAGCAAGAGCGGCTATGAATGAGTTAAAAAAATCTAAAAATATATTGTTGCAGTTTGTCTTCCTTTAACGCTGCTGTGTAATATTGTCGTTGATTCTAACCCTTTACCCCTTTTTAATACCTTTCTCTTTCATTTAGTGCAGTCGCAGTCCAATTCATCATGTTGCCAAAGCAGAAATTGTTGTTGCTGTTGTTGTATTTATATTTTAGGTCGATTAAAAAAAGCATCAACAAAAATAAAATAGAAAATAAAAAGAAATTAACGAGAGAAAATGAAAGAATGCAAAAAACTTATAAAAAAAATAACTTATTTTGAGCAAATGTAGGCCAAATATGTTGACTTACATTACTTTGCAATAAATATATGTTTACATGAATACACACACACACACACACACACACACACATACACACATGCATTCGAATACAACGAGCATATTCGTGTATACATGCAAAATATATTTAAAAAAATAAATAAAATCACTGTGTACATACGATAGGACGACACATTGAATATAAACATCGTGTGTATGTGCATATGGCCATAAAAAACAGAAAACAGACATGAAGAGAGGTATACCGACACACATACTAAGGCGCACACTAATACTCGCTGTGCTCTCATGCACCTCCACTTAACTGAGGCTAAATAATATCAGATGCTTCACATATGCAAGTACTTCAGAGACTCCGTCCATGTTGATGTTGCTGTTGCTGCTGTTGTTGTGTGCACATATAAGCAGTGTGAATAAAATAGCTGTTGCTTATAATGTCGGCAACTGAACAGCAAAAAAAAGAAAAAATAACCACTACATACTACTAACAGCCTCACTCGTTCCCTTCCTCGTTTTCTCTCTTTGGGTGCAAATTATATTTTTTTCAAATATAGATAAATGACAAGATAAAAACTGTCTCTATATATTATGTACTCGTAAGTGTAGGTGTATGTGTATGTGCTCAGTGTGTTTTATTACTAAAAAACACTTTGTTTTTATATGACAATCATATGTAGCCAGAGATGGCAAATGCCAAATGATGTGATATTTCATAATGAAAAAAGTTAAATAAAAATAAAGAAAAAAAATAAAGAAAAACAAATTAAAAAATGGACACATAATTGGACATTTTATATAAAAGGATTTTAATAATTTATTTACTTAACAAGGTTTGTCTGTTATAATAGATAAAATAGAAGAGTTTTAGTTTTACACTAAAAAAAGACGTTGTAACGATAGAAAACGTGTTTTCCTTAAAACGAGGAACGAAATGAAGTTTTTATAACGGGTCCGCCATCTAACGTTTTTTTTCAACTTGAGCTTATTTCGCGAATGGTAACATTTAGCTCATGTCTGATTTGACAGATAATTAGTTTTATCTTTCCGCTGAACGAATATGGTTGTGTATACGCTTGAACAACGCTGGTAAATATTGCGAGATTACTTTGAAAATCATGGTAATGTTGCAGAATGTGTGCTATGTGTTCAGATGAAGCTCGTTTTGACCATGGCGGGTGTGTAAACAAGCAAAATTGTCGCATTTAGGGCAAGAAAGCCCGCACGCATACGCATGAAAAGCCGTTACACCCAAGACGACTCACTGTTTGGTGCGGATTTTGATCCAGAGGCATAATTGGACCATTTTTCTTCGAAAATGAGCAAGGAGTGGCCGTTACAGTCAATGGCGATCGTTATCGGGCCATGTTGAACGAATTTTTGTTCACAAAAATTGAAGAGGAGGATATTATCAACATTTGGTTTCAACAGGACGGCGCTACATGCTACACAGCCAAAGCTACACTCGATGTTTTGCGCCCTGTTTTCAAAAAAAAAATTTATTTGGCGGATCCTTTAGTAAAATTGGACATTACGCCGCTACACTGTAACTTATCATGAATAATGATTTTTTAATATGGACAAATTGCACCCAAGAAAAAATCACAGTAGAAACAGCAACATCTCTTCTTCATCCATTAAGTTAAGGATCATATTGTATGTGATTTCATACACTATTAGTTATGTCAAGCCATATATAAAAAATCAAATGGCGCTCATCCATTCAACCTTCTGGACCACAACACTCGATCATAACATCACCTTCGAACGTTTGGCAAACACGTCTCTGATACAACATTCGAAACGACCTCCCATAATACAACGAGAACAAAAAATCGACCAAACAGAACATTTCTATTATATTTATAAGGGGAATCCCAAAACTTGGAACTAATTTCGTAAAATAAATGTATGTGCGCACCTATGCCTGTGTTTTAAGAGTTACTGAAGCTGAAATTTTGTTTTATTCAGTGTTGATGTTTTAGAACTGTGTGATTTGGTTGACGCTTCAGAGTACACATTGTTAGGAAAATGGTTGAAAAATGGTTTTGGAATGTTGACGAAAACGAGTGTTTCAGTTATACCGAGATGTTTCGTTTTTAATAGTTTGGCAATAGTTCGAGAACGAAGTCTATTCTGTCTTCTGTTTTTGTCGCTACTTTTGCTTTTTGCATTTTTTTTTTCGCCTCTCAATATTAAAAACGAGAGAAGTTGTGTTTACTTGTTTCTTTAAAGAAAAAAATCGGCATATACCCGCTACGCGTGTTCATTCGTCGCTGTTACAAGGACGACTAAAAGCAAGTGTATAAGCTTTGTCAAGTATTTGTGATCGACAAAAATAAGAATTTAATATTATTTATATATATCTTGCGAGAAGTTAGCGAAAAAAATTTTTTTATTGGTCCATCCAAAATTAGATTCGATACATCTTCGCTAATAGTTTACCATTTACGACTGTTTGGCAAATATTTTTTTTTTTCGAAAATTTTTTACAACTTTACGAACAACAACAATTACTGGACAGATCTTTCTTTTTAAAGATCTTCTTAGGTTCGATATCGACCTTTTTAACCTTTACTTTTACCAAGTAAGACTTAGTACAATGAGTTTGCACCAATAAGCCCTCTTCACTCAGAATTTACACCATATACTACACGCTGAGCTTATATCCAATAAAATCTACGCGTTGATCTTACACCACATAAACTCGTTACAATGTAAACATAATTCCCGTGACATACCAAATGGGACGAGGGTGAACTCTTCTCAATTAATGAGCTGCTCCCGATTCAATTTTTAGCCTTAAGACTAAAATATACTAAAATATACGCCGGCTCCGAAATGCGGATGCTTTATTTGCAAAAGTTTTTTGTAGAGTAAATACTCATAACCAGTAGCTTGCAAAGCTATGAGGTATTGAAAATCGTTATGATTGAATCGGGGACCTCTTGGTTGGCAGGCGGGTGTCTTACCTCCCATAATACAGCAGCACACTTCTTGACCTCTGCATTCTTAATTTTGTCGATGCGAGTCTGTGGTATCAAAGCGGCACAATCGTGTTAATTGGTTGGCAACTAACCAACTCTGTGTTCGATTAGTGCTGATATGTCAAAACGGCCAGTAAACGATGTTGAAAAGAGACCAGACAATAATGATCCATTTAAAGTAAGCATTGCTGTGCTACTAGTAATAAAACCATCAACCATTCTATCACGACAACGCTCGGCCACATGTTGTAAAACCAGTAAACGAAAATTTTGAAAATTGTGGTTGGGATGTTTTACCTCACCCGGCCTATACTCTAGATCTTGTCTTTTTGGACTACCAATTATTTTTTATCTTTGTAGTAGGATTCACGATTAACTGGGTATACAAAATTTCTTGGCTTCGTACTTGATCTTAAAAAAGTTAGCAGTTATTTTGGCTCGAAATCTATACGTAGTCGGAGAAATGGAAAAAGTTCATAGCCAAACATAGAAGAATAAATTTATATCGAAGACCAAATTTTGTCAAAACTCATGAAATGATATGGTGTTTTGCTAAAATTTCGAACCTATAAAGCATTTTAAAAAGTTTTGTTTAAAAACTAACCTAAAATATAAATTAATTAAAACTAACAATGAATGGCCACTAGCCCAGCCATCAAAAGGTAACCATACAAATTCGATCGATTTATTTTAAGAAGTACAGCTTCCTGAAAAACGTTAACATTTATAGCGACGTTATTAGCGACAAAGAATCATTTTTTTAACAAAATTTAAAAAAATAATATTAATTTTTATGGTGCTTTTATAGTCATGATTACAGAAAAGTTTTGTAAATTTATGCCAGACTGTATTCACGTGAAATGAAGAAGAAGTGTCAAGTGAAATGAGAATACAAATGAAACACGAAAAAAATTTTGAAAGAAATCCGCTTAAGAGACGAAACAAAATATTCTCGAACACATAACCTCACATATATTTCGTATTATATGTAGAACAATTTCCCATACACACATACGCATATATATATAGAAGAAGGTAACACCACACAGCACAATTCAAAACAAAAAAGAATTAAATCCCTAACAAATACACAGAGCAAAACAGTAAAAAAAACATAGGAGAGACAACAAAATTCCAACTGATGATATGTATGCAATAAAACAAGCGATGGCGAGAGTGGGAGAGAGTGTGTGTGCGTATATGTTTATGATGAATATAAGCAAAGAAATGTGGATAAAAGTGCAAGTCTATGTTTTAAAAATTAATGGATTTGTGTGCGTGCTTATAAATTGTTTACAAAAACAATAGCAGCAACAACTACAACGAAAAAATACTTGTATGAGGTCAAGTTATTTTCGTATGAATAACGAACACAACAACGACAGCAAAAACAAGGGTGTAACCAAAAATAACTTGAATTTGTATTTTTATTCTCAACTGTTTTATATGAAGTACCTCCATGTCTGCCAGCAGCTCAAAATGTTACTCAGAAAGGTCTTTCACTTTCTCTTTTTCATTATGTTTCGTTTCGGTTTCTTTTTGCTTTCACTAAAAGTGGGTCTTAAAACTTGCCAGTTGTGTAGACACAAATGTCGGCTCTTTTTTCCATTTCATTTGAAAAACGTGACAATTTTGTCACAGAAGAAATAAACAAATAAAACGGAAGCGAAAATGAAAATAAAATGCAATGGGCTACATAGTAAGGAGATTATTTTCAGGTCACAAAATGTGTTTGGGCATTTAAAAGTTTTGTTGTTGCTGTTACTATTTGTGGGTTAACAGATATGAATTTAAAGAAATTTAAAAAAATTTTCGTTGAAAAAAAACAACGGGCAGTTAATAGTTATTATATTATATTATTATTTAAAACTTAAAAAATATATATTTAATTTAAAATTGATTAGAATAAAATTAAATAAAAACGATTTCATGATCAATTTTATATTTTTCTGGCTAAAATATCTTGAAATTAAATATTTTATCCAACTTACGTATGAGTAATACTGAAAGCCATTTTTCATTACTCATACGTCTTCTCTCAGAATTCACATTGGAAGTTTATTCATTATTTAGTTAGCAGTCTGCGGACAATATGATTTAAAATTACAAATTAGTTAAAAGCTTTTGTGAAAGTTGTAATATCTTTCTATGCCAATGCCAAATTGTCCGCAACTTTGTGTTACAATGAGCCAACGAGTACACTCTGAGTTTTAACAAACTTCATACTTTAAGAAGGTATGTTGAGAAAAAGTTGTCTTCCATAGAAGTACTTCGAGCCATATAATGAGAGATCAGCAATGAGTAGCTTTTTTGCTACTCATACTCACTCATGAATTTATAAGTATAAGTGATTAAGTACTCATAATACTCATAAATGATTCGCATGAATCATGAATACTCATACACACAACCTTATAATGAGTATTCAAGTGCTCATATTCGATTCATACTCATTCTGCATTGTCTACGAACAGTGAGTGCAGATTAATATGCATCAATATCGCCATAAATGTTGATAAGTAAGGATATAATAAGTACTTCAAGATATAGAGTATCAATGTCTAAGAGTGGCCCTTCCAATGGGTATGAATGAGTATGAGTATAAAAATTTATGAATCACGATTCATAATATACTCATACTCATGTTTTCAATATTCATTGCTGATCTCTGCGGATAATAGCATTAGATTTGGATAGAAAATATTTGAAAGAGCTTTTATGGTCCTCCGATGATTCCCCATGGAAAATGAATCAATATAATGAAATTATAATGAAATCGCTTTAACAGAATTATTGGCGATGTACAGGCACAATTAAAATGAGATGCTCTAGACGGATAAAACTGCATACGCATTCACCATCTCAGATTATTTCGGTTAAAATCCATAAATAAAATAATTAAGAGGAATAAATAAAAGAACTTATCTGCTTCGACATCAGAAAAATGTGGTCCACTTTCGCAAGCATATTAACCGCATAGAACTCATGAAATTAAAATTAAAGGCTAATAGCTAGCCATTGGAATTTCGGCAGATATGCACATGCAGAGATATAGAGACCTGAAAATTATGAAGAAGAAGAGTCTTGAATTTATAAACTACAGGTTTATTGCATAATAAGAGAAAATTTCTCACAACAGGCAAATAATAAATGATTTATGTCTTCAATTAATAAGTGATATGGCTTTCAAAAGTTTTCGAGGAGCGATGGTATTTTACAGAGTGCTTATATAACCTCGAGGTACTCATTGGTCTCAAGAGAGCATGATCACACGAGGCTTAGAATTATTTTGTTCACTGTTTCATTTACTTATACGAATTACCCCGCTTACACGACACAATTATAATTCGTTTTGATGATCTTTTTCTTTGCCTTGTCGATTTTAACTATCGTGTTTTATAAATGAGACAAAATAAAAAAACCGTTAACGTAGACAAAAAAAAAGTTAGCGAATTAAACAAAAACATTTAACATGGACCAACACCCTATAAAAATTATAGATCACATTGATCCTGTATTAATCCACAGGGTAATTTTAACTGAATTTCTTGCAATTTGGTTGATTCACTATTAAAATTTGTGTGTAGGGAATTAGGTAATGCGGCTCATAATAGGGGGTTGAATGTATTGATATGAAAGCTAATTACGAAAAAACGTTATAGTGGCATAATAGAACTGTGATTGAAAAATTTATCGAATACAATTCACCTAAAATCAAAATAAACTTCGCGATCTACTTCGAGTGAACATGCACTAAAGAAGGCTGAGGAGGCTCAGTAGCAGGTTTGGCTACCTACTGGGGAGTCCAATAAAACCCTTATTTAAGTGGGTATTTATTTGATTGGGTATTAAATTTAAAAGTTTTTGCAGTTTATTTACAACAAAAATAAGAAAAATGTATGTATTAGGAGCACAAATTAATTCCATCCCTTTTTTGAGCTCAAAATCTTTTACACGCCTCTGAGGCAATTTCCAAATCCTGTCTCAGAGAAATTATTCGCCTTTTGCGACGACCCCACTTTGAAGCCGATTTTATATTTATTCATAAGAAGTGATTCGCTGACCTGTCAATAAATATTGTATCCGTCGAAAAAGCCAACAGTAAGAATGATCAATGCTTGGAGAATACAGCAGGTACGGCATTTGATCATTTCCAACAATTGTTTAGCAACTTCTGCAATTTATCTCTATTTCCGTCTGTTTTTAAATTCCGACCATTTTCTCTTAATGCACGGTTTGAACGAAGTAATTGCAGACCTCTCCGATCACCGAGTTCTAGCAACTCATAGTACACAATGCCACCTTGATCCCCACAAAAACACAAAATTGCATTATAGGTAGTAAAACAACGTAATTGTGTCGGGTGGGCCATTTAAAACTGTAGGCGAACAATTTCCATAGTCATGGATTTTGCAATGCTCACAGTAGGATTCTGATTAATTGCCTTAAAATGGGTGAACAATTAGCTGCAAATATTATTCAAAGCTTTCTTATGAAATACATTATATTCTCCAGATTTAGTTCCTTGCGAGTTTTTTCTTCTTTTCAGATTTAAAAAAATAACTAAACGATAAGCAGTTTCAGTCATACGAAGAGCAATCTAACGATTAACGTATACATTTATATAATTTGGATGGAATAAAAAATAAACCAAAAACGCTGAACTTGAAATACCGATCAAGAACAAGACCATATTGCCCAAAACAATAGCCACAGAACATTGATACTTTTCTCGTATTACTCTGCGCCAGTGTTTTCTGGTTATCACTTACACTGAAATTTTCTCTTCTGACGCCTGTAGAAATTATTTTAAAAACTTAAAAAAAAAGTTATAATTCAGCATATAAAAGGTTATTATTCTCAATAGAACGTTTGCGTTTGAATGTTATTCACAAAAAATAAAAAGCAGTCATCGTATCGTAAGAGTATTGAAATTCGCGTGTTTTATTTTTGGAATTCAAAAATCCATATTAAAATATATTTTGTTTCCTAAACGCCCGTACATTAAATAAAATATTTAATAACTTTTTTTCTATTTATATTATTACCGCAATTTATATGTACGTTGAGTGAGAATTTATGCTCAAATGGCATATTTCTCAAGCAGTATATACATATGAAAAGGCTTAAAGAATGACAGAGATGAGGGTTAAGAAGTATTCAAATAGATTTTCTATTTAAACATATTGATAGAAATGGATATTGACGTCAAATATATTTACCCAAGACGTAAGGAAAAGATGGATTACACCCTCATATTAAAAGTTTTCTATAACAAAACAAATATTTTTCAAAAAAATAATGTTTGAAAAGGAATTTGTTGGCAGATGTTGTAGCAGAAGGATGAATGAAAGAAAAAAAATATACCCTTCCTACTCGTATGTCAACATAAAATATTGTGACTTGAACATATAAACGGGTATTCGGGTAATATTGTATTAAGGAATATCAATTTAAAGATGACTTTAGGTCAACTGTACAATATTTTGGCTTGAGATTGGGAAACATTTGATTATAACCCTCATATTCATAAAATTTAAAATGAGTTTGAAATGTATTTTATTGGAAATTTTGGGGATAAATGTATCGAGATTTTTTAACTTTATTATTGTGTGCGGACATTTATTGGGTTAGCAACTCAACGGGTTTTATTGGTTTTTTTTTGTGGGGGGGGGGGGTTTCATAGGATGTTATAACTGCTTCCAAATTTGATTTAAATCGACCATATTTTTTTTTTTTTTTTGTTAATACAACACGTTGTTTTAGTATTTACAGGCAATTTTGCACTCTTAGTGGAATCAAGGCGGCATTGTGTACTATTAGCTGCTAAAACTCGATGACCGAATCAGACTGCATTTACTGGTATTGAATACTGCATTATGAGAAAAGCGGCCAGAATATGAAGACAGACAAACAGATAAAGTTTTCATTTTGCATGACAAAGCTCATTCTCACGTTGCAGAACTTGTCAAACAATTCTGCATCCATCGTATACTCCAAACACTGCTCCTTCCGACCATTGGCTGTTTCGACGAATACAATATTTCATGGCATGTCACCGATTCACTTCTTTTAAAGAAATATAAAATCTGCTTCAAAGTGGATCAACTCAAAAGACGAGAAGTTCTTCTAAAACGCGATTTGAACATTGGCTCAAAGATAAGAAAAAAATATAAGCAGTGATTTGTTCAATTTGTACTTTGATACATTTGTTAATTCATTATCTTGTTTGAGCTGAAATAAAACTGACCCAATTAATTTGTACTCCCAATACGTAAATTTTAATTATTTTTTTTCTTTGTAAATAAACTATGAAAGCCTGAAAATAAAAAAAGCCACCCGGGTTTTTATTTAATATAAAACCCAATAAAACCCATCCGGCTTACCCATTGGCTTGCCAACCCTGTTAAAAAAAGATTGAAGGCTTAAACGGTGTTGTTGTACTTAGTCCCATGTTCCGGAGAGCCTTCATTACCTGTAGGCAAATAGTCTTTGATTTGACGAAGCTTCTAAGAAAAAAGGGCAGACTTAGACATTTACTTGATATCAGACATTCAGGCAGCTTTGAAAACTTGGTCATTGTATGAGTTAAATTCAGAGCTGGTTATGGATTGATACCTTGAAATAAACATGAGAAGATCCCGGGTAATGAGGGACAGCTTGGCAACCAAAGAACTGATTGCTTAGAGGAAATCTCAGAGAATAAAGAGGATTAGCTCATATACCAGGTATACCGTTATGAAATGAGTGTTTTTTGTGAAGATAAATCGCTAATTAATGGGAAAGTAAATAATATTTTATTCAAAGTGTTGGCCACTGCTGGCCACACATTTTTCTCATCTTTCAGGGAATTTGTGAATTTCTCGACAATAAAACTGGTCGTCAAACTAATTAGTCACCCGATTTTTGATTTCCTCTTAGAAATCGAAATGCTGCTCAGCCATTGCGTGTCCATGGATAAAAACAAGTAGTAGTCAAAAGGAGCCAAGTCTGGCGAATACTGCCGGTAGGGTGACAGACCATAGCCTAAAGCTTTAATTGTATACTGAACCGGTTATGCTTTGTGTGCAGGTGCATTGTCATGTTGCAAAATTACCTTGACGTATCTTGTGGCCTATTCTGGTCGTTTTTCGATCAACGCATGGTCAAAATTGATCACTAGTTGTCGGTTGTGGTCTGTATTAACGGTTTCTTTAGGTTTTAGGAGCTCGTGGTACGCTAAACTTTCTGGTTTCATTAGACACACAGTATTGTCTTCTTGCCAAATCGATCTGGTTTTGCGACCGAAATTGATGGTTGTCCCGGCTAAACCTATGATTTTTCCAGTTTAGGATTCTGTAAGTAAATCAATTTTTCATTGTCGATAAAAATTTGAGGCAACACTGACTTTCTATCATGTTTTTGAAGCAAAATTTCACAAGTGGTGTTTCAGTTTTCCATCTGTCTGTCATTTAGTTCATGTAGCATCCATTTTCCAGGCCTTTGGATCTTTCCCATAGCTTTTAAATGGTTAGAAATTGTTTGTTGTGCAACATTTAATATTTCTACCATTTGTATCTGACTCCAAGTGTCACCTTCATTCAGTATTGTTTGCAATTCGGCATCTTCAGACTTTTTTGCTGATCTTCCACGTTCTTTATTTCTCAAATCGATTTAGTGATCTCTGAACATACAAAACTATCTTTTGCACGTGGCTTCTGATAGAGCATGATCACCATATGCCTCGACAATTATTCGATGCGACTTTGCAGCACTTTTCTTCAACTGAAAACTGGTACAAAATTCGCCATCTTTAACACGATGAAAAAATATGATGTTGTGTGTTCACTGATTTGACGTATACTGAATAAGTTTGGCGGATGCCATTGCCAACAAAAAAATAAATTAAATAAATGTTACATATGGAGACATTTGTTACTTGACGCTCCCTTCATACCGGTACACCTGGTAGTATTGAGGCTCTATAGGAAATTCCTGTAGGGTTTATCGGCAAGCTCATAGATAATCAATCAGTTGTTGTCAAGGGGAGCTATGGGTATCAAAAAGCGCTCTATAGGCCTAAGTGTGCTGGAAGTTTGTTCGGCAGCCTTTCTTCACCTAACCTAAAATAACACATCTTCAAAAATGACACTAAATTCAAACAAACAAGTTAACTGGCTTTGTTTGAAATCCTTAAAATTATTCTTTTGGTCGTGGTGCGTGTAGCCTTAATCCACCAAATTAAATCTCTATTTTAGCAGAAAATCCTTTTCTTGTGACTGATTATGTAGACATCAGTAATGAAAAATAAATAAATATGTATTGTTACGGTTTAACCTTCTTAAAATATTTGAGTTCTTTTTAATGGCGTCAAAATAAACTAAACAACACGTTGTTATTGTTTTGCAGTTTGTATTTCCTCACTTTACAATACACAATTATAACTATACAGTATCTAACTTATTTATCTTGCACTTAATATTCGTTTATACAGCACTTGTAGTTACGCCTAAACACGACTTTACTTTATGACCGCAAAACGATAACTATTTTGACGTAGACAAAGCACCCTCCTTATGTACCTAATTGCATATAGCTTGGAAAGTTCCGGAAAAATATCAAACGCTCTCAAAACCTGTATTTTATATCCGTTAATTTTAAACATGTAAGATTGTTCTGCCCAAAGATGGTTGAATTGGCAATGCCGTTAAATAACGGGTCCGCCATCTAACGTTTTTTTCAACTAGTGCTTATTTCGTGAATGGTAACACTTAGCTCATGTCTGATTTGACAGATTATTAGCTTTATCCTTCCGCTGAACGAATATGGTTGTGTATACGCTTGAACAACGCTGGGAAATATTGCGACATTACTTTGATCAATCGACTTACAGAAGATGCCGATTTTGCCAAAAATAAAAAACATCTTTTCAGATGAAGCTCATTTTGATCTTGGCGGGTATGTAAACAAGCTAAATTGTTGCATTTGAGGCACGAAAACCCGCATGCATACATTGAAAAGCCGATACACTCAAGACGAGTTATTGTTTGGTGCGGATTTTGGGGCAGAGGCATAATTGGGCAATTTTTCTTCGAAAATGAGCAAGGCGTGGCCGTTACAGTCAATGGCGATCGTTATTGGGTCATGTTGAACGAATTTTTGTTCAAAAAAAATTGAAGAGGAGGATATTAGCATCATTTGGTTTCAACACGACGGCGCTACGTGCCACACAGTCGAAGCTACACTCGATGTTTTGCGCCCTGTTTTTGAAGATCGCATTATCAGTCGCATAGCTGCTGTCGTTTGGCCACCTCGGAGCAGCGATTTGACACCGTTGGACTTTTATTTGCGGGGTGCCGTCAAAGATAAGTGTTACGCCAGCAAGCCAGAGACAATTGACGCTTTAAAGGACAGTATTCGTGAGGCCATTGGTGAAATACAGCTGCACACAATCGATAATGTGCTTAAAAATTGGACCTATCGTGTAGGCTACTGCATGGCCAGCCGAGGCAGCCATTTGAATGAAATTATTTTCCATTATTAACCGGAAGGATTGTGATTTCAAATAATAAAAGAAATTTGAGAAAATATTCAGTAGTTTTTTTTATAGCATTTTCAAGAAAAAAATGTTATTTGGCAGACCCTTTATATAAATCAGTACGGCATTACGAGGGTAACACACTATCAACCTTGACACAAACCAATAGACAAAAATCCTACACTACAGTCTCTGATATGGGGTATTTTCTTTTTAGGCACTTTTATTTACATAAAGAACTAAACAGAATATAATCCATAAATCACATTTAAAAATATACAATTAAATACACACAATTGAAAAACTATTTAAAATTAAATTTAATAATATTTAAAATAATTCCACGTGTATAAGTTTTTTCTTGTATACTCGCATACATACATAGTAATGAAATTCAGCAAAAAATCCTTTTTTTTGACGACTTTACCATTAAATCTTAAATTATTCAAAACAAAAACAAGAGAACGACAACAAAAATTATTTTATAGAGAATTCTGTATAGGCGTTGCTTTACTAAGGGAGACAGACAACAGTAAATATCCGGTTAACAAAAAACAACAACAAAAATTAAATACAAACTATGCAAACACCCATATTAAATATGTTTCAAAACAGCAACAACCATAAAATGTAAGCAAAAATTTCCTCACTATATGGTATACTTAGAGACAGAGAGAGGAAAAAGATCAAAGCCTATAAAAACAACTCATACACACACATAGATAGCAGCATGCAAATAAAAACACCTACGCATGTAATAATGGACGATAATTTATGAAGAATTTACGCAAATATAGACACTTACAGACACACACACACCTATAAATATTTGCTTACTTCTCTATTCTCTTATACACCATACCCATACACATACGAGTACATACATATATAAAATTGTATGTTAAGTTTGCATTAAATAAACAAAGAATAGATTTCATAGACTACCACTTTTGAGAGCATTGACACTCTACATTGAATTGTTGTTGCTGTTGCTGTTGTTGTTGTTTTTGTTTTTGTTGTTATATTACTGTTTATTTAGCCAGGTTCTGTTGTATACTTTTTGAAGCTGTGTACAAGTGTGCGTGTGTGTGTGTGTGTGAGTGTGTAAAATGTATATGAAAATTTGTATAGAATGTGTTTTTACCGTTAACTTGTATTTACATTAAATGGTAGTTATAAAAACTTGACAACAACTGCAAAACGACAATAACAACAACAATATAAAAGTTTAAGCTAGAAAATGTCTAAGTTTTGTAAATGGGGGGGTTTATTTGAGTACATTTGAGTTAAAGGTGAATTAAAAACACTGGAGATGCCAGGTTGTTCATTAGAACAGAACTAAATTGGGTTTTGCTTCACAGATATAAAAAAAATTTTAAAGTAATAAAAACCATATATAAAATCGTTTGTGAAGCTTTATTATAAAATATTAACACTTTTTGGCTATAATGCTTATGCAGTTAACAGATTCCAATACCTTTACCACTAGAGGACAAAATATAACCTTGAGGCTTCGATAATAGAAACTCAATTGGTATGTTTTGTTTAATTTGTCAGACCTTTCAATAAAAATTAGTCCTCAGTACGACAAAATCATGGAGCACTTCTTTGATTTTATAGCATTGATCTGTGCAAATTTTGCACTACTACAGGACACTGAGCCTTCAATAAAACAAAAATGTTTGTATCGAAGTAACACTTATTGTGTGCATAACTCTAACTAAATGCAGGATTTGTGACAAATAATAAGCGTTTATTTTAAGACATTTAAACAATAAAAATTAATGCAGAATATTTGTCAACTTTGGCTAAAAATTTGAGCCAATTTTCTGCCGACATATGGCTTTCACGCCAAAACATTAATTTCATTCATTCGTTTAGAACTGCTGATCATGTTGAGATAAATCATATCATATCTAGCGTGTCGATCGTCAGCGCCTTTTCTCCAGTTCTTTGCTCGTGTTCAATCCACTTTATACTCTTACTTTATACAGCTCTATTGCGCCTGATTATATCAAATTCGGTAATATTTTTCATTTAATTTCTTGGACGAAATTATTATTTGGGTTTACGTTGGAGCCGAGATAAAAAATGTCGTTTACTTTCAAAGTTTAAATTTCTTCATTTACTCGTTGTAGTAGACACGCAGTTTGTCTGCAAGTAGAAACCAAACCATTTGTTTATTTTTGTTCTCCTTCACCACCAACCCCATTTTTGCTAATTCTCTCTAAATTTTTCTAAATACTGCAGTAGTCTGTCAGTTTTAATTGGTAGCCAGACACGAATCCAGCTCACTTGGGTTCAATATTGATACCACTGTGATGCCCGTAGATGGTAGCGCCCCGACCCGAAACGAAGCAACTAGACGTATGTACAAAAGATGACAGCCTGTTGATCTTTATATCAGCCAGGTCTGATAAGGCATGCAGAAACGGACTGTCAAGGAAAATAGTCCTAGATTTGGACACTGACAGAGGAAATGTTCAACAGTCTCTTCCTCATCCTCATGCTGACAACTCCTAAAGTAATTGAATGGTAGACCTAGTCTATCAGCGTGAACATCAACCACCTAGTGACCAGTGATAATAGCCGCCAAAATTCGCTACATCCCCGTAACGGAACGAGCCCGATCGTACAGGCTATAAATTTGTCTCGATACAGAGTAGGAGGATTCATTCCCCCACAATACCTGTGACCCGTATATTGCAGAACCAGGAGTCTACAAGAGGAAAGTGGCATTCCAATCATGTGGTTGCCAGGGAGAGAGCCTTCGCTAGCTAGTGCGTCCGCCACAGTGTTAGTTCGGTTGTTACAGTGGCCCCTTATCCAGATAATATCCAGGTCTGAATATCTCGCCCTCTCTGTTAAATATACCCTGCATTCAAATACAGATCCGGATATCAACAAATGTGGTCCCTTATCTCAAAACACTTAAAATATTTTTTCACTTCTATTTCTTATTCTCAAAGGTTTCATCAAAATAACACGGCTTTATTTTCGTTCAAAAATGTTTAGCATTAGGGTGGGTACGAAACGAGTTCTTAAAAGTCATGACTAGAGCTTGACGTGGTACTAAAAAGTATTAAAGACATAAATGTAGCCCTTACAGAGCCATGAACACTGGTATACAAAACGCTATGATCGGACCAAAAAGGGCGGTATTTGTAGGCGTAGGGTGGGTACGAAACGAGTTCTTAAAAGTCATGACTAGAGCTTGACGTGGTACTAAAAACTATTAAAGACATAAATGTAGCCCTTACAGAGCCATGAACACTGGTATACAAAACGCTATGATCGGACCAAAAAGGGCGGTATTTGTAGGCGTGGCAAAAAATTAAAAAAATTAATTTTGGAATTTTTTTTTACATTATCTTTAATCTTAGGGGGTTACAGACACAATTTTTTTTTTTTTTTGTATGGAGGGCGAACCTCTCTACTGGGCGTCTTTGCCTTTCAGGCTGAAATTATCACTTCTTAAATCCACAAACTATCTCTACAATTTGAAATTAATAGAAGACATCCAGCTGCTTTCCTTTTTTTAATAAATAGATAAATAAAGAAAAAATTAAGGCAAATGATGCAAATGACAGATGCTTGGTTCGTTGGTTAACGCACCCATGTAGGAACTACTTACATAAAACTCCACGGCGACGGAAGTGTTCAACTGCCTTTTATAAGTTGTCACAACTACGACAATGGTCGTTATATCATAAAACTATTCTACCGACAAGTTGTTCCAATAGGCCAGTGCATGGAAAGTGCGGCCATTAGTCTGTTTTACATGCCCTCTGCATGACCAGTAAGCGATCTAATGTGCCGTATATCATACTCACCTTCAATCTGACCGATGCAGATAACAGTTAAGAGTAGCCTTCTTCAACGAACTAATTGATGACAGATATTTACCCTTCGGAATTCCGTAGATATTAGTAAAACCATTTGTTGTGAATATCACATTACACTAAAAGTTATTCAAAACACAAAGTGCCATGAAACTTCGTTTCAAAAATATATTTTTACGTGTTTCATTTCAAATTTAATTTCTGAGGGTTTAACAAAAAATAACCTTTAATTAGCTTAAGCGTTTTAAATTTATTTATTTTTGTTTATTGAAATATATTTGCTTCAACAATATTTCTCTTCTTTCTGCAGATATTCCAGTTAAAGTTTAAAATTTACTCAATAAAAATAAACAAAAAGCTGTAATAGAAAATAAAATCCCATTAATATACCAGGTAAGTTCAAAATAAAAATTACAGCCTGGCAACACTTTTAGCTTCCATTCTAGTTTGTTTGTTTTGTAAGAAAGTACAGAGAGAATTCGCAAAAAACAGCAAACAAATATAAACAAACAAACACAACAACAACTTTAACAACAGCATTAACAAATAACGGCAAAACTTTTCTTTTAACGAGTACACTTCTAGTACTATGGAAAGGAGAGAGAGAAGAAGAGCAATAAACTTAAAAGTGTAAATATTATCAAAACTGTTTACATTGACAGTGAAAATGTGTTTTTCGTGTAATACTATGTTTACTTCTATTTAAGTTTCCCTCTCTTTTTTCACTCACTCTCTCTCTCTCTCTCTTTAACGTTGCATGGCTAACAAACAAGTTTTTTCAGGGGTCAAGCATTATTCTTTGCTGACTTTAATATATCAAAGTATGTGTAGGAATAGCAAAAGTACGACAAGTACCCATATACATACACACATACACACATACAGTTACAGACAAAAACAAATTTATTTTTACCTACACACTCTGTTTTTCTTTCACATTTTCAGTTTCACAACAATACTTACACTCTGAGTAAGCAAATAATCTCAAGCTAAATCCGAGGCATATAGCCAAAGTACAAGGCAGTACAAAAAAAAAAAAAAAATCATGAGGACCTTCATTTTTGAACTTTCCTTGACTGGTTGTGTGTACGTATGTATGTGTAGAATCTTAAATTCATAATTTATGGCTGAAAAATACTAGAGTTTTTGAATTTACTTGCAAAAATGCGTACTTAGTTCATTTTAGGATTAAATGGATAACGTAGAATAGAGCACATCTTACTCCATATTAAGAATATTGTTGCAGCATAATTCAAAAGAAATCGTTCTTTTAATGTAATGGCCTACATCATATATGGCCAGAGTAGCACTCAAGTGCGCGAGTATAATTCGCTCCAAACAAAACTATTCAGCAGATAATAACAAATGAACAACAATTTCATTAAGTTGTGTGATAGCTTTTGACGAAAGCACATAAATATCGCCTTGCGTACTAAAATAGCTTATTTGTTTTGTTGTTTACTTTTTTAATTTTTCTCTTCAACGCACACTGCGAAAATTGTATACTACTACTACTACAAATGCATTTTTTTCTTTGGCCAACTTTGCTCTACATATGTATGTATAAGCCCTTTATACCACCTTGATCAAAAACTTTCTGGAATAACCCCCGTAAGGCGGTCCCATCGTTTCGATTTGACTTCCTTTTTTTGTTAAATTGATACATATGTTGTTCCTTCTAAATATTAGTCAAGAGTACATCAACAAACTTGTATTAAATTTTGAGTAAAAAATGGATTTAATGGTGCGCGGAGATTGCAAATGTTGAACAAGTGTTTCAGCAACGATTCTCTAAAGAAAACGTGGTCGTGAGTCAATCGAAGATATTGATTGCAGTGGCAGACCATCGACATTGATAAAGTAAAAGTAATGTTGGTCACTAACCGCAAATTAACCATCAGGGAGATAGCGGAGGACTTGAACATTGCCTATGGATCCGTTCAAGACATTTTGGATAATGATTTGGGTTTCCGTCGTGTAGCAGCAAAGTTGGTGCCAAAATACCTCAATTTCATACAAAAAAGAGACCGTGTTGAGATCGCAAAAGACATGATTTGCGATGCTGAATCAAAAAGGATCATTACTGGAGACGAAACATGGGTTTATGAGTACGGCACGCAATCCAGACATCAGGCAAGTAAATGGCGTTCACCAAAAAAAGAAGACAATTCTCACTGGTTTCATGGATTAGAACGGTGTAGTGCATCATAAATTTTTGCAAGAAGGCCAGACAGTAAACAAAAAGTATTATTTGGGCGTTATGAGATGTTTGTGTAAAGAAATTCGACAAAAGAGACCAGAGTTGTGGGCAGAAATCTCGTGGATTTTGCACTATGATAACGCACCGTCGCACAGTGCCATCATTATTCTATTTTTTTTTTTGACGAAAAATGCAACAAATACCAATCCAACAGCCACCTAATTCACCTTATTTGGCACTCTGTGACTTCGTTCTGTTCAATCGAGTTAAAAAACCATTAGGGGGAACGCATTTCAGCAGCTGATTGGAAATAATGGAAAAATCACAGGAAGCATTAATGAACATACCGAATACCGAATATAAAAAATACTTTGAGGATTGGATCAAGCTTTGGCATAAGTGTGTTGCAGTCGATGGGGATTACTTTGAAGGGAGCAATATAGATTTAGATGAGTAATCTTACATTTCTAATGTTCTGAATAAATTCCGGGAAATGTTTGATGAAGATGGTATGTATGTATCTTGTCGAACAACAGTTCGTAGAACATCTCTAGTGTGGATATAAGTTAGATTTTTAATTTTTTTTTTGTTTTTAAATTTTAGGGGGGTTTTTAAAGAAAAAATTTCTTTAAAGTTTGTTTCATGTGAATACAAAAAAACAAACAATTTACTAAGGAGTGGTTCCTTTAAGTCCTATAGGACATAAGTTACGCTGATCTCAATACCACACAGTGAAGTATACATCTGTCATTATACCTGAAGTTCTAGCCACAAGCGATATACAACTCTCAATTAAAGGCAATATGTTTTGGGTTTAGAGCCCTCGTTTTGGTTTTGAGGACAATTTAATCCCTTATCCACCATTTGCTGAATTGGTTGCGACGCAATTACACACGAAGTCAGTAGCCTTTTCCTGAGACATCCACTTAAATCACAATCAACACGTGTACTTTTAGAAAGACTTTGTCCAGACGAAACCTCTGAGCCACTTAGTGCTCTTGGTACAAAAATTAAGTTTCTGCTTCAACCACATAGACCCTTCCTATCTATTCTATTGATATACCAGACTACCTAGTGAAAGGTACAAAGTCACCTAATTGCTCAAAATCACAATTTGTTATATTTATCAAATCATATGACTTCCACAGAACATATTCCGCTGTTGTTTGCGCTACTTTTTAAATAAGGTTCCTCTGTCCTAGGTCTTGGAGTACCGTGCATCTTCAGTTGTTTTTTGGACGACCGTGGCATCTTGCACCCCGAGAGGATTCCACCCTAGTTCATGAAAAGTTTTCCGGCATTTTCTACGTCTTATTTGCTTGAGTATGGGTTTTTCGTTAGTCAGTTTCATAATTCATCGCAACTTCGGAATTATAATAATTAAGAGGCTTCAACTCCCCTCCAGATTATGCATCTAGGCAGCATCAGTAGCAAGGAAACGAACCATTCTTGATAGGATTCTCATTGAGAGGTAACAGGCACGTTGGAGGGACAACGACAATTGAAGTGTGACGTATAGATTTGTGCCTTACCTTCGGTTCGTACTTTAGTGGGGATCAGACGGAACTGTATGGAGGCTGGACGAGTTTGCCTGCATTGTCTTTACTAGGATGGTTTCAAGGGTTGTGGTATGATAGTGTAACAAAAATCAGGTTGGGCTCCCTGTCGTTTATTACATTGCTAAAAAGAATAAAGAAAAGCCTCAAAAACAACTGTACGTGCTGTTTACAGAGAACCAAATCGACAACAACAACATTAGCAGAAATGTAGTACATAAAAAAAACGGCAACAACAAAAACAGGCAGAAAATAAAACAAGTAACAAACAACAACAAATAACAAGATCTGGAAGAAGTAGATGTTTACATTTGCATGGCTTCATAAGAATTGAAAAAGAAGTAAAGGCAAGAAATGGAATCCATCTGAAACATTGAGAGGTTGAAGAGCATTCGTAGTATTGCTTACTCAGCCATATAAAAAGAACAACGGTGCGGACAGCGAACAGTTTATGTTTTATAAACTCAGCGTAAAGAGAGTTTATAAGTATTAAACTCAGTGTGACAAGTTGGAGTGAAGTAAGAACCAGTTTAGCTGGAGCTAACATAGTAAAGAGAGTTAAGTGTGGAAAATTTCTGGTTGAAAAGGTTGTGATCGAGCCTAAGTTGTAACAACGATCGGGTTGGAAGATCTTTAGGCGGAAAATTCTGTTGAGTATTTGTTATTGTTTACAAAGTTGTGAACAGACGAAGTAATTAAGAACAGAAATTTTTATTGCGCGTTAAACACAAAACTATGTTGAGTAAAGGATTTTAGTTAAAAACCAAACATAAGATTTATTTTGTTTTTACTACAATCTACGAACTCATAAATAAACGTTTTTAAAACGTCAAGTCGTAACAATAGGTTCTTTTCCGGCATCATTTGCAGTAGATTTTCCGTGAGCATACTCTGATGCTTATTAGACTGTGATGGGCTTGTCTGGTTGTGTGATTGTGTCGTTTGTATGGTTGTTTGATTGTTGCTTTGTCCAGCGTCTTTTGTGACTTAAACTGATAGTTGCATTTATGCTACAAAGTTTGATCGAAGGCTAAATTCTGGTACCATGCGAGTGGGGAGCTTTAGGGATCTAGGACCCTGCCCGACTATGGAGCAACGTGGTGGCTGTGGTTTATACCCAAATCACGGGGAGAGCGTTGGCCCGATATGGTGTTACATTCTTAACCGGGAGCCAAAGATTGATAAGAGTTTAGATAGTCTCCGACACTTTACCAAGGTGAAAGTCGTGTCTAAATAACATGTCTTGGAATTTGGTACTCACATGTGGTTTTTATCATGTGTAGGGGCATTGGTGGATGCATTGTGTTTATACAAAATATACAGAGGAAATTGTGTCTAGGCAATGACAGTAAATCAATCATTTGCAAAGTTGAAAGGCAAAAATAATTGCAACAAAACTAAAACAAGGCTAAGATATCTTGTGGAAGCCATATGCTGATGTGAAGTTATTCACCTAATTTATAAATCGTTTGTACACTAATTTCATTAGTCTTCTTCGAACACATATCCTTTTGAATATAAAATGAAAGCAAAGAAAAATCAATTTTTTTCACCCCTAAGAGAAATAATTCGTTTGATTAATTCTTATCTCCCCGCAGTATTTTTCTTACTTTTTACATATTTTTTGTGGAAATATCACCTCAAACTAAAAGTCTTTTATGAGCTACAACAGAAGAAAAAAGTAGCAAAAAATGTTCACAAATTTATTCAAACTCTGTTCCAAAACATTCTAAAACACTTGTCATGTCAGTCGTTAAATTAAAACTATTGCAGGCAAAATTCTTTCAAATACACATTCTGTTAAACACAAAAGCAAAAGAACTCCCAAAAAGTTTAGAATTGAATTTTATTTTTTTAAGCTTTTCGTCCATTTGAAAATTTTTATCAGAAATATTTGTTTGCATTTAATATTCATGGAAAGGATGAAAGAAAAAAATGTTCAAGTTTTTGTTTTGGCACAACTTTTGTTTGGCACCTTGAAAAAATCATCCTGGAAAATAAAAAAACTAAAAAAAAAGTGTTGCAACCAATTTGTTTCTTTGAAAACACAACAAATAAAAATACTAAGAAAAATTGCAAAACAAAAAAGTGTAACAAAATTTGGTTTTTTTATCTTTGTTATTGCAGCACAAATTAAAATTGAAAAATTTGCATAAACGCCACAGTTTTTTTTGCAACACATTTTGAAGTCGGAACGTTAGATAAGAAAAACCAAAGTATAAAATCTTGAGCTATAGTGCCAAAGAATGTAAAAAAAATTTTTTGAGAAGACTTTACTAAGACTTAATCTGTTACGGCTGCTGTCGAAAACAGAAGAAATGTTATAGAAATTAGTAGTTCCGTGTAAGAAAACTTCTAAAAGGCAGTTCAAAGAATGAACCATTTTTCCTTTCAAGTTTACACTAAAGAACTATTGAAATTAATACTTTGAAGCTATTGTTGCGCTACAATATTTTGCTAGTTTGAGACTCCAAATGTGATTCCACAACACTTGGTCCCTCCAACGAAGATGTGGTAGTTCTCTTAGCGCTTTTCAGCTTATGATACCGTTACGAAGGCCAGATTTGTCCTGGTTGTTAAAAAAGAGACTTGGGTAAGACTTGGGTAAGCCGTTGCATCTCAATACGTTTTACTTTTTCCACATTCACATTTTTTGTTAGTTGACATAAATATATATTTGTTTGTATATTTAGCAGTCTTATTAAATCGAATTATGTATGTGTCATGTAAACAGCATGATTCGCAATCAGAATGGAAATAACAAATCGAGTAATTTCGTTTATCATGCAAATATGCTATTAAATAGGAAAAAAATTCTTAAATTATCTTCCTGTTGTTGTATGTGTACAACACTTCTCATAATCTTATATATAAAAATGAATGTGTGTTTGTATGTTTGTTGGCTTGTTTGTTTGTGCCTTATAGACTGCTAAATGACTATGGCGATTTTCTTGAAATTTATACAGTATTTCTCTGCAAGAATGTAGAGGCTATATAAATTTCAAAAACTCCAACTGGGCAGTGCCACGCCCATATAAAGTAAATATTAATTTTTCTATATCCTCAAAAGGGTAAAAGAAATATTTTCCAAGTCTGGCCCAAATGGATTCACAGTCAAGACAAATCAGCAATCAAAAAGCTGGCGTTGCATCTCCAATAAAAGCTAAATATTCATTTCATTATAACTTGAGAACGGTTAAGGCTAAAGTTTCAGTATTTGATGTGAATGACTTCGTAGTCGATACAAATCACCAGAAGTGGCCGAAACTGAGCAAGTGCGCGTGGTATATCCTATAAGAAGTAAGCATTGATTTTGGTACATCTTAAGAACGGTCAAAGCAAAAGGTTTTGAGTTTGGTCTGAATGACTTCGTAGTCGATACAAATCACCAGTCAAAAAGTGGGTGAAGTTTGAAAAGTGGGCGTGGTACCTCCTATAAAAACTAAATATTGATTTTATTACACTGTGAGAACGGTTAAAACTAAAGTTTCAGTATTCAATCTCAAATTAGCGGAATATGATAAGTGGTCGTGGTACCTCCCATACAAAGTAAATATTTATTTTTGCAATAGCAGAAGTTTCTAAATTACGTTTAAACAACGTCGTGAGCAATACACATCGTCAGTCAATAACTGGGCGAGATTCAATAAGTGGGCGTGGCACTTTCTATTCATACTAAATATAGAATTTTGTATATGTGGACAATGAAAAGTATTAAAGCTTCGTTATCTATCCAAATTAGCCAAAAATCGGAAATTGCAGTAAGCACACCGGATAAAAGCTACAGTATGCGACAAAATATATGCACGAGCTTGTACTTACTATCATGTATCGACAAAAATCGTTCAAATACAAAAAAGATCATTTCAACATTAGAGGAATGATTAGAGAAAATTCGAACGTCCGTTTCCGTCCATCAAGCTGTCTAACAACCATACACAGAGGTGGTAGACCACTGAAAAGTAGGAAAAGGAACGACAAGGCGATACTCCGTTAAATTAAAAAGTATGTCTTTATATCAATTAAAATTTAATGTTTCGATTAGATGCATCCAAACACGTTCTGTAGACGGCGGATTATTATAATGCCATAGTAACTTAGGTATACTTTAAATGGTAGACTGTACTCTTTTCTAATGAATCTAAGTTTAATGTGAGATGTTCTAACTCCTGGGTATACCAAAGACACGGTAAAACATAAAGAATTAAGTGTTTTAGTCTGGCAATGTCTTTCTAGTCATGGAACTGGGTTGATTCGTCTACAAGAATATCCTCGAATTCACACTGATATCGCATTCAGAGGAGAAAATGCTACTTGATTGGATATATCAACAGGACAATAACCCAAAATGCACAGATAAATGAAATAAAAGAGAGCTTTGTAAGCAAAAAAAAAAAAACACGTTTTGAAATGTCTAGCGCAAGCGCCAAATCTCGATCACCCAGAGAATTAATGGTGTATTTTAGATAACAAAATAAACCGCGATAATTGCAGAAATAAGGCCGACTTTATTGATAAGTAGAAATTGCATTGAATTAAATTTCTGGTGAAATTTTATCAAATCTAATCGTGTCCATAACATGAATATGTAAAGACCTTTCAAAAAATTAAGGGATAGGCAACTAAATGTTAGTAAAATTAATATTTTAAGTGAATTTATTGGAGTGGTGCTTATATTTTGTCGCATTCAAAAAAAGCTGTAATATTCCATCCTGACAATACGCGACCACATTCAAAAACTTTTAAGAAAATAGAGGTTTATTTTGCCGTTTTAAAGTCCTAACTTTGTCTAACCCGACTACCATTTGTTTGCATGTTTCAAAATAAAAGTCCGAAATTAACAGGAAATGCCACATATTTAATAGTGAATAATTCAAATATACAGATCAGTGAACTTTTGAATGCAATTTCAATTCAAAATATTCTGCAATTACCAAAATGTGCATTATTTGAAGACATGATGCGATGTCTAGCAACTTATTCGTAAAGTAAATGATTCATAAGGAGATTTTTAACCCATCAATCATGTAGTTTTTTTTCTTGACAAACATGGCATAAAACTGTAACATTTTGCAGCCTTGCAACGTACCAAAACCAAGACATATTTCTACTACAGATACTGCATTTCATGGCATTCAAAAGCCTTTATAACTTTTCTTATGTTTTTGTTTTAAGTTTTACAAAAGAGAAAAAAAATATTTTTAAAATTATTAAGAAATATTTTATTGCTTCAGAAGAAAGAAACAAAAAAAAGAAAGAAGAAAAATATTTTTATTATGGCAACAAAAAATATATATTTTCCTTTACAACCGTTATGACTATAAAATATAATAATTTCCTTACTAACACCCTCCCCCCTCTCTTTGTTATGTTATGAAGGCAATAAAATCCTTTGAGTCCTTGTTAAACAATTTTATGGCCTCCTGACTCCTCCTCCTGCAAATGTGTTGCAAAAGATTGCAAGAGAATGTTGAATTGTCGTTGTTATTGTTTTTTCAGCCTTAAACTTTCTTAATGAAATTACAGTTTAAGAGAAACAGATTAAAGCTTTAACTTGATGGCTAAAAATGAAATAAAAATTAATACAAAAAAAAAACAAAAAAAATCGGGAAGAATATAATAAACGATATCAATGGAGCAAAAAAGCAAAAGAGAGCGAGAAACGGAAAAATTTTATGCAAAATTGTTAAAACGTTATAAATTCCAAAACACTCAAAAGCATGAAGTACAAAAAAAAAAAAAAAAAAATGTAAAATGAAAAATGAGAAACGAAAAATCCCATTCGAAAACACACTTAAAACTATACTACTCTGCTCTGCTCTGCTCTGCTCTGCTATAGAAACTACTAAAGTGAACTGAAACTTAACTTAAATGCTGCACAAGCATAACCAACTATACACGACAACAGCCTTGCAAACCTAAGCCGCTATTTGGTAGACATTTGGTCGCTATTCAAACCTAAAAAGGGGAAGTTAAAGGCTGCCTTTAGTACTAGAATAGAAGAATACAAAAAAAAAAAAAAAAACTTAACAAATGGATGGCTGCTGCCATAGAATAGTAAGAAAGAAGCCGAAAAAAATAAATTAAAGAGCAATAGAAAATATGAAAAAATATTATGCATAATCGATTTAGAGCAGCTGTCGTTGGCAGTGAACTCAAGAAATATATATAAATACTTAAGAAATATATACTTATATATATATGTACAGTGGCGAGCACTTTTGGATGCATGGGAAAGCCATTTTAAATTTTTATTTAAACTATTCAATCAAATAATTATAAAAGAAAATAGAATTTAGTTCAATTATATTTAAGAATAAACTAAGGATTATTGCAGTTTCATGAATACCTAAGTCCTAAGTATCCACCTCTGCACGTTTAAAGGGTGGTCGAAGTTGACCCTGGAAAAAAGAAAGACGAGCCTACATGGCCATGATCATGAGTCCCAGTTGACTTCCACAACGGAGTGATCGATACAAACAACAGGTACACCCAGCAGCATTTCAAGATCGATAAATTGCCTTCTCAGGACCTTTATCCTCAGCCTCAATAGTGTTGGAAATTTCACGACTACTACTTTCTCCTCACACCAATAGCTACACAAAGCTAATCCACTATGCCCAAGACGGACCGTATGATCGCCAACTAGACAATGGCTCGAGAGCATACCTACCACGGACGACCAACTGACTAAGCCTCCTCCGATCAACAACTGGACACAGGTCTCTCGCCTACCTACGTGCAGAAATCTGTATCCATCTTCTGAAGAACATATGGGCCAGCACCTAAGATACAGATCACAATTAGAGATAGTCCTACTAATACTTTCTTTTGCTGAAAGAATCTGTGCCATCGTGCCACTGCTGGCCAGTTCTTCCTCTACACATTTCCTCGGAATATCGCTGTGTTCCAGTACTCATAATCATTAGGAGTGCTATCTGGGTTTACGTAAGTCTCGCCACGCTGGTATACCGCACGGTGTCCCCACCTGTAATACCCACAAGACAATATCACAAGTAAGTCCAATTCGAAGGTGTGTTGTTAGCACACTCATAACCTTCATACCTTGTTGGGGAGTTGAAGACTATCAAAACTCCTGCCGTGATATGAGTCACAGTACCCGGCTGAGGAGTTGCAACACCACACCGAACTAGCGCTCTGCTTGCGCTTCAGGTCTAAGCCACAACCACTACAAAACTTCCACAATGTTTCCTACCCAACAACCGTGCAGAGATCGGAACCCTTGGGGTTCCAGATTACCGTAGCGCAAGACTAGCTCTGGTCAGGCTTAGTGAAACGTGAGTGTAAATACAAACACGTGCAGCCTCCAGTTTCGGTCTAAAAACGGCCTCGGACTGGTCACCGTTGAGCACCATTAGTGACAAGTGGCATTCCGACATTGTCCGGAAAACATCCCTAATAAATAAAATTAAATATAAAGGGTAGTCCATCCATAATGTATGCCGTTAATTGTGAGTCACACCTTAATGTCTAGTTTTTTGGCCAACTTCATTTGACATTTCTTCGTTTCATTGTTTGATAAAGTCAACCAAAGAGACGCACGCAATTGAGCAGCGCCTTAAGATTATTAAAGGCTTTTAGAAAATAGGCATTCAAATCAAAATGCATTTCGTGCATAATTGACCAAATAAATTTCAGAAAACCGGGAAATGTGGAAACATCTGTACATGCGCGCCAAGTTCGCAGTGGGGAAAACATTGCTGTCGTTCGCGATAGTTCGGCAGAAGAGCCCTCAATCTAGACTCGTTGTCGTGCCCCACATCTCACGAACATTATTGATGCAAATTTTGAATAAAAATTTCACAAAATTGATAAAAGATCTGAAGTCTACTGCCCATTCCAAGCGTCGTCAATATGCCGAATGGTTAGCTGAACAGAAAGAAGTGAATGGTGACTTTACAAAGAAAATCATCTGCAGCGACGAGGTCCACTTCCATCCCAGTAGATTCGTTAACAAACAGAATTGCCGTAGTTGGGCAAATGAGAATCCACGAGTGATTATTGAAAAGCCGATGCATCCGCAAGGAGTAACTGTATGATGCAGCTTATGGGCTGGCAGAGTCATCGGACAGCACTTAACAGCATATTTTTGCATATATCAGTTTAAAGAGCACGGTTTCGGTATTTTTTCGTATTTAAAGAGCATTTTAAACCTTTTTACAGCACGAGTCTTAACGTAGCCCCACAAAATAAGTCTAAAAGTGTTTAATCGCACGATCTAGGCAGCCAATTGACCGGCTCCTAACGTAAAATAAATGTTCACCGAACTCGCCTCTCAATTAGGCAATTGTTTCGTGTGCTGTGTGGCATGTGGCACCGTGTTGTTGAAACCAGATGTCAGCCAAGTCCAGCTTTTCCATTTTGAGCAAAAATAAATTTGTAATCGTCGCACGGTAGTACTCGCCATTCACAGTAAAGTTCCTGCCTTCGTCATCTTTGAAAAAATACGGTCCAATGATACCACCAGCCCATAATTCACAACAAAGAGTACATTTTTGGCAGTTCTTGCAATGCTTCTGACTACTCTTCATACCAAATACGGCGATTTTGCTTGTTCACGTATCCATTCAACTAGAAATGAGCTTCGTCGTTGAATACAATTTTCCGTTAAAAGAGTAGATCTTTACGAGCATGAATTTTGATTATAAATCTCAATAATCGGCAAGCGCGGTTCGTTTTTAAGTCGATTCATGGTTAAGTTATAAACCAAAAACATGTAAACATGTTTGACAGTAACTTGTTACACGAAAACAGCTGAACTGCCAAAAACAGTGTTGCCAAAATATTTATTTCTTTTTCTTGCTTAAAGCTCTATTCGGTACGAAATTTGCCATGTCCTTGTAATTTAAAGGGCTGAACGACTGTTTTTGGCTATTGCAACAATTTAATTTCATAAAACAGAGAAAATCTATCGCATTTGTATTAAAAGTTAAAATTTTTTGAAATATTAATCAGAATTAAAAAAGATTGCTGCCAGCGTAAGGTATTTATTCAATTTATCGAACAATAAACTCAAATAACCAAAAAATAACTGGAATATTTCTATTTGGCGTGCTGCCAGACAGTAAAAACTTGAACGGGAAAAACTAAATGACTTTTTGGCGAATTAGACAAAACTTCGGGTTAACTTAATACAAAAAATATTTTTACTGGCCTTTAATTGGATCATAATTAATAGTTTGAGTAGAAAACCAGGTTAACTTTTACACATTTTGCAGGATATAATGCGTTCTTAAGTAACACAAGAGATACAAATGACCAAGTTGGAGCCCCAGCAGAGGACATGACGAAGAAAAATTTAATAGTGGTTTCGAATGTTTAATAAAGAGGCTTCAACTTCCCTCTAGACAACTCGATCTAAAAAATAAAGCAGCAGCCTCCTTGACCTTACCGCATACCTTCAGCGATGATGACAAACATTAGACGAATGATCAGGAAAACACGCCATCTACTGGGAAAAAATGCACTGTTAAATTAAAGATCACCACCATTTAGCAAGGACACAATCATATACAGGTGGCTACAGTGGATTAATCATCTACTTACTTTGAAAGATCAGATTGATTAAAAAAACTGACACAATAAAATAAGTGCTTTGTGGAAAACCAAAATGCTACCTAGAGAAGTGACGAAGAAACAAAAACATGTATCCACAAGTGCTCGCCACTGTAGGTATGTATGTATATATTGTACACACAGAGCCCTATAAAGAACACCATGAATGTGTCTGCCTCCTCGTTAGAAAAACAGCAGGATAAATATTTTCTTCCTTTGCCTTGCTCTTAATAAATCAACGTTGAATAACCTCTAGAAAGCAAGAAGAAAGAAGCGCAGAAAGAGAGAGAATGGTGCATAGATATCCTGTCTACGTTTTTTTCCCTCATTGAGTGTTTAAAAGAGTTTGTTTACGAGCATTTCAATGGCAGTGTTCCACTACTACTACTACTACTACTGACTGCCTGAAACTGCCCATAATGAAATGTTCCGGAAATTGAAAAACGACCAGTACAGAAGAAGTAGAAGAGGGGTGGAGGTGAGCTAGTGAAAGCAAAGTGTGTTTCTAAAATATGATGCTAAAGCCTGTTTGCTTTTTTCTCCTCTTTTTTCTACAAACTGCCATTATAATAATAATCATTTAGAGAAAATGCTTTATGCTGAAATTCTTGCCTCTTAGACACTAAATTAGTTATTTAGAAGAGCCAAGTAACAACAGGCAATAAAAATTTATAGGATTCTATACTCTCTCTACCTCCACAAGAAATTTATAAATTAAAGCGATAAGTGTTAAAAAATAAATAAAATAAAACAAATTAAATTAAAGATCGATTATTTGGTGTTTTCTTAATGAGCGTTAGTATTTAACGAGACTTAAACAGAATTTTCACAATGAAATTGAAGGCAAAGTTGGCTCTGATTCTGGAGAGAAAAAAAAAAAATTATAAACGCGAGCAGAATTTGTTTAAACAAAAATTTTCATCAAAAACGATTAATCGGCCAAAGAAGAATAGTATGACACGTTGTCAGGCGTTACAAAAGTAATTGGACTTCAAGTAACATCCGAAACGTTCGTAACACTAATATAGATCTCGCTGTTAACAAAAAATTAACAAAGAAAACTATGCCAACGGGAAAATTGTCACAGTCTAATCGCACCAAATAAGGCTATGACATGGTGTTAATACCGCCTGGAAATAGGGTCCAGTTGCTTTGGGTGCAGGGACACTGTGGGACAGATCGTAATGCAATAGCGGATGCATTGGCCACAAAATGTTCCATGAAAACCGGAACCTTGCTGTGCAGTATTACATATTATCATCCCCAAACTGATAAAAGATTGGGAAATTGCCAGATGCTTAAAACACTGGCATGCTCAAAGGAGACTTCGCCACTCTAGGGTGGCGATCAGTTAATAGTTTAGGCTTCGCTCTGAGGTTCTTAGAATATGCCAGACCAGACCTTGCTAGGTTTAGGTGGAAATGCTTAGGTGAAGACAGGGTCTCACTGCGAGACAAAACCACAATTATGGTTTCAGATTAGCAGATGTTAATTAAGAAAGCAGAAGACCTGTTTAACAAACCATAGAACGGAAGGGGCACAATAGATTCCATGGGCCGCAGTGTCCTGCAAAGGTGACTGGTCGGTATCATAGTGATAATGGTGTCAACAACGCCTACAGCACATCAGCCGAATTAATGAAATCATATTTCGTTTCTAACCAGAACAATCGTACTTCACAGCAACAAAAATAAATTTGGCAAAATTTCAAACCGTTTTTGTTTTATTGCATTTTTAAACTTAAACTTTTAAATGCCTCACCCTATATTATATTAAATATAAGAGTATATTAAATGATAAATTGTACTGAATTAAAGAAAAATCTGTATAAGAGTCGTATAAGAGAATTAGATGTAAGAGAATAAACGAACATACTGATGAGTTATGGATCAGTTTAGGCCTCACTACTACTTCAGTTGCACTTGCGTTTTATTGGTGTACGGGCACAATCGAAATTTTTTGTAGCTTCGATGGTAGAAGTACACCAATATGAGTAGTTCAACTCCGGTGGTGGTAGAGGGTTATTACTGGCTAATACCATAGTTCCTAGACCTAGTAGTAGTAGTAGAGGGTTACTACTGGCTACAACAGTTAGTAGTTCCTAGACTTAGTAGTAGAAGCGGTATGGCGACTCTAATGGTTATTACAGCCATAGATTCCAGACCAATTAATTGTAGGGCATAGAGATTTTACTGGTTAATACAGTCATAGTTCCCAGACATGTCACTAATGCCACTAAGAAATAAAATTAAATAAAAACTAAAGTTCTAAAGAAGAAAAGGGCAGTAGTCTTCGGATACCTGGTTAAGCACGCACGGGAAAATTTTAGACTGTAAGGTGTTATTTTGCTATGAACTAAAATTATTAAATTAATAAAGAATATATTGTTAGGTAGTGGGTGACGTGGTGTACTGGTTAGAGCGAGCCAAGTTCGAGACCTAGCAGAGGACATGACGAAATAGTTTCATTATAGTTTCGTTTCGAGTCTTTAATAAAGATGCTTCGACTTTTCCCTACAAACAACTCCTTCAAAAAAAAGAAGCCCGCCTGACTTTCCCTTAGCGATGATGACTACCATTAGATGAATAATCAGGAACAAACGCCACCTACTGGAAAAATATTAGAATGCTAAAGTAAAGAACACCACCAATTAGCGAGGATATAAACCACTACTGTACAATCAAGGATGAGGGTGCTACAGTGGATTAATCATCTACTTGGCTTGAAAATTCAACTTGATTAACGAAACTGAAGAACATTGTTAATTTAGGGCAAATTATTATTATTATTTATTAATTTCGACCACTGTAGCTTAAATTTTTGAATTTTTCAAATGTCTTTTTCATTTCGTTTCTTTACCAAAAAAAAAAAAATTATTTTAATGAAACAACAACAAAATATTTGTTATTTAAATTGAAATTATTTTTTGTTGAAACAATCTTTTTCAGTAAAATTTTTACAAATTCTGACAAATTTTATTTAACAATTAACAGTAAAGTGTCAAAAAGAACAGAACGCCAATGTCAACAACTTGCACGGAAGCCACTAAAACGTTTACACTTAATGATTTGGCCAAAATTGCCTTGGGTGCACCGAAATTAACCAGGGAACATTTAGGTGTCCTCCAGAGCCTTTTGATTATACTGATGCGAAAACTTAATTGTCATAATGAAAAGGTGCGAATTCGCGGTTTTCCTGCCACATGCGTGAAGAAACTATTGGACGAGACAAAAGCCAACAACACTAAATATGATTTCAAATTACAAAACGTAGAGAGTTTTAAAGAGAAATTCGAGCTGATAGAAAAGCTGGAGAAGCGTACACAGGAAGTACAAAAGAAATTAGAGCAACATTATGATGTAGTACGCAACAGTTATAAAACGCATGTTTTCAAAGCAGAACTTTGGGATCACTATGCAGGCCCTGATGAAGATCTGTGCACTTACTATATGCCGGGGAACAAGGAATTGTGTTTATTATTTAGAAATGTCGTTTTTAATAAAGAATTGCGACGTAGGTCAACACGTCCTTTAAACGAAAAAATTCAGGTATTCAAAAATAGAATTGAACAAATGCAGGCAAGGGTACAGAAACTTACGGAACAGATTAAAGAAGCACAACCAAGTCTGGATTATTTACAACGTATTATCCAGGATATTGAAACGGCACGTCCGAGTATAGAGAAAAGCAATGAAACATTTCGAGAGACTATGGTAGAGGCCCAGGAAATGTTAAATTGCAAAGTGGAGCGTGTTGCTTTGCCGGCGCTAAGAAAGTTTTTGATGGAACGTTTTACTGCCGTAAAAAAATATTTCAAAAATCTTACAGCAGGAAGTGATAAATGTGATCTATGGAAGGCGCTGGCTATAGAAAAATCGACTTGTATATCCTGTTCAATCTATGATGAATTAAAACACTTGTGTAATGTAAAACCCATACAAAGCTTTAAAGAGAACGAGGCGTGTTACCGCAATAATGTTCCAAAGGAAAACAGTATTTTAAAAAGGATAGATCGCATGGCACCAGTTGGAGACCAGAAATCTGTATCATCTACATGGGTAACGAATAGTAATGCAAAAATGAAGACTGCTGGCATTCTAAGGTTTAATGATATGGTATTTCAGAAAGAACACCAGAAGGTTGAAAGTGTACAAAAGTAGCCCGGTCATCAACCACAAGCATAAAATCACCTAAAGAACTAAAATTAAATTCAGTGGGTTAGCAAGCGCAAAAGGAAAATTAATAATCGGGCATGTTCTGTAAACTGAAATCGAGTGAAATTGAAATCGAATGAAATTTCAAATCTGACAAGATTTGAATAATTTTTCTTTTTTGAATAATTCTCTCAATTATCTCTAAAATAACTTTTTTTAATTATCAAAACCTAAAAGTAATTGTCGAACTACATTTTGTATTTGAAAATTTATTCGATTTCAATTTCACTCGTTTTCGGTTTACAGAACATACACGAATAGTTGTCATTGTAAAATATTTGGAAATAAATAATTTATTTTATAACGCCTGCACCTACACCCACGATCTTCATATTTCATAAAAAAATTTTGGCTGCCCCCAATGGGCACTAGGAGGAGTAGAGTTTCGATCACATATTTAATTCATTCGAAAGTCCAAAAAGGTATTATTACAATATTGTTATCATATCGATCAGGTACTATTGCAAGATAAGGCTACCCGTAGGATCTAGTTTGCCCCTTCTGGTCTATAGTTTGTTTAGCAGATCTGCCGCCTTGCTAATGAACACCAACACATCTTAAACCATAATGCTGGATATGTCATCGAGTGAGATCCTTTGTCCATTTAAATATTTCCGCCTAAGCCTATTAAGAACCTCACAGACACACAGTATATGTTCCGTTGTATCTGATGAGCACAGTCTACAAACATCCACATCTGTGACCGTCATCATCCTCAGATACGCCCTTCGTCTACAGTGACCCCTAAGAAACTTGAAAGCCTCAGAACGACGCCCAAATCACGGACTGATCTAGAGTCCTAGAGTGATAAAGCCTCCTCTGAGCATTGCACTGTTCTAAGCATTTGACAATTTTCTACTGCTTAATTAGATTCAGTATGATGGTGAGTGGTACTGCTCAGCAAGGTTCTGGACCGATATATGGTCTCATGGAACCCTTTATCGCCAATGCATCCGCTATTTCATAACCATCTTTTTCACAGTGTTCTGGTAGCCAAAACAACTGGAAGCAGCTTGCCTCTCAGAGAATATACTGTTACGAAAATAAGGTTGGGCACCCCTGCTGTTTGTTACATCGCCGTTTGTTCTTGCTGTTTGCAAATAACTAAATCGACATCAACAAACATTAGCAGGAATAAAGTAAATACAACAAAAACGCCTACAAAAAAGAAAACAAGCAGAAAAGAGAACAAGTAACAGACAACAACAACAAAAATGAGCTGAAAGAAGTAGACGAAACGAAAATAAAAGAAAGGAAATGGAATCTACCTGAAATATCGAGAGGTTCGAGAGCTTTCAATGTGTTATTTACACAGCCATATAAAAAGCACATTGATGCGAACAACAATCAGTTTATTTGGTATAAACTCAGCGAACGTGTTATTAGTTTAAAGAGAGTGTGTTGGTTTGATTTCTGTGTAAAGAGAGTTTGTAAGGAGTAAATTCGTGAAGTGAGTCGTGAAGTAAAAACCAGTTTAGTTGGCGCTAACTCAGTAAGGAGAGTTAAGTGTGGATGATCTCTGATTGAAAAGGTTGTGATCGAACCTAAGTTGTAAAATCGATTGGGTAGAAAGATTTTTAGGTAAAAAGATCTGTCGAGTAATTATTGTTGTTTGCAGAGCTGTAAACAGAATGAGTAGTTAAGACTAGAAATGGTTATTGTTTGTAAAAAGGTTACAAACAGTGGAACACATAACTGTGTTAAATAAAGGATAATAATTAGCAACCAAACACAAAATTTATTTTATTTTAAATGTTATTTATTACTTCACTTTTGTGCTTTTGCTTATTACTTTTGCTTATTACCTATCAAAGTTTGCATCAAGCATTCAGCACACCAGTTATTTAATTTGAAACTAAAAATTGCATGCAAATTTAGCCATGGATATAACGCTTTAATCGTAATAGTTGTTTCCAATACTTAATTGGTCTTAACCAATTTTGAGCTAAAGAATCGTACAACAGTCATCTACAGTCATTATGTTAAACCTAATTTGCAGCGACCAGGTGATATTACATCCAGGCGGTTAGGCTTCTCTTTTGACTTTTATAGTAACATTTAGATAATAACGACCTCGTTGTGTTTCCTAGCTAATTAATTTTAACCGCTAGCCAGACACTGGTTCAGCTCACTTGTGTTCAATACTCATCCCACTGTGATGCCCACAGAAGGTCAAAGCAGAGCTACATGTCCGCGCCCCGGTCCTAAGCGAACCAACCAGACGCATGTACAAAGGGAGGAAGTCCGCTAACATTTACATCAGCTAGGACCGATATATCATGCAGAAACGGACTGCTAATAGCCGAAAGATTCGAACATTAACATAGAAAATGTTCGACAGTCTCCTCCTCTTCCTCACTCTGATAACCCCTATAGTAATCATTGAATGTTGGACCCAGCCTACTAGCGTGCGCTCTAGATACTCAGTGACCAATGATAGCAGCCGCCAGGATTCGTAGCCTATGTCGTGGCTTCCTCAAAATAGACTACAGACGAGCCCGATCGTATAGGGGCCAGATTTGTTTTGATACAGAGCACGTTGGTTCATTTTTCCATCGTATATGTGTCCTGCCCAGCATGTGTCCTGTGGCATCCCAACTCGATAGTCAATCTCCTTGTTTCCAAGGTAAGAGCTTTTACTCGCCAGCTCGTCCACCACATATTTCTCCCGTGTGTCAGAATGACTCCTTACCTAGATAATCTCTAGGTCTGAATGTCTCGCCATCTCATCTAGAGACGCCCAGCATTCACATATTAATTGGGATGTCGAGTAGGCACCGGAGAACATTCTGATAGCAGCCTGAATGTCCGCATCAAATACCTTACAGTACATCAACCAGCCCGCAGCAATTTTTATCGCCGAGACCTCCGCCTTTAAGACACTGCAGTGGTTTGGAGGTTTAAAGGATGCCCTGTATGCAAAGAATAAGGACACCGTGCCCATATACCTCTAGAGAACCGGATCCATTCACCGATTCCGGTGAGATACACATAGAGAACATTGTATCCAGAAAGGGTTCGGGTGTACAGTAATCCACCCGACCAGATATCGTATCCCCGTACCGCAAGATGGCCACATGCCCATGACCCCTGACAGACGGTACCTTCGCTATCTTCATATATTACCTATAGTTAGTTTGATTTGCCTTAAGATTATTTTAACACTGTCGCGGATGCCAATATTTTAGATTATTTATGTGGACAATCAAGCAACTATCGAGGTTCTGACTGGGTGCTACGTCAGCGTGGGGTTGGTATCATTATACAAAAAGGCCTTATGCCAAACCTGGATGTGAGCGGTGTCAAACTGTGTGGGTTCCTGAACACTGCAGCATTTTGGGAAATGAGACTGATGTTGAGTTGTCGAGAGGGGCCGCGTCGCGTGTGACTGTTAGCCCCCGCTGGAGTTCTTAGTTGGCTTAGTGGACAATTGGATCCATCGTAGAGTGGAAGAGTCCTGGAGGGGCAGGGAAGACAGTAGGGTATCCAGGCTGCTTTGGCTTAAACTCGACCACTCGATGACGGAATAGGTCCTGAATCTAGGAAGGGATTCTTAGGATTCCGATTGGTTATTTGGCTTGGTATTGCGCTCTAAGAGCACCCTTCACTGCTCTAGGGAGAATATTGGCTTTCCACAAAGCATTCATTGCTTTGTTTCAGTTTCTTTAGTCAATTTGATCTTTCAAGCTAAGTAAATGATCCATCCACTCTAGCTTCCTCCATACGATTTTGAGTAGTAGTGAAGTAGTGATCTTTTGGTGATGATCTTTAGTTTAGCATTGTAATTTCTTCCCAGTAGATGGTGTGTTTTCCTGATCGTTTGTCTGATGAATGTCTTCATCGCCAGAGGTATGTTGGTAGGTCAAGGGGCTTCTTCTTTAGTTTTAGATGGAGTTGTGTGGAAAAAAGTTGAAGCTTCTCTATTAGACATTCAAAATCACAATTAAATTTTTCTTCATCATGTTCCTCTGTTGGGGCTCGAACCTGGGTCGTTTACGTCGTTATGCGTGCGCTTTAACTACTACACCACGCCACCCCAAGCCATGTGTGTGGTATTGAGAGTGAACCGGAAACTGTGGATAATGTCCTTTATCATTGCCCGGCTATTCATAAGCGCAGACTCTGGTAGTTACGGCAATGTTTCTTGTGAGGTTTTAGTGAGGTTGTGTCCACAAGGATCTCTTATCTTGAGGGAACTATTTCGGCCATCAGCTGGTTGTTGAGGTGACAGCTGGTGTCAATGTGATTCTCTGCAAGAATTTATTTCTTCTCCAACAATTGTCGTCTTTCATTTTTTCTTTGATCTCTCTTTTTCCACCTCTTTTTCTTTATTTCTTTCTAAGAGACTTCCTCAATGAAGTCCTGCTTTGTTTGTGCTTTTTCATTCTAGCCTAACTTAACCTTATCGTGGGTTACTTGCTGTAAGCAACGTTATTTCACCATTTAGGAAACTTTTCAAAACACCGAACTACTGAAAATTGAATATTGAGACTATGGTAGAAAGAAAAATATTATTTATGTTTTGACGTTTATTTATGTACATCGTGACTATACTTAAAACCTAAAATTGATTACTAGCGCCATGACGTTTATAGACGTCAGACACATATAGAGACAGGAAAATCTTTATTATTGATAGCCACTTGAATAGTAGTTTCACGAAATCATTTTATATCTCAAAAAGTAATTAAAGTAATTGAAATAATTAAAGTTTTATGAACGTTACGACACACATAGCAACATTGTTTTGTCTTTTACACATATCAGTGTCCGCGAAAGAGTTAATGCATCCCAAGTATTTAAATCACTCATTGCAGTGAAAATATTTTTCAATTTTTAAAATTCCTTTTCACACAATATTTGGTTTTCTCATGATATAAGAAAATAAAAATTTTTTAATTGAGACTACTATAGAAAGAAAAATATTATTTAGTTTTGACGTCTAACTACGTCGTGGCCATGGTGAAAAAAATCATCTTATATCTCAATAAGTAATTATGTGTTAACTTAAAGTTTTAGGGGCACTCAATTATGTGACGGACATGAACGTCGTGGCACACATGACAACACTATTTTGCCTTGTACACAATTCAGTGTCTGTGAAAGAGCTAATACTTCTTAAGTATTTTTACATGCAAATCACTCACTGTAGTTAAAATATTTCTGAATTTTTGAAATTCCTTCTCACACAATATTTGGTTTTCTCACAAATATTATTTCCTTTTTATTTCAATTATTTTCTAACAATAAATTTACATATTTTTTGTTTTTTGTTTGTTATTTAAACAATTGGCTGTGGTATGTCAACGCCAACAACAACGCCTATAGAAAGAAGCAATGCAGCTATTAAAACGTATACACTTAATGACTTGGCGAAATTTGCCTTGGGTGCACCGAAATTAACGAGAGAACATTTAAATGTTCTTCAGAGCCTTTTGATCATACTGCTGCGTAAGCTAAATTGCCACGATGAAACGGTGCGAATACAGGGGTTACCTGCTATATGCCTGCAGAAACTATTAGACAAGCCGAAAACCAACAAAGAATATGATTTTCAATTGCAAGCCGTTGATGGGTTTAAGGAGAAATACGAGCTGCTAGAAAAACTAGAACAGCGTACTGTGGATGTACAAGCGAAGTTAGAGGAGCATTTCAAAGAAATACGCATGTGCTATAGAACGCATATATTTAAAACAGAACTCTGGGATCACTATGCAGCCTCCGATGAAGACATATGCACTCACTATATGCCTGAGAACAAGGAACTGTGTGCATTATTTACAAATCCAGTTTTTAATATAGAATTGCGTCGTAGAGCAGCATATCCACTAGTAGAACGAATAAAGAAAGTAGAAACTAGAATCGAACAAATGGAGAAAAAGCTACAGGAGCTAACAAAACAGAATAACAAAGTTGTAGACAGACTAACTGTCATAGAGAAAATTATTCATGATATTAAAACACTACGTCCCAGAATAAACAAAAGCAATGAAACATTTCGAGAGACCATGAGAGAGACCCAAGAAATGCTGGATTGTAAATTGGAGCGTGTAGCTTTACCGGCCTTGAAAAGATATTTGCAGCAACGTTTCCATCTGGTAATAGAACATATAAAAATTCTTAAAGAAGAAGCCCGTCGCTGCGAACCCTGGGATCCGCTTATTATGAAAGAATCAACCTGCTTATCCTGCTCACGTCTCGATAAATTGCAATATTTGCAGGATTGCAGACGTTTCGAAATGATTAACGAAAAGAAAAAGTGTCTTTGCAATAATTACATACATGTCCCCACTATTTTAGAGAAAATAGAAAGCTCGGAATTAGCGCCCTATGTAATGAAAATTACATATTCTTCATTACGTTTGTCGAAGCAAGCCGAAAATTCGTCAAAAGAGGTTTCGAAAAACGAACCTGATATTGGAAAGCCTAAGAAAAAGATGCCTACAATACGTAAGACATACCGAGGCCCGAAACTTAGTTCCAACGAATTCAGTAAATCACGAAAACAAAAAACTAAAGGAGTGGTGGTAATACGTTACGAGGGTACTAAATAGATAGCAAAATGTGAATTTTTTAATATGTATTTAGAAATAAATAAGTTTTCTTTTAAATGCTATTTAAACTGCTTTAGTAAGTGCGTTCACTTTGAGAGGTAGCACTACCAACCCATATATTGGGAAACTCCATAAAGTATAAGCATCTATCTGATGTATTTCTGGTGTGGTATTAATGGTGAGATGTATCAATTACATAAGCTTTTCTTTAACTCCTAATATAGTTTTTTGATGTGCGAGTAGCAGAGTATTTAATCCAAAGAAGTTCCCTTTTTTATACTGGGTGGGTCATTCTATTCTGCCACAAAACTCAATATATTATCCCCACTGAACGAAATGAATCGATTGACGCTTGAGCAACGTTGAGATTTATTAGAAATTAATCATCATTTAAAATCGTCTTTTGGATGAAGCTCATTTTCATCTTGGTGGGTACGTTAATAAACAAAATTACCTTATTTGGAGCTAAGAAAACCCCAACGTGGTTTTACAGAAGTCAATGCACCTATTACGAGCGACTATTTAGTGCGGCTTGTGGAGCGGAGGCATCATTGATCCATATTTGTTTGAAAATGAGGACGGCTCAACCATAACGGTCAATGGATACACCTATCGCACCATGATAACCGATTTTTTTGTGCCCACTCTTCATGGTATTAATGTGAACATTGTTTGGTTTCTACAGGATGGTGCAACTGGCCAAACATCTCATGTCACAATCGATTTATTGTTGCCGTTTAATTAGCCGAAATGGTGATGTCAGTTGTCCGCCAAGAAGCTGGGATTTGACACTGTTGGACTATTTTCTGTGGGTCACCGTTAAAGACTAGTGTTATACCGAAAAACCAGAGACAAATAAGCATTTGAACGCCAAAATTCGTGTTACCATTGCCGAGATACGACCCCATATACTCGCAAAGTTATCGAAAATTGTTCCGATCAAATGGGGAAGTGTGAGGCTAACCACGGCAGCCGTATGAAAGTAGAAACTTTAGACACTGTAGTTTCTCCTTTTCAGCTGTGTACAGTCTTCAAGCAAAATTTTTCCCCCTTACTCCTCTTGAAGCATAGGGCTTCCACAAAGCATTTCAATCTCACACGATTTGCTGCTTCTTCCCATGTAAGATTGTTTTGCCATAGTTCTTGGATAATTGCGCGTCGCCAGTTGTTGGTTGGTCGACCGCGGTTCCTTAATCCTTGAGGATTCCACTCAAGTGCCATCCTTGTAATACTGCTATGATTTTTCCTTAAGGTACAGGTGATTCGTCTGGACTTTCTTTGCCTTATCTGCCATAGATCTATGCTGCTTATGGCGTTAGGCCAGAATATCTTGCATATGATTCTAAGGCACTTGTTGGTGAATACCTGTAGCTTTTGCGTGATGGTGTTAGAAACAAGCCAAGTTTCACTGCCGTACAACAGAATTGACTTTATACATGCGTTGAATATTCTGAGCTTGGTTTGCCTAATAGTCCGAATGCCATATTTGCTTTGTTAAGCCTGTTATTAACGTCTATTTCTGCACCGCCGTTTGTTGCCATTGTGGTTTCAAGATAGCAGATGTGATGTGATGTTTTCTGTGCTATTGTTGTTAATTCTCATAGCTTTGGTGTTCTTGATATTTATCTCAAGCCCAACATTGCCAGCCAGTTTTTCCAGGTCATTTAATTTTGACTGCATGTTGGAGATCTTGTGTGAAAGTAGGCAAATATCATCACCATAATCCAGGTCCTCGAGTTGTCGTAAGAGACTCAATGTTATACCTCACCTTTGTGAACAGACTTCGCTCATGATCTCATCGAGTACGATGGTGAATAGTAGAGGTGAGAGTGGACGTCCTTGCTTTACTCCTGTGTTAGTATGGAATGGTTGGCCGATGCTCCCGTTGTAAAGAACCGAGAGTTCTGCATTCTGGTACATTGCACGGATCATTCGGATTATTTTCTTGCGTACTTCCTTTTCAGCAGTTCTTTTGACGGTATCGTAGGCTTTCTTGAAATCGATGAAGTGTACGCCATTCTAGAGACTGTTCTATTATGATGCGTAAGGTATTGGCCTGGTCTACGCAGCTTCTATTTGGCTGGAAGCCTCTCTGTTCGTCTCGCAATATATTCTCTAGTTTGCTCTGAAGCCTTCATGTATTATGACTGCTAGTATGTTATATATGGTGTTAAGCAGAGTAATTCTTCTTCAGTTATTGCAGTCTTTCAATTCGCCACCTTTAGGTAGTTTCACAGTGATGCCTTTCTTCCAAGTTGATGGCAGCCACTCTTCCTCGCATGCTGATGCGATATGAGGCCGTACTAATTCAGCTGCAGTTATAATGTCCGCCCATAAGATTTCGGCTTGTAAGCCATCTTCGCCTGCAGCTTCGTTATTGCCTCTTTTATCTCATTTAAACTGGGAGTAGCCCTCCCTGCTATGTTCAATGTATTTTGCACAGAGCTGTTATGGTACATTTCGATGTCTTCATCTGTGTCCGTTACGTTGCTAATTTCCTCGAAATGTTACCGGCATCTTTTCATCTGTGCTTCACTATTCGATACAATTGTGCCATTGCGATAAGTAGTAACTGCTTGGTTCCGTCTACATCAGCTGTTGGTACTGCTACCTCGTAACATTGCTGTTGTTTAGCTGTAACTTAAGTTCCCTCCTTTGAGAGATCAGGTTCCAAGTATCTTCTAGGTATCTGCACTACAGCTAGTATTTCTTCAGCGACTTGATTGTATGTTGCTGTGATATCCTCGCGGGTCTGATGTTGGTTTATTGGTAACTGTTCGCGTATTGCCATAGCCAATGCGTTCCTCGTCGAGTTATTCTGGAGTTGCTGTAGGCTGAGACGCATTCGTCTTGTGACTCCAATGTTTCTTCTTCGACATTTCAATTTTAGCTTGATTTCGCCTGTGATAAGCGCGTGATCACCGCCGATGTCAGCACCTCTTTCATTTCTTACATCCGCCAAAGAACTCTCCATCTTTTACTCACGCAGATGTGATCGATCTTATTGCATTAGTTGCTGTTTGGCGATGTCCATTCCTTATGCGGAAAGATGGAGCCACCTATGACTAGTTGGTATGTCTGACATAGCTCTAGTAGTTGTTCTCCATTGTTATTTTTAGCTCCACAACCGTGCGTTCCCATGTTTGAGCGGGTGTTGATGTTGTCGCTTCCTATTTTTGGTTTTTTACTTTATTCAATAAAGTACACTAATATATGGTATGTTGTGCATCCTCTTGCAATATTGAAATAACGGTAAATCTCGAAAACGAAAGCTAACTTAAAAAACCGGTTATCATTATTGAACATAGCGTACCCAAATCTGGTTTAGCCACCGGGTGCCATGCTTGTCGGAAAAAAGTGACGAATTGTTGTGCTATGCTGGAATAAAAAATAAGCTATGAAATAAATTATCAGGTATTTGCTGTAAACCGAAATCGAGTGAAATTTTAAATCGAATGAAACTTCAAGTTGGTATAGTTTTTCGTATCAAATTACTAAGTTACCTTTCAAGTTACTTCTTTGATTATCAAAGGCTTAAAATAATTGGCGCATTGAAGTTTTATTTGTTTTTTAAATTTTACTCGATTTCAATTTCAGTCGTTTTCGGTCTATAGAACATGCCTGTTTATGTTTGTTTTGTTTAAGTTTCTTACGTATGTAGAGTATGTATTGTACATTATGGCAACACTGGCCAGCATGCTCGAGCCCGATAGCCTTCATTACAGCGTTGAAATTCCGATTTAGTAATATGCGTTATTTACTCATTTATTGCCCTAAGCACTTACATTCAGTCTGCTTTCTAGTAGATATCTACAATAAAATGGTTAACAGTTAACAGTTATCCTATTAGAAACTACACATTTAAATATAACGCATTTATTTAATTTTCAGACACGCCAGACAACACTAAACTGGCCATGAATTAATTAGCGACTGTAACTGAAATGAAATCTAAGCCTAAAAATTTAATTGAAAACCCTCCACCACATTTTTCGTCAAGTATTTAGAATTTTTGTATATCAAACAATTGGAAAACAATAAGCAATGAATTTAATTTAATTGTGTGATGGCTGACTATTTGGATCAAAATATTTCAATAGATTTTCTCTAAATTTCCAAATAATTTCCAAGTATGCAATAGCCAAGTGCAATAAAAATTCAATTGAATTGACAAAGTTATGATAATTTAATTAAAATTTTCTCATTTTTTCAATTACTGGCAATTTGAAATATTGAACTGGAATTAAATTTTCGTGCCTACAGTTTCTAAATGCTCTTAAACACTGGAAAATATTTTTAAAAATTCTCTGTAAATAAAAACAATAATAAAGGTTTGAGTAACAAAAAACTAATTAAACAATTCGTTTCAAGTGTTTAGCGCTTAATTTTTCGAATGAGGAGGTGGGCTAAAGGGAATTTTCGCATATTTACTGTGAATTTGAGTGCAATTAATGAAATGGATTTTCAATTTAAATTTAAATTGATTTGATTGGTTCAGAGACAGTGACAGAGACATGGCTAAATCGTTCTTTTTAGTGTCTGCCCTCTCTCTTCGTTTTTACTGTCATACCGGCATGTAGTGGGTTGTTGCATATTTAGATTTATACTAATGTTTGCAGCAGACAATCGTTTAATGTATGACAACAATACAATGTTGCAAACATTTAAATTGTTGCCAATATGAGCTTACAAACAAAAGTGTACGTGCGCTTATATATAATCAGCCGAAGGAGACTTTAGGGAATATTGCATTTCAAAAGGATGGATAATTTTAATTTGACAAAATTTGATAGAGATGAGGAAGAAGAGGTAAACAAAATGGCTTTAGTAAGCGTCATAAAAGGGTACACATACATATGTAAAGTTGGCATAATAATTTATTTATTTAATCAGATTAAATGGATCTATAGATTCTGCTCAATGTTGTTTTCTTTCACCCTGTAGCACATATGAAAGAGTCGTTTTGCATGAGGTCGTATACGAGGGCGGATTGATATTGAAGCTACCTAAGTAGGAAAAAAACATTTTTTTTTTTTTCAAAAACCATCCATTTCTCAACATAGGCTCCTTTTAGCTCAATACACTTAGTAAGACGATTTTCCAACTTTTTTATACCATCTGAATAATACGATTTTGGGACCTCCTCAAAATACGTATTAGTTTTGGTAATCACTTCTTCGTTTGAGATAAATCTTTTTCCTGCGAGCCATTTTTTCTAGTTTGGAAACAGGAAAAAGTTATTGGGTGCCAAATCTGGACTATAAGGTGGATGATCAACCAATTCGAAGTGGATTTCTCGTAGTTTTAGTATCGTATCTAATGCTGTGCGAACTGGTGGGTTGTCTTGAAGAGAGAGAACTTTTTTCTTGTTTAAATGTGGTCGGTTTTCCTTTATTGCATCAACCAATTGATTCAATAATGCACGATAATACTTTCCTGTGATTGGGGATCCCTTTTTAAGATAATCGATGAGCAATATTCCGTGCGCATCCCAAAATACAGTGGCCATAACCTTGCCAGCCGATTTCGCTCTCTTCGCCTTGTTCGGAGCAATTCCAACAGCTCTCACCAATTGCTTCGATTGATTTTTGGTTTCAGGTGTATAGTGGTGGACCAACGTTTCATCAACAGTTATTAATCTACGCCAAAAATCAGCAGGATTATGCTTTATCATGTCCAAACACCGCTATGAAGTGATTTGTCGAACTCGTTTTTGTTCAACACTGAGCAAACGCGGCACCCATCTTGCCGATAGCTTTTTCATATGCAAATGTTCATGCAAAATGTTAAACACACGTTCGTATGATATGTTTAGCATTTCAGCAATCTCACGTATTTGGACCCGGCGATCATTCATAACGATATCGAAGATTTTTTTGATATTTTCTTCAGTAACCACATTTTGGCCTTCCTGTTGATGGTATTGTTGCAGTGCTTGTTCGGCCCCGTTAAATTCAGCAATCCAATATTTTATGATATAATCTGACGGAGCAGATTCGCCGTAATGTTTATCAAGCTTTTCTTTTGTCTCTTTCGCTGTTTTGCCTTTCAAATAATAGTGTTTAATCACTACACGAAATTCACTTTTTTCCATTTTCCAAGAAACACAAAAGTTGCTCACTTCAAACGACTACAACAAATAAACTAGTCAATGAATTTGGCTAAAGTTTTAACAGTTGACGTTTGACAGATCGTAATTTCTAAGGCAGAAAGAGCTTTTGTGTTTGTGCTGCCATCTAGCGCTAGGTAGCTTCAATGTCAATCTGCCCTCGTAAAAATATTGATGCTGATGCTTGTACATTTGAGATAATTTCTTTACTAGTTAAACATTTCATAACGAAAGGCTTTTTCAAGCGTCACTTAACTTAAAATTTTTTAAATATCTAAAGACAGACTCGTAAGTTATGTAAAAAAACATTCAAACAAATTTTGTGAAATTAGAGGCTATGAATGAACATGAAAAAGGCATTTTACTTTGGTAGGCGAGTAGCTGTTCACGCCGCACAGCAAATCGGGAAAAACACAGATATCAGATGGGACCTTTCGGTTAATAGAAGAAATTAACAGACTGAAAGCTGCGAGAACAAGAGCAACGATACGCATATGCAAGCCCAATACTCTACCACAGACCGAATGGTTAAGCACAGCGCTCGACGAGACAGGATAGAATTACAATTACGAGGGAAATAATGGGCGGCAGACGGTCTACTGAGGAACCCGGAAATCGCCAATATGAACCATCTATTACGTCAGCATATTATCAATATCGGAACCCATAACGGCGCTGAGGTGTCATTGCGATGCCCACCGAATTAGATCGGGCATCCTGCCCTGATGTACGAGGGCTCCTTAGCCAAAAGAGCATTAAGAAATGGCAAAGTATCAGGTGTGGACAATATCATTTCTCCATGCTGAATATATAGCAGATTCTTTAACCATAGTGCCTTGTCCAAATGCGCACCACTCTTATAAACCTCATCCTTTACATGCCTTTGGTGTTTTTCCTATAGGATACTTGTGGTCCTGCCCACCGAATTATTCGACAAAAAAGCTACATGTAATCCTTTAGTCCACTGCTCTTCGACGTTTTTGTCACCTCCAGCGATTTTGCATACATACATACAATTACCAAATTAAACAACAATAACTTCGTTCTACACAAAAATATTAAAAGACAATTCAAAAGACTATTAATTAAAACCCTACAAAGTAGCTTTTTTTAACACCAGAAATACATGTGGCAATATTGGCAATTGCTTGCCAATATTTTCTTTATAATGATTTTTCTGTATTCATATTTCGTGACTTTTATCAAATGTGGATCAAATTTAATTTTGAAATATTCCTGTATAATGGAAGTGTTCCAAGCGAAAATAAATTACACAACTATTTAGAAAAACGGATAGAGATCATTTGACCCATTTTCATATTTGTCAGCCAATATTTCATTTTTCAATTACGTTTCTGAATTTTTTTTTTTTTTTTTGTTACAAAAATCCTCCAATTAAAGCCAAATCGTTCTAACCAGCAGCTGTGTTAATGAGCGTGTATATGTCTTGTCCTGTGGTTCCTAACTGCAACATACTCCTCTCATTCGGTTCTCTTTGGAGCATTATGTTTAATTTTTAATTTCAACTTCGACCAGTTTGGTTGTTTTCGAGTTTAATTTTTCGCCTCCGGGAATGCACCGGTATACCGTTTTGCGCATTTTTTCTTGTGAATTCCGTTCCATGTAGTCTTTGAATTGTGTGATAAATCCAGCACAATTTGCAATCGAGAACCTTCGAACATGTGAAGAGAACACTTTGGTACAATTGTTGCCACAAATCAGTATTCGAGCTGGTGTTCGGGTAAAATATTTCTAATAACCTTTGAACACAACGATTGATGAATACCTGGATAGCATTGACTTACATCCATAGAGTAAGAATGACTTTAGGTAGTAGTTAAATATGTTAATTTCAGTTTATTTAGTGATGTCAGTCGATTTCAAATACGTCGTAAAATACTAAAAGATTAATTGGCTTTGGAGATCTGAAACACCACATCGTCGCCACATTTACATGTTTTTATTCTTCATTTCCCAATTCGATACTACGCATTCGGAATTTGGTGCTGTTAGGAATATTGGATCACATTCCCTTACATTTATCAATGTTGTGCCTTAGTGCCGTCTTTGTAGTTGCACTGTAAGAGAAAAGACTTAAGTTTGGCAGACAAGTGACTATGGTATAGCTGTGAACTAAGAGGCGAATAAAGGGTCCGGCAAATATTTTTTTTTTTTTTTTTTGAAATGCTATAAAAAAAAACTACTGAATATTTTCTCAAATTTCTTTTTTTATATGAAAATACAATCCTTCCGGTTAATAATGGAAATTAATTTCATTCAAATGGCTGCCTCGGCTGGCCATGCAGTAGCCTACACGATCGGTCCAATTTTTAAGCACATTATCGATTGTGTGCAGCTGTATTTCACCAATAGCTTCACGAATATTGTCCTTTAAAGCGTCAATTATCTCTGGCTTGTTGGCGTAACACTTATCTTTGACGGCACCCCACAAATAATAGTCCAACGGTGTCAAATCGCAGCTTCGAGGTGGCCAAACGACATCAGCTCTGCGGCTGATAATGCGATCTTCAAAAACAGGGCGCAAAACATCGAGTGTAGCTTAGGCTGTGTAGCACATTGCGTCGTCCTGTTAAAACCAAATGTTGCTAATATCCTCCTCTTCAATTTTTGTGTACAAATTCTTCGTTCAGCATGGCCCGCTAACGATCGCCATTGACTGTAACGGCCACTCCTTGCTTATTTTCGAAGAAAAATGACTCAATTATGCCTCTGGACCAAAATCAGCACCAAACAGTGACTTGCCTTGGGTGTATCGGCTTTTCAATGTATGCGTGCGGGTTTTCTGTGCCCCAAATGCGACAATTTTGCTTGTTTACATACCCGCCAAGATCAAAATGAGCTTCCTCTGAAAAGATAATTTTTTTGTTGGCAAAATCGACATCTTCTGTAAGTCGATCGATCAAAGTAATGTCGTAATAATTCCCAGCATTGTTCAAACGTATATACAATCATATTCGTTCAGCGAAAGGATAAAATTAATTATCTGTCAAATCAGACATGATCTAAGTGTTACCATTCACGAAATAAGCACTAGTTAAAAAAAAAAACGTTAGATGGCGGACCCGATATATCCTCGTATTCCAAACTCTCTAAATGTTGTTTGAGTTCTTCCCATCCTATGCCATTGTTAATTATTGTAGCATTGCGAACGATGACATCAAATGCAATAGAACTGCAATTATCACACAGAAGCTATTACGCAGTGTACCATCCTGACTGACTTTGCATTTGCTTGTGCGCGTATACCCAATTTAATTATGTGATTCCCCGATTTTATCTACTAAAAACACACTTACGCTTTCACACAACAAATAACTTTTTTAGAATGTATGGAATGACTACCGCATTGTGGAAAGTGGAAATACAATCCAGTGATCCCTATGCGTGTTTCTAGTTATGTTTATGTTTAAGTTTATGTTTATGTTTATGTTTATGTTTATGTTTATGTTTATGTTTATGTTTATGTTTATGTTTATGTTTATGTTTATGTTTATGTTTATGTTTATGTTTATGTTTATGTTTATGTTTATGTTTATGTTTATGTTTATGTTTATGTTTATGTTTATGTTTATGTTTATGTTTATGTTTATGTTTATGTTTATGTTTATGTTTATGTTTATGTTTATGTTTATGTTTATGTTTATGTTTATGTTTATGTTTATGTTTATGTTTATGTTTATGTTTATGTTTATGTTTATGTTTATGTTTATGTTTATGTTTATGTTTATGTTTATGTTTATGTTTATGTTTATGTTTATGTTTATGTTTATGTTTATGTTTATGTTTATGTTTATGTTTATGTTTATGTTTATGTTTATGTTTATGTTTATGTTTATGTTTATGTTTATGTTTATGTTTATGTTTATGTTTATGTTTATGTTTATGTTTATGTTTATGTTTATGTTTATGTTTATGTTTATGTTTATGTTTATGTTTATGTTTATGTTTATGTTTATGTTTATGTTTTCTGTCTTTCTAGTATTAAATGTAAAACATAAAAAATAATTTTATTTTTAATATTTTCTAAAGCACTAAACTGACATCTTCAACACACATGTATATGTATCTGAGGACTGTAAAGGGATGCTGGCTGCTGACTTTCTGTTTATTTGAAACTTTTCATTATTGACACGAAAACGTTTTTCTTTCTTTGTTTTTATTTCTTTATTTTGTTAAAGTTATTTCTCATATTAAGTAAATATTTGATGAAAAGGAAAGAACTTTTAAACATACAACATAAAGGAAAATATGTTGTGTTAAAATATGATTTATTTTAACAGTTTCTCTATTTCTCTTAAAAAGAGTTTAAAAAATATTAAAAAAATTATTGAAAATAGAACATAATCTTAATATATTTTGGCAATGATGATTCACAAATAAATCTGCCTTTATTAGGAAAAATCACCTCAAGAAGGTTATTGACATTAAAATACACGCTTCAGCAGAAATATTTTTAATTTTTTTTTTTTTTTTTTTTTTTTTGTTGAAGGCAAAGAACTTATGGAGGAAATCGATAAAATAGTAATCAAATGCAATGGGTCTTTTTTTGACAGTTACACAGATTTAAATCATAATAAAACAAAGAAATATATATCCATTCATGGATTTGTTGAGAGTAAGGTTGTGGCCCTGGATATTTCGAAGGCGTTTGACAAAGTCTCTCATAGCCAAATTTATTGTCTTTGGCGTCTGTAGCACCTTTCTCGATTCATATCGAGCTTTCTCAGAAATCTAACTATAACAGTGGTTATAGACGGGATTTCATCCGACGAGTTCAGGATAAATTCAGGGGTACCGCAAGGCTCTGTTCTTTCTCCAACTCTATTTCTAATATTTCTTAATGACTTTCTCTTTTTCACTTCTAATCCTATCTACTCTTTTGCAGATGACAGCAATTTTTGTCATTCATATTCTTTTGATCGTAGGCCGAGCCTTTTGGAGATTGGGGCGAAAAGGCGGCATATGAACGACACACAAACGATCTGTCGAAAATCTCTAAGTGGGGTCGCGCAAATACGGTCGAGTTTAATGCGCGCAAGACCCAATGTTGCTTTCTGACAGACAGACGTGGTGGTGTGTTGTCATTTGTGTGTATGGGTAGTGTAGATATTGAGGAATCAGATGCTCTTGATGTTCTGGACATGAGAATTCGAGTGTCGAAAGAAGTATACAAGTGTCTCGGCTTCTTAAGGCGGAGTAAGAATTGCTTCACTCCATCTGATCTCCTTAATATTTACAAGACCTATATCCAATCCAAATTGAAATACAGCTCTCATGTCTGGGCCGGTGCTTCAAAGCCTATTTTGGAGCTTCTCGATCGCGTACAGGAGAGGGCGAAGGTTCCTATTAATGACGGTAGGGTAGCCCATTCTATCGATTCATTAGAGCATCGTGGTAGTGTGGCGTGTGTTTCATTGTTCTATCGGTACTATAACGGAATGTGTTCTAACGAAATTAAGGAATTAATAACCAAAAATCATATATTTTTACGTAGCACTCGCATTTCTCGTAGAGCTCATCCCATTGTAGTTGATTGTCCAGTAAATCGCACAACGCATTATAGCCAGAACTCGATCTTTGGTCGCACTGTTCGTTTGTGGAACAATCTTCCTGCGAATGTTTTTCCTGCTACTTACGACATGAGCAAATTTAAATCGAACGTCGACCGAAACTATTCTATCTATCATCCTTCCCACAACCTATTTTTCTAGTTCCAGCACAATGCGTTGCATGAGTAGGGGTTATCCCCTGAGTGCTGGTCTTATTGGAAAAAAAAACTGGCTTACTTTGATAGAATATTTTATGACATTAATGCTTAATTATGATTTCGGACATGTGGCCGACATGGCTGGCGCGTACACGGCGGTGCTTGAAACACAATTTTTTACAAACTTTTCGCAGCATATGCAGCCGTACTTTTCCAATATCTCAGCGAATGTTGATTTTCAGGTGTTTAACTGTCTCTGGTTTATCGACGTAGACAAGTGCCTTTACGTAATCCCAAAGACGTGAAATTTTATTTTCATCAAAAGTTTCTTTGATTAAAGCAACTGTAGCGAGCTGTTTGTACCATGCGGCTCTCTCCTATTTGGAATACAACGTATCAGCAAGTTTAATGTCAGCTAACTTAAGTACGAAAAAATTTCTAACCATGATTCTATATATTTCACCATTGAGGGTAACATTCTGATCATCAACAGCATAAAACAAGACATATGAGCCAATTGTATTCCCCATATTTAATTTTGTCTAAAACCGAAGCAGTAGTTGGATATTCTTCTTTTACTTTTGCGGAATGTGCAACGACTCTAATATATTCCCATTAAAATATATTCCCATTGTATAAGAGAACACATTTTAGACGACCTTTTGTTGAGTCTATGCATAGACGCCACTCACCAGAAACCTAATTCTGAAGTCTCATTGCAGCCATTAAACCAGATATCGGATGATTATTTTAGCACTTTCTTTCTGGCAACACTGTTTTTGGAATCTCAGCTGTTTTCGTGTAAAATGTTACTGTCAAACATGTTCAGTTTGGTTCCATGAATCGACTTACAAACGAACAACGCTTGCTAATTATTGAATGTTTTATCGGAAATTTGTGTTCAGCGTTCATTTCCGGTTGAATGGGTACGTGAACAAGCAAAATTGCCGTATTTGGTGTGAAGAGCAGCCCGAAACATTGCAAGAACTTGCAATGCATCTCAAGAAATGCGCTGTTTGATATGGATTATGGACCGGTGGCAACATTCAATCGTACTTTTTCAAAGGCAATGAAGGCAGGAACGTTACTGCGAATGGTGAGTGCTACCATGAAGTGAATATTTTTTTTTCCCAAAATGGAAGAGCTGGACTTGGCATGTGAATTTAACCAGACGGTGCCACATGCCGCACAGCACGCGAAACAATGACCCAATTGAGAGGCGAGTTCAGTGAACAGTTTATTTTACATTTGGCCGCCTTCATCGTGTCATTTAACGCCTTTAGGCTATTTTTTGAGGGGAAAGCTAAGACTCATGTCTATAGGGACAAGCCTACAAGGGTTGACGCACTGGAAGCCAATATTGAAGAATTTATTAGTAAGATACCGGCCGATATATTGTAAAGAATATGCCAAAGTTGGACCCAACGTATGAGCCATTTGAGGCATAGCCTTGAAATCATCTTTAAAGATTTAATTATAAAGATCGTTCTATCGACTCAAATAAAGATTTCGTGCATGTCTCTAAATTTTATGTCTTCGTTTTATTTTTTTTAAATCAAATCTGAAATCTTTTAAAAAATCACACGATAATCACTTATCTTTACAAAATACGAAATCATTTTCTTCAGTAAAATATTTGAGGAGAACTTGTTCACTTATGCAACGATAACAAATTTTTGTTTCTTTTGTTACTAAGTTCCTTACTTTTAGCTTAGAAAACAAAATTTCGAAAGCAGATCTCTGAAAAGGTCAGAATTGGTTTGGCGCTCTCATCTCAGGTCACATGCAAAGTCATTGTCACTACTTCAGTTTTCTATACGAAATGCATACGGTCCTCCTGTGAAGTATCAGCTTGTGGTTCAAATGATACTTTAGGACTCAAAAGACGCCTATATGCTGCTCAATTTTTTGGATAATGCCAATTATGTTCACGAAACAGTAATAATAATCGTAGTGGTGGTTCAAGGATTCAGTCTAAATCATGCCGGTTTCCTACCTAAATTTATTCTTATTTGCCGACAAACGTTGAAACTCAACGGATGTTTTTCGTAACTTTTGCGAAATATAAATACTTGTCTTTCATTTCCAGCGAGTGTCCAAAGTAATTTTCACAAGCATGTTGATTTTTTTTTTAATCTTTTTTAAAACATCAACTTTGCTCTCTCTGAGAGAGTAATTCTCATGTTCTTACTAACACAACTTTACTTTTTGCACATTACTGATTTACACTTTTGTAAACAGCAACAGCTACTCGACAGATAATTCTGCCCAAATATCTTCCAACCCGATCGTTGTTACAGCTTAGGTTCGATCACAACCCTTTCAATCAGAGATTATTCACACTTCCCTCTCTTTACTTAGTTAGCTTCCACTAAACACGTTTTTTACTTCACAATAACCCTCGCAAGTTTACTCCCCATAAACTCTTTTCACACGAATCAAACCAATTAACTATCTCTACGCTAAGTTTACAGCACATAAACTTGTTCGTTGAATTAATGCTAAATAAATTGATTGTTGTTCACACAACGATGTGCTTTTTATATGGCTGAGTAAACAACACTTCGAAAGCTATCGAACCTCTCGATACTTCAGGTAGATTCCATTTCTCTCTTTTATTTTCTTTTTTGTTCTTGTGAAACCATGCGAATATAAACATTTACTTCTTTCAAGATTTTGTTATTTGTTGTTGTTTGTTATTGCCTGTTACTTGCTTTCTTTTCTGTTAGTTTTTGTTGTTGGCATTTGACTTTTATTTATTTTATTTCTGCTAATGCCTCTCGTTGTCGATTTGGTTATTTGTAAACAGCACGTATAGTTGTTTTCGCGGTTTTGTTTATTCATTCGAGCGATGTAACAAATGACAAGGGTGCCCAGCCTTATTTTCGTAAAAATATATATAAAAACATACATACATATGTATTTAGTTTGTGGTGAAAAGAATTAAAAAAAAAGAATAAACGCAAATAAGACAGACAAATACCTTCAACGTCGAACGCTCTACTTAGAATATCTCCAAGCACCGTGAAACGCTGATGCACATTACAAGCTTATTTTTATTCACATCGATACACACACATTTTTTAAATTATTTAAATGTATTTATGGATCACATTTGATTTGATACAAAATCGTTTAAGTCTTCAAAAAGCATTTTTCATTCATGACATTTTTCTCGAGCATTTTGCTGTCAATTTTAATCAAATAAACTCTTTCGTGTTTACCAAGGCGAATTCAATAAGGTGGCCCTAATTTACTACGTAAGCAACAGCTGATACATTCGCGTATGTCAAACATTCTGAATTTTGTTGATAACTTTTCCTTACTACAGTGTTGCATTATATTGACACACCGAAATTTTGTTTTACAGTGTTGCATTCGTTTTCAATTTAAGACCACCTTATTAAATTCGCCTTGGTGTTTACCAACAAATACAAAAAAAGGTTTCAATTTAAATAAAATTTCAATTAAATTTTGAAATTTATATGTTTTTGTATGTTTTTTGTTCTGCTGATATTGAAAAATTCAAAAACGTTTCATATGCAAATAAATATTATTTTGCTTGAATTCAATTTCAATTTAATAAACTTTGTTTTGTGGCAGACAAAAACTAAATTCAACTGAAGAAAATAACAAATGGAATTTAATTCGATGGCGATAAAAATCCAAATAAATTACCAAAAAAAATTTAAATAAATAATCTTTTTGTACACAGAGATAGAATTTATGGCAAATATTTAATAACAAATTTAAATTTTATGTGACCAAATTGAAAAATAAATTAAAGATTAAATTTAACAATGGTCTGGTACAGCTAACCATCCAGTTGTGAAATAATTCAAAGAATACATTTTAATTAAAATGAAAAATAAATTAAATAATAAAAGTATTTAAATAAATTGGAAAAAATATGTTTTGTTTTTCTAATTATTCACTGAAAGAATTTGCTTTCCAATAAAACTATTCTGTTTATTATGAGGGAGGGCAGCTTAAATGTTAGGAACATTTTGAATAAAAAGTGTGTTTTTTCTCTACATATGAGGGCCATTCCAAAATTAGTCAAAAGACAACAAATTTGAGAAAATAATCTCCTTTAAAAAAAATGAACCGTCTATCTGCTTAAACTAGCCATCATTCTTGGCAAATCTGTTTGGTTCGGTTTGGTAAGGAAAGGAGTCCCAGCTAGGCCAGAGATTTGGCTTATTGTGATACTACAAGCACAGAAGCTGCCCCGGGGGTCTAAACTGGAATGTGGTGTTGATGCCGGGAGTTTGGGTCCAATACTAAAGTCTGAAAACCCATGGGAAAGTGACCTAGCGTTTTCCAGGCAGAAATCTGTTCCATATATGCGCGGATCAGGGGTGCTTCTATTAATATATATTCCGATAGTCAGGCGGCACTAAGGACCCTTTTTTCGGAGTATATAGACTCGAGACTGGTACTCGAGCGCTACACGAATGTCAACACACTGGCATTGGGCTTCGGCGACATACCTCTATCCGTCAGGCCAACATAATTAAGATTCGTTGTCGTTAATGTCTGGAATTATCTCATACTTTAGCTCTTGAATTGTTCCTGGCTTATTGACGTACATTTTTTGTTTTAAATATCCTCAAAAAAAGAAGACCAACGGTGTCGAATGACTTTATTGTGGAGGCCGATTAATATCGTCATGATATGAGCTAACACGTCCATTAAATTTCTTGCGGAAAAGAGCTATTGTTACGTTTTGGCTGTGTGGCAAGTGGCACCAAACTGTTAGAGCCACAAGAAGTTTGTTAACATCTCGCGATAGCGAACACCATTCACGGTAACTGCTTGGCCGACCTCATTTTCGAAGAAGTACGGCTCTATGATGCCGCCAGTCAATAAACTGTACCGTAACTTTGTGAATGCATTGGCTTTTTAACAATCACTCGTGGATTCTCATCTGCTCAAATGTGGCAATTCTGCTTTTTAACGAGTTCACTGAGGTGAAAGTGTGCCTTGTCACTGAAGGTGATTTTCTTTGTAAAGTCAACATTCACTTCTGTCTATGCAACTAACAATTCGGGGTATTAAAGAGGTTTAAAACGAGGTTTAGTACGCTTTAGCTTGCGAGTCAATAGATTCAATTAACCTAAGATGTGAGATGTTCAGTTATTGGGCACAACAACCACACTATCGCTAAAAACAGCAATGTTTTCCGCAAAACGAACTAGACGAGCATGCACAGGTGTTTACACATTTACTACAGATTCGGTTTATTGAAATTTGCCCACAATTCTCCCGATTACGGACATATTTGGTCGATTATGCTGACCAAAAAAATGACGAAAAGCACGAAATGTATTTTGATTTTTGAAAGCCCATTTTTGAAAAAGGCTTCAAAAATCTTAATGCGCTGCTCAATTGTGTACCTCTTCGTGATTGAATTTGCAGCAAAGAAATGTCAAATTAAGTCGGGCCAAAGACTTGATGTTAAGGTGTGACTCACAATTAACATCGTGCATTATGGTTGGACCAACCATTATTTATGCGAAATGAGTTAAGTCCCCTCAGTTGATAAACCTACATATAGCCTCTATTACGTCACGTAAATTCATTCATTCTTCCATGGATCTGATTCAGTATGTCTGACGTGACATTCTAGTTTAGACAAACTGAGCGTTTAGCGTCATTTGTTGGGAACTCAGTAAACCATTTTTAAACCGTTAAAATAGTTAGTTTGGAGCCGCTATAGTTATTCTTACGCTTTTGTTTGGTTTCGGCGATAGTTTTTTATGATCAAATTTTAATTTTAACGTGGTTATCTACGACGCTTAATGGCTATCGAATACAACCCAATAGACATTGTTTGCAGTTGGTTACCTTAATTATGATTAGCAATACAATCTTTTGTTAAATAAAATGTTGCTTTTAAATTTAAATTTTAATTCATTAGTAATCTTTAATCCTTTTTTTATATTTTTTTCCTATTTTTAGTACATTTTTCATATTTTTTTAAATCTCTAATACTCATTACTCGCTTAAGGGTTAAATAAGCTTCTGGTTATCCGCACAAATATTAATACTGAGCGCAATTTTTACAGAGTGTGGTAGAGTTTTATTTTTACTCCTTTTCATATTTTCTTTATTAAAAAAATGGCAACAACAAAAATATATTAAAATAAAAAAATAAAAAATTCATAGGGTATTTGCGTTACAAAAAAAAAAAAAAAATGGAAAATATTCCAAAAAATTAGATGCTTTTTTCTATTTTTACAAAAATAGTAAACAAATACATAAAACCTCAATAGAAAAAGAAAGAAAATAACGTTTTAAATAATACAGTGGTGGATAATAGCATTCGTCAAAAAGAAATGAATTATTAAAAGCATGTCAGCTTTTCTAGTACCAGTGTTTGATACTCTATGCTACAATGCAAGCAGTTTAAAAACGCAATGGTTATCTGGGTACACTATGACTATGAAAAGGCGTTTGACACAATTCAGCACGATAAACTTATTGCCATCCTACTAACCATGGATAGAGATGAAAAATACATACGATGCATACAAAATCTTTATTGGCATTAAACAGCTGAAGTAAATATTGGTAATACGCTTACAGACCAAATAAACATTAACAGAGGCGTCCGACAAGTTTGCGTCCTTTGCCCCCTTTTAATTCAATATATACTCTGAACGCATATTCCAAGAAGCTCTCGGCAATATCAACGAGGGTGTGAAAGTAAATGGATTTAATATTAACAACATAAGATAAAATATTTTGGATGACCTTCAATCGTTAGTAAATGCAGTTACTACCCATAGCATCAAATATGGTCTCAAAATAAACGTCAGTAAAACTAAGTATATGACGATAAGTAGAAAAAACACATACAATAATACAATTTTAACAAGTCAGAATGCACCAATAGAGCGAGTACGAAAATTTAAATAACTTGGTTGTTGGATAAGCGAAAGGTGGGATACTTTTATGGAAATCAAATGTTGAATAGACGTTGCGAGAGCAGCGTTCTGTAAATATAAGAAAGTTGTTACAAATCGAGGTTTTAATATCAGTTTAAAAATGAGGTTTCTAAAATATAATGCTTGACCTGGTTTGTTGTATGCTATGAAGATATGGACGTTAAAGATAGCCGATATGAATAGATTGGTAACATTTGAATGAATAACAAACACAGAAGTGCTTGGAAGAGTTGGCATAGAACGAGACCTATTGAAAAATATAAAACATAGAAAAACGACGTATTTAGGTCATATAATGAGAAATGAGGAGTACCATCTACTTCAACTTATACTAGCGGGGAAAATTGAAGTAATACGTGGCGTAGACCGAAAACAAGCATTATGGCTACGAAACATACGCCAATAGATGGGCATAAGAAATGCTGGACATTTATTAACAGCAGCCAGGATAAGAAATGTGTTTTCTAAAATTATTAGAATTGTTATATAAGATAAATAGCTTTAAGTAGATAATATGCATTACGATGGATACTACGTATTGTAAATAGTTCAAGTCTCATAATGAATTAATAAATTGTATGATCGGCTGCACTGTCAGTCGAAAAAGAGTTAAGATTGCGTTCCAAATCATTAATAACATTCGTACTCTTTCAAAACAATGATACATCTTTTTGTTTAAGAATATTGTGACCTTTTTAAATTAAAGATACCTAATGGAGTGGCGACAATTTAAAAAGCCTGTTTTTACTTTGACCAAATTGTGCTTATAAATTAATTGATTTATGTTTATTGAACCAGGTTTTCTTACGCTTCCTTACTCTATTAAATCGTCACTCCTCTAGGGAGCATATTTACTTTCCACAAAGAAGAATCTATTGCTTTGTTTCAGTTTCTTTAATCAATTTAATATTTCAAGCTAAGTAGATGATTAATTAATACGCTGTAGCTTCCTCCATATTTTTTTTTTTGTGTAGTGGTGAAGATCATTGCTAATTGGTGGTGATCTTTACTTTAGCATTGTAATTTTTTTCCCAGCAGGTGGCGTTGTTTTTCCTGATCATTCGTCTGATGTTTGTCATCATCGCCAGAGGTATGCGAGGGAGGTTATTTTCTTTTATTTATTTATTTATTTATTTATTTGTTATTATTATTTTTTTGTGATAGAGTTGTCTGGAGGAAAGAAATTGAAGCCTTTTTTTATTATTAAATATTCGAAACTACAATTAAATTTTTTCTTCGTCATGGTCCTCTGCTGGGGCTCAAACCTGCGTCGTTTGTGTTGTTATGCGTGCACTCTAACCACTACCCCACGCCACCCACGCTTCAATACTTTGTCGGGAATCAGTTATCAGTTAAAGTCTCTATGCATTCTATTTGTAAACACTTTTTATTATAAAAAACACAATTTTCGGTAATCGAGTAGAGATTTCCGCAAGTCTTGATTGGAGGACTTCTTCGACCCATTTCTACATGGAAAGTGTATTTCTTTTAAGAAAAATATTCGAAGAGTTGTATTGTAAAATATGTACAAAAATGTATGAAATTTTTTCGGCGAGCTATTTAAAATGTCCACTTACAAAATGTAACCGGTCTAAAATTTGTAGATTTCTTTAATCTGTGTTGCGTTTTTGGACTACTTGCTGTGTAAAATTAAAATAAACAACAAAACAATAAAATTCTTGTTTATAGAATTTTAACTGAAAGAAAAAAATTTACAAAATTATTAGAGCTTTGTACAAACGGGCTATTTAAATTGTCGCCACTGTTTATATGCTTACAGCAGATCTTTCTTATTTCATATTAGAGAAACACTCATCTCGAATGTACGTCCGCATTGTTACAAAAATGTATGTTTTTTTAAAGTACCAGTGCGTATCTATTAAATTCTCGTCATAAACAACATGACAGCAGTATCATCTGCTGTTCCAAAAAGAAATAAACTAAACAAAAAGATTTCCTTAATGTTTCTGGAATATTGGCGAAGTTGCTGGAGGTGCTTGAATTTTCAAAGCTCTGTTTACTTCGGTACATGAAATATAACATTATTTTAAATAATAAGTTCACATAACGCCATAATCATAATTAAATCTAACTAATGGTATCTGGCATATTATGTAGATCAACAATTAAGCCGATACCCTACCCAGTAGAGCCCGCGCATTGTCCTGTTCTCCTCTAGGCCACTATTCTAAAGTGGCATATATATAGACTTCAACGCATTCGACTCAGACTCCTACGTCTAGCAAATGATAGAGTTTATAGTCTTCTTAGGTTTATAGTTAACTCCCTCTCCCTGCAATAGTTTATAGTTAACTCCCTCTCCCTGCAATAGTTGAATTTTATCTCAATAGAAATTTGCATCCGCTCTATGTGTACAGATTCTAAAAACCCAGATCCAGCTTAACAATTCCAGATCCTAGCATCTCTATTATACAGTTCCTTAAGATAATAAACAGAAACTTTTATTCTATCAAGTGCCCTTTTGATGGTGTAACACAGTTAAAGTCTCCAACTGGGGTATGTCTCTATCTATTCAGGTTCGAAACCAAAGTTCTGCTTTCTTTTAAATAAAACACGATTTATCTTTGTGTCAGTTACTATAAACAAAGCTTGGTTGGCGAAAACCTTATATCTAAATTATAAATAAACTAAACTACAGATTCAGAGTGGTGTGGACACCGTGGTGGTAACGGCAAGAGATTAGGTCAACGCTTAAAATCGATGAATACGCAATCGGGATTAGCTACTGCACTGGAAATGTGTGCTGTGATCAGCGTCGAGTGGGGGGCTGTGTTGTAGACAGCGTCTATGGCGGGTATGCTGTGCAGAAGACAGAGCAGTCAGGTGAGGCGACTGTACTGTTGACAGTATCTGTAGCGACTATGCTATACGGGAGACAGCGTCGGGTGCGGCGGCTGTGCTTTAAGCAGCGGCGGGAACGGTTAATCTGGAAGATAAAGAACAATTAAAGGTGATAATGGGGCGCTGTTAGAATTAACGGTGGCAATTGTCATAGCTTTTGGGAGAGGTTTTCGCGAGTTCTTGCACTCAATATAAGAAATCTGGGATCTCTCGTAGTAGTCATCAATGTATAAACGCTAAATGCGAGAGAAATTCTGAAGCTCTTAGACCCGATTAGACAAAAGTTACTATTGGATGTCAAGAGAAACTCGGGAGCATTTGTTACCGAAATAGTGTACGATTATAAAAGAAATTCGAAAGCTCTAATAATCACGAGAATCGGATAGATTAACTCTTCGTCCTATTAATAATTATATGGTCTCAATGAGAATTAAAATGAAAATGTATTATATCTGTGCTAAAGTCAAATGAAATATTCTTGCTTGTGTTTTTTATAATTTTTTTTATGCTTTATTCGCTACATTAAGTAAACCAGAGTCCGGCAAACTAATGTTAATGCATTTTACAATTGTGGTAGTAATTCGAGAGCTCTCACTCAGGCCTTTTTGCACTGTATTTTTCCATTTATTTTCTCTTTAGTTCTATTTGTTTATTTTTTGCTTATTGCTTGCCTATGCGTTTGAGTCAGGTCTGCCAGATAATTTTGATTAAAAATCGCCATTATCGGTACTTCGATTTAAAAAAATTGGCAAACAAACGGCAAAAAATCGGCAAATTAGAATTTCCCTTTTTAATTGCGATAATGATGTTTTTATTAATAAACCAGAACAAATCACCAATGTTTATGATATAAAAATAACAAAATAAAATAGAAAATATAAAAACGAATTACATTTTATTGTTAGTACGCGTACAATGGTCACATTTTCTTATTGCAATATTTGAGAAAAATATGTAAAGCAAAGTGCAGGGAAATGTGGTATAGCCGACAATAGCGAATTCTATCAATATAACGATCAGGTGTCACAAAGCTTTCGTTGATCTTTAACTATTCCAAACTTTAAGAAATACCCACGATGAACCCAGAAATTTACGTAATTAAACATTTTTCGGATGAATTGGCTATGGGAGTCCATCAAAAAGAGTTGACAGCTTAAAGCAGGGTTGGCAGAAACCTGTTTTTTTTTAAGCCCTGCCAATGTTTTCATTGGGTTTTATTGCTACAATTATTGTGTCTTATTATTTATTATTTTGCGCTCTTGGTAGTTCCAAGGTAGCATTATGTACTACGAGCTGCTAAAGTCACGCTACACACTGTAATTACTCTGTTTGTACCTTGAATTATGAGCAAAATGGCCGGAATACAAGGACAAACATTATAAAGCTATTATCTTGTATAACAAAGCTCGGCTTCACATCGCAAAAGTAGCGAAAAAGACGAGATGTTTTTTCTAGACGAGATTCGAAAATTACTTGAGACGCGGAGCAAAGTTGTTAGAGCCTGGACAATATTTGGTTTACTTGTTAATTCATTATCTTTCAAACAAAAAAATTCTTTTTGGAGCTAAGGAATTAATTAGTTTGTACAGCCAATACATAAATTATGTTTACTTTTGGTAACCTGGTGGTTGGTACCTGGGTGGTTAAGTTGTGTTACCCAGTGGGTTGCCAACGCTGGCTTAAAGTGACTTTATTAGAAATATTGTACTCCAAGCAAGTATTTCATAATCGGCATTTTTGGAGCAAAAATCGGCAAATCGGCATTTTATTAATTTTAAAGCAAACAGAAGAGAAGAGCCGCTTTTTCGGGAATCTGATGTAAACACATACTGTTTGCTCATTGATTATTTGTTGTTGTTAATAGGTTGTTGTGTTTGTTGTATTGGTTGTATAGATTTTGCTGGAGTGTAGAAGATGACGTCAAATACTCGAATGTAGACAAAAGAAGCACAAAAGGCCACTTGTTTAGCCTTGAGAGCTTTCTTAATTATCGTTGTAACATTATGAATAGCTGCCAATGTAGATATGCTCGGCTGACAAGCAAATTGTAAATCACAAGATAGGTTTGCTAATATCTTTCTAACGTGTTATGGAAGAACGAACTCAGACCAATAAGGTCTCTATTATGAAGACCACTTTTACTTCACTTTACTTTTGCCCTTCACTGTTTTCTACCATAGGAATCATACATTGTAAGAGTGCTTTTGTATTTATATTTCTATAGCAAATACCAATACAAAAACACACACAATAACCAAATGGTTTGTAGACAAAAGCCACAATGATGTCGCTATCACTTCCGGTATATATTTCATGCTCTTTTAAATGTCATACCCCCTTCACCTCCACCACCTAGACCATAAGGCGTACTAGCAAACGGCCGACGACCGACATATTACAACGTGTATATGTATGAAGAAAAGAATTTTCCATTCTTCTATAAGCAGAGCGCAATTTTCGTTTTTTCTTTCGTTTTAAATAATTTTCCATTTCATTCTTAGAAATTTTTATATCACACGTACATACATACACATATATAAGGCGTTGTATGTTTATGTGTGAGAGTATTATTTGTATTACAGTTGGCCAATACAATAGAGTAAAACTTTTTATTCTCTTTTTCTCTTTTTTTTACAATCTGCAGTTAAATTACAAAAAAAAAAAAAAAACGAGCACAACAATAGTTTAACAAAAGAGGTATAAAGAAACAAAAAATCATAAGGAATGATGCACTTCACATGTGTGACACTTTAATACGACAATATTTTGTTTTTTAAGAGCGATTCTTATGCTATATATAGAGTGACAAATAGTGGTTGGCACACATTTCTTAAAAAAAAACAAAAAAAAAACAAGACAACATGAAACAAATTCCAAGAAAATCTTGCTTCTGGAACCATAAGGACAATACCACCACCGACGACAAGACAATGTGGACATTAAGATATGCGGAAATTTATTTTCTGTCAAATTATTTTTCATTTATTTTTAAAATATGCAATGACCATGTTTAGCTGCAATTGCCTTGCATTTTGCCACAACAGACAAAGGCGACAATATCATCACAACAACCGCAAATCTTCAAACAACAGCATAAGCATTTTTAAGTGAAGCAACAGAAGGTAAACTGTCACTGTGATACTAGACGTCATTTTTGTTTTTGTTTTTACACTTTTCTCTTTTACTTTTTTCACTTTCTCTACATTGAATGCGACTAACACCAATGTAACCCTCTTGCTGGGTACATAACGTGGGTTGTAATTATAAAACAAGTAGTCAAACTTTTTTTTAATAAGAAAAAGAGTGTTTTACAAAACTTAGTTTTCTTATCGACCACTAATGTAGAGTTACGTAGCTAGTTCATAGTGGTCAACTACTTACTAGTCCCAAGTAAGCTATTTACGAACTAGCTACAAAGAGATAATACTGTGACTAACGTTAAGTGTTATAAAGTTACTAAAATTCAAATTAATTAAACTGATTTTTTTTTTCACACCCATAAGTAATATATTCGATGGTTTAAAAAATACTTTTCGGCTTTTAATCTCATGACGGGGATGATAACCATTCGTTTATAAGGTGACACTTTTAGTAGCAACGGTATTTTGATTCGCCGTTTGTGTAGAAAGTTATTGGGATTTGAAAGATGAGTGAAATATTTTCGAAAACCCGCTGTGTAATGCTGCTGTAAAATTTTACGCTGCGAATTCTGAAAGTAAACGAGATTTCTAGCAGTGGTTTGCTCTATTTTGTTCCGAAAATTTACAAAAATTCATTTCGCGCGGTTCGGGGATAGTCACTGAAAAAGTAATTTAAATTTTGCAACTGATATAGCAATACCGACAAACAAACAGGAGCGCATAGCGAAGGCATTAATTTAGTAATTAGTAGCGTTTAGTACTGCATGACAGTTTGGTATCATTCCTATGTTACTAACAAGGTAATCAGGGCACTTTATGCCTGTCAACGCCTCTATAGTAAAACGTGTAGTTTGAAGCCTAAAATGGTTTACTGGTCTTTCGTAACGATATAAGACTGACTTATACTGCCTTAGCGAGAAGACTTAGAGCAAAGCATGTCAATACGAGGGCTGTATTGGTTATGGCCTATTGTTTTACTTCTGTTTCGATCACGAGTATGTCAAGGACCTTTTAAGCACCTGCCATTGGGGCCATCCTGCATGTAAAAATGCTCCTGGATTGCCTAGTGCCTACGGTTAAAAGGTTGGCAACATAGTGGGCAACAAGGGTACATTACTCCTATTCGATGGTGATCCATTTCCTCGTTGGTATAAATGATTATATGTCGTCCATTTTGATGCTTGACAGGAACTTTGACGTCCATATACCCGAAAGGAATTTATGGTTGGACAAATCGTGGTGGCATAATATCGCGGACTTGATTGAAGACAGAATGGTGGTGAGAGTGGAACCGGTTTGATTGGTCTTAATATTGAAAGGGCTTTGTGTTAAGCATGTTACGTGATGTCAGAAAGTCAGGCGGACCGATTGCATTGGTCCCTCATAATTTTCTCGAGAGATTTGACTTTGATATACTCAAGAGACCAACAAGAGTTCCTCAAAATGCCCTTGAGTGAGGGCTCTAAGATGCAGGGCATATTCATAAAGAATATTGGCATTAGACTGTCTTATATGTTGCCTGACCACTGCAGTATATTCTATGGGAGGTCATGGCTATAGTAAGGGCAGTAAAGTGCTTGTGAAATTGTGTGATTTCCTTCGAGAATCTTCTAATATATTCGGACAGTCGGGCTGAGATTAGGTCCCTTGCGAGCGTCAGCCCGACGTCGAAAGTAACGGTCGTATGCGTTCCGGGAGACAGGGATGTCATCGGGAATAGTATTACTAACGAACTAACCAGGGCGAGCACTAAGCTCGTTTTTTCGAAAGAGGCCTATCATTGATGTTTTGATTGCCTCCGTTAATTTAGATATTCTTCGGTCAGTATACGCGATGCTCAATCTTGATGGTGGCATTAGAACACGTGTGGTATCACCAGGCTTAGGTGGACAGACCTCGATAAAGAGAGGACTAAATGTCTTCTCTCCCTAAGTCGCATAATTTCGCTCTTCACGAATCACTGCCTAATCGGGGGGCATGTCGATAGACTCGACATTCCCTTGCATGATTTCTGCAGCAGTTTTGGTTCTGAAGGGGAGGAGGTGACACTTTTTTCCACCTTATGTGTCAGTGTACGGCCCTTGGTACTAGATGACGAAAGTTTTTGGTCTCCTATTTCTCGTCATCACTGACTAAGCTTTTCAGAATTAAAATCAACGTAATGGCGTGATTTAGTTGGGAGTCAGATGGTTTCCTATGGAGACTGTTTGATTCCCGGGTTACCATCTATGCTTGAGGCATCACAATGGGTTAAATATCTGGCCTAAGTGGGACTTCTTCTCTATATGGGGGTCCACCACCCTACCTAACCTGCCCTAGTCAGGCGGCCTTGGGTGCTTTGTCATACTGTAAGGTTAGGTAGAAAGTTGTTACGAAATGCATGACATCTATTAATAAACTTGACGTTTACATGAGAGCCATCCTGTAAACTAAATGGCTGACTGTTTAAAAACAGTGGAGCCCGCCATGCTTTTATTTGGCCTGAACAATTTTTAAATGTTTCTGTGCCATAAACAAGGATGAGGCTAGACTCCGGTATGAGACAAGCGAGGAGTTTTATTTCGCTTTCTCCTTGCAGATCCATAGTGCAGTTGCTGCTCAATAAGGGTTTTAAATGGCATCAGTGTATTTTGGGAAACGTTGAGGATGAACGCTGTACATTCTGTACGACTTATGCCTAAACAGCTAAACATGTACTTTGTGAGTACACAGCTATTTCGGCCCTGTAGATGAGGTTTTTGATGAATGCTGTGTTTAAAAAAGGCTGGCTACTTAGAGAAGATCGATGTGCAATACGTAAATCGAATGACCCATCAGTGATTCGCTAAACCGCAACGAAATTATACCCGTTTTTAAAATGGGTTAAATATGAAAATATTAAACTATAAAACGCAAGCCCATGAGCCAGCCTAGAATGACTGAAAATAAGGTTATGTTAAGCGTTTCTGGTAAAATTGAAATTGTCCACAGTGAGCTGCTACTACAACCTGGCGAAACAATCAGTTCTGATCTCTAATGCTCATAATAAAGAGTGGACATAAAAAATGTTGTGTTCCATCGTGTCAATTGTGTGATTGACTGCACTTAGCTGTAAAGTTTTGATAAAGCTACCGACGGAGCTTGCATCATCTGATTTTCTGTTGTTTTAATGGCTGTAAGGCTCTATATCCACCACTCAGTACGATCCTCAATCTAATTGAGGATTGTGAAATTGCTAGATGCTTGGCACTCCAATTTGGGCGTCGTTCTGAGGGTCTCTCTTATTGGTAAGTTTAGGCGCAAATGTTTAGGTCGACATAGGGTCTCACTATTATGCTGGTGTTCACTATGAAGGAAGCAGATTAATCTATAGGCACAAGATGGGTCGCAGTGTCTTATGATAGTGCCTGGTCAATATGATAACAATAATAATAATAATGGCTATAAAGTTTTCTTGGTAAAAATTATTGGATAAGTTTTTCATTGACAAACCACAGAAATTACACAAGCGGCGTTGGAATGGTCATAGAAAATAATAGCAAATATGTACCTGAACTCAAACTTGATATTGATATATGAACCAATATAAACCATATTTACAATTATATTTTAAAGATTTTGGTAATACATTTCGCAAAAATTTAAAATTATTTCAAATAATTCCTAAACATTTTTTTGTAACCTCTGTCTGACAATATAGCAGACAATTCAAATTGTACTCGTATGTCATATGTCATACAATAGATGTCATCTCTAATTGAGCATCTCTCTTATTTGAATATTATAATGACAGTGCACAGGTATTTACTTCGACAACATTCACAAGAATATTTGCATAATATTTTACGATTTTCAATTGGAGTAACACCCCTCTTCTCCTTCCATCATATTTACTGAGAAAATTGAATAGAAAAAAGAATAGAAAATAGAATAGAAACGTATGTAACTACAGAGACTACCTACCAACTTGCCGGTTGTGATTATTCCGACTTGTTTTTGGAGGGTGTGTGCTGAGTGTATCCTTTTGCTGCAGATCCGTTTCCATTACTGGTTGTTTTGTTTCATTTTATTTTGTTTTGTCAACGCTTTCAGCATTAACATGGAGTTACGCATTGTTTTTGGTATGTTGTTGGTCTATTTGTGTTGTTGATGCTGCTGCTACTGCTGCTACTGCTACTGTTGTTCAGTTTTTTCTTTTTATTTTACTTTATTATTTTGTCTTTAATTTAATTTCTTTCAAAAGATAATCTACTCGGCTTCATTTTAATTTTAAAAAAATTCATATAAATTGTAAGTAAGGCAAAGTTAACACTATGGGCTGAAAATGAAAAAAGTGCGAAAATAATTTTTTTTTATTTTTTATTTTTAACTAGTAATTAGGGAAATGTAACGCTTTTTACTTATTTTTTGGTACATTTTTTTTATTTATTTATTTGTGTAAAGCCATTGTTAATCCCAATTTCGTAGTTCTGCTTATTTTCTTATTTTGAGCCAGTTTTTGTTTTGCCTTTTGAATTTAACTTTTTTTATTGCAAGTTTGTATACATTTTTTAATTAATTAAAATAAGCAGTAGTTCATCTTTAGAAATTAAACCTGGAAAAAAGAAAATATTTTGTGTACCTTTTCTTTCTTTAGACAAATAAAAGGAAAAATAAACACAACACAACCAGAACAGGTGTTAGAAAAATATTTTTTTTAGGGGAACCAAAACTAAAGTTTATTTATCTTTAAAGTAAAGGAGTTGAAACACTCGTGCTTATTGAATAAGCAATTTGAATCCAGTACATTGTTACACTTAAAAAAAAGTTAATTTAATGAGTTCGTAGATTGCAAATAAAATAAAAATAAATTTCTTAGTTGGTTTTACTTTAAATTTTTTATTGACGCTATTATATGTTTCAAAGCAATAACAAATATTAGACAAATATCTCAACTAGAAGATTTGTCAAGACGATTTAAGCTCTGTCATAACTGTCACGACTCTCTCAGAGAGAATTACATCTAGTCCAGGGGTGACCAAAGGGAGAACTGCATATGTAGTAAATAAACAATTTTAATACGCAAAGCGACATACATGTGCTTTCATCAAAAGCTATTACAACTGAATGAAATTCTTATTTATTTCTTATTCTCTGTTGAATATTTTCGTTCTTGTGTATTTGCAGCCGATTAAACATCGACTCTCAAGTGCCACTTTAGTCACCTTTGGTCTAATCACAACACTAACCAGAGTTCGTTTGCACGACTCATTTCTATCAGAGCTTCTTCACAACTCTCTTCACAATATGACTGCTGTGGTGCATTAATATGCTTTTTATATGGCTGAGCAAACAAATGTTAGAAAACTCTCGAACTTCTCGTAATTTCGGGCATATTGAGGGGAAGATTATTTCAATTATTTGTAAACAAGTTGTTTATTTTATTTCTTCCTTGTTTTTGTTTTTGTAAATACGTTTGCTTATTTGTTCGTGCTAAGCGATGTACGCAAGCTTTTGTGAAATTTTTTCATTCTAATCCATAACCTTTTACTATCTTTTATACAATTTCAATTCTCCATTATTGTAGAAATTCTGTGGTATATAGTCGAAAAACATGGACAATTTATTACAGCAAACAGTGAAACAGCTGATGGTTACAAACAGGGCACAAATATTTCTTCATCACTTATTTACCATTTAGAAGAGCAATCTATCAAATGATTCTTGCCTTAAACATGGTTTTCATTGACTTCGAGAAAGCTTACGTTACCCTTGATCACAAAAATATCTAGAAAGATCTGGCATACAAATGGATACCGAATATAATAGCCTCCATTTAAATACTATAACCTGGAGCAACGAGAAAAGTTCCAATAAATATAACAGTTGGAATGCTTCAAGAATGTGTAATGTCACTGCTACTGTTTAATGTGTTTAATATGTTGACAGAGGCTGATTTGGTACATACCACCAATATTTGTCTGCTAAGCCAGAGGTACACTGACATGCAGGAGATCAGACAGAATATGCACAGACAGGATCTACGCCAGTAGCTAGTCTGAGGATCAACTGCTATAAGATTAAATCGTTGCGAGTAAATGCAGGAAGCATTGTCGATACAAAAAGAGGGTCCACTTCTGACATTGCTAATCGTATAAGCAGCACTCCACATATATATCGAAGCAGACTAAAATATCGATTTTCAACGCATATATATTAAGTCGACTTTGCTTCACAGATGCGAAATGTGGAACTCATGTGCACGTGATCTCAATACACTTCAAGGCTTCATCAGAGAATAATGAAAATCTTGTTGCCGAGGATAATCTTCAGCGTAGATTTTTGGTCATTAACTGGACAAGTGCGTATAGCGACGGAAATTCTTAAACGTAAATGGTAGTGGGTCGCTTGTAAGTTGCGATAATTCCAGGGAAACTGTAAACGAGAAGCTCATGATTGAAACACCCAAGGTAACTGCAGAAGGAAAACACCCGCCCATACATTGAGTAGACAACAAAGTGTCGAAATGGAAAAACCTAGCGTCAGATCAAATCGCTGGCACTAAGCGGACATGATTGGAATTTATATGTTATTTCCCCATACTTAGCGCTGTCAAGTGTGCAGATTTAACTGTATTTTGCAGTTTTTTTAAGCATTGAGCGGTTCTGAAGTCTTTTGTTAAAAAGAAGGTTTTTCTGTAAATTGTGCAGATTTTGCAGTTTTTAACATTTCAGCTTTTTACTTTCAGTTTTATTATCTTAATTACAATTAATATAACTCTGTTGAAGGTTACTTGTACCTTTCTTATTACGACAATTTATCATAATTATCCCTTATTTCGACCACTGATCACAAAGAAAGAGAGAATTCACACAGTGTGTGACACTCACATTTAGGTCTGAAGAAGTTGCTCTTTTCTGCGCAAACATTTTGGAATGTTTTTTGTCAAAAGAACATTGGGATCACATTACATACTATGTAGGTACGTACGTATGTGTGATATATCATATATTGAATATTAAATAAAATTAAGGCCTTACTTAAAGATAATTTTATTGCGGAATTTCAGATTTTTAGTTTATTCAATAAATTTCGCCAATATGCATGTTGTATATCCTCCTCCAATTTCAAAATAACGATGCATCTCGAAAACAAGAGCTAACCTAAAAAACCGGTTAGTACCACTGTAGTCAGCGTACTCAAATCTAGTTTACCCGCTGGGTACCATGCCTGTCGGAAAAAAGGTGCCAAATCCATGTTGTGCTTGGATTTATACCATACCATATAATTTAAATATATCACATTTAATTCGTTGTGTTATGCTGGAAGCTTTTTTCTTATTAATTAATTTAATTGCCTTTCAAATAACTTTTTTGATTATCAAAAGCTTAAAACAGAATAGGAAGAGTGCTCGAATTGAAGGGTTCTTTTAAAATACGACTCGTCACAAGAATTAGAAATAAGAGAATTTAAAAATTAAAATTCAGAACGAAAACCGAGTCGAAAAGCATCAAAACAAGCAATTCTTTTTACTAAATTTTGTTTGTGTAATATAACACATGCATGTGTGATACCTATTGGTCGCTGCACACAATATACGAATGCAACGTCATAGTTTGACCATCTGTTAGCTCTAATTTTGGCATACTTTTTCTGGCATTTTAGCTGGTATCTTAAAATTTTAGCTGTCATGTTGTCTTCCACGGCGGGAATTGTAACTGGCTTGCCCCTGTACACGAATGATTTCATGCATTTGTTTGAAAAAAATGTATAGTGACATCATATTGCATGATCTTGGCTGCCAATGGACTGTTCCAAAAGGTAAGATTCATTGCTCACCAACGGAGCCTCTTAGTATGTTCATTATTATGCATTTAAACTTACACAAACAACATGCATTGAAATGAATTGCACATTTTCGACTCGTTTTTGCTTATTTTTAATTCGTTCGCAGTATAAAATTCATACTTACGAGTTAAAGAACAAAACTTGTAAGCGTACTATGGCTTAAAATAATTGGCGCTTTGAAGTTTTTTTTTAATTTACTCGATTTTAAATTCACTCGTTTTCGGTGTACATACTGGTTTTTTACCTGGAAGTCATTTTTTTTCTTCCAAATCTCAAGTATTTCTAAACAAAAAAAATATGGCAACACACTATACTCCACATTTAAAAATGTGCCACAAATGACTCAACGTTACCTTAGTAATATATAATAATATCCCTTCATTCCATTAAAGAACATGTGGACTTCACTTAGTCAATGATCCGATTCTATTTTTAGACTCATTTAAAGGCATCTACAGAGAAGTTTTCAATGTTATGAGGTGATACCGCTGATGAAAAAACTTTTTCTTTTTCAGATAGTTTGGTCTGGTATTAAGACCGTCTGTTTGGTAGGCAACATTACCTTATTTGCCGTCAATGATTTGCCTCAAAAGTGGTACGATTTATTTACGTGTTCAGCACTGTTTCACTGATCTTAAATAGCTGAAATAATTTTTTTTACGCTTAATTGATATTGCACTAGGGAGATCGGACGGTTCTTTTGGTTTTATCCTTGTTTTTAGAATACTTAATAAACCGGTTAATTTTTTGTTGTTGAAAATATGTTCATCGTTTAACTATTTGTATAGATTTAATTATTTTTGTATATTTGACAACCTTAGACGTCTCAGAAAGAACATTAAAGCCACGGTAGATCGAAAAAATATGCCCTCTTGAGCAAAAATAACCTTTTCTCATCTTCTGTAAATAAATATTGATTTTTATATACGGAAAATGATCAACTAGACCCATTGAAAGGCCACAAAGCCACAAACGCCGGTTCCGAACGGCAGATATATTAGTTAGTGAAGTTTTTCACAGCGTAAATACAAATAACGAGTATATCGTTGTTGAAAATTGTCAGATGGTGTAGCCTGGGATTGATTCAACGGCTTCTTGGTTGGAAGGTGGGTATCTTACCTAACATACCACAGTAACACACACACTATTAAATACGTAGTGCATGAATTTACATACAGTGATGCTCGAAATCTCAATTAAGGACTCGTATATTACTAATAGATTTATTCGAAGTAAAACATTTAATTTTTGTTATCTTAGGCACCTAAATTATAACTTTAATAACAACGCTTTAGTTCCCTTCTCTACCAAATAATACAACAACAAAAACGATATTAGCTCCTTGAGTAACTGTACGAAACTTAACCAACTTTCAGTACTTTGTGTGATAAACTTTGTTTTTTATGGCCTCTGCACACCATTTTTGCATAGTTTTTTATGAGATTTGTTAGAATTATTCTTAGTATTGATTGTCACTTTAATTTTAAACTCTCCGTCAGCTTCTGCTTATTTTTAAAACGACTTGGTCCAGCTCTGTACCTCAAAAATTAAGAACAATCTTATTTAATTAAAAAAACCGGTTAACCGGTTGTTTGAATTAATAGTAACCGAAAACCGGTTTTTTAAAAAATGCTACTTTTCGAAGTCGAATAATCGCTCACCCTATATGACATCTAAAGATGGACAATATTTATATAATCAGCGATTTTTTACGATTCCAAATTATCAAGTAACTGCTTCTGCCAACCTCTGCAATAACTCTAAAGACCAGAGTAAGATGCACCTTAAAGATTGTAACTCTCGATATGAAATCTAGCAATACATTTCAAGGTACAGCGTTCACTTACAGCAATCTTATCATGCTCTTAACGAGATCTCCCTCATGTGTCTCCAGCGTTCTCTTGTTTGAACAGAATTAAATTGTGTAATTCTTGTTTTTGAATTAATATAACTTTTTACATGAGCGTCGAATCCAAGAACTGTCTTGCACACAGTTTTTTCTTTTTGCCTGAAATGTTATTTTTCTAAGACTAATATGCGTGACACAAATGAATTAATATTGACCGATACATGGGCATCAATACCGTCTATGCATACAAATTGTGGATGATACTCTAGAAAACCAAGTTTTTCAATACTAATACACCCTGTCTCATGTGTTTTGATAAAAACTATCATATCCCGAACAATTGTCATCTAACATTAGATTTACAAATTATTTTCGTATAGCTTCCCAAAGTGCCACGCCCACTTGTTATTTCATCTATAAATAGCTTATGTTTCTAACAAAACGTGATGTCATAATCCTGTTAATTTTGTTTTTCAAAAGTTTATCGTCTTTTCTCTCGCTATCTCTCTTTCTCTTACTAAACATTTTTTAAAAACTTTTTAATTTTCAATTTAATGCTTTCAACTTTTAACAGTAGACTACTTGTGTTTTTTTTTTAATATTTTTTATTGCTGTTCCATATACTCGTACGTAAGTAGAAAAACATTTAATTTCTTTCAATTTTTGTCGTATTTGTGCCAAACAACTGCCACAATTAAGAAGGAAAATTGAAAAAAAATTAAATTCTACAGGGGTTTGATATATAAAAAAAGGAAATAAAAATTAAATTTCTCTTTTCAGCTTTACAAAGGTATCATGTCATTATAAACCTTGCAGTCCCTACACTCCTGCACCAGCATTAAAAGCAGCTGTTGGATGCTGCTGCTCTAGAAGGAAGATAAAAGAAAAAAAATTACTTTTTATGCCAAAAGTATTTTAATTTTATAGATTTTTATAAACGTAGTTTTCTTCTACCAAAGTTTTTTTTTAATTCTTTTGTCAGTTTTTTTTCTTACTCGCTTTTACCCTTCTCTATAGTTGTTTTTATTTCACATTTTGTAACACACAAAACTGACCTATTTTTGTAAAAAAAATAACTTCTCTTAGATCTACACCTACCACATTACACGGTTTGCCGAAAGAAGTGATAACGGTTGTGCAAATTATATAACACAATGTAGAAATTCGAGCGATTAAATAGAGGGGGAACAAGAGATCAGTAATGATCCGTTCATTTTTATATATTTGAACATAAATCGCTCTCATAGTCATATAAAAAGTTTAAACAATTATTAGAAGTATTTTTATTCATAACGCAGATTAGCAATACTTTTTTAAGAATTTTTGATTTCTGTATAAAAGTTTGTATTTAGAAGTTCCATTAGACGTGGCTTAAGATAACGCCGTAATTGTAACACAACTAAACAACATTTATGGACAGCAATTAGTTGTGACATACCATAACGCTATAACCGATCAATATGATTTTGAATGTCTAGACTACGGTTACGGTTATGACGTTATGTTAAGTTACGTCTAATTGGGCCTTAATAGACCGAACTTAAGAAATTATGTTACAATGCAAAAAGAGTTATTCAAGCTGATCATCTTCTATATTTAACTAATCCGAACTATCTTCTTAAAAAGTTACATATATACATACATACACAAATAAAAACATACATGCATACATACATACATACATACATACATCCATACATACATACATACACATACATACATACATACATAAAGTAGAGTTAATGGCAATTAGTAAAAGGAATTGCCTGAGAGTGTGTAGCGCTTTCCGAACGGTGTATGGGGAGGCTGCAAGCGCGATAGCGGGATTGATACCAGTATATAATTACTAGAGAGTACTCGAACATATAACACCAGAGTTGCATAAACATAATCGTTCCACGAAATATTATCAAAGGAGAAGAAATGGATAAGTCCTTATTAAGTTCGCAACGTAGGTGGGAAAACTCACCAAAGGGAAAATAGACTTTCAGGCTAATTCCGAAGATAGATAAGTGGATACGGAGAAAACATGGCAAGATCAACTATAATCTAACCCAATCCCTTACAGGCCATGAAGGCTATAGAAAGTACTTATATAGACGTGGACACGACGACTCTCCAAGGTGTTGGGCCTGTCCAGATGAGGATGAAGACGCGGAGCACGCTGTATTCTACTTTCCACGGTTTGTCAGGGACCTTGTCGAGATATGTTTAGGTGGAAGCATATGTGCGAAGAATATCGTCGATTTTATGTTTAACTCCAAAGAAAACTGGTATATGGTGAATCATTTCATCGGCAGAGTGAACCAAATATTGAACGAAACGGCGATATACAGCCATAACAGGCTTATCGACCCCATGAAGTAATACCGAAAGGCAGTTCCATGGGGTCCAGAGGTGTTTTAGTACGTAAAAATCGCGAATGCTCAATAGTGCGCACTGTAAGGATCTCTTGACAAAAAAAGCAAAAAAAAAATGCATATTTATTCACATTGGCCTTTACAATCCGATTACGGATTTCGGCCAATTGCAGCATTTTCTTTCAACGCCCATTGACTTTCGAATCAAACACTCTTCTCGCTAAGCCGCCTTCATCCATTCGAACGACATGTAGCAGCCAGCGTAGACGCTGGATCTTAATTCGCTGTAGTTGTATAACTCGCATGGTTGGTTCGAATAAGAAACTGACCACTCCAAGACACACCTAAAGCAGCTACATCGTTCCGTATCCATGCTTTCGTGCCATAAAGAAGAACGAGGAGGATGAGCAACTTGTAAAGTATCAGTTTCGTGGCGCGAGAGAGGTCTCTACTACTCAACTGCCTGTTGAGAACATAATAACACCCCTTGGCAAGAGTGATTCTACGTTTGATCTCCAGGTTGACATCTATGCCGCTGGTAATCGCAGTACCAAGGTAGATAAACTTATTTAAAACATGGAATGTATAGTTGTTTACCGTAATACACAGCATGTCCCTACTTTTCGGCAGTATACACTTTATCTTGGCCGCATTAAGCGCCAGACCCATCCTGACAGACTCTTTTTAGATAGCGCTGAAGGCAGCAATGACATTTCGCTTAGTACGCCCAATGAAGTCGATGTCGTCAGCGTATGCAAGAAGTTGAATACTTTCGTAGGAAATGGCACCACTGTGATGCACTTCCGCCTTCCGCAGAATACTCTCCATGACAAAATTGAAAAGTCGCATGATAAGTTACGACTTCACTGAAAAGGTTCTGAGAGTTCCTTTCCTCCTTTGACGGAGCAGTAGGAATTGCTCCTTGTCATTCTTCACAGTCTTATCAGTTTTCCAGCCCATACACATTTCTAATGGTCCGATAAAAGTTAACGGCATTTGGTTGTGAAGTTGCACCCACGGTATAGCCCAGACTTCGCAACGCCTTATTTTTATATATTTCAGTGCCTGCAGAAAATAGTTTCATAGGCTTAATAAATAAATAACAAAAATTTTAATTCTTCTGATAACCAAAAATTTGTCAACTGAGAAGTCACTGAAAATTTATTGACCACATTTTTGGGAAATAAAACACGATGGACTGAATGAAGCCATTAAAAAAAAACAAAAGTTCATAGATTATAATGGCGTATATATATGTATGTTACTGATAAATAAATATGTTAAACAAATAATAATTAAAAAATCATCTGATTTCTAGACTATATTGGTTGGTTGGTTGGTTGCTTCACGTGGCCACCCGTAGCTTACGAGTGTCAATTGCCATTTTGAAAAATGTCTCAAGCACCCGAACAACCGCGTGAAGTCGGGAATACCTCACACCACTCCGTCAGGTTGGGATATTTGAGTAGAATACCGAATATTGCAGAAATGTCGGGCCGGACATTCACATTAGAAGTGTTTCTCCACCTTGCTGCAGCTGCCATGGTCTCCAAACGACCTGTGCCCGGTAAGAACAGCCAACAGTCTGGTCACATCCATTCTACCACAACCATTGAGCGATCAAGTACGCCTTAAATTATTATTCGTTCAGCTTCGTTATCCTGCAGGACCCATTAGCTCTCCACCTGCAGTCCGTCCAGATTACATACATATGTATAAAGCAATAAAACTTTTTTTAGCAAAAAAATTACAGTTTGAACTTACTACCAGCCTTACGAATCTACACAAATAATACGGTGTGACAAGAAAAGTGCATGGTAAGTGATACTAGATTATCTTCTTTTGAAAGTCGAAAAGATACAAGTGCATGAAGGTCATAAAAACCGGTTTTTATCCGTTAAAAATTCCAAAAATAGATCCTTGCTCTACTCGTTTGTGCCTATCTGAAAAGTAGTATCGTTTCTTAGGTATTTCAACTTCGTTCTTTTTTGTCGAACCGTGTAATTAATATTTGTTTTAATACAAAATATAATTAAATACTAAAAAACATTGGAAACAGTGTAATGAATGGTACTCCAATTTTAAACACTTTCAAAGCCATCATTCTACCCATACACATTAAAACACACTCACATCAACAATCTCTTAAATACAACAACAACAAAATTAAAAAATAATAAAAGAAAAAGTACACAGAGATGGGTATTGTAAAATGTTGTTCTGTTATCAACAAAGCGATTTAAACTGAATATCACTTTCTGTAAACGAGTATATATGTATGTATATGGTATGCTATTGTAAGTGTGTTTGTAAGCATCCTGTTTACAAACAAGAGAGTGAGTATGTCTGAGTAGTTAACAGACAAGTTACATACCTTTTATTAAAATGTATGCGTATAAGAAGCATGTAGAAAGGAGAAAGAAATGCATATGCTTATGCTTTTATTTGCATGTCTCTGCGTTAGTTTTAATAACCAACTCTGCTTATCACAACTCCATTAATCAGTAGTGGAAAAATACCAGCAAAAGGGTGAGAGAGAGGGGGAGAGTGAAAGAGAAGAAATAGGAAATCTATTATTATTATCGTTGTTGTTCCTATTATTGTTGTCTGATAATAAAAGCAAATGGTTGTGAACCACAAATATACCTGGTTTTTCGCTTTACAAACAGTAATGCAACAAAAAAAAAAAAAAAAAAAAACGGAAAAATTAAGATAAACAACAAAGCATTGTAGATAAAAGGCATTTTTTATTGTTGTTATAGTTTTTCGATTTACTTAAATGTGTGGAAGGAATAATGAAAGATTTTCATTTCGATTTCAATGTTACTGGAAACAAAAACAGAAGTAGTTTTTATACGTTTGTTTATAACCTAAAAAGCCTTCTCTTTTTCGTATTAAAAAAGCGTACTCTAATGAAATCGTTTTACATCGATCGAAGCAATTGGTAGTCGGATGGATCTAGGCCGAAGCTATAAGCCGGGATAGCCAAAAATTCTCAGCTCCTTTTTTATAAATAGTTTTCAACTGATCTTGTAACATGTGGCCGAGTGTTTTTATGGTGGAATTTTACGGTTTCTTGTTTAGTCGTGTACATAACCTGGCAATGCAGTGTGACTGCCGTGAACTAGGAGTGGAGTGTTTCAAAAGCAAAAAGATGCTTACGTACAGGACGGTCACTTCTCCTGTGGATAACTGCAAAAGGTCAAAAAAGGCAGTGAGAGGTACCCCTCAGGGTCTTATCCATTCTCTGACTTCTTGTTATTAACTCAATCCTGAAGGATTTGTAAAATACTGCCACCAGGGCGTTAGCTTACGCCGATGATGTAATGATCCTTAGCTCGGGCAGGTTTCCCTCCATACTAACTAAGATTATAAGCGGCGCTCCGAATAGGCTCAGGGCCTCAAGTCCGAAGAAGATTGAACCGGTGCAGTTTACTAGAAGGAGAAGAATTTTAACCTTCAGGCTCCGCAAAATACGTGAAGAGGAATTGCATCTCTCGGATCAAGACAGAATCCGCGTCATAAGCAATTATAGGTCAAATTGTATGTAGATCTGTTCATTCAGAGTACAGCTTTAGGTCTCAGAACCCAGCGGTAACCGACAATTTTGCGACAAGTGTAAAAGCCCCCGTTGCCTTCCGAACTCGATTAAGCCCAGAATCACACCCAAATAGCGCACATATGGCCGTGATTCTGTACTGTATATTGACCTGAAGGCGCAACACAAATCATCGGGCTTGAAAGGCCATAGTGGCATGCTACACTTGTCGTAAAATTTTCAGTTGCCGCTGAGGTGTGCGTCGTAGGCTTGTACCCTGGATATACAAATCCATAATTAGATCTATACTTACTGTTATTGATTTATTGTTGCATCCACTTCCGACTAATTGGTATATTTGGCCTGAGGTCGCTTGTAGGTCGATTATCGTCCACTGTAGTATGGAAAGCTAGGGCATACGGTCATGTCAGTATACTAGATACGCTCCTGAATGGACGACATTCTCCTTCTATATACTGCACTACGAAATTCAACTTCGACAGGAGATTCGGGGTGAGAATTCCTTTCCGTTCCAATAATAATAGGGCAATCCACTCGGTGAAGCATCTTCGGTCCTAGAAGTCATGCCTTTGGATCTGTGCTTTTTTCAGAAGATTTAGGTTTGAATTCTGGACCGGTATTGTTGGTCCAATGAAGCCCTAGTTCACAGTGAGTTTGATTTAAACTGGTATACCAATGATAACCTCAACTTCTCGATACTACTCGGAAGATCGAAGAGTGCCCTTCCAAGCTGAAATCTTGGCCATTGCCATATGTGCGGAGATCAACCTGTACAGTGGGTTCAAGAGTAAGTTCATTAATGTATTCTCTGACAGCCAAGCTAACTTAAGGGTACTTGGCTCGAATAGTATGACATCTAGACTGCTCAAATATTGCTACTACACGTTGCATTTCGCTTAGAAATAAGGTCCAGTTGTTCTGGATACCTGGATACTGGATAGATGGAAATGAAACAGCGGATGCATTACTACCATACTCAGTCTAATCACGGAATGGTAAATTGCCAGATACTTGGCACACTGCAATGCTCAATGGGAACTTCGCTACTCTAGGGTGGCGATCAGTCCGCAATCTGAGCGTCGCTCTGAGGTTCTCAAGTATGATAGGACGGACTTGAAACTCCTAACAGAGTTTCTTACAGGTCATTGTAGACTAAGGAGGCGGTCACAGATGTGGATATATGTAGGCTGTGTTCGCAGGCATCGGAGACAGCGGAACACATATTGTATAAATGTGGGGTAAGTGATAGATTAGATGGAAATGCTTAGGGGGATATGGGGTCTCAGTGGGTTTCAGATATGCTGGTGATTATTAGGATGACAGCAACCCATAAATCGGAAGGGGCACAGTAAGTCCTAAGGGTTGCAGTGTTCTGCAAAAATGCCTGGTCATGATGATAATGATGATAATAGGTAATCAACTCCATGGCTTCGACATCATCAGGGTCTACATGGATGATCCAAAGAGGCGGTGCTGGAACCAGTCTTCTCGGTGCAGGCGAACCAGTATCATCAATACAGTCTTTCTGATGGCATAAATGTTTTTAGGCGGAAATATTGTCCACTAAGAAAGCATTTATTTGCGTGATCATTATTCTGATGACAAACATCAGATGATGACAAACATCAGAATAATGATCAGGAAAACACGCCATCTACTGGGAAAATATTATAATGTTAGAATAAAGATCGCCACCAAGTAGCAAAGATCTTCACCACTACGCAAAATCGTATAGAGGAAACTACAGTGTATTAATCATCTACTTAGCATGGAAGGTCAAATTGATTAAAGAAACTGAAACAAAGCAATGGATGCTTTGTGGAAAGCCAATGTGCTGCCTAGAGGAGCGACGGAGAAAAAATAAATAATAAATTAAACCCTTCTGACCTAAATAGGTATAAAGCATTACTGTGGAGCCATAGATACTCGGCTTTGGCGTTGTTTTGGCTGAATAGCTACTGTTCGCATCGACCGCTTTGGGTTGTCGTTTTGTATTCATTTTACAACGCCATTAATGATTTAATGCAATAATGAGTTCTTCAATCGCTTTCTAACGTCTCTTGGTTTCGACTAGTGTGGTACCCAATTTCTTTGCTTTTGAATGAATCCTCTTGATATCGAATGTTTTTGGTTGTTTTTTGCAGGTTTTTCTTGTGTTTGTCAACAAATTTAATGGTGTAATGATTTCAGTAATGATCAGGCTCTAACTTTTTTGACTGACCTGGGCTGTCTTTCGTTTTTTTTTCATCATTTTTAAACGGCAAAAAACATGTCTGTTGAAACCAGTGAAAAAAATTTATGATAAGCTTCGGTGAACAACGGATGTGCTTTTACTGCTTGCTGTTGGTACAAAATTCGACGAATTTTTCATTCTATGGCTAAAATGGAATAGGCTACAGATTTGTAAATAAAATTCCAAAATAAATTAAAGAAATCAACAAAACAAAACAAAAATTAAAACAAACAAAAAAGTAATAATTTTTGCCAAAATTCTATTATTTAACCGACACCTAATATGACCCACAAAAGTAAACCTTTACCATTTATTTATGTTATTTATTATTAATGGTGGCATCCCAAATATACGAAAAATAAATAAAATTTCTAAATAAATGCAAAAACAAATACAAATTTATGGCCAAAAAATGCAAAAACAACAAACCTGTTAAAATCATAGCTCCATTCAACTAAAAAATGTGAAATAAATTTCATTTAATTTTTAAGCAGAAATATTTTCCCTTTTTTCTGCTCTGTTTCTATAACAGAAATTATTCATGTTTTCAACAGTATAGCAGCATAAAGGCATAAAAATATTTTCGGTTTTTCTCTTTTTACCTTTAAATGGTCTATTTTGGAATTGTGCCACATTTTTATATGGAATTTATGTGCGTTGGTTTTTTCCCCAGCTTGTTTTTCATTGCTTTCTTCTGAGGTTTTGGTTCAAAACCATTGAGCAGATCATAAATATTTTCTTTGCATAAAAATTACGCATAATATTACATCTCTTTCTACTTGCTGCGCAGTTTTTTGGAACAATTACAACATCGACAACAATAACAACAGTAATAAAACTAAAAGAGTTTTCTTTTTTTGTATGGAAAATAGTTGGAAAAAAGGGGAAAAAGTAAAAATTTACATGAAATATGTGGGTGCCACAAAGAGAAACAGTAGCAAATAATAAAATTACTCATCAAATATTTCTTTTTTTTTGGTTTTAGTGAAATTCCATTTTATTACTTTGGTGAAAGCTTTCTTGGTTAGAAAACACATTTTTGGAATTTGTAAAAGAAAAATGCTTTTGAAAATTTCAGTTAGAAAATTAAGAGAAATGGTGTAATTTGAATACATAATTGACTTACATTTACAAGAGAAGGTAAAACCAAAAAAAAAAAAAAATTTATTTTAAAAAGCGCGACTTTATGACACCCTACATCGTGATATCATTTTCTTGTATAGGGTGTCCGCCGGGTAGGTATACTACTTTGTTTTGCCGCCATTTTGGTAAACATTAGTCAGTTTTGGCAGTCGTTATAAAAAAATACTCAGTAAACTAACGTGTTTTAATGTCTAAAACATTTTATCAAAATCAATCTTCGATTACTGTGACGATGATAAGATTACGTAAAATTTTTGGGAGAAACAACGTGCCAACAAGAGGCACCATTTATCATGTAGTGAATAATTTCGAAGAAAGAGGGACTGTAGCTGATAGGCCCAAGCAGGGCCACAATGTACTGCCAGATCGGCCGAAAACATTACTGCTGTTCAAGAAAGTGTTCAAAACAATCCATCAACCTCAATGCGAAGCCGTGCTCAGTAGCATTTTCTTCAAAGAAAAACTTGGGTCACAATTTTGCACAAAGATTTGCATTTGCTTCCATTTAAGATTCCATTTACGCCGCCGTACATATGTCAATAGGATGTTACAGCTCGTCCGTGACAACACCGACTTTCATGAAAAAATCGTAATGAGGGACGAGGCACATTTTCATTTGAATGGTTATGTGAATTAACAGAATAGTCGGCTCTGGCCAATGGAAAACCTTCAAGTTATTCACCAGTCACCTTTGCATCCACAGTTTGGTGTGCAATTTGGTCAGGAGGAATCAGTGGACTTTACTTTTTGAAACTGAAAACGGAGTAACGGTAACTGTCAATGGGGAGCGATATTGTGATATGATTGAAAATTTTTTAACGCCACAACTGCATACTTTGTGCTTGACTAACATGTGGTTTCAACAAGACGGTGCCACATCGCATACGGCCAGGATTACAATGGAAGTAGTGCGAGACATCTTTACACAATAAATTATTTCAAGGAATGATGATGTTATTGGCCTCCACGGTCGCATGATTTGACTGTTCCGGACTTCTTTTTGTGGGGATATCTGAAAAGCAAGGTTTATGCAAACAAACCAGAAACGCTGGAGCAATTTAAACAAAATATTCGTGATAAAATTAATGAAATACCGCTCTAAATGTGTGACAATGTAATGATATTTTATTCCATACATAATGGCAGACATTAAAAAAAACATGTATCACTATAAAAACGATTCCCTTTCATATAATCAAATATTATAAACAAACAAAGCAGTATACCTTCCCTGCGGACACCCATGAGCATGAATTTTGATAAAAAAAATTCGAACATGTTTGACAGTAATACGTAACACGAAAACATCTGAGATGCCAAAAAGAGTGTTGCCAGAAATAAGTATGGGTTAGGTTAGGAGGGAGTGGCAGCATTGCTGAGACAAGGCACACTTGAGCACACATAGCTGCCCGTTGTGAAACCACAAATAAAGCGAGATCTGTGTACCGGCCATCAAGCCCTAATTAACCGGTCTTGACTGCCAGCCACAGGTCCCATATAGATACACATTCCCAAATATTAAGTCGGAAACCAGCCCGACAATCAATGATCGATAGCTCCGATAGACTATCGAGAAAAGCGAGCCAAGTGTGATCAGTCTACGTCTAGCTAGAGATGGACATTGACAAATGAAATGAGCCACACTTTCCTCTTCCTCAATCGAACTACAACCTCGACAGAAATCATTCGCCGATAGATGCAACCTTTGCACTACAGAGGAGATGCTCCCATGATCCAATTTAAAAAGTTGATTGGTGTGTCTAGCAGTAAAGCAAGAATCACCCTTTGCCAAAGATCTATCAGCGTCCAGTGAATATTTCCGCCTGATAGACAGTCTAATGGAGGACAGCGGTACACCAACGCCTACAAGTAGGTGACTGTCCGATAGGAGCGTGCTTGCCTGAGCAAGTTCGTCAGCCACATAATTACCCGGAAGGTCCCTGTGACCAGGGACCGAAATGAGATTGACACCAAACAACTGTGAGAGTAAACCAAAGGAATCATGACAGTCCCTGACAAGCCTAGAGCTGAAAGTTGCGCTCGAGAGAGATCTAATAGCCGCTTGACTATCAGAAAGAATGCATATGTCAGCCGTGTGAGTACCGCCTCTCCGTAACAACTCCGCAGCATAGTAGATAGCCATCACTTCGGCCTGAAACACTAGTTCGGAAGTCGGAGAGACACCCTTAGATTGCTTTTCCGAAAAAATTCCGCAGCCCACCCTGTCCTCACACTTAGAGCCATCAGTATATATCTCCACCGCATCGCCGGGGATGACCGAGCCAAAAGCCCAGTCTTCTCTGTCAGGGATCACTGACTGAAATCCCACATCCAGCACCGGTCCGGATGGTACATAATCGGGGTTCCTCGCACAAAATCGAAGAGTGTTCCGAGGGAATGATACGTTACCGTGACAGGTCGTTAAGTCTCACCGCCACAAGTTTTTCCTGTTGTCTGACAAGTGTAAAAAGAAAGTTGCTAAAAAATCACCCGATATTTGAAATCGATTTAAAGAAAATTTCGTATGAAAAATTTGAAATGAAACACAAAAGTACTGTCAGATTCGAAACAACCGCTGGTTCAAATTTCAACCAATAGCTGGCCCACCCTACATTCTCAATAAATGATCAAATGATCCAAAACTGCATGCAATAAAATGCACGAAAAGTTAAAAATCTAACTGCGGAATCTTTGGTCAATTGATCCTCTGCTAGTGCGAAGTGCAGTGCGAAATTTTCAGTTGTAGTCAACTTGTCACCTTGAAAAAATGAATTGTTTATTGCGAAAAATATTTCTAAAATAAAAAGTAAAAATAGATGCGGACATGTTTTCATCAATTAATTTAATTTATGCTACATAGTGACACATACAGTTTAGTTGACTTAATTTATTTCTAAAATTGAGAAACTGAAATTGGCACCACTAAAATCTGTGTCTGTATTACAAACAGCTGCTCATAATTTGAATTGTTTATTATTGTTTTGGTTTATCGAAGTTGCTAAATATTTGTTAGCATTGATATATTTCAGGAGCAATAGCTGTTACAAAATTAACCAAATTTACTTCAAATAATATTTTGTCAAAATGTTTGTAAATATCTATTCAACGAATTTAAATGTCAGTTGTTTTTGCTGCTGCCGCTTTCAAAATATTTATGAATTCGACAATCTGGCGGCAAGTACCTGGATCGACATTTGCGGTTTGCTGCCATGATGCTCGCTATCGTCTATGTGTTTATAGCATAAGCATTATTAGCTCTTTCCGAGACTGTTCAAGCCTGGTCCACGAGGGACTAAAACATTTTAACACGCAGATTGCTCTAAATTTATATTCAAAACAGACGGCAGAGTGAATGGAAAACAAACAACAACAACAACAAAATCACAACGTAATTGGTTCAATAAAAAAAAAAATTATGTCGCATTTAAATTTCTTAAAAATAGCAATGAAAATAAAATAAAATAAACCAGAAATACAATAAAACCTCCAGCAAAAACAATGTATGTATCGGGTGTTTTTTTACAGTTACGCAAGTTTAAATCATTATAAACCAAAGAAATATATTTTTAATATCAATGAAACGGGTTTTGTTGGATGAACATTTTATGACATTAATGTTTAAATATGATTACGGCGCAATTTGAAGCACTAACTTTCACACACCTCGCGATATCAAGGTTATACAGGTATTCGTTAACAGATCTTTGCGGAGAATCATGAGAATCGTTTGTCCAAACACAATACCAAATAATGTGTTGTGGTACCAAACCAGTCAAATACCTATAGAGATGGAAACAAGAAGACGCAAATGGAACGAGATTGGTCAAACGCTAAGAAAGCTCCATAACAACATAGCCCAAAATACAATAAATTAGAATCCACAAGATAGCCGACGAAGGCCCGGCCATGCCTGGAGAAGACAGGTCGAAAAATAAGTTGCAAAGATGAGGGAAAGCTGAAATGAGGTTAGATATATGACCATGCATAGATCAAAGGACCAAGGGGAATATGTAGTATATTATCGAAGTAGACAAGTCACTTACATAATACCAAAGAAAATAATCGAATGAGATTGAAACACACAAGCTAGGACCATTACATGAAATTACTCTTTCATCAAAAGTTTCTTCTATTGGAACTACATGCCAGCTATTTAAGCTACGAAGAAAATGTCTAATCATATCCCTACACAATTCACCTTTGACGGTAACATTCTGACCATCATCGTTTTTGAAGACATATGAATCAATGACTCCGCCAACCCATGAAGCTCAAAAAACAGTAATTTTCTGTAGATGCAAAGCTACAAATGCGACAATTCTGCTTATTTGCGTACCCATTCATCCAAAAATGGGCTTCATCGGAAAGCAAACGAAAATATAAAAAAAAGTTTGGTGATCAGAACCATTATTCTGATCAAAAAAAAAAAAAAAAAAAATTATCAATTTTCAAGCGTTGCTCTGGTGTAAGTCTATCAATAATGAAATGCTTGGTTTGATTAAACAAAAAGCAACTATCAGCTGTTATATCGGCTGTCAAATAAAGCAGTATTGCCAACTCATAGTTATGAATGGGGAGATCGAAAAACTGTTTTCGAATAAATCGAAAAGTTACAATTTTTGAAAAGCCGGTTTTCGGTTAAAAATACATCAAAAAACCGGTTAAATGGTATATATTATTATTAATTCCCATAACATTCCATGAAGGAACATGGGGACTTCTGTCAGTCAATGAACTGCACCCGATTCTATTTTTAATTAAACTCATTGAAAGGGACCCTACAGTTTAACGCCGGATCAGGACGGCAAATGCATTTAGAGATGATTTCAATAGTATTTATACTCATAACTAGTTACTAGCTAATGTTATGAGGTGATACCGCTGTCGAAAAACTTTGTTCTTTTAAAGAACCGACGACCTTCTGGTTGGTAAGCGGTTGTCTTACCTACCATGCCACAGTGGCACACAATTTATCAAATAAAGTTGATAAATTTAGTCCCGTGTTGTAATTTTTGTCAAGTAAGTTGCTAGAATATTATCATTCTCATCATACCGACCAGACACTATTGCAGAACATTGCGACCCCTGCAATCTATTGTGCGCCTTTTCATCTATATTTTTTTTAGCAGATCTGCTGCCTTTCTAATGAACACCAACAGATCTGAAAGCATAATGGTGGATATATCATCAAGTGCGACCCTGTGTCTACCTAAACATATCCATCTAAACAAATTAAGAGACCCATTTTCACACAATATGTGTTCCACTGTCCCTCATGCCTATGAGCACAGTCTACAAACATCCACAGTGATTACAGTGGCCCGTAAGAAACTCCGAGCTACGCCCAAATTACTGGCTGAACACCGCTCTAGAGTGGCGAAATTCCCTTTTGGCACTCTAAGCATCTGGCAATTTCCCAATCCTTGATTAGATTGAGTTGATGAAGTGTTGCTAGACTTTTCCAGACAATGGATCCTCTATTTCATAAACATAAAACAACATTCGTCGTTTTTATGGTTTTAACTCACAATCCGTCCGCGACAACACAACTTGTTAATATTTTACCAAGTGATTGAATTTTGACAGCGTATTTTTTGCGTGTTATTTGCGGACGTCTTGAAACTACTTGGTGTAGAATCAAGCTTTCTTTGCTGCAAAACTCTATCAGTCTTATGCACATATTTAAGGTGGTTAATAAGTTCTAATGGCGAAAAGCCATTGCAGCTTAGTTACACATTTAAGGACACTTATTACATCCTTTATATCGCGTTCGTAATATTTCCAAAATTCAGAGGACGTCTGTATTTTGTTCACACCAATTGCCTTTTTTATCCTGTCAACTAAATACTTTCTGGTAGTGTGTAATTGCAATTGTATTCTATAATTTTAACAAGAACGTTTTATAGTTATTTAAACAGTTCCAGGAATATATAAAAATTTTATATTAATTTCCAGAAAATGAGGAAAAGTTATCGTGTGTCTATCTTATTCGTTCTACTATGGTTTTATGAGACGTTTAAGGTTGTGATATAGGGTCCGCCAAATAATTTTTTTTTTTTTTTTTTTTTGAAAATGCTATAGAAGAAAAAACTACTGAATATTTTCTCAAATTTCTTTTTTATTTACAATCCTTCCTGTTAATAATGGAAAATAATCTCATTCAAAGGGCAGGCCATGCAGCAGCCTACACGATCGGTCCAATTTTTAAGCACATTATCGATTATGTGCAGCTGTATTTAACCAATGGCTTCAAGAATATTGTCCTTTAAAGCGTCAATTGTCTCTGGCTTGTTGGCGTAACACTTATCTTTGACGGCACCCCACAAATAATAGTCCAACGGTGTCAAATCGCAGCTCCGAGGTGGCCAAACGACATCAGCTCTGCGGCTGATAATGTGATCTTCAAAAACAAGGCGCAAAACATTGAGTGTAGCTTCGGCTGTGTGGCACGTAGCGCCGTCCTGTTGAAACCAAATGTTGCTAAATTCGTTCAACATGGCCCGATAACGATCGCCATTGGCTGTAACGGCCACTTCTTACTTATTTTCGAAGAAAAATGGCCCAATTATGCATCTGGACCAAAATCCGCACCAAACAGTGACTCGTCTTGGGTGTATCGGCTTTTCAATACCCGCCAAGATCAAAATGAGCTTCATCTGAAAAGATGAATTTTTTGACAAAATCGGCATCTTCTGTAAGTCGATCGATCAAAGTAATGTCGCAATATTTCTCAGCGTTGTTCAAACGTATACACAACCATATTCGTTCAGCGGAAGGATAAAACTAATTATCTGTCGAATCAGACATGAGCTAAGTGTTGCTATTCACAAAATAAGCACTAGTTGAGAAAAAAAATGTTAGATGGCGGACCCTTTATATACCGTCAAACACGTTTTATAGTAAACTTAGGAAAATACTTAAATTATGAGCATATTTGTAATAAAAAATAACAAAACGTACAAAAATTATACATATTTAAGTTAACCAGTTATTCGTGTTGAAATAACCGGTTTATTCGATGTTCGAAAAATGAACATTTAAAAAAAACCGTATTGGGCAAATTAAAAAAGGCTAAAACCGGTCGAATAATAACTGTTCGATCCCCCTAGTTATGAACCTTTAAAAAATACACCCTATAAATGTGGCAGGAGTGGTAGGCAACAAACATTTACCCTTTTTCTTTCATATACTTTTTACGAATAAAATTGTAATAAAAATTGTTCTTAATGATGATCAGTTGCAAATATATGTTAACTGCTCTCATAAATATGCAATATAATACCGTAACACATAAAGAATATTAAGCCTGAGTATGTGAATGTGTGTCTGTGTGTAGCTGTGATTGTATGGGTATTGCGTTAGTATCCTGTGGCTGTTGGTTTTGGGGTGTACGCTATGTATTTCGCGTAAAAGTAAAATGTAATTCTACCCCTTAAGCATAAAAAAATTTTGATTTATTTTTTATGTTTTACATTATTTTTGGCTTTTATACGTAGGTTTCTATTTCCATTTTGCGTAAAAGTTTTAAACTTTTCTATGTTTTTATTTTTCACAAAAAAATTTACCGATGCTGCATGAAAAAAACGGGGAAAAAAACAGTTAAATAAGTAGGAAATTCAAAGTTAGTTTGATATTGGGCGTAAAACTTAAGACTGTGGGATTTATTCAGAGTATTGGCCTTCGTTAGCGATGATATTTTTACATTAATTTTTTTTTAACAACTGATAGTCAAACATAACACAATCTAGACTACAGAGAGTGAGACAATAGTTTTAATTGGTCTCAAGACATTTTGCCAAATGATCTCATGACAGAATATTTTGAATGTGTTATGGCCATTATTGATTGCATGTCATCATCGTAAACAAATTTCTGGAATGGTGTACCCTCAGTATCTACTTAAAAAAGTTTCTGATTCCATCAGAGGGATAGCCTTATGGAAAGCATTGAGAGGAAAAGAAGGTCTACAAAAAATTATTCGAATAATTAGAGAAATGTAATGTTCTTCACAACGAGAACATCAGTTAGTTATTCCCTACCAAAGCTACATGTCAACAACTTACTATTGTGCTGTCTAACGTAATGGGCGAAGTCTCTGCAAAGAGAAGAGGAATAACGTGATGTCGCTCATGCCACTTGAATTATGTGGATGACATTTGTTTACTCTCGCATAAGATCTCCAATACGGTAAATATTTTGTCCTAACACCATAAGTAACGCGAAACTATAAAACATGACCAATGAAAAACCCATATTTTTTTTTTTTATAAGACCAGCACCCAGGGGATGGCCCCTACTCATGCAGTGCATTGTGCTGGTACTAGGAAAGGAAGGAGGACAGAGGGAGTAGTGTTTATGGACGTTAGATTTAAATTTACTCATGTCGTAGGTGGCAGGAAATACTTTCGCTGGAAGATTATTCCACAACCGGACAGTGCGACCAAAGAACGAATTCTCCCTATAATACGTTGTTCGATTTACTAGACAATCAACTACAAAAAGATGCGCTCTACGAGAAATACGAGTACTACGTAAAAATATATGATTTTTGGGAATTAATTCCTTAATTTCGTTAGAACACATTCCGTTATAGTACCGATAGAACAATGAAACACACGCCACATTGCGACGGTGCTCCAATGAATCGATAGAGTTGGCTACCCTACCGTCATTGATGAGCATCTTCGCCCTCTCCTGTACGCGGTCGAGAAGCTCCAAAATAGACTTTGAAGCACCGACCCATACATGAGAGTTGTATTCCATTTTGGGACGGATATAGGTCTTGTAAATATTAAGGAGATCAGATGGGGTGAAGTATTTCTTGCACCGTCTCAAAAAACCAAGCCACTTGAATGCTTCTTTCGACACTTGAAATATGTGATCATTCCAACGAACGTCACAGTGAATTTTCATGCCCAGAACATCAAGAGCATCTGATTCCTCAATATCCATATTACCCATTGACACAGATGACAGCACACCACCACGCCTGTTTGTTAAATAACAACATTGAGTCTTACGTGCATTAAAATCGACCCTGTTCGCACGACCCCACTCGGAGACCTTCACCAGGTCACTTGTGAGTGTGACGTTCATATTCATCCTTCTTACCCCAACCTCCAAAAGGCTCGGTCTACGATCAAAGAAATATGAGTGACAAATGTTGCTGTCATCCGCAAAAGAGTAGATAGGATTAGAAGTGAGAAGAAGAAAGTCGTTAAGAAATATTATAAAAAGAGTAGGAGAAAGAACAGAGCCTTGCGGTACCCCTGAGTTTACCCTGAACTCGTCGGATGAGACCCCATCTATAACCACTCTTATAGAGCGATCTCTGAGAAAGCTCGATATAAATCGAGAGAAGTGACTACCGACACCAAAAGCATTAAGTTTCGAAATGAGAGCCTCGTGCCAAACTCTATCAAACGCCTTTGATATATCCAGAGCCAATGAGTAATGAGTCAAATAGAGGGTGGCCGGTCTCGCAATCAAAAAAAAAAAAAAAAAAAAAAAAAAAAAACACGACAGTATCATCAGTATGGAGCTCGAGTGAAATTCTCAAAGTTCAAGAAACACATGAAGATGCACAATAATTGAGGAACTGCGACAGAGAAACCTAAAATGTGAGAAAGCAAAAACAATAGCGATGAACTGAGTAAGATTGAGATGCTTTGTGGAAGCTATATGCTCCCAATAGGAATAATGAAATAAAAATCACTAATAAAACTAATCAATTGAGTTCGGCATAGATTTTCTGTGATAGTTTAACTCGATGTTACAGGCTTGTCATAGATGAGACCCTTCTGAGCCAATCAAATATAGAACATTAACTTGACGCAATTGGCCTTAGCGTTAATTCGGCTGATAGGCTGGGCTTCACATATGATTTCCTGAGCTCTGCAATGATTCGATTCAACTTTAAATAAATCCTGCTACTTGCCAGCCTTTTTAAATTGCTTCTTAACTAACTCCTTATGATTTTTTAAATATGTAGTCTAGACAATAATCCTCATAGAGCAATGCCTTCACTTCGTCGTCTTTGAAGTTCTTTGGCTTATTTTAGCGGTCTTTGTCTTGTAAACCAAATTCACATGGCACATGTTCAGTATAAGCTTCGTACGATCGTTTATTCTCTGATCGCTCACCGACACTCCATGACTTTTAGGAACTTTTTCTATTGTGACGATAACATTCATAGAAATATACTGGACGATTGGAGAATGAAAGTGTGTGAGGAGGATGATACTGGAAGCATTTTAAGCGAATGGGTACAATAACAGGTTTTGGATGAACGGGTTAGCCTGTCGTCAAAAAGGTTATGGCACTTCTAGCGGTTTCATTCAAACATGTATATTAAAATAAATAAGTTCCAACAGATTCTAAAAGGAGCATAGGGATCCAAAAAATTCTCTGAACAAGCCCTCTGTTTTGTGCCAAAACCTTCACTTCTCTTCAATTCTTGCTGCATTTATTTGTTGGAAGTCCTCTTCTTCTGCTCGCCTGTGGATATCAATCTGTGGAAATTCTGCTAATAAAGGGTAGTCCAACCAGAACGCACGATGTTAATCGTAAATAAAACAAAAAGTTTTCAAAGAATTATCTTAATATTTGTTATTTTGATTGAAGGCTCTATGACAATTATGTGTGAAACAAAACATCGGCCAACTGCTCGTCTCGGCTTCGGTGGCAAACCTCTATACGTCGGTCCATATATTCAATAATGCTGAGATATAATTGGGGTTTAATATCGTTAATGTGTCAAATTATTTCTTTTGAATACCCACAAAGAACGAAGTCCAACGGTGTTATATCCCATGATCGTGGCTACCAACTAATATCGGCACGACATGATATAACACGCCCATTGAATTTCCAGCGCAAAAGAGCCATTGTTTCGTTGGCTATGTGGCAAGTGATGCCATTCTGTTTAAACCACATATTGTCCAGGTCCATATTCACAATTTCTGGTCCCAAGGAATCTGTTATCATCATCATTCACGGTAACTGCTTGGCCAACCTCATTTTTGAAGAAGCACGGCTCGATGACGCTGCCAGCTCACAAACCGCACCGAAACGGTCACTCACAGGTGATTTCACATTTTCTACAGACTCAGTTTGCTAAAATTTGTGCACTATTCTCCCGACTGTGGACACATTTGGTCGATTATGCTGACCAAAAAAATCACGAAGTACACGAAATGCAGTTTGATTTGAACGCCCATTTTTGTAAAAGGCTTTAACAGTCTTAGCACGCTGCTCAATTGTGTACCTTTTCATGGCTGAATTTGTCAAACACTGAAGCAAAGAAATGTCAAATAAAGTTGGGTAAAAAACTTGACGTTAAGTTGTGACTCACAATTAACCTCGCGCATTATGGTTGCTCCACACTTTATCATTCGATTGCTTTCTAAGATCGTAACCAATCCACCGTCATCTGCGTCACTTTATCTCAATCGATAATGGTTCTTATTCTGTTCAACAGCTATCAGCCGGAAAATGCCTAGGATTCTGCGAATATAGCGGTTCACGAAAACTTGTAACTTTCTTATATCACGAGTGGCAGTTTTTCACGTTTCGCTACTATACAAAAGGGTGGATTTTAAATTGGATTGAAAACCGCAATTTACGTCCGTAACGATAATATAGATGATTTCCAAATTGATCTTAGACGACCAAAAGTTCGAAACGCTTACTGCAAGCGTGTCTCAATTTTCTTCTCGTCATTTATTCTCAAACTTGCCACCTTCGCTGCCAGCATTACTTTACTAAATTTGCCGGGAAGCAAATGTCATCCGCATAACCCATGTCGTTCAGCCGGCTCTGCAGTCCCCATGTTATCCCTCTGACATCTTTCTTTCTCCAACTCTATCCTTAATATTTCTTTATGACTTTCTTATCACTTCTCACTTCCAATACTATCTATTCTTTCGCAGACGACAACAACATTTGTCATTCATATTTTTTTGAATGTAGACCGAGCATTCTGGAGATTGACACACTCACAAGCGATGTAGCAAAAATCTTCGAGTGGGGTCGTGCGTGTCGGGTCGATTTAAACGTGCGCAAGACCCAATGTTGTTTTCTAACACACCGATGTGGTGATGTGGTGTCGTCTGTAACAATGGGTAATGTAGATATTGAGGAGTCAGATGCTCTTGATGTTCTGGGCATGAGGATACATTGTGATGTCCGTTCACATTTTCATCATCACATTTTCCGAGTGCCGAAAGAAGCATTCAATCTGACCTTCTCAATATTTACATGACCTATATCCGACCCAAGATGGAATACAATTCTCATATATGGACAGGTGCTTCAAAGTCTATTTTGGAGCTTCTCGACCGCATACAGGAGTGGGCGAAGATGCTTATTAATGATGGTAGGGTAGCCAACTCTATAGATTCGTTAGAGTATCGTCGCATTGTGACGCTTGTTTCATTGTTCTATCGGTACTATAACGGATCGTGTTCTGACGAAATAAGGGATTTAATTCCTGATAATCACGTATTATCTTGTAATACTCGTTTTTCCTGTAGAGCTCATCCCTTTGTAGTTGATTTTCCAAAGAATCGCACAACGCATTGTAGGGAGAAATCGTTTTTCAGTCGCACAGTTCGTTTCTAGAAAAGTCTTCCAGCGAAAGTTTTGCCTGTCACTTACGATATGGGTAAATTCAAATCAAACGTACATAAACACTACTCCCTCAATCCTCCTCCCCATAACCTATTTTCCTATTACCAGCGCAATGCACTGTGTCCAGAAATAAATAAAATAGTGGAGGTGACAGGACACATTCTAGCCGGACTGCAAATTTGACTGCTATCGTTTCGCCTAATAGCCTGTCATGTCTAACTCTGCAAAATGCATAGCGATATAAAACCTTAGTGGGTTCACTGAGTTAAAGCGGAAATCACATACATGCTAGCGTACCCCATCTCATCTCATACGTCAGTCTGTCAGAAGCTCTTCATAAAGCAGAGATACAGCGGTGAGCGCCACTCCACAGATTTCATATGTATATTAACTTAAAAAGAGTAAAATGGCTAATCCTCCTAATATTGCACAGAGCTCTTGAAGAATTTCGGAATTTATTTAAAGCAAAAACGGCAGAAAAAATTGTTGTGGCATTTCCTTGTTTTATTAGCAAAGAAAAGCGCTAAAAATCCCCCGAGATTGCTTACTCTCTTAAGCTTCTTTTTCTAAAACTTTTAACAATGTTTTTAAAAACTTAAATTATCTCTTTCTCCAGTTTCAAATATCTTCACTTTAAAAAACTTATGGCAGCAACAACTGCCATATTCTTTTTCTTTAAGGCAGAAAAGAAAACAGCACTTTATCACTTACTTAACATATTTTTTATAGTTTTTTCATATTGTTTATCCCCCTCTACTATTGAGTTGAGTCGTTTATTAAAATCTATGATGATATTACACCAACTAGTCTCAGGATAATTTTTTTTTTCTCTTCACTTTGTAAAAAGGACTATGAGCAGCAAGTAGAAGTTGCCTTGTCTGGTATTTACAAACGATACTCCGTTTAAGTCTCAGGCAAGTATGATGATAAGGCCGCTGTTGAAGATGACGACGATGATGTTGACTGACTGAATATAGAAGAGGTTTTCTTTTTTCTTTTACTGCATTGCAATTGCAACATTTTGCCTGCTGCATATTTTATTTTATTTTTTTTTTAAGTAAAGAAAAGCAACATTTTTGCATTATTCTTGTCATTTTTTTGTTCTTTTTCTTAATCATACTTGGTTTTTAACCAAAAACTGAACAAAAATTGAAAAAAAAAAAACAGAAAAAATATGATGAAAATATAGTGACAACACTTTGATAGAACGAAAGAAAGATGCAGGCACACATGCACAGAAGATTTGAAATATTGCACTTTTTATACATTGCGGGTATATATTGTACGTAGTAGGCAGGAATGGGTTATATTTTTAGAAGCAAGGGGGCCACCAAAAATTCTGTCTTGATAAGGTTTTATATTAAGCATTTAACAGCTAGTAATTAAAAAGGCTGTCATATCCAACTTATCACTTACATATATGCAAGTAATGTGTTGATTATATGGTATGAAGAGCTGTCTTGTTAGAACCTGAGCTGGAAAGAGGTAGTTAAGATCAGCCTTTACAGAAATTCATAGACATAAGGGAGTAACTTCATCATTTTGAAAGAAATATATTTTCGATAATGCTTTTATGCTATAAATCGCACAAGACTCAATGATGTTGTCATGACTTTTGAACTTTGACAGCTTACAGCGGACATATTGTGGACCTGACTGTCATTTATTCAGTTTGTTTTGTCAAGCCACCATGGACGGATGCAGTATTCAACAATAGGAACTGCTTCCAAATTTCGTTTAATATGATAAAATTTTTTGTTTGTAATATAATTACGTTGTTTTACTCTTTATAATGCCATTTTGTCCTCTTGGTGGAAGCTTTGAGCTGATAAAACTTGGCAAACTACCACTACTTTGTTTAAGCCATGCATTATGAGAAAAACAGCCGAACTATGCATGACTGTGCAAAATTTTCGAAACAACCATTAGAAACGATCACCTGCCGCTTCAGCCCTAATTTCCGATCATTGCCTCGTCTGACTTTTGACTGTTGCGACAGATACACTCCACTTATATCTCTTCATACGGCATTTTGCCATAAAGGCCTGTTTGAATTCTAAAATACAATCGCCTTCTACGCTGAAAAAACTGTGGATTCTCCGTTTTTAACAAAAAGTGTAAGAGAAGCAAGCGCGACACATATTCATCACATTTCACGACATTTCGATTTACAGACTACAAATTCAGAACCTATCGAGGTCTTATAAAGAGTATGATTTTATCTGTAATTCATTTCATGTAAAGAACTTTAAAATCTCCTTCAAGGTTGGAGCGCCTTAAAATACGAGAAGTTTTTCTGAGACGGTATTTAAAAAATAGCTCAGAGACGGGGAAGAGATGAAAGCAGTGATTTGATAAATTAATACTTTGACACATTCGCTAATTTGTTATCTTTTTTGAGCTAAACAAACTGGTTGAACTAATTCGTAGTCCCAATAAATAAATTAAAATTATTTGTGTTGTAAATAAGCTAGAAAACCACGTGTGTTTTATAGGGTTACCCAGTGCCATATGATGACACATAGACGGACTTACTAGAATTCTTTCTATATGATTTTATTTAGTACTAAGCTTCAAGTGCTACGTGTATAAACTTGACAGCAATCTGACTATTGATTCGTAAGTTATAGCATTTTGTGTGAAGCAACTTTTGTTATTGAAAAGAAGAAATGGAAAAAAGTGAATTTCGAGTTTTGATAAAGCATTGCGTTTGAATGAAAAAAATACAGTGGGAACCAAACAATGGCTTGATAAACATTATTCGAACTCTGCTCCACCTAGACAAATGATGGAGAAGTCGTCTGATGATTGCAGAGCGTAGTAGACGCCAAAATGAGACTGTTTTCCCAGAACAGCTAAAAATTAGTTATGAAAGATCACAAATTGAGGAAGCATGAGTCAGTTGACATTGTACAGATATCAGGTGGTAATGTTTTTATTATTTTACACGAACATTTGGGTATGCGATAGCTCCGTTCAAAGTGGCTGTAGCGCGAGCTCACAAATGGTGTCACAAATACATGAAAACACCGGCAAAATTGAATGAATTGGATTTCGAATTGCTAGCCCATCCACCGTATTCTCCAGATTAAGCCCAAAGTGACTTTTTCCTGTTTTCAGATCTCAAGAGAATACTTGCTTGAAAGAAATTTAAGATTAATGATGAAGTAATTGCTAAAACTGAGGCCTATTTTGACAATAAAGAGAAATCGTACTATACAAAAATGGTATCGAAAGTTGGAAAATCGCTATATTCGTTGTACGGACTTATTGAGTGACTCCTTACTATAGCCAAATAAGCCGTACAAAGTAATGTATGCTTTGGAAGTATCTCAGCATCAGAAAATTTTTGAATTCATCAAAAATTTGTTACCTTCAACTTAAGTTCGGACAAGTTTAGCAACATAAAATTCTGGTAACAACGACTTACTGTATTCCGAAATACCCACAAGTATTTTGCTTGTAAAATCTATTTTTTTTAATTTTTCTAGTTTTATTTAAAAACTTCATTTAAAAACCGAAATCTTCTGACCAGGTACCACAGTTTGGTCTAAACCTTTTTGGAAAATAAATAAAAAATTGCAAGAAACGCAACATATAATGGCTGAAAACCACAAGCGAATTTTATTCAAATAATCAGTAGATACAAATGAATACAAAATGAAACATTGTATTCCGCATTCACTCATTCACTGCCAAAGCGAACAAACAACAGACATCAAACAAATGAAAGCAAACAAATATATCAGCAGCAACAACAGAAATAGCAACAGTAGTAGCAATTGAAGAAAATGGTTGTTCAGTATCACCAACAACATCAGTGTTATATCATCATCGCCATCATCATTGGTAGTAGGGAGCAACAGCAAACAAACTCACGATGATGAAGGAAAAAATGCATGAAAATTAAAAGCTCATATGGGTTATTTTTCAAAATGAATGGAAACATAAGCAAACTTTAAATTTTCATGGCTTCAAATGCGAATGTTATGCACTAGTCAAGTTCAGTTGGAATTTCTAAATTAAGATTTTTTTCAATGTTTCCCTTAAACAATTTTTAGTCTGAAAATAACCCATATTATGGTAAAAAAAACTTCTGTACTCCCTTAGATTTTTACAAATAAATAAATGCATGCATGAGAGAAGTTGAAAAGGCAACAACATTCACTTATTCTCCGCTCAAATACATACACTCACACATTCCTACATATAAAAAAAATAATAATAACGCCATAGAAAAATTTTCTAAAACTTGTGGCAGGAAGTTACAAGATGAAGCCACTTACTTCACTATACTTCCTGATTCGTTTTTATGCGCTTTTAAATTTCTATTTTTGTTGTTGTTGTTTTATTTTATTTTTTATTTCTCTTACAATTTTGTTTTATTCGTTTAGTTTTTTTTTATGTGGTTTTGTATTCGATTAAAGTGTTTGAGCGACACTGCAAAAGTTCCTTCGTAACAAACTGTTTAGTTTACATTTTCGTACAGCAGACTACTACAGGCGGTGAGTGTAAGTTTGTGCTCATTTTGGTACTAAGCAAAGCTATTAATTAGACTAATAAACCCTTAATATATAGACATTTTCTTTCTTTCATTCAAATACTGCAGAATACCTTTTAATATTTATGTACACCAATGCATGCATTATCAAATACTGGACACTATTATACGCTTTCAACAGTGTACAATAGCTTACAAGAGTGTACAGTATTCAAAGATGTACATAATTATTAAATAATATACACTATTTTACGCTTCTAAGAGCTGTTCTGTATCTATCTGGTCTATCAGTTTAGCCTGAACATTATTATTAATATTGAAGTGTATAGTATTTGTTAATACTGTACACGATTTTTGGAGCTACTTTTCTTTCAAGTATAACATTTCAAAAACTGTTCGACAAAGCAAAGTAGGGCATGATTTTCCAGAAACGAAACAAATCATAATAATCACAGCGTGTACACTAAACTAGAGACTTAAGTTAGTCTTCAGCCCAAAAATGTGGTTAAAATCCAAAAGTATTTCCACATTAAGAAGAAACTCAAAAAAACTTAATACAGACATGGTTGTATGGCTTCTATGTATATCAGCTTTGTTTTAGTTCTGCTACGTTCTTCTTCAATTTCATTCCTTTAAGTTTATTGTTTTCATTAGGATAATAACAGCTTTTTATTTCATTTCTATTGCTCTGGGATGAGTTCTGTTTTTAATATGAACCTTCTGTAGATGCGAAAAAAAATTTTTTTTTTTTTTCAATTTTTTATCAAACATCAGTAAGAGCAAAGGCTTGTTATTTAGAAGTGACCCGTATGTGAGTAAGTGATTGTGAGATTAATATTAGAAATATGATTTAAAACACTTAGCTTTGGTGCCTCGTATAGTGATTTATTTTGCGGTTCTTCGCATTCATTTTGGTGTAGTTGCTTATGAATGTGTAGACGAGTAGCTGAGTCTGTTGGCACTACTGCGTGAAAGTGAGGCATCAACTATAGCCGTTCTCCAACGTACTCGATTCTAGGTTATATTTGTAAGTTCTTTCCATAAAAAAATTTAGAGAAAATTTTAGAAAATCTAAGCCTCTGTGGTACGTTTCGCAGTCGTCCAGCCTTTCTTGCCGCATGGTAAAAAGGATTCCAGAGTAGAGCTTGTTCGGAAATATTGCCATCATTGTGCCAAAGCATGGAATCAAAACATTCAATTTTTGCGTTTGCGTAGTTCAATCGTCGTGCGTATTTCAGTACTGTTGTGTAGTACAATCCGACATCCCAGGACAGACCATCTGACAATTTTCAACAGCGTTTTCACCTCATAACACTGCTAGCTACTGGTTATGAATATTTACGCTATGAAAAACTTATCTTACTGATGCATCTGTCTTTCGGAGCCGAGGTTAAATCGTAGGTCCCTTTCAATGAGACTAAAAATAGACTCGGACATTGCTCATTGATTGAGAAAAGTCGCCCTTGTTCCATTTGGGATATCGCGGGAATTATGTGTATGTTTGTGTTTTAGTCTAGACTCCTATTTGTTTATACCAGAAAATACCCAAGCTATGTCTTAGACAATAGTTAACGAAGTTTTATGACGTCTGGTAATGATACCACCCTGCACTGTTGTTGTACAGCCAAAGACCTTAAAACCAATTTTACGTTTCAATCATATATTCGCATCTGAGTACGCAAGCTTATCCTGTCGTTTTACCAAATCAAAGATAATATTCATAGTGCTTTTTTAGCTCTACTCGGTACCATCATCGGTCGAAACCATGCAGACGAAATAATCAAATTAGCATCTCATTGCATTATTGTGATCACCCACTACTTTAGCATTCCCAGCATTTATTTTACTGAATGACAGTCATCGACAACTTCAGATCATATATCTTATGCGATAAAAGGTATATATCATCTGCATACGCGAGGTAGCTTGAAAGAGTATTATAAATTCTCCATTGAGTTCCCTAGGACGAGCAGGTATAACAGAGATTATATGCACCTCTGACGCATATATTATTTTCTAACAGTTTCATATATGGGACTCATCTCTTGTAGGTTCCAGTAGCTTGGATTATAATGCTTTTTTTATTTATTTTTCTCTGATTTTAGTTATACTTTTGTTAACCTACTGATTCTTGAGGTTACTTTTCACTGAAGTTATTTGCCCGAAAATTATAAAAACAATCTTCTTAGTTCTGGTAGCGTTAGCAGGAAGACTTAAGCAGGCATATATTGATTAAGTGGTGCCTTTAAGGGAAAACATGTGGGGACTACCATCATACGAGTTGAAGTGCATGAAAATCAGTTTGGCATTCCTAATGGTGGTGAAAAGCATAAGTGATATTGCAAATCCACAAGCGAATATCGATTCGAAATCATGCATTTTGACATGACTTCTTCTTTGGTTGTGGATAAGCACTGAAGGTGTACTTTATCCAGACATTATGGTTCTTATTTGCTGATTATTAGAGTAAAAGTCCCAGAAGAGTCTGTACTATCGGGTGTTTTTTTATTGTGATTTTTTTTCTCTTTATCACTCCTCTATGGACCATATTGGTTCTCCGCAAAGCATCCTTTTCTTTTTTTCAGTTTCTTTAATCAATTTGATCTTTCATGCTAAAATGATTAATCCACTTTAGCTTCCTCTAGACAATTTTGCGTAGTGGCGAAAATCGTTGCCAATTGGTGGTGATCTTTACTTTAGCATTGTATGTTTTTCCCAGTAGGTGGGGTATTTTCTGGTCATTTTTCTGATGTTTGGCATCATCGTTAGAGATATGCCGGAAGGTCAGGGAGGCTTCATTTTTATTTTTTAGATGGAGTTGTCTGGAGGGAAGTTGAAGCCTCTTTATTAAACATTCGAAACTACAATTGAAATTTTCTTCGTCATGTACTCTGCTGGGGCTCGAACCTGGGTCGTGTGTGTTGTTATGAAAAGTAGCCGCCATGACCTTCGCGTACAAGGCGCAATCTTAAACACCAATTTTCACAAACTTTTCTTTGGTTTATAAAACATTACGAACATTACGTGAAATTACTCTTTCATCATCAAGTTTCTTTGCGTAAATCGATTGTAGAGCGCGCTGTGTGGCATGTGGCATGTGGCTAATTGAGATACGAAATAATTTCTTATTATGTTTTTGAAAACATGACCACATCGATTTTGTATACATATGTATCATATGTGACTCCGCTAATGTTAAACGAAAAGCAACTATCAGCTGTTAAATCGGCTGTAAAATAAGGCAATGTTGCCAACTCAAAGTTATGAAATTCTAAAAAACACCCCATATAAATACATGTTGAATCTATGCCTGCTTGTCCTTATCCTTTTTCTATGACATTCTGGCTATTATATCTTACATTTAAGAGAGCCGAAGCATTTATTTCACCTAACTGATGTTCAAGGGACCATTAACTATTGCTTTTATTCTACCTAAACATTTGAAATTGTTCATTGACGAATAAGTAGTGTTTCAAGTAGTCGGTTTTGTTTAACTATAAGTTTCTGATTTTTTTCTAAATATTTTATTATTTTTTATAAATAAAATTTATGTTGATGGTTTTTGCATCCTTTGAAGTGTGCTTTATTCCTGTTTTTTTTATTTGTTTTTTCACTGCTAACATGAAGTGAAGTATTCATTTAGAAAAACCCATTTCAGTTAATAAAGTAATAAAAATAGTTTATATTGGCTGCTATTTTATCAAAAATTTTTGAAGGGGAATTCAAAAAATTTCCGCAAAATTTATATTCAAGTAACTTGAAAGTTTTTTTACAACAACTTGACATCTTTCATCATAATGAAATATTTATTCAACTTTTTTCTCTCTCTCTAATTTCAGGTTTGTTTCACCCTCTCCAAGATGGTTATTGAATAGTATTTTGTGAGTAATAAATTATTTATTAAAAAATAAATTATATTTTTCAAGTAAAATTATTCAGATGCTAAACTATTCAATGTGACAATGTTTCCAAGCAAAACACACGATGTTAATTGTAAATAAAACAAAGAAACGTTTTCAGGGAATTACACCATGCAACAAACAAAAATACCTTTGATATTTAATACATTTTCTTTATGCGCTATGTTCGCCTAACTTCAAAAATCATCAGCCTCTTCAAAAAACGTCACATGTTAGAAAAAAGAAATTTTAATAAGAAACTTATTGAGAGAATCTGAAATGCGCATCAAAATAATATAGTGGCTATCAATGGTCAAAAAACTCTTTTCCATTTGTTGCATAGTGTTATCTTAATATTTTTTAATATGATAGAAGAATCTATGACAATTATGTGTGAAAAAATATTGACCAAATGATCGCCACGTTTTCGGTGGCATATCTCTATTCGTCGGTTCATAATTTCAATGGCGCTGAGACATAAATGAGGCTTAATTTACGTCGTCACGACATGAGATAACACGGCCATTGAATTTCTCGCGCAAAATAGCCAACGAAACCCTGTCTGGCAAGTGGCACCATCCTCTTGAAACCACATATCATCCAGGACCATATCTACAATTTCTGGCACAAGAAGTCCATTATCATCTCGCACGATGCCTAGCCGAGGTTGACGGCTCCTCTGCCGCACTATCGCTAACAACAGCAACATTTTCCGCAGAACGAACTAGACGAGCATGCACAGGTATTCCAACATTTCCTACAGATCCGGTTTGCTGAAATTTGCACACAATTCTGCCGATTGTTGTCACATTTGGTCGATTATGCTGACCATGAAAAGCATTTTTATTTGGCTGCCCCTTTTCTTTAAAGGTTTGAACATTCTTAACGCGCTGCTCAATTGTGTATCTCTCCATGGTTAAGCTTGTCAAACACTGAATCAAGTTAAGTTGGGCGAAAAACTTGGCGTAAAGGACCACCTATAGAAGCTCATTATCTCTTGCAATCTCACCAATCTTACGGCATTTCCTTACTTGCTGTCAACCCCCACTTTACCACTGTCTGTGAAGCTTCATTATTTTTTCCTTCATGTTTGTCGTACGTGGAACACTTTTGATCGATCGTAATCATTTGCTTCAACAATGGTTCAATTTCGTTAAGTTTTAGTAGTGAATCGCAAATGGGAATTCGCTCCGTTAAATTCTTCACTATTGAATTATGTTGCAACCCAGCATCGTCGCTTATCCTGTGTATCTTCAAATCAGGCTTGGCAACTCACTGCCTAACCTAATAAAAACCAGGTGGTTCTAACTGGATATTAAATTTAAAAAAAAAAACCGGGTGGATTTGTTTATTTAAAGGTTTTCGTCGATTATTTACAACGAAAATAAGTATAATTTACGTTTTGGGAGTACAAATTAAGTCAGTCTTTATTTTAAGCTCAAAAAAGATAATGAATTAACAAATTTATCAAAATAAAAATTTATCAAATCACTGGTTACATCTTTCTCCCATCTCTGAGCCAATTTCCGAGTCCCTACTGAGAAAAACTACTCAGCCTTTGAGGCGTTCTAAATTTGAAGCCAATTTTATATACGCATGGTTCAAGCGAAGTAGTTACAGTCTGCTCCGATCACCGAGTTTTAGTAGCTCACAATACATAATGCCGCCTTGTTTCTACCAAATTTTCAGATACTAAAACGACATAATTATAAGAAATTATACGATTTGAGCGAAATGTGGCAGCGATTATAAAATCCAATAAAACCCAAAAACTCATCAAAAAACCAATAATACCTGGTGGGTTAGGTTTTATTTACAAATAGTTGCTAACTGTTTGGTGAATGCCTAGTTTCTTAGCAACTTTCATGCTGCTTACGTTCCGGTCTTTCTCAATTTTTTCTATGATTTCACTGACCTTTTTAATGATCGTTCGACCAGAGCGAATCATTTCGCTGTTGTTTTTCTAGTTACAACATCGTTTCCGTAAACTTCACAAATATTTTCAGCAGCCTGCAATGCATTCCTCACTTTTCTAAAATAGAAAACCAAAATATGACGGTAATGTTCCAAATTTTCACTCATTTTTAAACGTAGATAACTTATCACAGATTAATGTGATTTTAATAATGTATCCTAACAAAGTAAAGCATAAAATGTCACCTTTCAAACGAGCTATAATGATATCTGATACAATCAATATTACCAGAGATATTACATTTTAGTACCATCCACCGTTTTCAATGCTGCGTTTTACTATAATTCTCATTTAGTTTTTAAATATTTTTTTAAAAGTTTTATTGTTTGAGTTGGTAGGGATATGCAGCAACATAAGGGTTGCAAAAGTTGGTACAACTGTACTCTTTTTCGTATAATTTCAGGCTTAAAAATACAATGGTACATCAGGTACTCATGTGGTCGAATTTACGAACTTTTTTAGCTTATTTCCCTAGTTTATCGTTTAATTGATTTACAGTGGCAACTCATCTTTACTATAATTTCTTTGTGATTTAGTTTTTAAATTTGTCCGTTTATTTTCAAACAACTGCACCTAACTTCACGTTGTTTTTAGTAGTTTTCCTTTATTACAACAATTCTAGCTGACAGCTCCTAAAAGAAAAGTCATCCGTTTTACAACATCTTAAGGTAGAATCACACGATTGTCGTAATGCACCAATAATCAATGTTTTTTATATGTCAATCGTGTGATTATACAGTTTATTGGCTCATACGGCAACTCACAATATTGTTGTGCTTATTTATCCCAATCAAATGCAACCCTGGTTCGACAATCTTCTGAAAGCATTATCGGCAATCATGTACAATCATGTAAATACAAAAAAAAAACAATATTTATTGTATTCTTGTGCGGCAATTGAAGAAGACAAAAATCACCGATTTTTATTTTTTAATTGATTTTTTTCTGAAAAAACAAGGCCATCCCTTAAAATATGCATTTTTCAAATTATTTATATGTAAATTGCATCACAAACTTCCACCATTTCTTTCCTTTTCATTATTTTTACTTTTTTTTATCAAGTGGGCAAATGATAATCAAAGCCGATTGTATTTTTATTTCTTAGAAAATAAATCATCTCTACTTTAGAGAATTAAATATAATTTGTTATTATATTCCAATTTAAATAAATAAATATTTTAGTGAATTAATTTTTTTTTTAATTTATTGAAAATCCTTCTTGTGAACCAATCCCTGACCCACACACATCTTCTTTTCTTTTTTGGTATATATTTTTGTTTATTTGTTCACTGGATGACCTCAATATAAATAAAGAGGACGCTATGTTTTTAAGAACGCACCATTTTGAACACAAAAAAATAATTTAATTTACCATAACAGCTGATTTACAGAGTTGCCGTAAACTAGAACGATCGTGTGACAGCATTGAGACAATTATTGTCAATACATCGTTTCGCGCCATCTTGTGACAATAAATTTTGTATAAAATAAGACAACCGTGTGAATAGAGAATTTTTAATTGGAACAATTTTATTATTGTGCGCCAAGTTGTCACCATAAAATTTTTATCAGATTGGTGTATTGGAGTCAATCGTGTGATCCCAGTTTCATTAAAGTATTAATTTCATTATTATAAAAATTAATTTTTATGTAAATTGTCTTTTTTATAGAGATATAGAACTTTAAGTTGGCATTACTTTTCAAGATGGCGACCGATTTAACAGCTGTCAAGTGATTTATTCTCAGTTTGACTTAGCAATTCATCATGAATAGACTCACGCCTGAATATCGCCTAAAATAGTGCAGTTTTTATTTTTAATAAGTGAATTTTTTTTTCAATTTTCAATTTTTTCAATTTTCATAAGCGAATTTTGCTTAGCGATGAAGCGCACTTCTGGTTGAATGGCTACGTCAACAAACAAAACTGCCGCATTTGGAGTGAAAGTAATCCTCAAGTGTGTGTGGAAACACCGTTACATCCAGAAAAACTGATGTTTGGTGCGCTTTATGGGCTAGTGGAATCATTGGTCTGTACTTTTTCAAAAACGATGGTGGCCAGAACGTTACAGTCAATGGTGATCGGTATAGAGCCATGATTACTAACTTTTTCATTCCTGAATTGAATAACCATGATGTCCAGGAGATGTGGTTTCAACAGGACGGCGCAACATGCCACACAGCTCGTACCCCCACCTAATTTCACGTTTTGGACCTGTGAATTGGCCTCCAAGATCTTGTGATTTAACACCGCTAGACTACTTTCTGTGGGGCCATGTAAAGTCATTGGTCTATGCGGTGAAGCCACAAACGCTTGACCATTTGGACGACAACATTCGCCGTGTTATTGCCGATTTACGGTCACAAATGTTGGAACAAGTCATTGAAAATTTGACGTCAAGCTTGGACTACATCTGCACTAGCCGTGGCGGTCATATGCCAGAAATCATATTTAAAATGTAATGCCGCAAGATTATCTTTCGGATAAATAAAATTCAATCGAAAAATCTATCGTTGTTTTATTGCAACTTAAAGTTCTATACCTCTATAAACAACGCCCTTTACAATTTTATGTTGCTTTTTGTGCTCTTACTTAAAAAAAAAATTAAAAGAATTTAAAAAATATATTTTTGGTACAATTGAGGTCGAGAACTACAATTTTATGATCATCCGGCTACAATTTTGATGTTCTCATTTGTCAACGCTGAGCAACATGTCAAATATGCTACTATTTTCTAAACATTTTTTACCCCTCCACAGAGGATAATGTTTCAAATTGTGACAAATTATTTGCTAATTTGCATATGTAATTAGCATATGCAAATTAATATAAAATTTTATTTTCAAAATCCCTATTGGGCTAAAAAATTTTTAATTAAACGAATTGAAATGAAATAAATCGTACGTTTTTTGTACAAAATTTTTAATCGTATTTATTGAAATGTATTTTTAATAAATTAACAAAATAGCAGAATATAAAAAAATATTTAAATGCAAAAGTATTGTTTAAATATAAATCGTTTAAAATCTCATAAATAAATTGACCGCAAAATTTACACGTAAAACTAACTTTGTGTTTTTTTTTTCGGTCGGTAAGCCTCATATAAAAATTATTTCAATAAAAACGGCAACAAAAAGACCACTAAACCTTAAAATAAGCCGAACCACTACCCTTAACGCGTTTAATATTAAAGTTAAACTCCCCAGCAAAAGTGGTAGTGGTAGCAGCAGTTATATGTAGTGAGTGGCTTAATAAATATGGCCGTTGCGGTTCCAATTACAGCAGCAATTTAATTTATTTGCTTTGAATTTTATTTTCGACTGCAATTCATACATTTTTTTAACCTTAATTTTAAATTTTGCAGGTATACGAGAGGAGTGAGAGTATAAAACTAATTGCGATTATTTTTGTGTTGAACACAAAAATAGCTCCTTTTGTAACCCACAAAAACCACACAATTTCCAACATTTGTTATCGTATAACTCGCATTACACCAGGTATCACTCGTTGTGGTTTAAAATCGCCATTAAAATTTACTTTCTTTCTTTCTTTCAATCTTTAATGTGCTCGAGAGTATTTGCTTATAAAATCCCACCAAATTCCTTAATAAATCACGGGATATCAGTGAACTCTAAATGTAATTGATGCTACGTATGCCTGAATATCTACTTAAATTCAATGAAAATTTATGGCGCCATTACATTTTGAATATGAATGTGATTTTTAAAGCACAGTTTGTTGCATTTTTTATGACTTTACCTTAAAGATAGATTTTGATAAGTTAGCGTGTGACGAAAAATAGATTGTCACTTCAAAAGATTCATATAATAATTGTAGTTGAGTTCAATGGAAGCTCTTCATGAGCATACTTAAAGTTTTATGACCTATTTGTATATCTAATGGCAAACCAAAATTTCCTCAGAGTTACTAAGAAGACCTTCATTGTAAAATCTTAGGCACCAGCAGTAAGATTCATGGGAGCACTCGCAACAATACTTGCTGTTTCCATAGAAATAGTTCTAAAACCACCTCCTAATATACAACTTCTGTGTATGGAAAGAGTTGTTTTTTGAATAGTTTTACTTCTTGTTACGGCTATCAAGTTTGGGAGCTACAGTCATATGTTACATCGTTAAAAAAATAAACAAAAGCCACAAAAACAACTACGTGCTTGTTTACGAATAAAAATAACCTACAACAACAAATCAAGCAGACAATGAAACAAATAATAAACAACAACAACACAATAGACACTGAAACAAATAAGTTCTTTACCATTAGACTGCTATTTTTTTTCTCCGTCACTTCTCTAGGGAGTATATTGGCTTTCCACAAATCATTCATTGTTTTGCTTCAGTTTCATTAATGAAGTTGATTTTTCAAGCTAAGTAAAGGGTCCGCCATCTAACGTTTTTTTTAACTAGTGCTTATTTCGTGAATGGTAACACTTAGCTCATGTCTGATTTGACAAATAATTAGTTGTATCCTTCCGCTGAACGAATATGGTTATGTATACGCCTGAACAATGCTGGGAATCTGGACCTGCGATCGACTTACAGAAGATGCCGATTGCCAAAAAAAATCATCTTTTCAGATGAAGCTCATTTTGATCTTGTAGCATTTGGGGCACAGAAAACACGCACGCATACATTGAAAAGCCGATACACCCAAGACGAGTCACTGATTGGTGCGGATTTTGGTCCAGAGGCATATTTGGGCCATTTTTCTTCGAAAATGAGCAAGGAGTGGCCGTTACAGTCAATGGCGATAGTTATCGGGCCATGTTGAACGAATTTTTGTTCACAAAAATTGAAGAGGAGGAAATTAGCAACATTTGGTTTCAACAGGACGGCGCTACGTGCCACACAGCCGAAGCTACACTCGATGTTTTGCGCCCTGTTTTTGAAGATCGCATTATCAGCCGCAGAGCTGATGTCGTTTGGCCACCACGGAGCTGCGATTTGACACCGTTGGACTATTATTTGTAGGGTGACGCCAACAAGCCAGAGACAAATGACGCTTTAAAGGACAATATTTGTGAAGCCAGTGGTGAAATACAGCTACACACAATCGATAATGTGCTTAAAAATTGGACCGATCATGTAGGCTACTGCATTTATTTTCCATTATTAACCGGAGGGATTGTACTTTCAAATAAAAAAAAGAAATTTGAGAAAATATTTAGTAGTTTTTTTTATAGCATTTTGAAGAAAGAAATTATTTGGCGGACCCTATAGATGATTAATCCACTGTAGCTTCCTCCATATCGATTGTGTAGTGATGGTGAATATCCTTGCCAATTGGTGGTGATCTTTACTTTAGCTTTGTAATTTTTTTCCAGTAGGTGGCGTTTTTTTCCTGATCATTTGTCTGATGGAGGAGATTCTTTTTTTAGATGGAGTTGTCTGGAGGGAAAGTTGAAGCCTCTATATTAAACACTCGAAACGTAATTATAATTAATTATTTCGACATGATTGGACTGCTTTAATGAACTATAAAGAAAGATAAGTAAAGAAATAAAATCAACCTGAAATACCGAAAGGTGCAAGAACTTTCGAATTTTTGTTTATTCAGCCATATAAAAAGCACATCGATGCGGACAGTAGTCAGTTTGTTTGGTGTAAACTCCGCAAGTAGAGTTTATTGGATTGAATTCAGTGTGAAGAGAGTTTAAAGTGGATAAACTCTGGTTGAAAGGTCTTAATCAAACCTAAGTCATGACAACGATCGGGTTGAAAAATCTTTAGGTAGAAAGATCTGTCGAAATATTATTTTTGTTTACAAAGTTGTAAACAGAGAAAATAATTAGGAATAGAGATTGTTATTGTTCGTAGAAAGGTTATATGCAGTGGAACACAAAATTATGTTAATAAAGAAACATTGAATTGAAAACCAAACACAAAATTTAATTTTTAATTTAACTGCAATCTACGAACTCATTAAATAAGCGTTTTTAAAAGGTAAAAATGTAACAGTATTATTGTAAAGAGGTATTGGAGTACTGCGACCCTTTGATCTACAGCCCTCGACTAGTATATGGTTTCCCTATAATATATACGCCATTGACGGTCGGTGGCAGTACTGTTAGCTCCTTACCTACTTAGGTTCTCTTTCTTAACGACATCAATGCTACATTAACACCAAGTATGAGCTCTGGTGATTCAGTCAGCTCCTCATAGAATTTGAGTATTGAAACGACTCCCTTACCGATCGAATATTCATTAAGTCTGCCATGTCTGATCAACAGGCCGGCTATCACTCTCAGGATTAGATACAAGATTAAAATCTTCACCTATTGTAGTTGCTTGGCAAAACTATGGACTTTCTCAGACTATGTTTAGTTTAAGAAGAGTATACCTGCCGTTATCTCAAAACAGGCTTTTTCAAACTCCTCTTCTCACTCGGCAGAAAGTTTTTAGCTCCATAAGTGGCATGGAGGCTCCCTTCCTGGCAGGCTAATTTGCTTGTTCATTCGCTCGAATTCCTATACGTCACGCAACCCAGCACAGGCTAATCGTATGGGCTACAATTTGCCAGACGGTCTTGATTCAATTTCATAGGAGCTAAGCGATCTAATAGTGACCTGAATATCTAATAGTATGACTATGCCCTGCCTCTTGTACTTCCCGTCCAAGTAGATTTGTGCACATCTTTCGATGGTGTCAATTTCCGTTTGGATTTCCCAAATATCACCGCTCCTGTACCATTCTTTAATCCATCCGTATCTTATGTGAGTCTATATCTTAAAGAAGTATGTGCTGCACTTACCAACTTTCGTCACAAATCTTTTCTCAAAGCTTTTCTCAAGGGACTGTCAAGGGGGACTTGTCCAGTTGCGAAGCCCTTTAAAAAGTTGCAAAAACTAGAGATAATAACTAAGGATAGTCTAGAGATAATCTGATTTAAGTGTTTGCTAAGTTTTGCTAAACTGAGCCTTCTTTAAGCTCATACTTCTAAATATTTCGACTGCAATACATACATTTTTTTAAACTTAATTTTAAATTTTGCAAGTATACGAGAGGAGTGAGAGTATAAAACTAATTGCGATTATTTTTGTGTTCAGCTACTATTGTAACCCACAAAAACCACAAAATTTCCAACATTTGTTATCGTATAACTCGCATTGCACCAGGTATCACTCGTTGTGGTTTAAAATCGCCATTAAAATTTAATTTTTTTCTTTCTTTCAATCTTTAATGTGCTCGAGAGTATTTGCTTATTAAATCCCCATAGCTAAAGATAGTCTAGAGATAATCTGACTTAAGTGTTTGCTAAGTTTAGCTAAACTGAGCCTTCTTTAAGCTCTTACTTCGAAATATTGTATGGCCTCTAATGATTTATCTTTTGTCCTTTGAGTTTCTATCTTTTCTTCAAAAGTTACGACTTATTGTCAACAATACTTTCTGATTCATTCGCATAGATCTGTACTTCGTCTAGATGTCGATGAGCTTAATTAAAACTTAATCTGCAAAACCCACAACCTTGCTTGCTTCTAAAAAATTTTCGGCCAATAAAATGGTACTTCAAAAAAGTGTACTAAGAACTTCCGTTGCAAGATTTGTTCGAGAAGTAGTCCCTAATTATCTTAAATAACTACTTGGGTATGTTACTGCAACTAGGAAGTTATATTTAGTAGAAGTTTTGGGTTCTTTTAAAAATATATTGCTAAGAACGCCGTACTCTAACCCCACTGAGACAGAATGCATATAAAACGCATAAAATATTAGTCACTAAAGTCTTGTGTAGTTCCTACGCCTCATTCTGCATTTTGCCCTGAAACTATAGAATTATTTTTTGTTTTCCCGTTACTCCTCTTGGAAGCATATTCAATATAGTTAATCACTTAATTTCAAGCTAATTAAAGGATGAATTATCTGTAGCTCGCCTCCATGTGGTTGTGTAGTGGTGAATATCCTTGCTAAATCGTGATAGTGATCTCCACTTAATTTTGCCGCTGGTAGGTGGCTTTTACTCATGATCATTCGTGTGATGTCTTCCATCGTCGCCAGAGATAAGCTGAAATGTCAGGGAGGGCTTACTTTTGCATGGAGTTTTCAGTTTATGTTTCACTTGGTAACACTTTCTTGTTATTTTTTTTTTATCGAGTTTTTAAACTCGATTTTATTTATTAATTTCTAGCCCCCATCCTACAACGTATTATACAAAAAAACTTTTGTTCGAACAAAAAGTTATCAATGACCATGTTTTTCCATTATTTTCCTCACACTCTCTATTTTCTTTTTCCAACATTTCAAAAAAGTCTGGCGATAAGATTTATTGAACGTGATTAGCGAAAAACAAAAGACGAAAATAATATCGCAAAGAGTTTGGAGTATAATAATAAACGAATATAATGAGAACGAAAAAAGCAAAAGAAAAAACAGAAAAAAAATCGAACAAAGGCTATACAAACATGGTTAAAATGCAATAAATAACACATCGTTCTTTGTTTTTCTTTTAAAAAGTTTTTTCGAAAGACATTAAACAATTGTACCCTACAGTATTAAAGGTGTTCAGGTGTACTTGGTTAGAGAAACGTAGCTCGAACTTTGTGTTAAAACAGTCTTTAATGGAAATGCTTAGGAGCTTCAAGCTCAGTTGAATTATACCTGAAAAAGATTACTTTACTTATTTTTTGAACAGACATCGTATAAAGCAGTAAAACAAATTATGCTTTATCGTGGCTGCTAAACCATAAGTCTGTATCTAATTTGGTAAGTGTCGGTGGTCCTCATATGGATAAAGTCTTCACATAAAACAAGGAAATAAAATTGGTATATTAAAGCTCACTAACTCAGGAAAAAGTTTGGTTAAAATAAGTTTTTGTTCAGTCTCTGAGAATTATCCCATCAAAGAAACTGTCTACCTTTAGATACTCTGGCAAAACGAATATAGATTAAGAGAAGAAGTTAATTAAAATCTTGACATTGCCCACTTACTGGTCTACGATACCGGTCTTCTCCTCCTTAGGCTGATATTGACATATAGACAAAAGATATTAAAACGTTGGCTGTGGAGTTTTCTCGCTAAAATCAGAGTTACTCAAAAGCTAGCGGACTATAGCAATACAAGATTAGCGGAATAAAGATTTCCGTCCAGCATATCCAGAATTAGCGAAAATTTAAGAGGAATATCTACGCCACTGAAAAATTGAGTATGGCGTGATGTAATAGCTAAAGTGAAATCATACGAAACAAGCGCCCCAGGTTCGAATCTCCGGCAAAGAACATGATGAGAAAATTTAAATGCGCTTTTCAAAAATGTAATTAAGAGACTTCAATCTCACACCAGACAAATCTCTTTAAAGGAACTTTCCTGACATTCCACCTTACGTCTGGTGACGATGACAAACATCACATGAAACGAAGAAGCCCTGTCAGCGATTAGTGTGACTAGCTGTCGAAGGGACGCATGAAGCAAAGGCGTCTGGAGAGAAGGGCCGAGGCAGGCCGCAGTCCGATAATCAGGTTGTTATATCCAGCTAAGTAAGTAAGTATGCTCTCAAGAGGATTAACAAAAGAAATCTTAAATTTTTTACATCAAAGCGGCCATAACATCCTTATAAAGTAATTACAGTTGTTCAAAACGACGGATGTCTCTGGAAGAGATAAAGATTTTTTAAGCGTTTACTATTAAGTAAACTACTACTACTGAACATCTTCTTTGCCATTGCCCGGCATTTGAGTAATTAAGACTAATCTTGCAATTGGCCAGAGAGTGATTGTGAAATTTATTGGACATATGGTAGCACAACTGGAACTGCTTTTTGGAACCAACATAACAGCTGCCAAACGAGTCTAACCTTATTTATGTGGGCTTCTATCAGTCTTAGAAATAAATCGTATGAGGGTGGCGCGATGTAGTGGTAGTGGCGCACGTATACAACACAAGCGGCCCAGGTTCAAGTCCCAGCAGAGGACATTTCGAATAAATTTAATTGCGATTTCGAGTGTTTAATAAAGAGATTTCGACCTCCTTCCCGACAACTCCATCTAAAAAACCAAGAATGATGACAACCATCAGACGCATGATCAAGATAAAGTAAAGATCGCCACCAATTAGCAAGGATATTCACCACTACAGGATCATATGGAGGGTGCTGCAGTGGATTAATCATTTGCTCAGGTTGCAAAAATCAACTTGATTAATGAATCTGCAATGAATGCTTTGTGGAAAGTCAATATGACACATAAAGGAGTGAAGGGGGAAAAAACAAAAGTGGCAGCCTAATAGTGTTATACCGTGTAGAGTATTAAATAGTCATGCTGTCGTGCTAACTGCTGCTTATAGTTTGCTTACTTGCTCTACTCTACTCCACACTCAACGACAAGGAACAACAACTTAATTTTTATCTACAGCAGGAGAGCAAAAGAAAGAAAGAAAAAAAATGGCAAAAATCGTAAGCATTTTTATAAGAAAAATACGAAAAAAAAATTTACGACAATGGCAGCAACAAAAGCAACTTAAAAATAAATGTTATTTCATTAAGTTTATTGAACCATTATCAAGCCTCATTGCCAAAGTCATGTCAATAGCACGAGTATTGCGTACCTTCCACCCGCCCATGATGAAACCAGCATGATATTGTCCTTTTTCTTTTCAGTGTCTTGCGCTGCTATTGTTGCATGCCACCATACATACCTACATACATAACACAGCTAATTTTAAGTGTTAGCAAATGTTAGTTAATGAAAGGGGAAGAGGAGCCGCCATTCTCAATAATTGTCTTGGCAATAGCATACACATTCATTCTGCATAATGTATTATAACACCCCCGATAGCAGTTAAAAATTTTCTTTACGAGTAGATTTTCAACGGAAAAGCGGAAAAAAAGAAAGCGATTTCTTTTCTTTCGGTAAAAATAATAATAAAAATGTCCTTTTTTGTTTCTTATTTCTTTACATACTCCTTCAGCTCGTTGACTTCACTAATGGTCCTTGCTTGTTTGCTTTTATAAGTACGACTACGAGTATCTCGTATAGTTGATTTTTGAAAATGCACATTCACAGAGACTCTCGAATATCAACTCGTACTCACATTAATTTTTGTTTTTTTTTTTTTTTTTGCTGATAAAAATCACTTGTAAGTACTTTAATGAAAATAGTTAATATCCTTTTTATTTTCTCTTCCTTTATTATTATTAGTTTTTTTAAGAATGGAAGAGCTTTAACAAAGAAAGAAAGGGAAAGATTGGGAAAATAAGGAATAATTAAAAAATTTCGCATAGAGTGACAAATACTAAGTATTACATGATAAAAAAAAGAGTAATTTTGGCATCGTTTTGTCGTGAGCTGTCAATGACAGATCCAAAAAATTCAAATGCTTTTGTTATACATATTATTAGAAAAATAAAAATGCCTAATGAAAAAATAAACCAACATTAGTACATTTCGAGCTATAAACTTTATTATGGCATTTATTCCATTGGTTTGTGTCAAGGCTCCCAATGTGTCAACCCTGGCAATGCCCTAAGTATTTGTGTTATTAACAGTGTTACCAATTGTGTATTGAATGGTATTACCCATTCAATTTTTGTGTTTTATGATCTTACATTGAAATTAACGGTTCTGAATAGAAGATTTGAAAAGGTTTTAGACTTTATTGGAACATTCGAAACTGATGGCAGTCAGGTATATAAGAAACGCTGCTTTGCGTTTAGCAGTCACAGTCTAAAGTCGTACTAAGAGTTGATTCTTGAGTAAGTTAGTGTATTAAGCGGATATTAAGAAAGATGGACACTTTAAAGTTATAATTGTAAAAAATTGAAGTTAAATAAACGACTGTATAAAGTAAAACATCATATTCGCCACTGCACCGTTCTAAAAAGGTTAAAACGTAACAATATATATGATCATGTAAAAGGTATTCGGGTTTTTAAATTTTTAATTTTCAACAAAAATTTTGTTTGTTTAAGAAACTCAATTTTATTCAAATATACGCGTAATAACCATCCACACTTTTTGCTTCTTTACGGATAGTATTATACGAGGCCGGGTCAATAAAACCATGACTTTTGAATTTCCCGTCTCTTATTTGAAAAAGCGACACTGCTTTTGTCAACAGGCATCTATCAGTTGAGGTTTCTACATCCGAAGCAATTGAAGAAATTGTGATTATGAAGAAATTGTGATTATGAAGCCATAGGCACCCAGTGGCGTATTAGATTGAGCGACATTGTCACTATGATATTTTCATCAATGAATCATCGTCATAGTATCAGTATCACGTCAAAATTTGTATGAAGTTATCGTAAATTACAAATTTCATTGATGAATACTATACCATACTAAAGCGACATTGTCTGTTATGAGTCGACTACATGCCGAACGCTGTACGATTTTGTCTGCTATACCTCCCCGTTAACGAATAAGAATGCAATGATTCTTGATAACATTGTCTGTTAGGACTAGGGACATGGATTATTTGACTCTTTTCAAAAACCGGTTTTCGAATAATTTGAAAAATTACAATTTTTAGAAAACCGGTTTTCGGTTAAAAATTTATCAAACAACTGGTTAACCGGTTTGTTTTTATCAAAATAAAATTCTTCCCAATTTCCGTTACAAATAAAGTTGATACATTTGTGTCTCATGTTGTAGTTTCTAGCAAGTAAGTACGCTAGAATAACGTTCGGCTTTTTATGACTTTAACGGACATTTAACCCTCGACAACGCAACATATTACTCTTTCATCCAGTAATTCATTTTTACAGCGTATTTTGTAAGAATTTGATTTTCCAGTATCTAGAGACTACTTGGTGTAGAATCAAGTTTTCTCTTCTGCACAATAGCATCAATCTGATAGACATATTTAAAGTGGTTAATAATTCCTGCTGTCGATGAGCGTTTTCAGCTTACTGTTTAATGACACGTAATATATCCAGACTTATCCTTTCTATCGATTTCCAAATATTTTTACACTTCAAAGGACATCTGTATTTAATTGTGTGTACCACTGTGGTATATTAGATATGACACCCGCCTACCAACCAAGAAGTCCTCGGTTCAATCCCAGGCCATGTCATCAAAGAATTTTCAACAGCGGTATCACCTCACAACATTGCTAGCCAATGCTTATAAGTATTTACTCTGTGAAACACTTCACTAACTACTACATCTGCCGTTCGGAGCAGGCGTTTGTAGTTCATTCTCAATAAGTCTGGCTGTTAATCATTCTCCAAATATAAGAAAAAATTATTAATTATTTACCGAAAATGATTATTTTTAAAAAATAACCGGTTTATTCGGTATTCCAAAAATGGACATTTTAAAAAACTGTATCCAACAAAACCAAAAAATCCAATTTAAACCGGTCGAATAATAACCGTTCGAACTCCCTAGTTACGACTCACTAATAAACAAACACCTGCAAGTAGGGTTGTCAGATGGCGTTGATTTCGATTGATTTACAAGATTTCTCACAGCTTGCCAGGAATCAAGAAAAAATATGGTTTGTCTAGATTTTTTAAACACATTTTTTTTAAGTTTTCTTAACACAAACTTTTGAACATTTTAGTGAAGGTTTTCTATGCGGAAAACTGATCCAATTGCTTTTTGCAGGTCTCTGCGGAATTTAAATAACACCACTAAGAGAGTTCTGCAGACATCAAAACAATGATAGTCAAAAAGTGTAAGGTCCGGGCTATATAATAGATGCATCAAAACTTCTCAACTAAATTGTCTCAGTCTCTGCCGGATCATCAAAGATGTGTTTGGTGTGACGTTGTCACGCTGAAACAAAACACGTTTTCTGTTGATCAATTCTGGCCGTTTGAATCAAATTTCTGGCTTTTATCCTCCTTAATTGTTGGCAGTAGAAATCAGAATCAATTATTTGACCAGGTTCTAGAAGCTCATAATACATAATCCCCTTCCAGTCCCACCAGAAACACAGTATTATCTCTATACCGTCTGCTTCGTCCATAATCTTTCTCATACACCATTTTTGTATGTGATACACTTTTCATCGCACGTAATCATTTCGATTTAATAAACAAGCAATAGTGCAAGTTGATGCGATAATTATTACAGGAGATATATTTGTACCTATAATTTCTAACCGAAATTTTTCGAACTGTTAAAAGCTATAAATGTCAAGAATATTGCTATGTTGAATCTGGCAACCCTACCTGCACACAAAATCAACTTCTGTCAATTGTGAAAATTTAAACAATTAATATAATAAGTCATGTTTGACACCAAAGAAAATTCATCCTCAGTCATCGATGATTTACCATTGTCAGCGTTTATCACTATGATTAACCATGACGTTCGTCAACGGGCATCTCACATAGCATAGTGGTTTCAATTTTCTGTGGGAAATAGACGATTGGTTTCTATGCAAATTCTTAGTAATGAATGTATTATGTGCTTTACATTCTACCATGGCTTACTAGGATTGTTAAGGTCCAAGTCCAAAGTAACCAGTGTTGACAAATAACACAGGGGTTTCGCACGGAAGAACAATTTCCTTTTTTTTCTTAAGACCAGCATTCAGTGGATAACCCCTACACATGCAGTGCATTGTGAAGGTACTAGGAAAATAGGTTGAGGGAAGGACGATGGATAGAGTAGTGTCTATGGACGACTTAAATTTGCTCATGTCGTAGTGGCAGGAAAGATATTCGCAGGAAGATTATTCCACAAACGAACAGTATGGCCAAAGAACGAACTCTCACTATAATGCGATGTGCGATTCACTGGACAATCATCTACAAAGAAACAAGATCTACGAGAAATACGAGTACTATGTAAGAATATATGATTACTAGGAATAAGATCCTTAATTTCGTCAGAACTCATTCCGTAATAGTACCGATAGAACAATGAAACACACGTCACGTTGGGATGATGCTCTAATGAATCGATAGAGTTGGTTACCCTACCGTCATTAATAAGAACCTTCGCCCTATCCTGTACGCGGTCGAAAAGCTCCAGAATAGACTTTGAAGCACCGGCCTATACATAAGAGTTCTATTCCAATTTGGGTCGGATATAGGTCTTATAAATATTAAGGAGATCAGATGAACTGAAGTAATTCTTGCACCGTCTGAAAAAGCCGAGGAACTTGAATGCTTTTTTCGACACTCGAAATATATGATCGTTCCAACAAACATTACAGTGAATTCTCATGCCCAGAACATCAAGAGCATTTGATTCCTGAATATCTACATTACCCATAGATACAGATGACAACACACCACCACGTCTGTTTGTGACAAGCAACAACTCAAAGATATTCGACAGGTCGCTTATAAGCCTGTTCATATTCCGCCTTTTTGCACCCAAATCTGACAGGCTCGGCCTATGTTCAAGAGAATATGAATGACAAATGTTGCTGTCATCTGCAAAAGAGTAGATAGGATTAGAAGTAAGAACAAAATTCGTTAAGAAATATTAGAAATATCCTGAGCTCGTCCGAAGAAATCCCATCTATAACCACTCTTATAGGGCGATTTCTGAGAAAGCTCGATATGAATCGAGAGAAGTGATTACCGACATCAAAAGCGATAAATTTGGATATGAGAGTCTAAATTAAATCGGCAACCAACCCGACAGCCTAAAACACCTGGAAATTAACATGATATCATGGGTTGATAGCTCCGATAACTGTCAAGAAAAAGTGAGCCAAATGTGAGAAGTCTATACTACCATGAGCACTACTCTCTCTATCCCCTTTTCCACAACATCTTTTCCGAGTACCAGCACAATGCACAGCGTGTGTAAATCCCTACTTTCTGGCCTCAAGAAACAAAAATTCAGTTCAGAGACATCTAGCCTAAGTACAGATATATGCGAACAAATCAATCATAGCTATTAACGAATTGTGGACAATAAGTCTTCACTTTGCAAATCTAAAAATGCAGCTTAAGCTTATAAGTAACAAGAGAACGAGAAAGACTCTAACGATTAAAGATAAATTAGCAAAGATCCTAAAATATTTGGGAGTAAGGAAGGCTCAGATTTCAAAAACAGTCACAGCCTAAATAAAACTGAGTTACTTAAATTTGGATGATTCGCTGTTTAAATATTGTATGGGGAACTACGTAATTCTGCTCATAATTGCAGTTTGAGTTACAAAAGAGAGAGAGAATTACAAAACGCGTGGCCGCGTAAACATGACATTTAATCAAACACGTTTCTTTTACTTAAGCCAACAAATCCCATTAGTAACGCTTTAATCATCTGCCATGGACTTAATACAATAAAGCAAAATGGTCACTTAGCAAATGTTACCAGAAACTGTCATGCAGTTCCAAACGTCTGGACTTCTGTAAAAGAAGCTATGACAACAAGACTCAGTTAAATATTCGAGATGGCAAAATAAGTCGTTTAGTTCGTCTGAATCCAAAAAAAAAAAAAATTGAAAATAGTGCCATAAACACTTAATTTTTTTTTTTTTTTTGTAATAGAGGGTTGTACAACCATAATACACGATGTTAATTAACGTCAGGTTTTTTGCCCAACTTAATTTGGCACTTCACTGTTTCAATGCTTGACAATTTCAACCATGAAGAGTTACACAACTGAGCAACGCGTTAAGATTGTTGAAGCCTGTTACAAAAATGGGCATTCAAATCAAAATGCATTTCGCTCACTACGTGATTTTTTTTGGTCAGCATAATTGACCAAATGTGTCCACAATCGGAAGAATTGTGCTCACATTTCAGCAAACCAGGAGATGTGGAACCACCTGTGCATGCTTGCCCAGTTCGTTCTGCAGAAAACATTGCTGTTGTTAGCGATAGTGTGGCAGAAGAGCTGTCAACTTCGATTCGTCGTCGTGCCCAACAATTGAACATCAATGATGCGAATTTTGAATAAAGATTTGAATTTACACGCTTAAAAGGTTCAATTGACTTAAACCTACTGAGCATTTCAAGCGTCGCCAAGACGCCGAATGGTTAGTTGAACAGACAGAAGTGAATGGTGACTTTACAAAGGAAATTACCTTCAGCGATGAGGCACACTTTAACCTCAATGGATTCGTTAACAAGCAGAATTGTCGCATTTAGCCAAATGTGAATCCATGAATGATTGTTGAAAAGCCAATGCATCCACAAAGAGTGACTGTTTGGTGCGGTTTATGGGCCGGCAGCGCCATCCAGCCGTATTTCTTCGAAAATGAAGTTGGCTTAGCAACTGCCGTGAATAGTGTTCGCTATCGCGAGATGATAACAGACTTCTTGTGGCCGGAAATTGTGAATATGGACCTGGACGATTTGTGGTTCCAACAGGATGGTGCCACTGGCCATACAGCGCACGAAGCAATGGCTCTTTTGCGCAAAAAATTCAATGTCCGTGTTATCTTATGCCGTGGTAATGTTAATTGGCCGCCACCATCATATGATTTGACATCGTTGGATTTTTTTCTTTGGGGATAGAGGTAGCCACCGAAGCCATAGCGAGATCATAGATCTTGCTGTCATAAGAGAAAATATTAAGATAATTCTCTTAAAACTTTTTGTTTTATTTACAATTAACATCGTGCGTTTTGGTTGGACCACCCTTTACATCTATACTGGTCACATAAATTTGCTCATCTGTTGGCTGGGTTGTAAGACTAGTCAAGAATCCAAAGGGATTCGGATCACAGACATTTGCTATCTATTGGCTAGGTTGTAAGGCTAGCCAAGCGTTACCAAGCTACATAGTATTGCTTAAGTTTTTTTTTAAGTTTTGGTTTCATTTAGACTATAGTATCCTCTGAACTATTCAAAGTAACTAACAGTCAAACATCAGACAAAAACACAGTATATTCGACAGAAATAATGCGAAGACATCATTTGCCTTAAAGATATTTGCTGTCACACAGTTTTCAGTTCTACTTCTTTCTTTAAAGAAACTAATTCTTGGTTTCCATTAGCAACTTCCGTATGTTGAATATTGGCTGTTGTAAAAAACAAATAAAGTTGTAAACATTCTTGTAATAGCACATCAATAATTTCCTTTTACAAACTGTTATTAGTTTTCCTAAATTTTTGCTTCACTTCCACACTATCACTTCACAAATAATAGTATTTAACGATAAAAAGTTTCATCAGTTTATTTTATTCGATTTTTCATTAAATAGAAGTGTTTGACAAAAAAGAAAAAACACCAAAGAAAACTTAATTTGAAATCGACAAGATGACAAGACATTTCGTAACCAGTTTTAAGGTATGGTAATGCCGACGTACAAGCCCACAATTGTTCAAAGAGATCAGGAAGAAAAACATCAATTGCGACTTCGAATTCATGCAAAGAAAAAAACACAAACAAAAATTGAAAAGAGACAAAAAGTCATGACTGTAGGGCTTTTGAATATAATTCATTGTTCACTCTTTGAAGTGCGATAAATGACAATTATTTTTGATTCTAATAAAACTTCTTATTTAAGTAGAACGACAACGATGGCAAAGAAAACTTTAAATAAAAGAAAACAAAACATTTGTTCAATAAAAGCAGTTAAACTGTTGGAGTTGTAATTGCAGTTTAGGTCAGCATGTAGATAAAGTCGAACTTGCTTAGTAGCCACAGTAGTTTTTCATAAAACCAATTCTGTGGTCGATAAAGAAATAAGAACTGTTTGGTTTGGCTCTAATTGCAAGACTGCAAAAATTTTGGGTAATGAAATAAGTAGCACGTACACTTCTACACAGAAATTGTACTTGTAAGTGTCTTTTAATCTCCTACTCCAAAGAGGTTCTGGAAATGTGTTAGCTACGACTTAGATGTTAAAGAATATGTTAAAAAAAAAACAAAAGATTTTAAATTAAAAAAATAAAGAACTTAATAAAGCTTAGTGGTCATAAAAACATAAATTGAATGACAAGTAAAGTCTTTTGATTATATAAGGAACGATTTTACCATTTTGTCATATTTGAAAAAAATCACTTCTTTCAATAGGTTCCTGGTATCGCGTGCCGTGTAACATGTGACACAGTGTTGTTGCAACAAAGCCTTTTAGTTTTTTAGCAAAACTTTAAGCTTTTTTGTCTTCGTCGTTTTACTTGTAGTAAATCACCTTTTTCCTGTTCTCTTTTTTGTGTGGAAGGTTTGGTTTGATTTTCTTGGTAGTTTACTGTGCGTAAACAGTCGAGTAGAGTTAAAAAGACTTTGTCCTGCCACAATAACTTACATCGTAATGTCTACAAATGTGATATGAGATCTAGATTGTAGCCGTGAGTATTTTCACTAGCATCGAGCAATTGCAGAGCATTACTTTGTCCTCCCTGTTATTGTCACTGCGACAATAATCGTTGGAGTCCTCATCGACATGATTAGTTATTATTGCAGGCGACCTCGATATATCCCTCCTATTACAAGCCATAAATTTTCAAAAGTTATAGAGTTTTTCTCATTACTTTGCCAACCTAAAATATAGGGTCCGCCATCTAACGTTTTTTTTCAACTAGTGCTTATTTCGTGAATGTTAACACTTAGCTCATGTCTGATTCGACAGATAATTAGTTTTATCCTTTCACTGAACGAATATGGTATACGCTTGAACTACGCTGGTAATCTGGGCCTGCGAGCGACTTACAGAAGATGCCGATTTTGCCGACAAAAATCATCTTTTCAGATAAAGCCCATTTTGACCTTGGCGGGTATGTAAACAAGCAAAATTGTCGCATTTAGGGCACAAAAAACCCGCACGCATACATTGAAAAGCTGATACAGCCTAGACCAGTCACTGTTTGGTGCGCACTTTGGTCCAGAGGCATAATTGGGCCATTTTTCTTCGAAAATGAGCAAGGAGTGGCCATCACAGACAATGGTTAAAATGGCTTAAACCGCAATTCCCCTGAGACTTATCAAAAGTAGTATCTATAAGATTGTATTCAAAAGAATGAGAATAGAGGGCTTTATCTGCACACTTGTAACGGATCCGCCAAATAAATTTTATTTTATTTTTTTGAAAATGCTATAAAAAAAACTGCTGAATATTTTCTCAAATTTCTTTTTTTATATGAAAGTACAATCCTTCCGGTTAATAATGGAAAACAATTTCATTCAAATGGCTGCCTCGGCTGGCCATGCAGTAGCCTACACGATCGGTCCAATTTTTAAGCACATTATCGATTGTGTGAAGCTGTATTTCACCCATGGCTTCACGAATATTGTTCTTTAAAGCGTCAATTATCTCTGGCTGGTTGGCGTAACACTTATCTTTGACGACACCCCACAAACAATAGTCCAACGGTGTCAAATCGCAGCTCCGAAGTGGCCAAACGACATCAGCTCTGCGGCTGACAATACGATCTTCAAAAACAGGGCGCAAAACATCGAGTGTAGCTTCGACAGTGTGGCACGTAGCGCTGTCCTGTTGAAACCAAATGTTGCTAATATCCTCCTCTTCAATTTTTGTGAACAAAAATTCGTTCAACATGGCCCGATAACGATCGCCATTGACTCTAACGACCACTTCTTGCTCATTTTCGGAGAAAAATGGCCCAATTATGCCTCTGGATCAAAATCCACACCAAACGGTGACTCGTCTTGGGTGTATCGGCTTTTCATTGTATGCGTACGGATTTTCTGTGCCCAAACGCGACAATTTTGCTTGTTTACATACCCGCCAAGATCAAAATGAGCTTCATCTGAAAAGATGATTTTTTTGGCAAAATCGGCATTTTCATAGAAATTCAATCATATGTAATTAAAATCAGACAAACACTTGCAACCGTACGGTAAAGAGACAAGGGGGCAGTGTGGATTAATAGTGGATTTTATAAAAAGAGGGGTAAAGAGTAATTTTTTTTTATTTTTATTATTTTTTTATATATATTGTCTATCTGTGATATATAATCATTATCATTAGAGGCATAAGAAGCAGCAGCAGCAAGTGTCTATCTCAGTGGCATCGTCAGCAACATCATTGGTGTCGTCAAATATTATTCAAGAAGAAAAATACAAGAGAAAAGGGAAATAGAGTTCAAACAAGGGGCAAAGAGAAAAATAATTTTGACATTATGCTGATGCTAATGTTCAGTGCAATTTATTTTTGTATGTGAATACATTTCCATTTGCCTTGTGTTTGTGTGTAACTCTCTTGCACCCCCTTGATTTCGTTTTATAATGACTTTTGTATGAATTAGTTACGAGGGGGAAGAGTTTTTTTATTTCTATTACAACTTTATTTTTATTTTTTTTATGGTATTAGTAACGTTATGTCGAGGGGTTGGTTGGTGTAAATATTTTTACTCAACAGTTATTTTTATTACTATCGGAACATAGGCTATTGTCATCGCCTCTATTATCATCATCATCATCATCATCATCATCATCATCATCGTCATCATCATTATCACTGAGCTCTTCATTATTATTATATATATATTTTTTTATCATAATTGTCATCATCTTTGTGTCAGATGTCACATCTAATGACCATTTTCATTTTCGTAATTGGTTTGCAACAGTTAGTATTATTGCTGATGACTACGGCATCGTTTTTGGTAATTTAATGAGTCTGAGCTAATAGAGCCAATGCAATAACCAGAGTACTCTACATAACTGTGGGGTGTATTGTGATTGGAATGATGTTTGTAACACCTACAAATATAAGTAAAAGAAATGAAGCACATATGTGTACGTAAGATATCTCATGTGATAACAGCATTCGCAACACGTCCGAAAACAGTATTTGAAGAACTTGTATTAGATTTTGTATAAAAATACAATAAAATACTATCCAAAATTTGAATATAATCGCATACCAAGATGCTTTTTTAATGAGGTCGAGTAGAAGTCAATAGCTAATAAAATCGAAAAATAAAAATAAAATTTTGTTGCAAAATCATGGAATCTGCCTAACATACGGAAATTATTGAAGTACATAATCTATTTAAGTCAATATGCACCATGTTACATGTAATCCAATTTAATGCAGACATGGACTTGGTGGTTAGAGAATGGTGCTGTGTAATACTGGCATAGAATATGTCATTTTAAAATATAACGATGTTTTGGAAATAGTCTTTTGTAAAGCAGACATGGACTATTAAGCTACAACTAGCAGGTCGTATAAAAAGCAGGCATGGACTACGTATGACTATGATTCAGGACGGAAAAGGTACCGGGGTCGGTGTCTACTGCGAACGGCTTAACCTTGGTTACTGCTATAAGTTGAGCGGCAAGGGTAGTGTATTCCAAGCAGCAGTTTTTGCGGTTAGGAGATGATCAAGAGGGAAACTGAAAGCATTGAGGATCAGTCGACTATATTTGTGAATAGTCAGGCCGCTCTCAAGGCACTCAGTTCTTGCACAGAGAGAAAAAGAAAATCGAAAAGAAAAATCGAAGTAGATCGTTGTTGAATTTCAATTTTTGGAATTAGATTTTTTTTTTTTTTCAACAGTAAACAACTTTGAATGTATGTAAAACCACATTAAATCGACGTATTCATCTTTAAAACCAAGTTGTGTTTGTTAATTTGAAAATGTTCATTATTGAATTAAAAATAAAAATTTTTGATTTTTGAATCAGTTTTATATCAACAACGACAACTGTAAACCAAAAATACTTTAATGTTGATTTAAAAATGCCAATATTTAAATTTAAAATCGTAAGTTTTAAATTTAAAAAAATATATTTTTGATTCCATGTGAAAGCAATTTTAAAATTGTAATGCACGTTGTTGAATGTATTTTAATGCTCTATGCTTGAATAAAAAACTCGTTGTTGATTTGAAGGTATTCAACATTGATTTAACTTTGTGGTACTTAAATTTAAAGCTGTGCCTGTCATCTCATAAGAAAACTACACTAATTAAGAGTCAAAATAAATAACTTAAAGCCATCAAATAAAAGTTGTTCATTTTTTGTGAAAAATAAGAAATAAAATTAATGGAAAATAGAAAAATTGCCTTTAATTTACTACAAGTGTTGCCGAAATAAATTTGAGAAAGTATCGAGCAGTGGCAGATAATATGCTAAAATTGTCCGCTTTCACATAGAGTGCACACACTCATAAGTGTTCTAATATCCAATTCCAAGAGTAATTGCGTTTTTGATTCATCCGACTTGGGCTCTGAATATCCAGCAGTCACTCCTATAACTCCATAAGACTCTGGATTTTACTGAGACCCCCTGCCGTTCTTAATAGATGACCTATTGGTTGTCTCATCAATCATTTCAGTGGTAAGACTTGTTCTTTGATCATCTCTAATAACTTTGTTGCCACTGATACCGTGACCGGGTACTCAGCAGAAGTGCCATCCTACATTCACTGATTAACTTAAATTTTAGCGTGTCATAGATCGTTACCACCTCCTCTACTGCAATATTTCGAGCTATAAGCTGATTTGCCTTAACAACAACCAGTATTTTAGCTTGGATGACATTGCAGTAGGCCGGCAATCTGTACTAATGCCTAATATCCCTATCAGGAATATGGACCCCCGATCACAATGACCACATGGTCCTCATGCTCGTCCTCAAACCATGACTATGCAACTTAATGTCATAGAATAATTTTGGGATTGCACTCATGTAATGCACATCTCCAGAAATTGAGTGACGTTTGGACTAGTCTTAGTTCCTTGAGTAGTACACTTTACAACTAGATTGTAATAACATGTAATTCGTTAAGTTTTATACAAAACTAGAAAAACCCGGCGTGCTTCGCTACCCACATCTTAATTATTATCTCAGCTAAATTTTTAACCTTTTTCTCCATTTTGCAGCCTTTAGGTACAAATTTAAGAGCATTTAAGATAGACTATAGTTCCTTCCAGAAAGACTGTAGGATCTGTGTTTTAGCTGTGTACTTTCTTCAAACAAACACACATTAATTTTTATATAGTATTTTATCGCAATCAGTGTAATAATATTCGAAAATTAATATTTGCTTTATATGGGGAGCACCTCTCCACCTGATTATATCTGCCCTACATTTATTTCAGTAAATAAAGTTTGATGACTCTGGCTGATAGATATATGTGATGTGTTATGAGTCAAAAGAGCTGTAAGCTATGGATAATTAAATCAATTAAGTGTTTAGGTTTTGTCCACTGAATTCTTAGATTATAGTCACGATGTACATACATCACGAGTTTTAATCACGAGGGATTTTTTTAATCACAAGCAGTGTATTTAAGTGAAAATCCGTTTGCGGGTAGCAATATAAAAACAAACGCGAAAATTCAATTACTAATCTAACGCGTTTTGTTGTTTATTTTTCAGCAAAAGCAACACCACAAGGACGTCTCAGAAACCATTTTTTAGCGAGAATGATTTACTAAAATTTTCTTCTGTTCTCAAAGCAAAGATTCATCGATTAACACAGTTTCCAGAATTATGAGAAAAAGGCTAATCTATGTGAATTGCCTGATTTTACTCGGAAGCCCTGCAAATTTAAAATTAAAATATCTCAACTTTATTTATGATGGTATCCATTAAAGCTAACTGGTAAATTGAATTTCTAACAAATTTCAAGAAAATTTTTGTTCTTTTTCTTGCCAGAGTAGACCAGAACATTCTGAATATTCCAAAAGTAGTGATATTAGACCCACCTGCCAAATGTTATATCGCAACCAAAGGAGTTATGAAGATTCAAAAACACCTATTTTTTTAATTTCTCATCACTTATCTAATTCGTTCACACATTCCCCTGATCTGGTACCCATTCAAGTTCGACTCGGAATACTTCACTATATTTTAGGTTTCTAATTTTTGTCTTGCAATAATACTACTTACTACGGCTTGGTATTGTTTATTGTATTTTTTTTTTTCTCAAAAAACAAGTTAACTTCCATATTTTCAGATGATAACATTTTCTCGTATTTCGGTCTCTCATTCATAATTCAATCCCCAAATTATGAGCCGAATTATACATTTGGTTTTTGTAAAATTATTTCTTCCTTATCTCTTCCGTTCATTATAGAGAAAGAAGAATTGTAAAAGCTAATTAGAAAGATGCTATGCGAACAGCGTAATTCGTAGAAGTAATTAAAACGGCAAACAAAGCAATCCCAGGTCGCATGCGAACTTGGCATTAGCCATCGTGTTTATCGTACTTCTTTTATAAAAAGACTTCGATTTATAACAAGTTAGGAATATAAACCTGCATCGCTAAAAGGTCTTATTTAAGGATTAAAGGTTTATTGCAAAGAAGATAAATTAGTGACAAAGAAATAAATATTATCTTCAAATATTAAAAGAAACCTTAGGTTTTGAACAACTTCCGTTCGATAATAGGGATAGAATTCCCACTACGTTAAATAATTATTATATATATGTACACATATATATGTAAGTTTTAACCTTTTTAAAACGTTGGAGTTCTTTTTAATTGCGTCAAAATAAAACGAACATCAAGTTGTTATTGTTTTATAGTTTTATTTCTACACTTTATCTTAATACAGCTACTTATTAACTTGCGCTTGATATTCGTTTATACAACACTTTTATTTACGCCTAAACACAACTTTACTTTATGACTGCAAAACGATAACTACGAAACTAATGCTTAAGGCGCCACCTTTTATATACAACTAGAATAATCCCTCCCGCGTTGCTGGGAGCCTTTGTATTCTACCTACTTTTTAGATGATGTGTACCGTTCCCTACACATGCAAAATTCTATTTTTTTTAACGATGGTTTGTATTGACCGCCAAGTTAAGTCAAATATATCCCAAGCTATACAAAAATCATTATTTAAATTGTATGGGAGGTACCATGCCCACTTATCCGACCCCACCTATTTTCTAACTTATGTTTTGTACTATCTAAGAAGTCTTTTTAACTAAATTCAGAACCTTCCACTATTATCACTGCAAAGATATACAAAAATCAATATTTACTAATTCCACTAATTCAATTCGGCCCAATTTTTGACTGATGATTTGTATTAACCACAAAGTTATTTGGGCCAAAATTAGATACTTTCACTATTACTGTTTTAAGGATATGGACATACAAATACGTGGCACTGCCCGGTTGAACAATAGTGAAAACTTTATACACATGCTTTTCATATACATGGTTTCCAAAATATTTTATAACCCATACAAAGCTTAAATACTGTAACATATTTCGTTTTCTAGTAAAACTTATGGAATACAAAGGAATTCGCTCTAAAGTCAATAACTCGCCAACCAACCGCATATACATACTTAAGAATTTTGGTATTAACTTCACTTTTCGTTTAATGGCTTACAAAAATTGGTTGGCGCATTTCAGAGAACATCAATTACAAAGCATTTTATAGTCCCATTTCTCATATATAGATTGACATTATTTTCGAATATTCTTGTTCTTCCTACATCATTCTATTTCCGTTAATTTCAAATTTAATACACAAAGATGTCAAATACACAGTGTCACAGTGCTGTCAATAAGCACAGCATTGCCAGAGTGATGCATTAATAACCTTGACACAAACCAATAAAGTTTATAGCTAAAATCTCACCATACAGTCCCTGATGTGGTATATTTTCTTTTAAGGCATTTTTATTGTCGTAACAATACATATGCATATTTGCATATTGTTATTATTTTTGATATCTATCGTTTCCATTTCTAGCTCTCTTACTTTTTATATTTCTTCATATTTCAAAGAAATTAAAAAAAAAATATTTCCAGTCTAAACAATAATTTATTTGTCTTTAATAAAATTTTATTTTGTGATTTATATTTAAGTCTGTTACTCTTTCAAGGATAGTCATGAAATGTAACACTTGGTAAATGAAAAATCAACAACTAAACTAACAAAAATATATACAAAATACAACCTTTACATATATGTATCTCTGTAAATAAAAATATAAGCATCCAGGCACACTTTTATAGACGTGACTGTGGAGAAAAATGTATTTTCCAAAACCCAAATGTAAAGAATATTGAAAGAAAATACAATTTTTAAAACAAACGAAATAAATTTAATGGAAACCCATACAAAAATGATAAATTAAATGATAAAAATAAAAAATTAAAACATTTGCACATAAAAAGACGAAAATAAATAATAAATGAAATATTTTAAATTCCTTAAAAGAAATATTTGTATTTCCAATTGAAATTGAAATGGCATAAATAAAGAATTGAGAGCCATATTGACAGACAGACACACAGACAGACAAAGACTATAAAAGAGTAATCATTTTGATGGAAAAATACAAACGGAAAATATCTTTGGCAAATCAGACATTTAACTGTAAATGTTTTCATCAATTGAAATTTTCGTAAAACGTTTAAAGATATTCCAGTATAATAGAGGAGTTGTTACTACCAAATTCCGGATAAGGGTAAAAAGTGGGTTGACTAACTATGAACTATTTTCTATAAAATTCGTTACGTGTAATGACCGAAACGCATGATGCTAATTGTTAATAAAATAAACAGTTTTCAGAGAATTATTTAATATTTTTTGTTATAATAGAAGGCTCCACAACAATCATGTGTGAAACAAAATATCGGTCAAAGGCTTGCCACGGCTTCAATGGCATACTTTTATCCGTCGGTTCATATTTTCAATGACTCTGAGACATAATTTAATTCAATGTAGCTAATGTGTCGAATTATCTCATCCTTTAGCTCTTAAATTGTTCTTGACTTATTGACGTACAGTTTTTCTTTTAAATATCCCCAACGGTATCATCGAATTTATCGCGCAAAAGAGCCAATGTTTCCTCCAGGTCCATATACTAAATTTTATGGCCACAAGACATCCGTCATCAACTCGCGATAGCGAACACCATTCACAGTAACTGCTAGGTCGACCTCATTTTCGATGAAGAGCGGCTCGATGCGCCGCTAACCCATAAACCGCACCAAACAGTCACTCTTCGTGGACGCATTGGCTTTTCAACAATCACTCTTGCACTCTGATTTGCACTAATGCGAAGTTGAAAGTGTGCCTCGTCGCTGAACATAATTTACTTTGTAAAGTCACCATTCACTTCTGTCTGTTCAACTACCCATTCGGCGTATTGACTACGCTTGAAATGGTCAGTATGTTAAAGCTCTTGATCCAATTGCACCTTGAAACCTTGTATTCAAAGATCGCATCAGTGATGTCCGTGAGATGTTCAATCGTTGGGCATGATGACGAGTCGAGGTTTACGGATCTTCTGTCACACTACCCCGAACAACAGCAACGTTTTCCGCAGAACAAACTAGTCGATCATGCACAGGTGTTTCCACATTTTTTACAGACCCGTTTAGCTGAAATTTGTGCACGATTCTCTCGGTTGTGGACACATTTGGTCGATTTTGCTGAACAAAAAAATCACGAAGTGCACGAAATTTTTGATTTTGATTTGAACGCTCATTCTCGTAAAAAGCTTCTACAATCCTAACGCACTGTTCAATTGTTTACCTCTCCATGGTTGAATTTGTCTAACACTGAAACAAATAAATGTCAAATTAATTTGGGCAAAAAACTTGGCGGTAAAATGTGACTCACAGTTAGCATCGTGCATTATGGTTGGACCATCCTTTACCACCTTTATGCTCAAAGGCTGAGGAATATCTTAACTTCTGGTGCATTATTGGTTACCTAACAGTAGGTGATTCTAATTTGTGCTTTAATTAGCTTAAATCAAAAGATCTTTAAGAGTCTGTTCAAGCCACCGGAGTATGTAGGTAAAGTTGACATCCCACCTATAAGTCCTTTCCAAAAATCTGACCACTTGATGTTCTACAAACGTTAAATACCTGAATGTTGAGCTATACAAACTTAAAGAATACTCTTCTCTAAAACACGCTCCGGTGACTTATACAGCTTTGACTAGAGTCTTGTAACCTATTATTGTCCACACTATTAACGAAGATATCTTATACCATAAAAGCATGGAAGTTTTTGAGAATATATTGGTAACTGAGGTCCTATTTAGCATACATACGTATAGAGCTTGACTGCGGAATCTTTGCGACAAACCAGTGACTGTATCATGTACAGAGTAGTAAACCCAAATTTTGCATTTAATTCACAAAGAAAAGCCTTCGATTTCAATATTTTTCTCACGGTAATAGAAGGTAGCTTGGTGTAGTGGTTATAGCTCTTGCATATAACATATAAGAAGCTGCCCAGGTTAAAGAAAAACTTTCGTCAGCCGCCTTCATATGATTCATCTAAAAAGCCCTTTGATGCCCCTCCCCTTTCTTCAGAGGGAAAAGATAAGAACATCAACTACAAAACATGCGTGGAAGGATCGGATAAAAAAAACCAAAATAGGTAGGAGTCTATGATGAACTGCACAAAATATACAGATGGCGTTGTTTCTGGCAACACAAAATGACAGCACCAATATCTACTCTAGGCTCCTATTATAGTAGACCGATCACTTTTAAGATAAAAATGATTACGAAGAAACTGAAACGAAGCAAAGATGTCTTATGGAAGCCATATGCTTCCAAGAGGATTTTCGAAAAAAAGTAGAAGACACTAAATGCCCTCCGCACTCTGATCTTTACATTACTTTTACAAGTATAGCTCGAGTCTAGAATTATCAAGTAATTTGTTTCACTGTAAAAATCTAGAGTAACACTGTCTAACCTTTGACGTCTAACCTGTGTTTCAGGCGAAGTTCATGGCCATACTAAAGCCCGTATAATGTTTGTTGAGTGGCAGTATTTTCACTGAAAATTTTATAATAAACTTGGTTAGCCAGGCTCGATCGAGTCCCTTATGGTCATCGTCTCGACTCCGAGATTTAAAGAAATTTCAGATATAAGTTCCAGAACACAGGGATATAGTGAGAAATATATTCGATAACGGACTGGCTAGAACGTAGAGCTGTAGTGGTTAGCTTTGATATTTACTGGTCGATCTATAAGGAAGCTTAATCTTGTTAGCAGCATGGGGGCACGTGCGTTATCACTACTGTCTGTTGTGTTCTTTCCTTAAACTGCTTAGCCATCCATTACACACTTGAGGTTTAACGCGCCATCGGCCTATTGGAAGACATGCCGATAGACACGACATTCCTTCGCATGACTTCTGCAGGAGGAGGAGACTATCTTCGGTTGTTGTGTCAGTGCCGAGTTCTAGCTTCTTGCCATTGTTAATTAACTCTTCAAGTTGACGCAATTGCGAGATTTGTTATAGAGTCAACATGGTTTCCGATAAAGGCTTTTTGATTCACGGGTTAGTTCAACTTATAGCCTAATAGGGAACTTATGCTTAAATGGGGGCTGCCGGGCCACCTATTCTAATCTCTGCGAGCTTCGAATGAAAAGAATTAGTGCAGTTTTTAATGCACTTCACTTCAAATTAAACTTCAGAAGCAAGTAAAGCACTGACTTCAAAGTTACAATCTCAGCACGAAATCTGCATTAAACAAATGATTGACTTGGTCAATTAAAAGTGGGTGGTAACAATTAGAAAAGTAAATCGGACTTTAAAATTTATTTTACATCTTACGTAGCTTTTATTGAAGGACTGCTTTTACGAGTTTCACCTTAAATCATAGATTTTTGTCAAACTTTATTACCAAGTAAATCTGAATAAGAAAAGCAAATCTGAAATGTTAGTCAAACAAAAGGAAGTAAAAAACCAATAACATACTTACCACCCTTACTAAGCAATTCTACTAAAAAAAAGCCACCTCCCTCATTAAAATTGATCACTTTTTCTGGATGTACAGCCACCTCCTCCCATTTTTTCGTTCCTGTCTATAAAATTTCAATTTATTTCATTACTTCTTTACCTTCTTTTTTTTATTTCGGTAATAAAATGTATTTTCTTTTTCCATTATTTAGTTATTTTAGGCTCCTGTTTTTGGTATTTTTCTTCCTTTTTAGACTATTTTTTTGTTACTTTTGGCTTCCATTCGATGTAAAACATAAATTTTAATTTTACTTTATGGAAGGAAATGAAAATTAATGGCATTTCTTGAAAATGAAATTACGACTACAAATATTTGTCTGTTAGGTTTTAATTTTTGCTCTTTTCTTTACGAATAAAGCCAAAGAAATTTTTGTTGAAAATCTATTCTGGGAAAGAAACAAATTTCGAAAGTTTCAAGAAACACAAGTATAATTGAATTTTTACACAATTTGAATACAATTAGAATTTAATTTCTGTCTAAAGTAATTTAAATTGAAAACTGTTTTTCATTTTAATAATGTTTTCTAATTTAATGATAATTTTTATAGAATAGCAGATAAATGATAAAAGAAAATATTAAATTGATTACAATTTGAATTTAAAGGCAATTTACAGGATAATAAACAAATAAAAAAATAAAAAAAAATAATTTTAATTAAAGATATTATCGTTATAAGTGTTGGATTACTTTCTTGTTTTCAATTAAAGGTTATATATGCGAGGGTTTAGCAATAAGTAATTTGCAAAAAAACATGTACGCAAATTTCAGCAGACCAGGTATGTAGGAAATGTGGAAACACCTCTGCATGCTCGCTCAGTTCATAGATAGTGTGGCAGAAAAGCCCTCAACCTTGAATTGTCATCGTGCCAAAAAATTTAATATCTCACGAACATCACTGATGCGAAATTTTAATAAAAATTAGAATTTACATGCTTACAAGGCTCAATTGACTGAAGGGCTGAAGCCTACTGAACATTTCAAGCGTCGTCAATACGTCGAATGGTTAGTTGAACAGTCTGAAGTGAATGGTGAGTTTACAAACAACTCCATCATTCATCTCAGTGGATTCGTTAACAAGCAGAATTGCCGCGATTTGTAAAATAAAAAACGAAGCATCTGCAAAGAGTGACTGTTTGGTGCAGTTTATGGGCTGGCGACGTCATCGGGTCGTACTTCTGCGAAAATAAGGCCGGCCAAGCAATTGCCGAGAACGGTGTTTGCTATCGCCAGATGATAACGAACTTCTTGTGACCAGAAATTAAGGATTTGAACCTGGACAATGTGTGATTCCAACAATGGCTCTTTTGCGCGAGAATTTCAATGGCCGTGTTATTTAATGTCGTGGATATGTCAATTGGCGGCCACGGCCATGTGACTTGTAATCGTTGGTCATCTTCCTTTGGGGATATTTAAAGAAAAACTGTACGTCAATGAGCCAAGAACAATTCAAGAGCTACAGGAGGAGATAATTCAACACATTGACGACATTAAACCCCAATTATGATCCAGAGTCATTGAAAATACGGACCGACGAATAGAGGTATGCCACCAAAGCTGTGGCAAGCATTTGGCCGATATTTTGTTTCGCACATAGTTGTCATACAGCCTTCTATCATAATAAAAAATATGAAGATAATTCTCTTTAAATACAATTAACATCGTGGCTTTTGCTTGGACCAACCTTTAGTAATCAAGTAGTAAAGCATAGATTGGAAAAACGTTATTTTTTATTAACGAAAAATAACAAAAAATAACAAAATTTCGAATTAAATTAAGACTTTTTACTTCACGTATGTTAATATGCTCTACACGTTCATATTTTGAAATGTCAGATGTGTAATTAAACCCTTAAAGAATACGTTAACATGCGTAGTAGTTAACGAGTAGTACGAAGGTAGGGGTAATGCTCATATTACCTTGTACTATATCTCATTTTATAAATGGAAAAGAATTGTATGTCAATGATTACACTGGTCTACAAAAAAACAAACAATTTTCTCGCCTTTAAATAAAACTACAGGAAATATAATAATTTTGATGCGGTGAACTCGAATCCGTTTTCAGTTTTTTTTCTGTCGGACTCAAAGTATATTTTTTCGCCCAGAATATGGTAGTTATGCCAATATATTTTATCATAACTTAAAAACGACTTGACCGATTTTGATGCCGGTACAACCAAACGTTAGGGAACAAAATTTCCTACAAACCGCCGCAATTTTTTTTTTTTTTTTTTTTTGTATTTTCAACAGTTTCGGAGTTATTCACAACTAAGCTGCGAAAAAAAATTTTGGCGTTAAAATAGAGCAATTTTTTTTTAGTCATAAAAAATTTTTCAGAATAAAAATTTTATATATTAAGCACTCAAGTTTAAACTTAAAATGTTGAAAATAAAATAAGCTTTACCACCATGAAAATCGGTTGGCTATTGCTGATTTTATTTAAAATTAAATGCAGGTACCTAACTTTGACCAAAATTAGCGCAAAATGTTTTCTTGCAAAATTAGAGGAATTTTTTTCTTTTATTTCCAAAAGTTATACAAAATCTATTAAAGTATTATTTGTACGTTTATTCATTTAAATTAAAGTCAGATACGTAACCTATAAAGGGAGGTACCTAACTTCGACAAAAATTTTGTAATATATTATTAGGCAACAGAAAAATTATGAAAGGAAATGTCTGCTAGGAAATAATGCATACGCATATAGGCAATTATACGTTTATAGGAAATTTTGCTCCTAAACGTTTGGTTGTAACTTCATCAAAATCGGTCAAGTCGTCTCCAAGTTATGATGAATTATATTAACATAACTACCGTGGTGTAGTGGTTAGAGCGCACGCATAACAACACAAACGACCCAGGTTCGAGCCCCAGCAGAGGACATGACGAAGAAAAAATTTAATTGCGATTTCGAATGTTTAATAATAAAAACGGGCTTCAACACATCTTCTATCTAAAAAAAAAGCCCCCCTAACCCTTCTCGCATAACTCTGGCGATGATGACAAAAAGCTGACGAATGATCATGAAAAACGCGCCGCTTACTGGGAGAAACTTACAATGCTAAAGTAAAGATCACCACCAATTAGCAAGGATCTTCACCACTACACAAAAAAAAATCATATGTAGGAAGCTACAGCGGATTAATCATCTACTTGGCTTGAAATATCAAATTCATTAAAGAAACTGAAACAAAGCAATAGATGCTTTGTGGAAAGCCAATATGCTCCCCAGAGGAGTGACGGAGAAAAACAAAAACATATTTTGAACGAAACATTTGCCACGCCCATAAAATAAAATTAGAGCCCGGTCAACGTCATTATATTCCATATTTTTTTATTTAAAGGCGTTTTTTACTGTAGACCAGTGTTAAACCTGAGAAAAGTGTTACTTTTTAAGAGTTTCATTAGAATACATTTTGAAACTAAATTATGCGCACTTAGATAATATACATACTTTACATGGTTAACATACAATAGCTTATTAATGCAAAACAAAGTGGTTTAAATGTACAACATATTTAAGCTTTTGAGTCTATTTTACAAATTCAGCAAAATTACTTCGGTTAGACTTTCTAAAAACATTCCAAAAATTTCAATTACAAATTGTCTACAGATTTGCGTGTGATTGTATAAAAATGCACGTTTTTCTTCTGTCATATACGATAATAGTTTTTTGTAATAAACTTGAACAGGAAAATAATCGACTCAGATTCCATTATTATTTCCATCTGACTGTGAGTATGAATAAAAAATCTGCATATTTTCTACATTTCAAAATAAACAACGATGTAAACGATTCCACAAAATATATTCTCGTTTACAAATGCTTACAAGAGAAAGCGTATTACACCCAAGATTATATTTTTGTCTAAAAAAAAAAATAAGAAAACGATTTAAATGCTTTTTTTCACGGTAATGTGCAAGGAAGAAGGATACCATATCGTTTATAAAAGTTAAAACAGAATATTCTAAATTCAAATTTTAAATAAAATGATGGCTAAAAAATTGGAACGACTCTCAAGCGAATTTGCCTCGAAATGAAACGAATCTTATGGTATGTTCACACGACAAATGAAGGAAAAGAAAAAAAGCAAGAATCTACGATTAGTAGCAGCTCGGTTGCACACTGCTAAGCCAAGTATAAAGACAGACTTCAGCACCGTCCATCTGTTTAGCTAGAAGACCAAAAACCTGATTACAAAGAAACTGACACAAGGAAAAAATTATTTCTGGCGGCCTTATACTCCCAAAAAAAGGAACGGCAAAAAGTTTTCAGAGAATTATCTTAATATCTTTTATTATGATAGAAGGATCTATGGGAATTACACGGTGTGGCAAAAATGAACGAAGTTAAAATACCTGGGAAATGATGCTACTTTTCTGATAGGGGCTGTTGAGTAGAAAAAGGATCTTTTTTGGAATTTTCAAAACAATTTTTAAAAAGAACTCCAAAATCTTGAATTACGGGTAAAAATCCGGTCTAATAGTTTAGCTGAATATTATCCGATTTTAAGTCTAATTTCGGGTTTGGAAAGAAACGGAACAGACCTTTTAAATGATATATATGTTGCTTAAGTAACCTTGAAGAATCTGGGTGTATGTTTCAAGCAAACACATTTTTTAACCAATTTTTTACACATATTTTGAAGCATAGATGCGTTTTTGCGCATAGGAACCGTACTATTGGTGAACTTATTAAGGAATTATATTAAGTTATGAATAAAATGAGACTTACGGCTTAGAAATCCCATGCAAACTGACGAAGTTATTAAGCTTTTTCGTAATGCGACTCACGAAAAAAGTTCCGTTTCTCTTCGTAAAGAAACTTAAAGTCGGGTAATATTCAGCTGAGTTATTAGCTTATAAGTGCACGAAGGTCCGAAAGACCGGTTTAACCCATAACTCGAGATTTTGGAGGTGTTTCGAAAATAACAGATCCTTGTTCTGCTCTGCAGCGCCTATCAGAAAAATAGTATCACTTGCCAGGTATTTTTTTTTTGTCGCATCATTTCATGTGTGAAAGAATTTATCTACCAAATTCTGGGCATGGCTTCAGTGGCATTCCTATATTGGACGGTCCATATTTTCAATGACTCTGAGACATAATTGAGCTTCAATGTAGCTAATGTGCCGAATTATCTTATCCTTCAGCTCTGGAATTGTTCTTGGCTTATTGACGTACAAAGAAAGAAGTGCAAAGGTGTATTGGTTATTAGTTAGAGTTGTGTACTGGTTAGAGTGCCCGCATACAACACAAGTGGCCCATGTTCGTATCCCCAGCACAGAAAATGACGAAAGTATTGAAATGCGATTTCGAGTATTTTATTAAAGGAAGCCACCCAGACGGTACCAGTCTATCTTTGGCAACGATGACAATCACACGAGAATGATCAGGAAGAAACGCCGCCTAGCGGAGAAATATACAAATGCTAACTAAGTATCACCACCACCATTCAGCAAGGATCTTCATAACTGCACAATCCCCAATCAACTACTTAGCTTGAAAAATCAGCTGAATAATAAAACTCAAACAAGGCACTGGAGACTTTATGGAAGGCCACATGCTGTGACGGATAAATAAAATCTGTACTACAAAGGAATATATATTAACGACATAAGGGAATTGATTTTTAATCGCATATTCTTAAGCATTGCTCGAGTTTCCCACAGACCATTATCCAGTAAATAGCACAACGCTTTACAAAGAGAATTCGTCCTTTAGTCACACTCTTCATATGTGGGACAATCTCCTGGGAAAAGTTATCCTGCAACTTACGATGTAAATAAATTCTAAACAAATGTTCTTGGCCACTACTTCCGCATTCCTCTTTTCCACAACCTATTTTTCTAGCACCAGTACAACGCACTAAGCACTGTGAATATATTATGCACTTGTTTGTGCATAAGTAAAAGATAAAATAAGAAATCGACTGGAGGTCCACCACATAAAAAATAATACAAATAAATATAAACCGTATAAATTTATGTTTTGAATGCAAATATTTATGTTTTTATTACTAATTACTTTGCATTTGCTGTCGTCATACATACATATGGGTATTACATACCCTTGATATAGCCTGAGTACTCAGTATGTATATTTGATAAGCTTGTGGATGTGCATCATGGCAAAGGCGGAGTAGAATCATTATTTTTTTTTTCTCTAAAAGTATTAAGAGACGAAAAACAGATTCATTTTAGAAAATCTCATCACGTTTCTTAGCACTTAATATAAATATATATAGAAACCGACTTGTATTTCCTGTTAAATGAATACGAGTATGAGTACAAGTGCGAATACGAATACATATACACCATATCCTCTCACTTATACACAATAAGAGGAGAAAGAGAGTGTTTTTCTTAAGGATTTTACTTCTTTAACTGAGCGTATGTGTTGCCACAAGTAAATGCTCTTAAAATTTTTAGAAAAAATAAATAAAAAAGAAGAAAAATTTTAAAAGATTATTACAAAACATATATAAATTTTTATTTAGTTTTTTTAAAATTTTCGTAATTAAATATTCAAAACAGGATTTTCTATTCATTCCCTTTTTTAAAAGTTTTTTTGTTTTTTAATCAAAGAGTAGAAGTAGTTCTACTTGAGAGTGGGGATTGCAAAAAATAAATTTTCTTTCTAATTAATTTGCGGTTTTTCTTATTTAAATTTTATTTTAGTTTTTTTTTTTCTATATTTTATCAAAAGCAAAAACATTTTATTTATATTGAGAAAAAAGTAGGGGGTAAACTAGAAATTATGGTTTTCAAAAGCACATAAATAAAATTCAAATTGTAAAACTCAAATATTTAACTTTTATCTGTGGGTATTGCCAGTTTTTTTTTTTTTTTTTTTTTTATTTTAATTTTTTTTTCTTTGTCTGCCTTCCTTACTCCTTCTTTTTCATTGGATTTGTACAATCACCACAATTTGTGTTTAAATTGTTACTTTTTCATCCCTTTCATTCTGCTTAGATTAAAACTTATGGCAGGGATATATAAAAATAATAACAAAAAAAAAACAAAAACAATAACAAAAAACAAAAAACATTTCAAAATATCACACACAAAAAAGGTCAAACGAGAAAGTTGCTCCTTAGCACTTTACTAACCAACCAACTAACCAAACCAAGTTCATTTCATTTCATTTAACTAAAAACTAAAAGAACAACATCAACAACAACTTATTTACGAACAACCTATAGTTCGTAAAAGCCGACTATAGAATACTCAACAACATATATTTTTTTTTACGTCTCTTCTCTAGAGAGCATATTGGCTTTCCACAATGCTTCCATTACTTTGTTTCAGTTTCAGTAATCAAGTTGATTTTCAATCCAAGTAGATGATCAGTCTACTTTAGCTCGCCTCCATATGATTGTGTAGTGGTGAAGACACTTGCTAAGTAGTGGTGGTGGTGGTCCTTACTTAGCATTGTAATTCTTTCCCGGTAGAATGCGTTTTCTCCTGATTATTTATCTGATATTAGTAGTCAATATCAGAGGTAAGTTGCAAAGTCTGGAGGTTTTTAGATTGTTTTGTCTGGAGGGAAATTGAAGTCTCTTTACTACTTGCTAAGTAGTGGTGGTGGTGGTCCTTACTTAGCATTGTAATTCTTTCCCGGTAGAATGCGTTTTGTTCCGATTATTCATCTGATATTAGTAGTTAATATCAGAGGTAAATTGAAAAGTCAGGGGGTTTTTTAGATGGTTTTGTCTGGAGGGAGATTGAAGTCTCTTTACTAAGCACTCTAGATCGCAATCGCATTTTTTCGTCATATCCTCTGCTGTGGATTCGAACAGGGCTCATGTTGTATGCGTGTGCTCGAACCACTATACCACGCCAACCATGTGCTTCATCATTAATATAGGGTGGGTTATTTAAAAGTTCAAATTTAAAAATGCAATAAAACAAAAACGATTTTAAATTTTGCCAAATTTAACTTTCTGTTGTGAAGTAACAATTGTTGCAGTTAGAAATGAAATATTATTTCGTTTTTTTAATTTTTGAGAATTTTTCGAGTGTATGTAGTCGTATCTCGGCAATGGCATCACCAATGTTGGCCTTTAAATTTTCAATTGTCTCTGGTTTGTCGACATAACACTTGTTTTCAACGTCGCCCCACAGAAAATAGTCCATTTTGAGCATTTTCAAAGAAATGTGTGCCAATGATGCCTCCGCTCCACAAGCCGCATCCAACGGTCACTCGTAATGGGTGCATTGGCCTCTGAAAGACCACGTTTGGGTTTTCTACGGCTCATATACAGCAATTTTGCTTATTAACGTATCCACGAAGACGAAAATGAGCTTCATTCGAAACGATGATTTTACAATTTTTTTTTTAAATTTTTTGCAATTTTCGACCAATTTTCTTCGTTTTGGAAATAAATTTCAAAAAAAATCCCAACGTTTTTCAAGCGTAAATCGATTCATTTCAGTGGAGATAATATACTGAATTTTGTGAAAAAAGTATTGGCAGATGCGTAATAACCGCTGGTTTAAATTTGTACCCATAGCTGGCCCACCCGATACTTTTATCTATTAAGGGCATAAAGTAAGCCATTTGATCGAAATAAATCTCAACAAATTTAATAATAATTTTGCTTATTTCTCATCACAATCCCTTTTTGGCTCGATACACTTTTCCCAGCAATATTTAATAGCTTTGCCATCAACAGCAGACTCCACCTTTTCATTGTTAGCAAATTTTTACCACTGAGTCATTTGTTCAAGTTTGGAAATACAACAAAATCCGATAGAAAGTAATGCGAGGAACCTAAATAATGAACGAATGAAGTGCGTAATGAAGCAATTCGAACTTTAGTCGTAATTCATTGCTTTTGGATTGTCCTGATGAACCAACACTTTCTTTATCGCCAAATAATCCTTTTTTTATTTCATTACCTAAACGCTGTAATACTCTAATATTCGCTGGGAACAAATTTTCACCATGACTTTGGATATTAAGTAATTAAAATGCTTGTAGCCCATCTAGATAATCCATTCAAGAATTCTCCCAGATCCCGCCTCTTTTCTTCCACCAGAAGAGGTTCGAATTTTTTTCTCCGTTACTTCTCTTGGTAGCATATTGGCTATCCACCAAGCATTCATTAATCAAGTTAATTTTCAAGCCAAATAACACATGGGCTGAAAAGGACCGGGTCTAACACATAGTTTTATTGCATTCACCTCTTTTTCAATCAGTGCTAACCTTCAAACGACAGCTGTTAACACTTCATGATATTCTACTAATCAGTTTGTGAGTTATTGTTCTAAAACTGATGCTATTTTTGTTATTTTCGGAACAAAAAGAATTTCGTGTTTTAATTCCACACTGTTTCTTGATGCAAAAGAATACCGTTCAAGCGAAGCAATGGCTTGAAAAGTGTTATGGGGACTTCGATCCATGAGAAACTACAATATAACGATGATTGGCTGACTTCAAACGTGGTCGGGGAGGCACAGATGATGCAGAACACAGTCGACATCCAAATGAGGCGGTAACAACGGAAAACATCAAAAAATTTACAAAATCGTTTTGAACAATCGGAAGGCGAAATTGCGTGAGTTAGCTGATATCGTACAGATATGAAATGAATGTATTGGCTTTATATTGCCTGGGCATTTTACTATGAGAAAGCTCTGTTCAAAGTTGACCAAAAACAAGAACGTGTTGATGATTCTGAAACAATAGCAAAATTACATGAATAGAACTTCAAATTGCTCCCACATTCGCCGTATTCGTCAGATTTGGCTTGCTGGCTGTTCGTAGACCTTAAAATAATGCTCGCCGGTAAGAAATTTCATATGAATGACGAGGTTATCGCTGAAACTGAAGCTTCTTTTGAGGTAAAAGATAAATCGTTCTACAAAAGTGGCGCTGTAATGATTGCATCTTGACGGAAATTAAATTGATGAATAAAGCGAATTTTGAACAAAAAACGCTTTCTCTGTTAAGCCCGGGACTTTTCAGTCCATATGTTAGCTCTCCTCCATATGATTGTGTAGTGGTGAAGATCCTGGCTAAGTTAGTGGAGGTGATCGTTACTTAGTATTTTAATTTTTTGTTCCCAGTTAGAGGGAGATTGAAGCCACAAAACAGCGACTAAATTTTCTCATCATGTCCTTCGCTGAAAATTGACCCTAGGCCGCGTCATACGCATGGTCATACGCATGCGCTCTAACCACTACACTACGCCACTCCACATAACTCCTTGCTGTTGTTATTTAAAAATTTAAATTAAAAAACCTTAAAATAGGTTTTTTTGCTTTAAGTGGGCGGTAGGCGTGTCCTTTGTCCTATTTTGTCAAAATTTCGCTTATATCTATACTTAAACTCAATAAATGCACGCAATTTCATTTGTCTACGACGACTGCTTCTATTTTTATCCATTCGCTCTATAGGATTGTAGCACTGTGTGGCTGTTGAACGGGCATGGCAGACTTAACGAAAACTTAAATAGAATGGCGCTAATTTCAAATCCAATATGCAAATTTTGTTGGGTGGGAGGGAAAAAGAGCATAAAGTTGTGTTCTTGTGCGACATCAATGCATTTCTGAAAGAGTCATCTAAGCGCTTGCAATTAGTAGTGGGTTGGGGGCTGACACTGCTGGCACCAACCGACACACTGAAATTCGTTGTGGCGTAGGGCTGTACAATAGATCAAACAAGATCATACAAAATTTCCCGAAAGATAATCATGCGATGGCTCTGTTGTAACTCCTTAACTTTCATTATTAGCACGTTTTTAGGTAAGACGGCTTAAGTGCTTTACTTTTATCGTTAAATCCTTTTTCAAACGTAAATTAAAAGTACTTTATGAAGGTACTTATTGAAATTGAGTAAATAATTAAAATAATTTTTTCACTTTAAATTTCTAAAAAAAAGAAAAAATTATTAAACTTTGCTTTAAAAAAAAGTTTTAGATTTTCCATATTCCTCCCCTCCTTCTCTCTTCTTCTAACAAGTAATTCGTTTATGTTATGCATTTACAAAAAACAATGCTTGTGTGGACAATTGACCTCTTCTGGTGTTATTCTATAAACTTTTGCCAGCCAGAATTCCTATTCTCTAAATATGTTGCTTGAAAAAGCTTCTCTGGTAACTAAAAATCACAAAATTGTTTTAGAAAAAAAAGAAACTTTTTCTTGGTTAAATTGACAAGATGCAAGGCAGAGTTTTAGAGTAAAAAAAACAGGAAAAAGTTCTATTAGTTTCTGTTTATTTTTCTAATTTCTAAAAGCATTATTTGTTTTAACTTCTGCCTTTTTTTTGTAATTAAACCTTTTCATTTAATTAAAACATGGTAAAACTTGACTTAAATGAGGGACAAGAATGCTCTTCTAAACTTTTGTGAAATATTTAAAATATATTGACTGGAAAGAAATCCCTTCTTAATTAAAAAAGTAGTTTGTCGTAGAAGGATGTAATCCTATAATGTTTGGGTTTATGCTGATTAACTCTATAATTTTTTTTCAAGTTCCTTTTTTTATATAGAAGAGCACAAATAAGAGAAATTGTTGTTCTTTTCAAAAAACAAATAAAAGCAATTTTAAGTGATCATATGGTTACGAAAATAAAAACGCCTAAAAAGGAAAACACACTTCAGCGCCTTTAAAACTCTATTGTGGGATTTTGATATATTTGGTAATTATGTGTCACATTATCTGGCAGCACTACCAACTTGACCATCTTCACGTTACATTTAAATTATCGAATGTAAAATAGAGGATATGAGACATTTCCGGAACCTTCCGAACTGCTTTACCTACACGTCAGTTAATTATCGTTTTGCTGTCATAAAATAAAGTCGTATTTAAGCGGAAATAAAAGTGTTGTAAAAACGCCATCTACAGCGGCCATTCCTAAACCTTCGCGTAGCAATTACGAACAAAATTGCAGAAAGAAATATCGAATTTTGTCCAGCCGTTTTCAAGTTTTAAGCAACCGAACAAATCATAATTCAGTTTTCTGTATAAAAATGAAGTATATTGTTACGTTATAATCTTTTTTTAAAACGACTGAGTAGGTTTAAATTGCGTTAAAATAAAATAAATGAACACCACTTTGTTGTTATTTACAGCTTTTTATTTACTACACTATAGCTTTTATACAGTTTATCTTAATACAACAGCTTAATAGTCGTTTATTATTAATTCCCATAACATTCCATGAAGGAACATGGGGACTTCTCTCAGTCAATTAGCTGCACCCGATTCCATTTTTAAGCTCATGAAAGGGACATACAGTTTAACGCCGGCCATGAACGGTAAAATGCATTTGAGAAGTTTTCAATAGAATTTATGCACTCATAACCAGTTACTAGTAATGTTGTGAGGTGATACCGCTGTCGAAAAAAATTTTTTTTTAAGATGATCTGTCCTGGTATTGAATCGAAGACCTTCTGGTTGGTAGGCGGGTGTCTTACCTACCATACCATCGCGGTACACATCTCCCAACAATACTACAAAATTATTAATTTTTGTATATCTTTAGAATGGTATCAGTTTGTAAATTTGGTTTAAATAACATCGTGGACATGACACATTATCAATAGGTATACAACACAACGGCTCCTGGCAACGCGGAAAGTCACCTACATAACTTGTTTTTTCACAAACGACTTAGTGTAAGTGCTCAAAACGAATTTTTTTCTCCGTCACTCTAAGAGGCATATTGGCTTTCCACAAAGCATCAATTACTTTATTTAAGCTTAAGTATTGTAATCGCTTTTCAAGCTAAGTAGATGATTAATCTACTATATACCTCCATATAATTGTGTGTAGTGATGAAGATTCTTTCCAAGTGGTGGTGATCTTTACTTAGTAATTTTTATAATTTTATCCCAGAAGGTGGCGTTTTCTGCTGATCATTCACTGGATACTTTTCATCATCGCCAGAGATAAGCTGGAAGTTCAGTGAGGCTTTTTAAATATATATGTCTGATGGGAGGTGGAAGCCTCTTTATATTAAATTAAATTGCGAAGCGAATTAAACATGTTGAATTTTGTGTTCAAACAAAGCTATTGAACAGACTAAAAGATGTAACTTAAGAGCGTATTTGTTAAAATTTTTCAAAAACCACAAATTGTTACTTGAACCGAACCAATAAGTAACTGCGAATATAGGTTTTTACCATTAGATTTAAGTCTTTGTTCTGTAGTCTCTGTCTCAACCAAGCGTATGTATTTGACGGTACTTTTTCTTAGCCTTCCCTCAGGGTTGCATTAGAGAGCCGTGCCTGTTATTTTATATTGCGGCTTTCGGAGGGTTTAACCCATCCATTTCTACTTGCGACGTAGGATTTCTCTGGTTATAGACCTCGTTATTTTCTTCTAGGAGCATACTAGCTTTCCACAAAGCATTTATTGCTTTGTTCAGGTTTCAATAACACCTTGGTTAATCACTATATTTTTTGATGCGCTATGGTCGCCTTACTTCAAAAATCATCAGCATTTCAGATTCTATGGATAATTTTTTTTTCGATTTTTTTTTTCTAAAATGTGAGATTTTTGAAAAGGCTGCCTCATACATCTTATGATAACTTGGAAATGACTTATTCGATTTCGTTGAGTCGTATCTTAAAAAATTCCAAATTATTCCAACTTTAAGTTATTCTTATATCATTTTTTAATATAACCATCAATTTTGGAGGTATTGAGAAACAATAAAATTACATATAATGGAAATAAAATAAACTATAATTCATGAAAATCGATTGGTAAATACATATTTGATTCCCAATAAAGTAAAACTACCTAGTTTTGAAAAAACAAATTTATGCTGTAAATTCCACTGAGCGTATGAGTTATATTTATGAATTTTGAAAAATATCACTTATACGACACCCATTACATACAAAATTACAACAACAAAATTGTATTTTCAAAACTAGGTACTTTCACTTTATTGGAAATACAATTAGAGAAGTTAGGACTATATTTTCTAGGTGTTTCTACTTTAACCGCTCTTAAAAATATTCTTTCAATAACCTGACAAAACTCCAAGTCCATTGGGCTAATGATACACGTGGTAAATGATTAATTTTCCGAATAGACCTTGAATGTTCTTTTCTTGAAATTTTAGCACCAGTTTACTTAGGAGTAGGTAAAGCTGGGTTTGTTAACTTAGCCAAAGTATATGCGAAAACCAAAACCATCCATTTCAGTGAATTAAACTTGAGTTTCATTACTCAAAACAAACATTCAGACTACCAGTAAATGATCAACAAGTTAGATATATTTGATAAAATTCCAAAAAGATGTGTAATGTGTTTAAGGCCATTATATGATATTTTCACAAATGTTGTATTGATTGCTCAAACTTGACTCAAAAGCCAACCATATAACCACTACATAAAACTTTTGGAAGATATTCAGGAGTAAAACGAAAGGGCTTTTTTGTAATTTTGAAACTGTGAACGAAATAATAAGTTTTTTTTTAGTAAACGGTCGCTAAAAAAAGGCAAAAAAAAGTACTGGCGGATAACATGATCACTACCACATTTATTTTCTTAATTTTTTTTTTTTTTTTTAAACTTCTGAACACATACAATATTGATATGATCCCAATGGTCACGTCTACACTTTGATCTAAGCCATAAGGCCGAGAAGCGGCTTAATTTGTGGCTGCAATTTCTGGGTGTTGTGCTTTGTACTGGTCTACCCTTGACTGGCTGTGTTCTTGTTTTTGTGTATTGTGTCCGTGGTGCACGATGTCACTTTGAGTTCTCCCGTGAGGGTGGCTTTGTTTATTGTTGTGTTGTTTGAGTGTTTCTTGTTTGTTGTATAATCATCATGATCACCAGTCCGGAGTCGTTTGGGACTTACACTTGTAGTAGCATTTATGCTACGAGGCCTGACCGGAGGCTTAATTCTGGTACCACGGGTGCCGGGAGCCCCAGGAATTTCTGTTCCTGCCCGACTATGGTGAGGCTCCCTTGTGGGAGTAAGGTGGTGGCTGTGGTTTAAGCCCAAATCGCGGGGAGAGCTCTGCTGGCTCGGTGTGGAGTTGAATTTTTAACCGGGTGCCGTGACCCATAGATCGGTAGGAGTAGATAGTCTCCGGCATCTCACCAAGGTGTGAGGTCATGTCCAAGTAACATGGCTTTAAATTGGTACTCACTGGTGATTTTAATCATAGGTGGGGGCGTTGGTGGACGCATTGTATTCACTCGCGCTTTGGCACCGTGAGGTGACGTCCTAGGGCAAGTACTCACGTAACACCACTGACTTAATGGTCATGTCTATTAAAGAAAACCAACACACAGGCGTATAAGTGTATAGCCAATATTGAAAAACTCCATTATTTGAGTCGTGATCGTACTCAGGTTGTTAAAGAGTTTAGTGTGGATAAACATTGGTTGAGGAGGTCGTGATCGCATCTATGTTGTGACAACGAACGGGTTGGAGATCTGCGTAAAAGTTGTTATTGTTCTACAAAAATTATTGTTACTATTACTTGTGAAAAGGTTACAAGCAGTGAAAAACAAAACTGTGTTAACAAATAATTATTTAATTAAAATCAAATACAAATTTACTTTTGTTTTAACTGCAATCTACGAACTCAATAAATAAATGCTTTTAAAAAGTAAACATGTAACAATATTATTAAGCTGTAGAATTAAAAAAAAATAAAGGAAGCGAGTTGGTGTCAGGGTTGGCAAACCATTTGTTTATTTGTTATTTGTTCCGTTTTTGAGCTCCAAAATTGATAATAAAATAAAAAATTTATCAAATCACTGTTTACATCTTTTCCCCACCTCTGAGCAAATTTCCAAATCCCGTCTCAGAAAAACTTCCCGTCTTTTAAGGCGCTCCAGCTTTGAAGCCGATTTTGTATTTCTTCAAAGGAAATGATTCGGTGACATCCTAAAATATAAACTCATACCTCTTTAGACGGCCTAGATAGGTTCTGAAAATGTAGGCCGAAATTGAAGTGCCTTTACACGAGATGAATATGTGTTGGGTTTGCTTCCCTTACACTTTTATTTAAAAAACGGAGAATCAATCGCGGGTTTTTTTAGACTTGGAACGATATAATTTGTGCTCAAAGCGAATATATTCCATAACTAAAATAGGCTATTATAGCGAAATGTCGTTTAAGTAAATTTCGTATAAAGAGGTGTCAACAATGTTGGGAGTATACGGCGAAAGCGGCATTCGATCGTGTCTAATATATGTTTTGAATCTCTTGCGACATGAGGTCGGGTGCTGTCATGCAAATGAATAGATTAATCATGTTTGTCATTATATTCCAGCCGTTTGTCCCATAATGCATAGTTCAAATGAAGTATTTGCAGTCTGCTCCGATCACCGAGTTTTATCAGCTCACAGTACACAATGCCGCCCAATGATCCCACCAAGAGTGTAAAATTGCACTATAAATACTAGAACAACGTGATTGTATTAACAAACAATTGAAAGGAATTTGGAAGCAGTTATAAAACCCAATAAGGCCCACAAAAGCCCATCAAAACACCCAATAAAACCCGTTGGGTTGGGTTTTTCCGACCCTGGTTGGTGTACTGTTTATAGTGCGTGGTTATAAAACTTACAGCAGACCAGGTTCGAATAACGCATTGACGAGAAAAATTTTCTTTTTAATGGTTTCGAATTTAAAACTAAAAAGCTATGATCCCCTTCAAAAAGTCCCCTCACAACCGTAAAGAAAAAAAGAAAAGCATCTACTAGGCAATGCCATCTCTCAGGAAAATTACAATATAAAAGATAGGAGTCTGTGATAAACAAAGATTCACTATCACTTCACCAAGTACACAGAGAGCGTTGTTTCTAGGAGCGTCAGAGGAATACTATTTTTAAGTTTGGCTGATTCGGTCTTTCATGCGCTTTAGAGGCTTTGGTATTGAACAATCAGCCACCTTCACAAATGATTGTTTTAAATTAATCGGAACCATAACTGTTATCACAATGGAAAAAGCCATTTTATTTCTTTAACAAATCTTACAGAACAGCCATAGATTTATCAGATTCTACCAAATAAAATCTTTTAAATTATTTTTGCAAACTATTGTATTTCGTATATTTCATTTGTAGTCCCTTTTCTTACAAAACCTAAATTCAAAAACATTTCGTTATAATTAATTCTTAATAATAAATATTTTACCCATTGCTGTATACTTGTGACCTGCAGCCGCAATTGTGTAATTAAATAAATATTTTTTTTAGTCCCTTAGTCCTTCTCCCCACAAGTGTTCAATTAGATTTGCATGCAGAAGTTGTTTGTGTGTGCTTTTGTTATAAAATAAATAAATTTTTTTATTTTTATTTTTTTGTTATTTGTTTCGAACGAAGCTTTTTAATAACTTAACTCATATAAATAAATGAATGGTTGGTTTATACACATATGTTGTGCTTATGTGAGGGTTGTTATAATAAATTCCTACCCAAAAATGACAAGCTTCAGTTCTAACTACAGTCTTTACAGTCTTTAAATAAACTTTTTAGACTTCATGCCTCGTACATATAGTGGCTCTTGTGTAAAACTCACAAACTCATATTATTTGTTTTGGTTTACAAATCCAAATTAAATTTGTTTTCACTTCTTTTTCATTTTTTGTAACACACTCAGCATTTTGTACTACAGCGTCAGAAAAGAATAAAAATTAAACAAACGAACCCAAAGTGGGCACTAAAGGAATGGCATTAACACCATGGGCAGCCAGAAGGACAAATAACATGAATTTGGAAAAAGGAAAACAAATCCCAAACAAACTAAAATATACAAAAAGATAAAATTGTCATGTAATTAGCATATATGTACATCGGGTGTATTTTTTACAGTTACACAAGTTTAAATCATAATAAGGTACAGAAATATATTTTTACATCAATGAAACGGGATTTGTTGAACAGAAAATTGTATGACATCATAGTTTAGATATAATATCGGCCTTGTGGCCGCCACAGCTTGCTAGGGCTGCAAAACAATCTATAGTACTATCGATTGTATTGATAGTTTTGTTTTTAGCTGATCATCGATAGTTTTTTTTCACTATCGATACTATCGTCAAATTCTAACGGTAAATATGGAGGTCACTAAACGCACATAGTCAAAGTCACATTTGCAAAAATGTGATCGACGCAGGTTGTTTGACGTCTGTAATCTTTTATAGTTATATAGGGACACAGCTTAACAGAGTCTTAAATTTCTATTTACTTAACTGAAAGTATGAATTGGGACTAAATAATGTTCATGCAGACGATTTTGCATTTGTTCCAAACAAATTAATAATGATTTCGTCAGACCATAGCATGTTGTTCTAACTATTACGTGGCAGGTGTTGCTTCCGTTTGGTGAGAAATGATACATTTCGAGGACTCTTACCCATAAATCTAGTTTCCATAAGTTGTTTTCTTATTATGCGACTTGAAACAGGAGAATGAGTTCATTTTTGAGGCTTTTTGATGACTTAAAGGGATTAATCTTTGAATTACGAATCACAAGTTTATCAAAACTGACAGTTGTTCTACGCTTTCTTTCACTGGATCTGAACAATTTTCGCTACATATTAGGATTACTCTTCCATCAAAATCTTCAATAGATAAAAGTTTATGACATACAGGACAAAAATAAAGTGTCCCTATTATTTGCTTCAACACTGTATATTCATTATTATTCTTTCTCTTTCACTTAAATTCTAATTTTGCTGCCACAAGTAGCACTCAGAAGAATCCGATAGTATCGATAGTTTGTTTGCGAACTAACTATACTATCGAGTGGGCCAACTATCGACAGTTTTACAGCTCTACGGCTTGCTCGTACAAGGCGCAATCCGGAACACCAATTTTCACAAACTTTTCGCCCGTATTTCGCCAATAATACCGTAGACAGACGACAGCGTTAATGTGTTTTAACGTACTAATGCAAATTAAAATTTTACCCTGACAGACAACAGTGTATGCATTAAATAAACAGCTGTTTGCTTGTCAACTATTCTTTTGGCATTTATACCCCGATCAAATGGATAGAAGACAGAAAGTATAGTTAGCTGCTGTGCTGTTGGTGAAAAATTACTATTTATTTTAAGAAAAAGCTGAGACCACTTTTGCAGAAACTGCTCCATAATCTATTTAAATCCATTTTAATTTTTTTCAATTAAACATTCATTCACAATAGTAAACAATTTGGTTAATTATCCGCAGTATTGCCATATTGAAAAAGCTAAATGCAGTTTGGTTTTGTGCATTTACATTCAACTTAATGTACATTAAGATGGGAATAATTCGCCATTTAATTTACATTAAGGCTGCTAACGCATATTAACGCTGTCATCTGTCTACGCTTTAACTCTTTCACTAATGATATTCAGGTGTTCAATTGTCTCTGGTTTATCCACGTAGACAAGTGACTTTACATAACCCCAACGAATATATTCAAATGGGATTAAATCACACGATCTTGGTGGCCAACTAATTGGACCATTACGTGAAATTACTGTTTAATCAAAAGTTTCTTTGAGTAAATCAATAGTAAAGCGCGCTGTTTGGTATGTGGATCCGTTCTGTTGGAACCATATGTCAGCAAGATTAATGCCAGCTAACTGAGGTACGAAAAAAAGTCTAAAAATGTTCCTACATCGTTCACCATTAACAGCAGCATACTGCGGATTCAAGAGCAATTTTTACAATATCACCTTAAGTTCTTCGTAGTAATATATATGGACAATCCAACACCATTGTCTGCGATTTTTGAAAGCTTGAGCAAGTGTACGTTAGTTGCCAAATTTGACTTCAGCACCAGTCGATGAAGCATTATGGCGTTATACACTATGTGCCACAACCGCTTCAGGAAATCACGACATAGCACTGACTTTGAAAATTTTATTCAGCAATATGGGCGTAATCAACGATGAGCTTATGTATTATTGTAGTTCTGGTTTCCTTATGTTCCTTTTAAGAGCATCTATATCAGCATTATTTTAAAGCTTCTTCAGTTCTAATTTTATATCTTATCATAGGCGTGATCTATAACAATGCCAATACACCACAAAGTGGTTAAAGTGCTAGCATACCAACACCAAGCAAGCCTAGGTTCGAATCCCATTGAGGATAAAAAATTTTCTACAAGATTTCCAATTTCAAGTAATTAAGATCCCCTGTACCGCCTTAAAGAAAAAAGAACAACAACAGCAACTACAAAACATCATAGAAAGTTCAGATGACACCATCTTTTGGAGGAAAAGAAAAAGAATAAATGTAGGAGTCTGTGCTAAGCAGCAGTAAGGCTCCCCAACACTACACCAAATAAACAACACACAGAGCAAGGACAGGCAAACAAACTGAACCAAAATGACTTAAAGGACGTATTTCTTCTCTCACCAAATATAATTACTGGCTTTAATCGCAGCTTCAGTCTGATGTAGTGAATTAGTGAATTTATGGGGCTGCCCAAAAGATCCTTCGGCTCGCAGTGTGTTTCGTTCCTGACCAGCATAAACATAAGATGAAGTTGTAAATTGTTTCCCATGGACTGCCTAATGATGATGCCTAAAATATTGATGTGGTCAGCGCATGATCTGTCACTTCGAAATCTTTCATTGGGATTCATTCAACAATAGTATGGATTTGATTAGGAATTATCAGGACCTTTGACCAGATAAAGGCATTTTTACCTATTGCACTCTATTTTTATAATCTGTTTAATCTCCTTTTTATTATGCTTTTTCTTGTGTCCTAGTAGGGCTTGTGTCCTGTTCCCAGCAATCACCTTTATTTCCTTCCAGCTTTTGCCAGAAGCTACAATTTTCACAATTATTGTCCCGCCGTGTTGTCCTTGGCCGCCCGCACTTTCTTGCCTATTCCAGTCCAACTCCTCTTTGGGAAGTTCACCTGCTAGTTTGCATATGCCTGATTTGGTTTGTTACTAACTCCCCATAGCACGTCACAAAAGCTCTGAGTTCGATATAATTCTTGGCCACATGTTCTGAGTCTATGTTTTAGACAGCAGTTTACAAACACTTGCAGTTTATTTGTCAATTCATCAGCTAACTTTCGCACACATACAGCAAGATTGACTTCACATTTAATCTGAAAATCCAAAAGCCGCTTTAGGCTTGTTAGTGTGTGTGTGTGTGATTAGGCTACCCAACTATTAAAAGCTTTTCAAGAGGTCTTTGCTTTCGTTGAAGCTGAAGCAGACATAGTTTTTGTCTTGGTACGGTTGATCGTTAGATCCACTCCCTTAGATATATGATTCAGAACGTCGATTTTATTCTGTATATCCCTATAACAAGATAATATCTAACAGATGTCGTTGCCATAGTCGAAGTCTTCGAGATGTTTTCTGAAGTTCCATTGACGCTTGTGAAAACATCATCGAAATATGGGTGACAAAAGACAACCATGCCTGACACCACATGTTGAGCTAAAGCTCACAGTATATTTGCTGTTCTGGATAATTCTACATTTAAAATCCTCATATTGCAGCCTTATAAGATGGATGTATTAGGGGTCACACCCCGACTTCGTAACACCCATCCAAATGCATTCGAATGTTATGCTATCAAAAGCAGTTTTATAATCAATAAGGACCATAAAAGTACATTTATTATCAAATTTTTTCCAAATTTTTCAAGCTTAGATGTGTTTTTTCGCACTATTTTATATAGAAACAGTACTATTCATGAAATCATTAAGGAATTGTATTAAGTTATGAATAAAAGCAGACTTAAGGTTCAGAAATCCGTTGGAAATTATTTGTCTGTTTCTTTTCTTTACAAATCCGGAAAGAAAAATTCTGCTAAGTTGTTAGCTTATAAGGTCCGAAAAACCGGTTTTTACTTGTAACTCCAGATTTCGGAGATGTTTTGAAAAACAGATTCTTGTTCTACTCGACAGCGCCCGTTATAAAAGTAATATCATTTCCCCGATATTTTAACTTCGTTTATTTTTGTCATAAGCCGTATAACATAATTCTCTATACAAAACCTTAGCAGTTAATCACCTCAATTATAATTAATCTATGAATTACTATAAACCCAATAAGGTTCCTGTGTTTAATTAATTTCTTAAACTTTTTTCTCATCTAAGATACAATTTACCAGCAAATAACAAAACAATAAATTAAAATAACAGGAAAGAGATAAATAGAATAACCATTGAAACCAATTACAGAGATTTATTTGTGAATAGGGTAATTCGTAAGTAATTCAGAGAACGAACAAAGTAATTCGTAGTTTCATGTGAACGTGCTATAGGAATTTCTTCAGTATTTTGTTAGATCAAGACAAAAATATAAAAACTTCTTAGTAAAGAGTAATCTGCTGTTCAACTAGAGGATATGCGTGCTGACTGGAGGTTTGTTATTGGGTGTTTGTCTACGCTAAATGTGTTTAATTAATTTCATAAGCTTTTTTCTCATCTAAAACATAATATACCAGCAAATTACAAAACAATAAATTAAAATAACAGGAAAAATATAAAGAGAATAACCATCAAAACCAATTACAATGGTTTTTTTGTGAATAGGGTAATTCGTAAGTAATTCAGAGAACGAACAAAGTAATTCGTAGTTTCATGTGAACGTGCTATAGGAATTTCTTCAGTATTTTGTTAAATCAAGACAAAAATATAAAAACTTCTTAGTAAAGAGTAATATGCTATTCAACTAGAGGATATGCGTGCTGACTGGAGGTTTGTTATTGGGTGTTTGTCTACGCTAAGTGTGTTTAGTTAATTTCTTAAGCTTTCTTCTCATTTAAAACACAATTTACCAGCAAATAACAAAACAATAAATTAAAATAACAGGAAAAAGATAAAGAGAATAACCATCAAAACCAATTACAATGGGTTTTTTGTGAATAGGGTAATTCGCAAGTAGTTCATAGAACGAACAAAGTAATTCGTAGTGTCATGTGAACGTGCTAGAGGAATTTTTTCAGTATTTGGTTAAATCAAGACAAAAATATAAAAACTTCTTAGTAAAGAGTAATCTGCTATCCAACTAGAGGCTATGCATGCTGACTGGAGGTTCGATCAACGATAGCTTTTGTTTTTTATATTATAAAGCTGTAGTTATTACTCATATGTGGCACGTTTGGATTTAAAAAATTTCTATAGAATTATAATTTAATATCAATTAGACTCCATTTTAAATCCATTAACAAAAAATGTCTACATTCAGTTACGTTACCATTTGCTGCTCATATTTATTTATTTTTTGTATTTTTTTTTTTTTGTCACTCAAGTAAAGTCATGTTGCATGTTGTAATCGCGTATAGCGTGAGTGAAATACAAGATTTCATGATTTCTTTTGCATTAATTTCATAATTTCCTTAGAAGACGAGTGAAGAAAAAAAAAATTTTGTAATGAAAAAAAATTTTTAAGGGAATACAATATGAAAACAACAACAGGAAAAAGGGGACGAAGAGGTTAAGTATGCTATATCAACATATAGAAGTATTTGAGGCAAAAAAGAGAAAAATTAGTTAAATTTCAAGTAAATTGCAATTGCATGCTGAAAGCACAACATATTTTATGTGGCTGTTGCCACTGCCACCACTAGTAGCATACAACAACTTATTTCAATTACAATTACAATTTCATTTTCTCTCGTTGGTTTCTGTTATTTTTTCTTTTACTTTTTTTTCTAAAATTTTCTTGGCTTTTCTTAAATGGTTTTGTAGTCAGTCGTTCGTCGTACATGATTGATTTGCAGGATACAGAAATGTGAAGAAAAAGGACTGAAATGTTGACTTGAAATGGTTTAAATGTCGACGGCATAGCATTTGTTGTGCAAATAACAACGACGATATTTATTAAGTGATTTATGACTTAACATTAAAGTGAAATCATTTATTAAGTCCACAATGGCATATGAGCACAATTATAAACTATTTAAATCAGTATAATACGAGTAATTTAGAAAATAAATAAAATGCAAAAACCGAAATGCCTTAAAATATAAAAAATAAAAGACTTTAAACTCTCTTTCCCTAAATCATATTAACTTAATGGGCTTTTCTATTAATAAGGCAAAAACACAGAGTAAAGGAATAGCCTTGTTATGGAAGCACGTTCTCGAGGCCATCAAAATAAAAGTGTTCAAGTTAATGGCAATAACAGTTTAAATTTGTTGCTAACAAAATGCGGAGCAACAAAAGAAAACGAAATTAAATGGAAAAGTCTTACAAAAAGCCAAGTTAACTGCTCCTTTTTGCTTCAGAGCAACAACAAGAACTACTAAATGCCTTTAATGGCATCCCATTAAATAGTAAAATAATGTTGAAAAAAAAATACAAGAAAAAAACTTCTTACATTTTAGAACTGACTATTAAAACACCTCTTCTACCATTTTTATAAGGATTTTTTATCGTTTTTTATTGTTCACTTCTCTTGTTTAGACTTACCGTCATGACTGCTGGCCTAGGCTTGAGTTTGTGCCTGTACATTTGATTGTTCTCCTGAATACATTAGAGTCTGCAAAAGGGATTTCTTTTTTTTACTGACGAAAGCCTTATGCCTTCATATTAAAAAATAGTTTTATTGTTCGTTTTCGTACTACAAATAAACACTTAATGACCCCATAGGAATTGCTCAGAGTTTGTGTTTGTTAAAGTTTTGAAAGTTGTATACGGCAGGTGCCACAGATTTGTCCAGAGTTACTGTTTACCTAAAAATAAATTATAAATCAAAGCCAGAATTTTGTTATTTTGTGGAAAATAAAAAACAATGAAGAAAACTTTGAAAATATTTTAAAAACTTAAAATTAAATTTACAAAAATACTTATGTATGAATGATAAAATTCTACAAACAAACGATCTTATCCAACTTCTTATACTCTAAACTACAATAATTTGTTTGTTTTGCATCACTTGAGTTTAACTGACTTCCAATTAAAAATTTAATTAACAGCCCGACTGAACACTAGGCTGACGCTTCTTTTCATCAACATTGCATCGCGTTTTTTTAAGAGTTTCATAACTTACAGTTGGCAACACTGATTTATTTGACAACCTATTTAACAGCTGATAGTTGCTTTTCGCTAAGCTTTATTTGATATTGCATTGAGGATATATTTACATCAGACTACGCTTGCAAATTATTGAAAGTTTTACCAAAATAATGGTTCGTCAAACCTTTCGTACACTCCTTCAGAGCTGCTAATTCAAAAACAATGGATCGTTTTCGGACCACGTTTACTCTTAATGTAGGAGTGCATAACTCGCGTTATGAATGGGTTGCGTTGCAAGCATCTGTCAAATAAAGTTGAAAAAGTGTTGCACGCAAAGTGACAGTTGAACAGCTGACTTGCGTTTTTTGTGCGGTGTTCTATTGTTTTTAAAAAGTAAAGTAATTCAATGAATTGAGAAAGAAAATTTCACTTGAAGATATTTCGCTCTGAATCTGTAAATATACTTAAAATAATAGAAACAAAAGAAAAATAAGCAATTAGCTAATTATAGTGCCGTCTCTAAGGCCAAAGCCATGCAATGAGCGACAAAGCGGTAAGCGGCAGAGCGGCAGAGCGGCGAGTTTGAGCGGCAATGGCTTACTACTGAGCGTCATTTCTGAGCGATTAGTTGTGAAAATGTCATTGTCAAGAGAAGTCCGTTTAATGTAACTACGCTAAAATCGTATTCATATATATAAGAAGCTAATGCGTTTAAGAAGAAAAAATGATTTGGTATTATCCTATAAATCATGCTGCTGTGATACTGCCTACTACCCAGAAGATCCTCTATTCAACATCAGGCCAGACCATCAGAAAAGCTAATAACTGGTTATGAGTATTAATACTATTGAAAACTTCTCCAATGCATTTGGCGTTCGGAGGCGGTGTTAAATTGTAGGTCGCTTTTAATGAGTCTAAACATAGAATCAGGTGAAGGCTCATCTCATAAATGAGCGAAGTCCCCGTGTTCCTTCATAGAATGTTATGGAGTTTAATATATAATATATAAATCATACATGGCGACATTACGGCGAATTTAACTACTTATATACAAAACTACGCAAATTTCTAGACAGATTTTGGTAAGGTGTTAAAATCTTACCTGTGCAATCACAAATGTCTCTCTTTACTCCCTCATTTCTCAGTTATATTTTTATTTTTAGAATCTATTAATCTGTCTTGCCCTAATAGCGGTCGGCTTGGCACAGATGAAATTATAAGCTCCACATTCATTTCTGTCATGTGTATTCTCTGCTGCTCAGAAAACAACTAAAAATGCCGCTTAGCCGTTCAGAAATGCCGCTCATTGGGTGGCCACTTTAGTGGTATTTGATATGTTTTAATTTTTTGCCGCTCACCGCTCTTTCGCTTATCGCTTTGCCGCTCATTTGTTTTAATATAAAGAGTTCTTAAATTGATTTTTCTATTTCTTTCGATGACATGTGGCAATTGGCCATTTACCACTGACCTTAGTTATCATACATAACCTTATCTATGTATACGTAATAACATGCAACATCATTAAACCTGAGGCTGTGTAAGTGTGCTTTACCTACTTTATCTCTTGAAGTACCGAAAAATTATTTTTTGTTCAACTTTTACAGCCTCGTAATTATGACGCTTGACCCCTCTTTATATATTTTTTTTTTCTATTTTATTGTGCATCCCAAAGAGTATTAAGCTTCAACGTCATCGACAACCTCTTCAGGTTTCTTTTGAAGAAATTAAAGTTTAAAATGCATTTACTTTGTTATTGTATAAGGACCAGAGAGAGAGTAAGTTTTTATGGGCCTACTGTAGACAATTAATTACTATGGCTTTACACATACAGGAGTAACTAAAAGCAGAGAAGGTTGATAATAAGGACTCTTGGTAACTTCTTGTTTTTCTTATAATTTTTATATTTTTTTCTGTTTAATTGATCGTCTTTTTTTATTTATTTTAAAATTTACTGAAGACACTTAAGATTTTCACATTTTGCAGGCAGAGGGCAGCATATATGAATAACTTTTTGGTAGAGACAGCAGCCAAGATAAACGACACTTGATGTAATAGATGTGCACTGACAGAAGCCAATTAAAAATAGACTGCAAAACATACATATAAAATGATATAAAGAAGCCAATAAAAATGTTTAATTTTATTGCAAATAATTAGGAATTTTTTTATTAAAAATTAGATAAATAGCTCGTTTGAAGTATGGAAGAACCTGTTAAATGTAAAACTTTTTAATAAATTTAACTATTTAAGCCCGGTAGTCACGTTCTCGAATAAGACTTTTGTTAAAACGAATATCAACATGTTTGTGCCCAACGATGACTTGCCTCACCACCTGCTTGACTTTGAAATAATTGTGGGCCTTACACGACAGGAGGAGAAACATTTCTTGCTGAAGCTTTGCAAGTTCAACAGGGTGCCTCTTGCTGATGTCATGACTGATAACTGCTTTATCGGACAAATAAAACAGAGCAGGGCATTCCCAACTACTTTATGTACTATTTGACAAAATTAAAAAAAAAATGAAGGACGTGGCAAGCTTTATAAAGATTCAAAAAGAAGTATCTGGATGTCTACTTAACCTGGATTCCTGATGGGGGATCTCTTGTCTTCAACTTATTTTTTCGAAGAGAAAAGAGTCGCAAAGGTATAAATCTGCAGAGTAAGCTGGATAAGGTTAAGAAATGTCGCAGTGACTGCATACATGTTCAGTCGTATGTTGTATAGATGAGCTCGTTTTCACCTCAAATCAATGTTGTATTTACAAAAAAAAAAAAACAAAAATTGGAAAGTGCCACCATACTAACCCTCAGAAACATAGTGTTTTTTTTTCTTTTGGTTTCTGGTATGTTGTGATGGATCCTTTCTTCGTCAATAGTAGTTATTATTACCATCCTCACAAGTAGGCTGCCCATCGAACACCAGCCCGACCTTAAAGGTGTGTTGTGTCTACAGTATCGACAGATGTACCATATGATCATCCTCACACAATCATCAGTGCTACAGCTCACGTAGATGATGCCCAGTTAATCGCAATTGTCCACATTAGTTCTCCATATAGAAAGCGCAGGCAGTGCACCATGCCTAACAGCAACTTATCCGCTCTGATCAAAATGCCTGATCCGTGATAAAAACAGATCAGATCTCCTCCGGATTCAATTGATCCAGGCTGAAAACATGCAATCTGCCATTAGATAGCGCAACATATTTGCACAAAATGTGCCATGTGTTTCATCCTCCTCCGGATAGAGCCGACACTCGATCTCATCCAGGAGACGTCACCTTAGCTAGTAGTATCCTGATAGGAAACCTACTACATATACTATCACTATCCCCGCCAGTACATCATACGGCCCTCCATAGGAGAAAGGTTCCACTAACAGTTTGACCTGTCAGAGACCACGGGCGTCCACTTAATGGGAAAGTGTTCCCACCTGTGCACCCTTGACCTATACTATGACCAGTTAATCCCAAAAAGGGCTCTGACTAACTAAGGCCGTTGTAGATTATGCCAGTTCGTCAACAAATTCATTGCCAGTGATCACAGGAAGACCCACTGCAACGAGACGTTAAAGATAATCAAAACATCATCCAACTAGCCGAGATCCTATTGAACATTAAGTCAGTGCCCTCGTTAAGGTCTGAATATGTAAAGATATAATAATGGGCCCCCCTTTGATGCCCCTCTGTTGGTTCATCCCAGCGGAAACTGAATATTATAAATGAGTTTTAGCCTAAAAAACAATTGACCGATTGCTCAAAGGTACAGAGATCCTTGTAAAACTTTCGCCGTCCCTAGCCACTACATTTGTAAGCCACTTTAGACTCCTCTGATCAGCACAAGGCCATGAAATCAATTTTCTGCAATCCTTAAAACCGGTTGAAAATCAGTTTAGGATTCATATGGTCTGTGATCGAGCATATGACAATACGATCCGGGATGCTTCCTCGAACACTTATGCGGCCAAAGCTGTCTAGTATTGAGGCGATTTCAATTTCGTCAATAGTAAAAAAGGTTTTAAGATATTATTTGTATTAAACCTAAACATCGCCAAACACTCACTTGAAGTGTTCATATGGTTACGGTTAAAATCGAATATCAGCAACAATGACAATCCCATAACTAAGACAGCTTTCTTTATACCTAAAGATTCGTGTAAAATGTGATATACCCGCTGAGTTGATTCATTATTCAAACACTCAATGTCAGGCCATGAATATTATAGAATATTTCTAGAGTGACGATCTTTTCTCTACGATCTGAATATTTGGCATCATTTTTAATTTTTTTCTACTTGAAAGATCTCCAGACTAATCACAACTCCAAACTAAGTTCGAATGCAGTCTCTTTACAACTTTCGTTCTGTCACGACTCACTTCAACTAGAGTTTAGGGTTCAATTACCAAAGACGTGACTTAACATAACGTCATAACCATAACCAACGTCGTAACAACCAAAATTCAATTAATCGCTTATGGCATTATGGTATGTCACCACTAATCGAACACATTGTTGCCTATTTGGTTGGTCAATTGGGTTGTAAATGTGAAGTGCGCCAACAACAGCATTATGAATTACACACAACCGGCATCAAAAACGAACAAGTGTTTTTTTTTCATAGAAAAGACTTAATCAGGTTGGGCACTCCTGTCATTTATTACATAAGGTAAAAATCAACTACGATGATACATAAACTCCAACAACAACAACAACGCAAGCAGGCAACGAAACAAACAATAACAAACAACAACAAGAACTAAAAGAAGTTGATGTTTAACATACATTTGCATGGCTTCATAAAAACTAAAAAGAAAGAAAAGTAAAGAAAATGGAATCTACCTAAAATATCGAGAGGTTCGAGAGCTTTCGAACTATTGTTTACTCAACTATGTAAAAAGCACATTGATGCGGACCGTAGGCAGTTTATGTGTAAACTCAGCGTGAAGAGAGTTAAGAAGGAGTAAACTCGTCAAGTAAAAGCCAATTTAGTTGGAGGTAACTCAGTAAAGAGAGTTAAGTGTGGATAACCTCTGGTTAAAAGGGTTATGATCGAACCTAAGCTGTAACAACGATCGGGTTGGAAGATCTTTAGGTAGAAAGATCTGTCGAGTAATGGTTGTTGTTTACGAAGTTGTAAACAGAAAGAGTAATTAAGTATAGAAATTATTATTGCCAATGAAAAGGTTACCAGCAGTGGAACACAAAACTGTGTTAAATAACGAATTATTAACTAAAAATCAAACACAAAATTTTTTTTATTTCAACTGCAATCTACGAACTCATAAATAAACGTTTTTAAATGATAAGAAGGTAACAATATAACAATATAAGAAATATATATAAAATATGAGCCTTTATGAACAATGAGAAAACCAGTATGTTATTCAATAATAACTGTAAGTTTCATCACAAACACAAAAAGTACTCCTGTTTTGATTTGAAACCATAATCAGTCAAAGCGAACTATGAACACTTAAAATGCAATAATCAAATAATTATTAATTCGGAACTGACAGTAAGTACGTAGGAATTGACTTTAACATATTTAAGCATTTTTTCGGCTCTATGGAGTTCTAAACTTTTGATAATGTCGCCTTAAACTGAATCAGTGTGTTAAGCTTTCTCTAATAAACACTTCTATCCAATTCCTTCTAAATATGTGCTGATTAACGTAATTTTTGCATTATCCGATGTTTGCTTGGTAACGTTGTAGAACGGAAAATTGCTTGAAATTCTCTGCACTTTGTTTCATATTTTCGTTTCGGACATTGCCCACTTTACCATAAAAAAAATATGGGTAGTCGTCACTATCATTCAAGATACAGTTTCGAGCCATCCTCCATGCTTAACAGCAATTTTTGTATTTCAGTAATAAAACTTGGTTGGTTTGCAAGTCAGGAAATTTTGTATGGCAAATTTCATATGTCAAAAATTCAATGCATAGCGATTAAAGAAAACGGTAAAGGAAAAAGTAAGATTACACACAAATTACACATGAAACTAATTGCGCACAGGCTGCACACATAATGAAAAATTACACACACTATGTGTAATTACACACAAGGTGGCAACACTGGTTAAGTCACGTCTAGTTTGAGTTAAAACTCCAACTAGACATGTATAGGTTCCGCCAAATAATTTTTTTTTTTTTTTTTTGAAAACAGAGCGCAAAACATCGAGTTTGTCTTCGGCTGTGTGGCACGTAGCGCCGTCCTGTTGAAACCAAATGTTGCTAATATCCTCCTCTTCAATTTTTGTGAACAAAAATTCGTTCAACATGGCCCGACAACGATTGCCATTGACTGTAACGGCCACTCCTTGCTCATTATCGAATTATGCCTCTGGACCGAAATCCGCACCAAACAGTGACTCGTCTTGGGTGTATCGGCTTTTCAATGTACGCGTGCGGGTTTTCTGTGTCCCAAATGCGACAATTTTGCTACATACCCGCCAGATCAAAATGAGCTTCATCTGAAAGGATAATTTTTTTTGGCAAAATCGCCATCTTCTGTAAGTCGATCGCAGGCCCACTTAGCGAAGCGGAAAAAGCGTATACACAACCATATTCGTTCAGCGGAAGGATAAAACTAATTATCTGTCAAATCAGACATGAGCCAAGTGTTACCATTCACGGAATAAGCACTAGTTGAAAAAAAAACGTTAGATGACTGCGTAATTAATGTTTTTTAAGCTCTTGATCCTCTCGTAATTTCGGACTTGTTCGAACTTGTTTATTTGATATCTGCATGTATAGCTTTTGCATCGGTAGTTCGTTTAGTTAACATATGAATGCCATGCGATGCAAATTAAAGGCATTGGATTACAAAAATATTTCATTTGAATAACAATATAATAAGAATTATCAGGCTGTTCTCGTATGATAACATTTATTTCCTTTAATTATTATTTTAACCCCCATATTCATAAAATTTTAAATGAGTTTGAAATGCATTTCATTTCAAACTTTTAATAAAAATTTGCTTTAAAATAGATTTGATATTTGTTTTACTTTTTATGAATATGGGGGTAAAACTTTATTATATTTATTCGCTGTAATACTACTTGTTTTACAATTTTTTTTCTGAACAGCGAAAAATGTGTAAATAATTTTAATATTTATTTCAGTTCATCACAAAGGCAAATATTTTCGTCTGCTTCTTTGTCGACCATCATAAAATTTTTTAATAAAATTATTAATTAAAAACACTCCATGTAACAGTTACAAAAAAGGCAACAGGCGTTGGTGGGTCAGCGAAAGTGTTGCAATGTGACCGACCACTGAAAAAATAAATGTCAGTTTTCTTCTACCAGATTACCACGAATTAACGCGCTCATCGATATATTACTTGCAAAAAATATCGAATAAAATCTTGCGATAAAATTCCACGGCTTATTCATCGTATGTAATAAGAAGAAGCATAAATTTAATAATGAATAACGGAATAAAAATTATTAATGGTTTCACGCAACAATTTTTTCTTCTTCATACTTCACAGCGACATGGTAAATATTTGTAACCAACTTTTGTTGTTTTCTCTTATTATGGGATATTTTTCATATAATTTTCCTTATAAAGTAATTATGAATAACACACTGTAATGAAAAAATAAATAAATGTGTGAGCACAAAAAAAGGAAAAAGAGATTTATCTTCAACATGTTTTTCTATACATTGCATGCATACATGCGTGTTAAAAATGTGAAAAAAATATACCTTAAACTCGTCTGACGGGGAATATTTAAATTTAATTTTTTTTTTTTTTTTTTTTTTTTTGAAACAGCATTAAGGAAAGTATATAATTATCTTATAAATAAATATTCTATGTTTTTATAAGTCTCCTTTTCTCATTTTTTATTTTCTGTGTAATTCATGGTATAGGTGTAACCTCTTATACGCATTGTCATGTGGAAAAATTATTACAATTTTTAATTAAAAATAATAAAATTAATAGGCAGATGGTAGAACACTAAATGAATATTAATCCTTTAGCGAATATTTACCGAGGGTAGAATGTGAAGTTTAAAATATCATTTTTTCATTATATACTACCTTCATCAAAAAGTTTTCGAAAAAACCCCTCGTTCCTATTTCGATATTTTTTTTTTTTTTTTTATTGGGGTGGTACATCTGCTACGTAGTCAAGAGTACATTTATCTCTATTGTGAAGCGTATTCCACTAAGGGCATTCCGCATCTATTGAAAAAAATGTTAGTCATGTGAGCCAAAACCTCCCATTTTAAATAGTATTGGACCAGTCTTACAATATATAGCCGAGCGTTGTCATGATGATAAATTATGGTCTCGTGCCTGGTCAAATATTCTGGTCGGTTTTCGTTGATTTCTCTCTTCAAACGCATCAATTGTGTTCTGTACAGTTCCTCTATGATCGTCTGAACCCACCTAATAATACAAAGCATTACCTTGGCGTCATTGATGTTTGACTTCGGCGTTGATTTAGCTGGTTGGTTTGGGCTCAACATATGACTTTTTGCGCTTGGCGTTATCGTTTTTTTTTCTCCGTCACTCCTCTAGAAAGCATATTGGCTTTCCACAAAGCATTTATTGCTTTGTTTTAGGTTCTTTAATCAATTTGATATTTCAAGTTAAGTAGATGATTAATCCGCTGTAGCTTCCTGCATATGATTTTTATTTTTTTTATTTATTTTGTAGTGGTGAAGATCCTTGCTAATCGGTGGTGATCTTTACTTTTGAAAGAAAATGCAATTTTTTCCCAGTAGGTGGCATGTTTTTCCTGATCAACCGTCTGATGTTTGTCATCATCGCCGAGATGGGTCAGGTGGGCTTTTTCTTTATTTTTTTTAGATGGGGTTGTCTGGAGGGAAGAAGTTGGAGCCTGTTTTATTATTAAACATTCGAAGCCACAATTACATTTTTTCTTCGTCATGTCCTCTGCTGGGGCTCGAACCTGGGTCGTTGTGTAGTTATGCGTGCGCTCTAACCACTACACCACGCCTCCACGTGTTATCGTAATGTATCCATTTATAATTACCAGTAACAATACGATGCAAAAATGATTTCTTTTTGTGGCGTCAAGCATCATTTCCGACATGAAAATTCGTCTTTCAACGTCTCTCGACTTCAATTCATATGGGACCGAATATCCTTTCTTTTGCATGCATCCCAATTCTTTTAAACGTTGGGAAAAAACTCGTTGTGCGGCTCCCAATGATAATGCAAGTTCTTTTTGCGTTTGATAACACTCTTTGTTGAGTAATGCTTCCAGTTCCTCATCTTCAAATTTTTTCGACTGACCAAGCCTCACCTTGTCTTCTGTCCCAAAATCACCACTTTCGAATCGCGCAAACCATCGTTCATAAGTTTCTTGAGTTGATGCAAGTCGACCGTAAGCTTTTACCGACAATCGATAACTTTCAGCAGCCGTTTTCTTCAAATGAAAGAAGGTTATCAGACTTCTCCGCAAAACACCTTTTTTAAGCACAAAATTCGACATTCTTAACACGATTTAAACAAATGCGTGTTTACACTTTGACGTCTATCGAATACTGAATTATAATGACAGATGCTTACCCTCCAAAATACCATATTTGTTATCATTGACACAAACCATATGTGATAGTTATGTCATATGTTGTCCAAATCGCCGTTATTAACTTGCATACCCATACCAAAAATCAAGTATTAAAAGCAAGCTGGAAAGTAATGTGTCATCGAAGAGCTGGAATACTGATTTGGTTGTAAATATATTGGCCACTACTGTATATCTAAGCCGGCATTGCGGTCAATAAACTTTAGTTAAAACCAGAAAAATTTTTTCAAAGTTAGCGTCCTTATTTTTGTGAACCTTCATTTTATCTAAGATGTTGTTTTACTGGGAAACAATTACAATGCCAAAGTAAAGATCTCCACCAATTAGCAAAGATCTTCACCACAAAGTAAAATCATATGGAGGAAGTTACAGTGGATTAATCATCTACTTAGCTTGAAAGATCAAACTGATTAAAGAAGCTGAAACAAAGCAATGTCTGCTTTGTGGAAAGCCAGTATGCTCGCTAGAGGAATGGCGAAAAAAAATCTCCAAGGAAATGGGTGTTTGTCTACATCTTCAGTAAAGCTCCGAGTAGGAAATCCAGTTATGAAACCAGCACATACACAGAATATTTCTCAGGCATCGATTGATGAAAGTTTGTAGTTTTTTCTTTGTTTCCACTCACATAAGCCAAGTTTCACTTCCGTAAAGAAGTACAAACTTTTCGGAGACTTGCAAATGGCACCTTTAACTTCGCAAATCGAGCTTCTTTATCCGTCATCTGATGTGATTTAACAGCCAAGGTATGTAAAACTCTTTATCTCTTCAATAGGTTTATCATCAAGGAAGATTCGATCATTCCGTGAGTTGTTTACTCGCATGGATTTTGTTTTATTGACATTGATGTGCAGCTCGAATGCTTTAACGAAATCGAGGAACATTAAATATAACGGTTGCTGTTGCTCATTGATTTGCTCCAGTATGATTCGAAGGGAAGAAATGTTGTCCTGCTATTCGGCCAAAAATTTTCCGTCATAGAAACTTAACTATCACACACAGCAGCATGATGCCCTAACAATTGTTACAATCAGTTGTTGCGCCTTACTTCAGAGTCTTTAGGACCCAAGTATTGGCTTAAGTTTATAAAGTAGATCCTAATCTGCTGGTAAAAGTCACGAAGCTATAAAAGTTTAAAGTCGCTAGTGGCTATACCTTCTAGTATTAACTTTTTTTTGTTTTTTATCTCCTAAGAAAATCAAAGAGAGTGTTTGATAAGAACAATAATAGTCTTCACAATGTAAACAATTTCCTTCTAAATCATTTACAGTTTTTTATCTCATTTGTAAAAGTTTAAAACCATTTTGTAACTGCCATCCATCTGCATAAATTGTCATCAGCATTACCCTCAACGTAATCGTTATCACCAGGTCATCATCAACAACGTACAACTTAATTGTGGGTTAATGTGAATTGTTGTTGTTAAACATTTTAATTTATTAATGAATATTATTCCTGTTACCTCACACATAGCCTTGCACAGACGATCCTACTCACTCAGGCCATAGACTTATACATATTACACAACAACAATAATAAAAATAAATAGGGAAACGACAACAGTTTCTAGTTCTTATTCAAGAATTGCACATTTGTCAAACGACACAAACTATGCACACACACAACCACCGTAATGAAATGAATGAGAGAGAGATTGAGAGAGATAAAGACACTCAGTTACATACACATATCAGCACTTATCAACACTATAAGACAAAAAATAATAATCATTTTTAAGTATAAAAAATTAAAAATAAAACAAAAATACAAATAAATGGGCATAACAAGCTACCAACACATACTTTTCTTTTATTTTCTTATTTTTCACTTATACAACCATACGTGGTGTAAAGAAAATAAAGGCTTTTCAAATGTGTAAACACAAGTTATTCTTGTTGTCGTATTTTGTTCTTGGTTACCCTCTACCTTCATATTGTATTTGTTTTTATGGGAGTGATACTGATTTAAATGCCAACAACAATTGCATTAATAGTAGGCGTATAGCAGTGAATAATTTATATAAAAATTAAATTCTTTCTAAAGGGTCTGCAAATAACATTTTTTTTTTGAAAATGCTATAAAAAAAACTACTGAATATTTTCTCAAATTTCTTTTTTATTTGAAAACACAATCCTTCCGGTTAATAATGGAAAATAATTTCATTCAAATGCCTGACTCGGCTGGCCATGCAGTAGCCTATACGATCGGTTCAATTTTTAAGTACATTATCGATTGTGTGCAGCTGTATTTCACCAATGGCTTCTCGAATATTGTCCTTTAAAGCGTCAATTGTCTCTGGCTTGTTGGCGTAACACTTATCTTTGACGGCACCCCACAAATAATAGTCCAACGGTGTCAAATCGCAGCTCCGAGGTGGCCAAACGACATCAGCTCTGCGGCTGATAATGCGATCTTCAAAAACAGGGCACAAAACATCGAGTCTAGCTTCGGTTGTGTGGCACGTAGCGCCGCCCTGTTGAAGCCAAATGTTGCTAATATCCTCCTCTTAAATTTTTGTGAACAAAAATTCGTTCAACATGGCCCGATAACGATCGCCATTGACTGTAACGGCCACTCATTGCTCATTTTCGAAGAAAAATGGCCCAATTATGCCTCTGGACCAAAATCCACACCAAACAGTGACTCGTCTTGGGTGTATCGGCTTTTCAATGTATGCGTGCGGGTTTTCTGTGCCCCAAATGCGACAGTTTGGCTTGTTTACATACCCGCCAAGATCAAAATGAGCTTCATCCGAAAATATGTTTTTTTTTTTGGCAAAATCGGCATCTTCTGTAAGTCGATCGCAGGCTCACTTAGCGAAGCGTATACACAACCATATTCGTTCAGCGGAAGCATAAAACTAATTATCTGTCAAATCAGCCATGAGCTAAGTGTTACCATTCACGAAATAAGCACTAGTTGAAAAAAAAAAAAAAACGTTAGATGGCGGACCCGAAATAAAACGCATTTCAGCAGACAGTACAGAAATTATTATCTTCTTTCTCTAAGCAATTTGACTCTAAGAAACAAACTGTATATAGACTACAGTTCTAAGACATAAAAAAATTCACCTTTTTTCAGAAAAACAATACATACATATACTCGAATGTAGACTTCTGAAGAAGTCTTTTATATATGTATAGAGATTTGAGTTTTTTTTTTTTTTTTTTGTTAAGTTAGTACATCTGTTGTTGATAAGAGATTTATCTCTATGTGTGTTGGCGATTTTTTACAATTTTAGAAGCGGCTGTTGAAACGCGTTCCCCGTAATGATTTCTTAACCCGATTGAACAGAAAGCGGTCACAGGGAATCAAATCAGGTGAATTCGGTGGCTATCAAAAAATTTCGAATAATGATGACAGTGCAACGGTGCATAATCCACGAGTTATCTGCTCACAATTCTTCTTTCGGCGAATTGCTTTTCGCAAATGTCTCATCACGCGCCAATAATACTCTTTGTTTAATGTCCGACATTTTGGCAAAAATTCATGATGCACTACACCCTTGTAATCCCTGAAATCCGTGAACATTGCCTTCGTTTTTTTGTCTAGGCTCATTTGGTGAACGCCTTTCCCTTTCCCGATGTTAAAACTGCGTATCGTACTCATAAACCACGTCTCGTCTCCAGTAATGATCCTTTTGGTGAACGTGGCATCGCACTCAGCCACGTAAATCATGTCTTTTGCGACCTCAACACGGTCAAAATTGTACAAAATCGCCAACACACCTAGAGATAGATGTACCAACTTCAAAAAACTCAAATTAAAATAATGGGACCGCCACACGGGGGTTATTCCGGGAACTTTTTGATCAAGGTAGTAATCTTCGTTTCATCAGACCATAGCATGTTGTTCTAACTATTGCAGTGCAGGTGTTGATTCCGTTTGCTGAGAAATAATACATTGCGATGATTCTTTCCATAAAACTAACTTCCATGAGTTTTTTTCTTATTGTGCGACTTGAAACGGGAGAATAAATTCATTTTTGAGGTTTTTTAATGACTTGAAGGGTTAATCTTTGAAGTACAAATTACAAGTTGACAGTTGTTCTACGCTTTCTTCCTATAGTCTATGCAGTTTTCTCTCACTGGATCTTATTAATTACTTCAGTTTTGGAGCAGTTTATGGTCTGAGCACTTTTCGCTATACATAAGGATTAATCTTCCATCAAGAAACTTCAATACATAAAAGCTTTGTTTCAACACTTAAATTCTAATATTGTTGTCTCTAGTAGCACTTAAAAGTATCCTATAGTATCTATAGTATCGACAGTTTGCAAAGTTTGTGGGCCAACTTTCGATAGTTTTGCAGCTCTTTGTATGTATAAAAGAAATTTTTCATCTGTTTTCATAGTATACGTGGCGTACACTTGTTATATACGAACCATTATTACTTATACGTTCGAAGGCGTGTCCAAATCAGGGTTGCAAACAGGTTGAGAACATCAAAATTGTACTCAGAAGCTCATAAAATTGTACTTTTTCGACCACAATTGAACCAAAAATATTTTTTAAAATTATTTATATTTTAAGGAAGAGCACAAAAAACAACAAAATTGTACATAAATATTCATTTTTATAAAAAAATAATATAACATTTGTACTTAAAAGTTCATTTATACTCTCAAAGTATATCTTTAAAAAAACCATACTACTGCATAAGTACTTTAAAAGTAAAATAAGGTACAAGAAAAGTTTATCGATATACGTACGAGTATGTACATACAGTATTCCTGAGATCAAATTGTTTTTAATAACAAATTATTAGCATTAGTATTTTAAAACTTTAAAACTAAAGCAGCAAAATTTGATGACCTTGACAAATCTTTTGTCTGATTAAGACCGAAAACTGTAGGCACATGAAGCCTCTTTCTTTCCCTCGTTTTAGTCAATCAATTAAATGATAAACTACCGAAACTCCATTTAAAAAAAAATAAGAATAATAAACTGAGAAGGTTCGTAAATTGTACCAAATGAGTAATTGGTGTACCATTGTACTTTTGGGTCTGAAATTGTACCAAAAAAAGTACAATTGTACCAACTTTTTCAACCCTCGTCCAAATCCCAAGCAAAACTATGTGTATATCTAAACATATCTTATTATGAAAATGTTGAGAGCTTGGATTTGGATATATCGGTAGATGGCTCTAAACCGTAATAAAGGTGACATCCTAAGCTTCACTTTGTTAGACGACAATATTAAAATTGCATTATTCTGCGAAAAGTTATTTTCGTATAAAAATGAGTGAAAATTTTAAATACGACCGTCATATTCTGGTTTTCTATTAGAAAAAACATAAGAATCAGAGATCAGCTATGAATACTGAAAACATGAGTATAATCGAATCACGATTCATAAATTCTTATACTTATACTCATTCGCACTCATAGGCATTCATACTCTAAAGCTTGAAGTACTTATCATACTCATACTTATCAACATTTTCGATTTGTTGATTAATACTCATTTGCACTCATTGTGCGTAGAAGATGCAAAAGGAGTATAATTCGAATACGAAAATTTAAATACTCATTATAAGGCAGTGTGTTTGTATGTTTTATTTTACATTTGAATATCTTATACTTACATATATTCATGAATACTCATTAGTAATTTTTATATTTTTGCATCGTCTACGCACACTGAGTGCAATGGAGTATGAATCAACAGCGTAATAAATGTTGATAAGTATGAATATGATAAGTACTTCAAGCTTTAGGGTATGAATGCCTCTGAGTAGCGATTGCAATGAGTGTGAATGTGTATAAGTATAAAAATATATGAATCATGATTCCAGTATACTCATGCATACTCATGAATCATACAAATCATATATGAGTTTTATGAGCATTTTCTGAGAAATGAATGCATGTTATGAGTACGAATAGCTTTGAGGTGGAGTACGACGTTTGATTTATACTTATTGCTCTTTATACTTATGAATCATCGTTATTGTGAGTATGAATGAGTATGAGAAGTTAAATTTAAATAATATGTATGAGTAGCAAAAAAGCGAATAATTGCTGATAACAATGCGCCGAAGGCTGCCGAAAAAATTTGTGAAGCATACGAAATGGTTTGTACCTTTTCGATCTTATAAGTATGATGCTAAAGATGTAGTTCGCTCTGATCAACCAGTCAGTCAAAAAATCATTAAAATCATGGAAAAAATTAAGAAAGACCGGTACATAAACAGCGTGAACATTATAAAGGCACTCGGCATTCATCACCAAACAGAATTGTCAAACATCCGAAGGAAATTACATATATACACTAAGAAGCTCGAAGTTTGGCTGCCACATCAATTAACAGTGGAAAATTTAATGGATTGAATTTCTATTTGCAATTCACTGCTAAAGCAAAACGAAATCGCATCATTTCTACAATGAATGTTTATGATTACGGGCGACAATAATGCGCGAAAAAGATCATGTACGAAGCAAGTTGAACCTTCGAAAACGGTAGCAAAGCCACGACTGACACCCAAATAGGTAATAGTGTGTGTCTGTTGGTTATGGAAAAGAATTGTTTGTTATAGCGGCCAACTGATATCACTATTTCGGCTTAATAAACAGCCATTAAACGTTTGACGCAATAAACCGTGGCATGAGATATGTGGCCAGTTGCACTATCCTGTTGAAACCAAACATAGTTCACATCAATACCATGAAGAACGGGCACAAAAAAATCGGTTATCATGGTGCGATAGGTGTCTCCATTGACGGTAATGGTTGCGAAATTCTCATTTTCAAATAAAAATGTGAGCCAATTATGCCTCCGCTCCACAAGCCACAACAAATAATCACTCGTAGTGGGTACATTGGCTTCTGTAAAACCATGTTTGGGTTTTCTGAGTTCCAAATATGGCAATTTTGCTTATTAACGTAACGTACCCACCAAGACGAAAATGAGCTTCATCCGTAAAGATGATTTTTTTGGCAAAACAACATCATCGTGCAGTTTCTCGTTGTCCCATCCGACGAAGCGAAAAAAGGAGATTGGTCATGCAGCTTCAACTCTTTAACCAATTGAACTTTATAAGGCGTCATATCGAGATCTTTTCGCAATATTCGACGTAAACTGAGAACGATGACGAGTTGATGTTGATAGATTTTCACGCACAGTCTCAGCCATAGCTTCGATATTTTCGGGTGTACGCACTGTACGAGCACACTTATGTCTTGGCACTTCAACAATGAAACCAGTTTCACGAACTTTTGCAATAAACTTGCGTATACCGGCTACTGTTGGGCCTCCTCTGCGATCAAAGTTTGTACGACATTTTCGTGCAATTTGTGACCAATTGTCTTTGTTTTGAAATAAATTTCCAATAAATTTAGATGCTGCTCAAGCGTAAATTGTTTCATTTCGTTGTAACAGAATAGAATGGCATACGTATTGCCAGATTCGAAATAATCGCCACCCGATATTCTTTCAAAATATAATAAAATAAATGTAGTCTTTTTAACTATTACACTATTACCTGATTTTCAATCTATTTCACACAATTGCGTTATTATCCATATTTCAGCTCATAAATTTACTTCCTGATACCTGTTAGATATTTTGAATTCCTTTTTATAAATCTACTCATACACATACAGATGTACATGTAAACCAAAAATTATTTTTATTATAATTAAACTGAATTTCTCTTAATTTAATGTTTCATATTTTGTAATTGAAATTAAAATTTAATTTATTGAATTCATATGCATATTCTATTTATAAATGACATAATTTTGCAATTTATATATACCTCTCATTCTGCCCTTTTATGTCTTATTTCCCCTTTTCATTTCATTCAAATTCACTATTTATCGCTTTTGATTCATCAAAAAAAACAACAAACAACCAGACAGCAAAAAACTGTTGGCATTTATTCAAAAAAATCCTCACACACACACACACATACTTACATAAATGCAAAAATGATTATACTCCACTCTGTCACCATTAGGCTCCTCTACTCACCACAGAATGTACCGTTTTTTTTATTCGCTTTATATTTATAAGCAGACAATGCTTACCGGTACAAACTAATTAAACCCAATGGCTAGCCAGACATCATTCCAAACCAAATCGTTCTGATTGTATGTATGTGTGTGTGTTTCCTTTTTTTTTTAAAGCATATATGCTTGTATGAGTGATCTATGCAAAAATAAAAACAAAATATTTTTAGTGTCAACATAAATCAAAATCAATTAATAATTAGCACCGACAGACCTACAAAAAAACTATATACGAGTACATATACATTTATACAAACAACAACAAATAAAAAGAACAATAAACTTGTAGAAAATAACAACACTCTTCTCTCTTTTAATACATTATTGTTGTTTTACACCGTCGAAGGGATTTTTTTTTTCTGTGTTTTTGTGGGTGATTTTTAAATAGCAATCGGTGTAATCTTTTGAACCTGTAAACAAAGGTTCACCACAACAGCGTTGCGAGTAGAATAAAGAACGGAAAACAGGAAGAGATTTGTATAAGACGGCAGTTTAACGATTTTTAAACTTTTAACATTTCCATTACAGTAATTTTTGATAAAATACTGCTCCCATTTAGTGTTATGTTTAACTAGAATACTGCCGTTAAGAACAGATAGCAGAATACATATGATACGAGGACTGATCAATAAGGCGTGGATGTCTTTGGATAAAGAATCATTTCATTTTTCAACATTATTATTATTATAATCAAGGTATAAAAGTACGGCGACCTTTCGATCTATTGTACAGCCCCCATCTAAAGGGTTGGCAAATTTGAAGTTAGGAAGTAAATTGGCTGTCAAATGAGGGAAAGTCAGGAATTGCGCTGCCAACAATTATTATTTATTATTATTTTGACAATTATTTAATAAAAAATTGGGAAATTTTAGCTATGGAACGCTATACTCTTGAACAAAGGATTTTAGTTGTGAAAATTTACTATCAAAATGATGAAAATTTTACTGTATCACTTCGTGAAATTCGAGCAGCTTTACCTCGTAATCAGGCTTCTTCTGAGACCGCGCTGCGCAATTTAATCGCTATGTTCGAGGCTTATGGTACTGTTGCTGACATTAGATCAAATCAATACGCTCGTAGTGACCGTAGTAATGCAAACATAATCGCTGTACAGCAAAGTGTTGAAAATGAGCCTGGAACATCAACTCGTCGCCATTCGCAACAATTGGGCATCACCAGAGAACAACATTTTTGCTTAAAGATCTGTATTTTCACGCTTATAGAGTTCAACTCGTTTAAGAATTAAAGCCAGCTGACCATTGCTTGCGTCGAACGTTTGTGAGTTGGCTGTTTGACAAACAGAACGAAAATAAAGCATTTTTCAACAAAATAATCTTTAGTGAAGAGGCCCATTTTCAATTATTTCATTTTGTAAACAAACAAAATTGTCGCATATGGGGTCACAATATCCACAAACAGTCAACGAAAAACCATTACATCCAAGTAAAAGTGACCGTATGGTGCGGTATGTGATTAGGCGGCAACTTCGGCTGGTTTTTTTAATTCTCTGCGCTACCAAACAATGATAACCAATTTTTTGTGAACACAATTGGCTAATGTTAACATCAGTGACCGCCACAAGCCACACAACCAGCCAAACAATTCAGTTATTGCATGAGAAATTTCTCGATTTGGCAGTCGCGTAATTTCTCTATTTGGCGATGTCAATTGTCCGCCTAGTTCTTGTGACTTGACGCCGCTACATTATTTTTTCTAGGACCATTGGAAAGACTGAGTTTACGTTAACAAGCCACAAACAACTGACACTCTGAAGGGTGAAATTCGGCGTTGCATTCACGAAATAAGCGAAGTTTTGTTACAAAATGTGGTTCAAAATTTTGTGACAAGAGCGGACGCCTGCTTACGTGCTAGGGGTGTACATTTGCCCGACATCATATTCCATATTGGTATGCATAAGACTGAATTTGTCAAAAAAAAGTGTTTTTAAGCCAATTTACTTCCTAACCTCAAATTTGTCCACCTTTTAGATAGAGTTTCCTTATAATATCTTCCACAACACCGTCGATCTGACAAATTTCAGAATGTCGGTTGGTGCCAACCGCGATGACTTCATCCAAGAGTACATCAACGCTTCACATGGACCACGGAATCTGTACCTTGGGCTCGGGGTTATTCCTTTTTTAGCCTACAATGACCGGCCAAAAGACCGTTCAATATCCTCAGGTCGTCTCTGGACATTCCCATGTGGGACTAAAATCTCCACCTCTTATAGTTACCCATCAAAAGTTGAGATTGTCTCAGACCCGTATGTCCTATCATTATCCTCACTTTGGTTATCCACGCTTCCAAGTACACAAAACAGTTCTGGCCCCACCAGTAGAGTTAAAGCTACTTTTCTGACTAGTTCAACGGCGAAGTTGTCACACTACTGCGTTTGTGATCGATTATCAGCCAGGTTAGGTTAGGCTAAGAAGGGTGGTGGCTCCCCTACAGCGAAGGAGTCCCATGTAGGTCAGAGGTTTGGCCCATTTTGATACAAAAGCATAGAAGCTAACAGTCTAAATAGGAAACCATTTTGAGACCAAAATATACCTCGCATTTGCGTTGGCCTTCCTTTTTGGAAAGTTCAGTCAAAGATGACAAGGAATACGAGGTCAAAAGCTTCTGTAATTGTAAGCAATCGCGTTACTCATCTTGCAGAAAGTTTTTCATACCTATCTTAAGTAATCATTCAAAGTTAAAACCACTGAGTCATGTGAGATGCCCATGGCTTTAACAATTTTTCAAATTTTCAATCTCCGATCGGCCAACAACATATCGTCATTGTTTTTTCAGATGTTTCCAGAATCTTCAGCATCGTCCATGCGTGGACGGACACAACAGAATTCAGTAAACCATTTTATTACCATAGAAATTAATGGTGCAGAGTTCCCGTATTATTTATCAAGCTTAGACTTGGTTTGAATGATGAATTTTTGCGCAAAAAAGAATGCTTAAGCGAAAAGTTTATCACAGAAAATGCGCTTATTTAAGTCATTATGCACTTTTCATATTTTAAGGGGATAGAAAACTATAAACTACATAGACCACATAACCTGAGGGTAATTCTGCATCGGAATCTAAACTGGAAGCCGGTAGGGCCCATCAGTGCTATGTACTTTGCAAAAGGTCGATAGGCTCTAAATGGGGAACTTGTTTAAAGATATCGTTTTGGCTATACAGAAACGTTATAAAGTCAGCGTTGAGACACTACAAGAGGTCCAGCATACGTGCTGCTTTTATTTGGATCTTAAGCTGGGCGGTTAAGACTACATCAACTAGGACTCTAGATATACAGATGAGGTATGAGACGGGGCCAACTGCGAACAGACAGCCTGCTCTGAGCGAATACAACAACAAGGATCACAAATCGAACTATCAGAGGATTTTTAAGATTCCGTTTACTTAAGCAATCGAGTTGTTGCCAACTCTGAAGTACATTTTCCGGAAATGACCTTAAGGTAGAGTGGAACGTGTACAAGATGCATTAAGGAAACTTATTGTTATACAAGCGTCAAAGACGGGAGTAAGCCAGGTCTGGTCTTCTACATCAAAAAACCGGAAAAAAAATTTTACTGCAAACTCTCGAACTACAGCACTGTCGTACAAACTGAGGTTCGCACGATAACAAGCGGGTTAGCGCGGTTTGGACAAACTTGGAGGCAAACAGTGGATCAAAATTTTTGATGAAAACAGTGTAAGAGGTCCATAAATAGCTTCGCGGTACAGTACATGGTAAATTTTATATGGATTCTAAGACATCAAGGAATGGAAAGGCGAATTAAGCGAAAAATTGGAGGGTCTTAAATCTCCCGGGGCGATAAGATCCCAGTCAAAAGGGGGCTTAGTAGCGTTTTCGGCATCCCAGCGAGGCATTCGGAGGATTACAGACACACTTGACTTGCATGGTCATGGAAACATTTCCAAGAATATGAAAGAACGCCATTGCAGAAATATCATACCTTATGGGACTCGTTTCTATTAATATATATTTCGATGGTCAAGCGGCACTAAGGACCCTTTCATCTGATTATAGAGCCTCGAAACTGGTACCAGAGTGCTACACGAATGTCAACACAATCGCATGGAGAAACAGAGTAACGCTTTGTTGGGTCCCAGGATATTCTGGTGTTATGTGAAACGAGTTCCCTGACGAACTGGCATGGCAGGGCCCGAGCACTGGTTTCGTGGGACCAGAAGGATACTGTGGTACAGAGGGTCAGCGCCAGGCGGAAGATCGAAGAATGGGAGCATGGGCTGCGTTCATCATATTGCGTACAATGCCCGTGTCTGAGGCAATTGAAGCTGTTATCGAAACTCTCCACCTAGGGAGTTGCATCATATGGGCTAAACAACTACATATTAGGAGATTTATTGGCTTCCTGACGGGCCATTACTTTGTCAGATATCAACTTTTCTGCCTCCATGTGGTACCTGATTCGGAGTGTCGACTGTGCAGGGAGGAAGAAGAGACGACAGACCATATTTTCTGTGAATGTGTTGCTTTAGCAAAAATGGAACCCTTTATTGAGCCTGAACAGATTCGTCCGCTACCCTTCGGAGATATTGCTGTTTTCATACACAAAGTAGAGGGTATTCGTTTGGACTCTGCTCCGACTGGCGCTTCCAGAATTATCGGGCAGTCATCCGCCCAGGGATATTGACTCGATGGGATTTATACCGCCGCCGGCTAATGTACTGGTGGGTCTGACCATGGAGTTCTTGGCACAATAGAATTTACAAAGTGACACCGCCATGGCTAGTTAGGCCGAAAGACACTAAGGAATTAAGTCAATAGTTGGGAATTCATCGAGGACTTAATCTCCGATCTAAGTAAGTGTATTTCTGTGGACATAAGAGTATATTATCTCTATACTGGTTTTAAAAATCTTGTCTCTTACCAATTTCTTCTACACCTAGTTGTTGCAAAATTTTATTCCTAAAAAGCCTTACAAAAGGATATTCAATTTGTTTAGAAAAAAAAAAATTCCGTTCAACATCAGTTTAAGCTTCTTAGACTTAAAACAAACAAAAAATAGTAAACGACCGTACGAACATCAATTCTCGTGTTTTTGTTGTTTTTATTGCTGCTGTTTTCGTTGCTCTTATTTACGTACAACACCCTACACAATGTTGTTGAATGTTCGAATATACAAGAGTCTGTCATTGTCAATGATTTATTGCACTTACAACAGCCAACTGACCCTAAAAAACAGAAAAAAAGTTCGTTTTGAAAGCAAACAAAAAATTAAAAAACAAGAGTCTATTGCATAATTTCAGTTGCAGCAATGAGGTAAAAAAAATCCAACTTATATTTACCGCGCTTATCACTAATGGCAAGGGTTGTAAGTGAGTGGTTGACGCAAAAATAATAAGCAAAAACAAATATGGGGCAGACCACGTACCAGACAACACGGAAATTGTAAATGCAATACACAATCGAATTTTTCTGTTTTTATTATAATTTTAATAGGTTTTATTAGTGAAAAATAAATAAAACTGAAGGAGAATTAAAAAAAAATAAATAAATAAATCAGACGTAAAGTACCACAGAAATTGTGTTGCAACAAATATTGTTCAACATTAATCACAGACGCTTTCACTGATTATATGTGACTCAGTTAAAAAGTTGGGGAAAAAATGTAAAAAAACAAAACTAACTGTGGAATGCAGGTCAATCGGCATATTGCCCATGTCATTTGCACAGAAATTGGACACATTTAGACTTTTAAGTGATTAGGAAGTAAAGTGAATGTAGGCAAATAGTAGTCAAAAAAGATTGACAGCAACGGCTCGGCTGAGAACATCACAATCGCTTGACAACATGAGGCAATTAATTTTTCGCCAAGTACCACGTTTACAAAGCGCCTCTGTAATTCGTTTACATGGTTCTACTTTTTCTTGTTATATTTTTTAATGATTTTGTTATTTGCAAGTAAATTCTGTTTTAGAAACTCAAGAAAGGGTTAAGAAGTTAAACAAACAAATTTAGATGATTGTGAAACACCTGATAAAATTAGAGATCTCATTGGGTTTTTAAGTAATTCAAAGGGTAATTTAAACTAAATTACTTGCAACTTGAGTACGTCGCTTCTATAATTTTCTACAACGTTAAGACGTTGTCGTGTGTGCATGGCATAAGACATTACCAATAGTGTTTGGTAACTAATTACAGGTCGAATTACTATTTATGTGTAACTAGCAAACCCGGCGTTTATCGCTACCCTCATCTTAACTATTATCTTAAATGCTGCCTTAGTTACATTTTTTTTATCCTCTTACCCCATTTTGTCCCTTCCGGTCCAAATCCATATAGTTCCTTTCAAAACGACACTGTAGAATCTGTCTTTTAGCTGTATACAGCCTTCAAACAAACACATACTCATTTCTAAACAATATATAAGGGATGGTCACGGTGTCAAGTTTTTGTCAAGTTTTTTGTCCAACTTGATTTGGAGAGGTACACAATGAAGCAGCGCTTTAAGATTGTTGAAGCCTTTAACCAAAATGGGCATTCAAATCAAAATGCATTTCGTGCACTTCGTGATTTTTTTGGTCAGCATAATCTACCAACAGTATAATCTACAAACCTGGTCAGTAGAAAATGTGTAAATACCTATGCATGCTCGCCCAGCTCGTTCTGTGGAACATTGTTGTTGTTTTCGATAGTGTGGCAGAAAAGCCGTCAACATCGTCATATTGTCGTGGCTAACAGTTGAACATCTCACGATGCGAATTTTTAAATAAAGATTTAAATTTACACGCTTACAAGGTACGATTAACTCAAGAGCTAAGCCTACTGACCATTTCATGCGTCGTCAATACGCCGAATGATTAGTTGAACAGACAGAAGTGAATGGTGGCTTTACAAAGAAAATCAAATTCAGCAGCGATGCACACTTTTAACTCAGTGGAATCGATAATAAGTAGAATCTACGAGTGACTGTTAAAAAGCCGATGCATCCACAAAAAGTGACTGTTTGGTGCGGGTTTTGGGATGGCGTCGTCATCAGGCCGTACTACTTCAATTATCTGGTCGGCCAAGAAATGGTGTACGCTATCGCTAGTTGATAACGGACGTCTTGTGGCCAGAAATTGAGTGTATGTACCTGGACCCTATGTGGTCCCAACAGAATGGTGTCACTTGCCACACAGCCAACGAAACAAGGGTTCTTTTGCGCAAAAAATCTATGGCCGTGTTATCTCATGTCGTGGTTATGTGCATTGGCCACCACAACATGTGACTTGACACCGTTGGACTTCTTTCTTTGGGGATATTTAAAAGAAAAAGTGTACGATAAGCCAAGAACAGTTCAATAGCTAAGAGATGAGATAAGTCGGCACATTAACGACATTGAACCTCAATTATGTCTCAGAGTCATTGAAAATATGGACCAACGGATAAAGGTATACCACCGAAACCGTAGCGAACTTTTGGTCGATATTTTGTGTCGCACATAATTGTCGTAGATTCTTTTATCATAATAAAAAATATTAAATAATTCTCAGAAAACTTTTTGTTTTATTTCGAATTAACATCGTGCTTATTCGTTGGACCAACCGTCCAACTCCGTCACTCCTCTAGGGAGAATATTGGCTTTCCACAAAGCATCTATTCCTTTTTTTCATTTTCTTTAATCAATTTGATATTTCAAGCTTAGTAGATAATTAATCCGCTGTAGCTTCCTCCATATGATTTTTTTTTTGTGTAGTGGTGAAGACCCTTGCTAATTGGTGGTGATCTTTACTTTAGCATTGTAATTTTTTCCCAGTAGGTGGCGTGTTTATCGTGACCATTCGTCTAATGTTTGTCATCTTCGCCAGAAGTATGCGATTTTTACTTTATTTTCTTTTTTAGATGGAGTTGTCTAGAGGGAAGAAGTTGAAGCCTTTTTTTATTATTAAACATTCGAAACCACCATTAATTGTTTCTCGTCATGTCCTCTGCTGTGGCTCGAACCTGGGTCGTTTGTGTTGTTGCGCTCTAACCGCCACACCATATCACCTAGCCTTTAGATAGCATTTATTCAGTGTCCTTTCTGCATTACCCGCTATTTGGCTGATGTGGAAAAATAACGAAGCTTAAATAGTTGTCGTTTTCACATATACAAAATTCAAAATTTAGTATGAACGTGCCACTCTCACCTATCCAATTTCGCCCAGTTACTGATTGATGATGTATATTGCTCACGACGTTGTTTGAACTTAATTTTAAAACTTTTACTATTACCGTTCTCAAGATAAACAAAAGTTAGTATTTAATTTGTATGGGAAATAACACTTCTCCAATTCCGCACAATTTTGACACTTAATTTTGAAACTTAAGCTTTAACCGTTCTCCAGATATACTAAAATCAATTTTTTTTGTGGGACGCACCACGCCCACTTTTCAAATTCCGTCTGCTTTTTTATTGATGATTTGTATTGACTTTGAATTTTTTGGTAAAAACTTAGGACCCTTTCTATTACCACTTTGAAGATATAGACAAATAAATATTCACTTTGTATGGGCGTGGCACTGCTCAGTTGGTTTTTTGATATTTATATAGCCTGTAGTTTCTTCCAGATATACAGAGAGATACTGAACAAATTTCAAATAAATCAGTTAGCGGTTTAGCTGTCTATAAGACATAAACAAAGAGTCAAACACACACAAGCACAAATTAATTTTTAATTAATTATTACGTAATTTATAATGGGAGAATTAATTAAATTATATTAGAAATTAGTAATTGACAATCTCCCATTATAAACTACACAATATTGGTCATTGGTAATTGCATATTAACAATTACATACACTTAGTCGTAAGTGACTGTCAATTATCAATTGCAATATTATTAATTGGAAAGTGCCATGTATTAATTACATATAATCGGTAATTGAATAAAAATTACAGAATTTATTTTAAAAATCATTAGTTACTATAATTAGTAATTAATCAATTAATTAATTGTTGATTGATTAATTATCAATTAATTATTAATTGATCAATTATCAATTAATTATTAATTAACCAATTAGCAATTAGTTGATTAATTAATTATTAATTGATCAATTATCAATTACAATCAGTTATCAATTGCGCGTATCGAATGATTTCAAAAATATCAATTACCAATGATGTAATGGGTAAAAATCAATTACAAATGCACATTAATAGGTAAAACTAAAACCTATAACGATAGCATTAAACGAAAACTTTAATCTTTTGATGTTTTACCAAGAAAATTTTGAAAAATAATATTAATTATTTTTTATTATTTTATTTTCAGGTAATTAAGCTGCTTAATGCATTAATCGTAAGTAACAATTACTTAATATTTTTCATTAAATTATTATTTCGTTGTGCAACAATTACTAAATATTTTGGTAAATTCTCTTTAAACCTCAGTCTGTCTACTTCAATTATTTCCCCTTTATAACTTAACAAGCAAAATAGAAATTAAATAGAAATCATCCAACCGTAATTAGTAGCTGTTATATAATAATGATTGAAAAAAGAAAAATAATATTTACCAAAAAACCAGACACTAAATTCATACACTTCCTCCCCCTCCACCTCCTCATAGAAGACGACGTTTTTATGCAATAGAATGCAAAATGTATTTATTTGAGGCAAATTGAACTTAAACTTGTTTGTTGTACTTTATCTTCTTCTTCCTGTTACTGCTACTGCTGCTGCTTCAGTTGCTATTGCCGTTGTTGCAATGTCAAGCGTGCCCAACATTTAAAAAAAGATGAAAAATCCTTCAACTTTAAACACATGCCGACATGCTTTGCAAACAAGCCATGCTAAGGGTAAGCATTTATTTTCATATGAATTTATGTATGTATGTGTGTGTTTGCATATGTGTTAGTCTAATTCATGTAAAGGAGATGTGTCTGTGTGTGTGTGTGTTTGTGTTGCAACAATTGTCAGAAAATATCTGGAGTAGAATGGCTTAGAGACTAGTAAAGTCGTATATTTACCAAAAATTAAAATAAATTCTCAGCTGGGGATCTATTTGAATAGACATGAATGATATGAAAAACTGTTTGGCAATAAAAGTATTTAAAGGAATGAACTCATTTTTAAAGGTAATTTTGCAAGATCATATACAAGTACATATATGATGAGAGATAGGTGGCAATAATGGTCGATTAAGGCCGCCTATGTGAAACCCAACAACAAACATATATCTGAACACGTACTATGTGACTGCCCTATTGTCCCAGCTCACAAGATAAGGTTCATGCAAAAGGCTAATAACTACGTAAAGGCCATTTGTTTTCTACACAAACAAGATAACTTGCTTCGTTTAAGGTCTTAAATGCAATGCTAAATAAGGATATCCATCACTACACAAGCTTCTGGCCAGACTTCAAAAGCCAGATAAAAGCCACTGCTATCCGCTGAACTTTGAATGATATTGCACTGCACAAACCACAATATAATTTCGCAATTGTTTCGAATCCATTCTAACGACATGGGTAGTTGCAAATATAATGAAAAAGTTGTGAGAAGCAATCCCTTCTGCCGCTATAATGGGTTTTTGACCTATTAAAGGTTAAATGTGGTAAATTTCGATGTCAATTTGACGCTATTTCTGGCTTTAAATGGAAGCATTATTACGATATAAAACCCAGTAATTATTTTAAAACAATTCTTAGAATTTCGTATCTGCATTCAAGAATAGGTAGAGCGGCTGGTAGTTAGGAAGTATTGACGAATTTTTTGTAAAAATATCTAATGCACCAGGTCGCTGTACTTAAAAATACAAAAATTGGCTGTTGCCAAAAGTTCGGTTACAAATTTTACCGAAAATGAAACAACTTTTGTTATATTTGAAACGAGCTTTAGTAAACCAAACATGTGCCGTTTTGAACGATAAACAATTCTATCTTTGCGGTGGAGTTTCTGTGTTTTCTGAACGAATATCTGATTCAATTGCAATCTTCAGACCTCTAGGGTCCGTTAAGAAAGTTCTGTAGAAATCCCAACAATTATTAAAGATGTGTGTGGTCTGGGGTTGTCATGATGTAACACAAAACTTTTTCTGTTGCTCAATTCTGGCCCTTTTAATTAAATTGATTGTTCAATCTCATTAATTGTTGACAACAGAGATCAGAATCAATCGTTTGACGAGTTTGTAGAAGCTCATGATGATGACAATTCCCTTCCAGTTCTACCAGAAACAGTATTACCTTACTTGGTGTCAATGCTGGCTTTGGTACTGTCTTTGAAGGATCAACTTGCTTTGTCCATAACCGTTTTTGTACGTTATAATCATACGAAATCCGCTTTTCATCCTCCGTAATCATTGGCTTCAGAAATGGCTCAATTTCGTTCCGTTTAAGCATTGAATCGCAATGGAAATTGGATTCATTAAATTTTTCACTGTTAAGTCATGTGGTATCCAAACATCGAGCTTCTTTGTATATCCAGCTTTTTTCGAGTGATTAATAGCTGTTAGCTGATGAATGCTTAGCTCACTAGCAAGCTCCACGCTGCTTATGTAGCAGTCTTTCTTGATTTTGTCCATAACTGCCTCGATTTTTCCAGTAATTGACCGACTACAGCGAAATGCATCTTTAATATCAAAGTTATGAAATCGAAAATGGGCAAACAATTTCAATGCTAATTTTCTAGTTACAGCAACATCTCGGTTAACTCCACAAGTCTATTCAGCAGCATGCGACTTATTCTTACCGTTTCTACAACGAAAAAGCCATTTATGAGTGTAAAGTTGCCAGTTTGCACTTCACAAAGCAATGTGACTTTAAAAATGTTTTCCAACAAAGTAAAGCCTAAAATGTCAGCTTTCAAACAAGCTATAGTGTTGTGTGATTCAATTAATATTACGAGAGATATCAGAGCAATCTTTAGGTCAAACTTGTAACTGAACTTTTCCAAGCACCTACTATATTACTATCGAACTCGTTGTATGTTTTTACTGGACCTGGCTCTTCTTTTAGGACGATTATATTTTTGTTGTACTGTGTGACACCAAGCGTTTAGGCATTATGTAGGGTGTTTCCTTTCTACAGTTACACAAGCTTAAACTGTAATAAAACAAAGAAATATATTTTTAATATCAATTAAGCGGGCTTTGTTAGATAAAAAATTTTATGACATTAAAGTTTAAATATGATTTCGAGCAAGTGGCCGGCTCTCAATCTGGAACACCAATTTACACAAACTCTTGGTAGCATATGCGACCGTATAACTCTGCAACGATATGTTTGCCGCTCGAATACTGGTGTAGGTCAGCGGGGACCAGTGTCGGACAGAAAATAAATTAAAACACTTCTATTTGTAATTATAAATAATTTATTTATTATTTAATAAGTAAATAACAAAGCTATCACTTATAATCATAAATAGTTTTTTAAAACATTGCTTACGAATCTGTACTTAACGCTAAACAAACGTTTGTCGAAAGTCGCGTTATGGAAGTCTGGGAAACTCTATCATAACGGATACCCAGTGTTGATCAGGTTACTTGGCCGCCAGGTAACGGATCAGTCGGAGTGGTTCACCACACTCCGACAGAGCTTCTTCCTTCTGCCCTCAGTCATGTCTACTCGTTGTGGAAAGATTCGATGTCTTGGTCACCACGGATATCCCAGTGGTGGGCAAGACATCTCGTCGCTGGGGAAGTCGCAACCGCAGCGGTTTACCACACTGCGATGGAAAGTCACCCTTTTCCCCGTTGTCCACGAGTTAATGTCAGGCATAATATTACTGTAGCCAGTAATATTATTTACTCCAGAATTGATGTTATTTTGGTTCGGAATACCACAAGCAAAACTAAACTTACTCTTTTCAAGCTGAACACCAACTGTCCTTTTGCTTGGCTTGTTCGCCCTTTTATACTCTTGACAATAGTATGAGATCGAACATGTTCGCAACGACAGTGATGTTTGCAACATCATACCAATATTCGCGGCTGCGAGAGTGAGAGCAAACATCCAACCAACACACAATTGGTCGCAATACAGTAAGATCACGTGTTGACACCGTTATCCTACTCTGTGTGTAGTCTGCGTAAAAAGTACAATCAAAAATATTTATAAATACAATTCAATCCAACAACATACATTAAATTAATATAACAATAACAAGAATACTGTTACTAATAATAATATAAAGGATAATAATTAAAATTAGATAATTACAACGATAATTCTGGTATACTTATTAATGGAAGAATAATAACAAAAAAATGAAAGTATGTTGACCCAAAAACGAAGCCGGCTGACTTTTGTCTCTGGTTCTTGGTAGACAATTAGTTGGACCATTGCTTGGAATTACGCTTTCATCAAAACTTTCTTTGAATAACTCAATTGTACCGTGCGCTGTGTGGCATGTGGCTCCATCCTGCTTAAACTATTCGTCAGCCAGGCTGATGGCAACTAATTGAGGTACGAAAAAATTTCTAATCATGTCATATCCTCATAGACTTGAAGACATGTGGACCAATGAATTCGCAAGCCTATACAGCCGACCAAACAGTAATTGTTTGTTAATGTAATGGTGTTTCGACAAAAGTTTGTGGATGAGATCTGCTGGTGTTTATTAGGCAGGCAGCAGATTTGCTGAACAAACTACTAAGCAGAAGGGGCACAATATATCCCACGGGTCGCAGTTTCCTGCAATAATGCCTGGTCAATATGATGATAAATTTTGCTTATTTAAGAAATTTTGAAGTTTGGGGACCAGAACAATTATTTTGATTAAAATATTCAACAAGAGTTGCTCTGGTGTAAGTCTACCCATAATGAAATGTCAAGCCAAATTAAACAGAAAGTAAATATCAGGTTGTCAAATACAGCAGTGTTGCCAACTCATAGTTATGAACCTCAAATGAATATTTGAATTCAAAAAATCTAAAAAACCAAGCCACTTCAAAAAATGTGGCCACAAATTCGAACGAGTTTTTGCGACTTTTTATAACTGCAGACGAAACATGGATCCCTGAACAATCCCTGGGTGAAAATACACCAAAGAATTTTTCTTTTTTTAACACATACGGTGCTATACACTAATCAGAAAATGCAAAAAATTTTGTAAAAAAAAACCAGGAATGGCGCTAAGAACTGAAACGGTCATAACTAAAACAAACGCCTATTTAGAGCGTCGAACTTAAGCGAAAACAAAATTTCACGAAATTATCAAATCATTGTATCAATATTCACAAGTTCTAGTCACTGTAGAAATAATTTGTTTCAAAATCTGCTTTAAATAACTGCTTCGTTAAAAAGAATAGCTGTAAGCAAGCAGCAGGAGCAGCCACTAGAAATATTCTTTTTTCTTTAATGAAAAAAAGTAATTTTTCATGAATTTCATTCAATTGCAACTCAAAAACACACACTTCTGCCAACATTGCCAGAATATATTACAATACAACTAATGTTTTCATTAAAATAATATTTATATAAGTGTGTTTGTGTGTGTGTGTGTGTGTTTTAACACACACACTTATGCTAATATATAAATGAGTAGTATGTGTAAACCAAATATCTACATTAAGAGTAGAAGACAGACAAACATGTTAGAATTAAAAAAGAGAAGAAAAGAGTATAAATAAACTATTAGCACAATAACCCACAGTTACAATAAAAGAGAAAGAGAGAACACACACATAGAGAACTTGTAGGCATAAGCATATGTATTCGTTTTTTTTTATATACATACGAGTATATTATACATATGCATTAACAATGTTTCTCTCTCATTATGGTTTCATTTCAAAATAAGAATCTTTTGTTTGACTATAGGAGAGCAGAGCTGGGAATTCTTTTATTTTAAATTTATGTTTTTTTATTTTAATTTTTTTAATTGGAAATCTGTAGCACAATACGAGTCCGGGTATAATTGAAGTCAGTGATGGGAAATAGATTTTACGTTCGGTATTAAAAAAATACTATTTTAACTACAAGAGTGACAAATTTATTAGAACGAAAAGATTTTTTCGAGAGTTGCTTTACTCTGAAACTTAAAAACTCTGTCAACTTCCAACGGTTGTTCAAAAGCCAAGAAGTTTTTTTATTTTTAACTAAACAGAGGTAAGGTTAGGTTAATCTGGAAGCTAACATCGGCTCACTTGGAACCAAATTGAAGATTCCGTTTTGTTACCATGTGCCCATTACCGTACCATGGTCCTGGCAGCAGTTAGCTATTCAACTTTAAGGATTTTGTCCAGGTCGTACATTGAATCTCCTCCTAACAAGCCAAGAAAGCTTCTAATTATCGAATTCTTGACTAAGGCAAAGAAATTGTTCCGTAGACTCCTACTACTCTTCAACATTGCAACCTCTACAAAGATCATTATATGGAATTCTCATACTTTGAACATGTCTGCTAACAGCCCAACGGTAGTAATATCATATATAAGGTCCAACACATGCGTTCTAGGCAGCCTTATCAGCTACCACATCTGTTGGTAACCTTAATGTAGCCAGATCCTTCTGGTCCATGAACCCATGTAGTGATAACCGTCGAAAGTCGCGCTCTATCATCTAAATAATTGTGAGTTACACCTTAACGTCAAATTTTTTGCCCAATTTAATTTGACATTTCTTTGTTTCAGTGTTTGACAAATTCACCCATGGAGAGGTACATAATTGAGCAGCCCATTAAGATTGTTCAAGCCTTTTTCGCAAATGAGCGTTCAAGTCAAAATGCATTTTGTGCACTCCTTGACTTTTGTTCAGCATAATCATAAACATATGTGCTCACAATAAAGAGATTTATGCGCAAATTTCAGCTAATCGGGTCTGTAATAAATGTAAAAACATCTGTGCATTGTCTTCCATTTCGTTCTGCGGAAACATTGCTGATGATCGCGAAAGTGCGGCAAAAAAGCCGTCAACCTGGAATCGTCGTCGTGACCGACAATTGAACATCTACGAACATTACTAATGCAAGTTTTGAATAAAGATTTAAAATTACATGCCTACAAGGTTCAATTGATCTGAAGCCTACTGACCATTACAAACGTCGTCAATACGCCGAATAGTTAGTTGAGCAGACAGAAGTGAATGGTGACTTTACAGAAAAAATCATCTATAGCAACGATGCTGACTTTAAGCTCAGTGGATTCGTTAACAAGCAGAATTTCCGCATTTTGGCTAATGAGAATTCACGAGTGATTGTTGAAAAGTCGATGCATCCACTAAGAGTGACAGTTTGGTGCGGTTTAAGGGCAGCCAGCGTCATCGGGCCGTACGTACTGTTTCGAAACTGGTCAAGCCAAGTAGTTACCGTGAATGGTGCTCGTTATTGCAAGATGATAACGGACTTATTGTGGCCAAAAATTTAGAATGTGGACCTGGACAATGAAAAAGTGGACGTCAATAAGCCAAGAATAATTCAACAGCTAAATGATGAGATAATTCGAAACATTGGCTACATTTAACTTCAATTGCGTCACAGAGTCATTGAAAATATGTACTGACAGATAAAGGTATGCCAGCGAAATCGTGGCGAGCATTTGGCCAATATTTTGTTTCATAGATCCTTCTGTCATAATAAAATTGTTAGGATAATTCTCTAAAAATTTTTTGTCGTCCGTTTTGGTTGGACCATCCTCTATACAAAGAATTTTTTGTAATACCGGACAAAGGGATATCCGGCCCTATGAATATCCCGTAATACCGAACAAACCGGGCAGCTATGCTTCCGTTGCTACTCTTACCATATCAGAAACTTAAAATCGGTTAATATTCAGCTAAGCTACGAATTTATAAGTGTATGAACTCAAAATTCGGATATACCACTTTGGTCAAAAAATTCCCGGAATTTATTCAGAAAATTCAAAATACAAGTTTGTTGATTTAAATCTCTATTGCCCCCTTCAAATTAATCCCCATCGACTTATATACACTTATGCCAGCGCTTGATGTAATCCTCGAAACATTTTTTATATTCGGTTTTCAGTATGCCCATCAGTGGCTTCCTGCGATTTTTTCCATTATTTCCTTTCCGCAGCTGAAACGCTTTCCCGTGAGAATTGCCTTCTTATTTGACTGAAAACGATGTGGTTTTTTGGTCTCAGCTCATTTGGTGAATACCATTCACTTGGCTGATGTCTGGATTGCGTGCCGTACTTACAAAACCACGTCTCGTCTCCAGTAGTGATCCTTTTGATTAATGTGAGATCGGATTCAGCCTCGCAAGTCATATCCTTTGCTATCTCAACACGGTCTATTTTTTGCATGAAATTAAGGTCTTTTGGTACAAACTTTGCTGCCATCATTAAACAAAATGTTTTGGACAGATCCATAGGCAATGTTCAAGTCCTCCGCTATCCCTCTGATCGTTAATTTGCAGTTATTGACCAACATTTCTTTTTTCGATTAGCTCAAGACAACTTTTGAACTGCTCGTAACTGACCGTTTGCTTTAGCGAAACGTTGCGGAAACTCTCTCCCAACATTACCAGCTTTTGCGCACCATTAAATGCGTTCGTTGTTCGTTGTTGCAAATTTAAGTCCATTTCTAAAATTGCATAAAAATCGCCAACACACATAGAGATAGAAGTACTCGTGGTTACGTAGCTTTTGCAACGTAAATATCAACAACAGATGTACCAACTTAACAAAAAAATAAAACTCAAGTCTAAGCGATGGGACCACCACTAGGGGGTTATTCCGAGAACTTTTTTAACAAGCCGGTATTTCGAATATTTCCAAAAAGAAAGTTTTTCCATGTACTCCATAACGCCTGTCGACAAATAGTATCACTTCCCAGATATTTCAAATAACCGAGTTGCCAGAAGTACTAAAAATAAATAAAAATCGGAAAATATGCTGAAACAAATGGATATAAAAATTTAAGAAATAGCGAAACATTTGTGAGTGCTAAGGTATTTTTTTAAGTTAAATAGTAACCAAAAAAAGTACGATCGTATCAACTTTCCCATCACCAATTTAGGTCTGTTCATTCATTCATTACTTTGTCTGTGTGTTTTTGTTTTTTTTTTAATTTTATTTATAAGGAAATCATTTGGTTTTAAGGGTATTTATGTTGAAAACAGGATAAAAACTGGTAAATATTTAAGTCACTTTAATAATCAATTTTTTAGGCAATTTGCTTCAAAAGATTTCATTACTTAAAGCCTGTCAAGTGAATTCTTAGTGCTGATGGGATAAACGAATTTTATTAAGCTCCAATAAAGAAGCCTTTCGATCGGAGATTAAGTTTAGAAAAATCTTAAGAAAATTCTTTTACAGAACACAGTCATGTTTGATTGGAATTGGACATCCTAGACTTCGATATTCAGCCCTCACATATAATTTTTGTATAGTTGACATAAAGGTTAATCGGCACACGAAATTTATTTTTGTTTCCTAAAAGTCATAGAGCAAACCGAAGACAGTGATATCGCTACCTGCTAGTGTTACAAGATTTCAACACTAGTTGTCTTATTAGGATTACATGTCCTTGTGTTTCTTACACTTTTTCCGCTTTCAGAACAAAACAAACAAAAAATAAACCATCTCAAGACACATCAAATATGTCTGTGTGCTTCATTCATTCACTCATTTGTTCATTCATTTTCATTCATCATTTTCTCATCATTCGTCTCCAATGCCATCGCCATAAACAAGCAAATTCGCTGTAAATAATAAACAGAAAGAAGAAATAGTTGTCTATGTAGGCAGTGTTGAAATATACGCAGGCATCATCATTTTTCTTCTTCAACCTCTTCGTTTCTTCTGAACCATTCCCCTGGGAGAGTTCAAGGAATAGGTTTTAACAACAAGCAATAGCAACTGATTACAACACAAGCAATGGTGGCAACGGCGTTAGTTCGGGGAAAAAAGACAGAAACGGAAATTCATCTGTAAAAATCAACAAAAAATTTTTTATGCTGAAATTACTGGAAAAAACATGAGGCTTTTGTAAGTGACAAAACTACAACAACAACTCGAACCTCGAACTCCAATGAAGGAATACTTGTGGGACGTAATGAATAAATAACAGCAACAGCAGCAGCATAAAAGTGTATACAAACAGTTTTTTTTATAGAAGAACTAAACTGAACTGAACAGTAATATATCAGCAATAACAACAACAACAACAACAAACCCGGAAGACATCTTGACTTTTTCTTACAAGTCAACTTTGTTTGTTTTACAGAAAGTGTTTGTTTGCACATTTTCTCTAGATTTTTTTTCAATTTCTTATTTAAAACAAAATTAAAATAAAAATACTTAAATGCTAAAAGTAAGAAATTTTTTAATTTTACAGGGTGAGGCCAACAAAAAGTGGACACAGTAAAAATGTAACTATTTAGTAACTATTTAGTATAGAGTGCATAACTTAAAAGGTTAGGTTCACAACAGATGTTTAATCTTATAAGTTATATGAGATTTTTGAGGGTAAATATTTGCAATTGATTTTCACACTTTTTTCTTGCCTCGAAAACCGAATTGCTTTACTTATTCGATTTGCAAAAAACTTGCATTGACTGCTCACCCAACCTTATCCTGATTATAAAACATCAGTTTTAACATTAGAGAGATGTTTTATGCGGTTCAGAAGCAATGATTTCGATACAGAAGACAACTACCGTCTATGTGGGCATTACTCCACGATGATTGTTTTCAAAGTCAAGAGAAACTTACAAAATCATTAGGAGTCAGTTAGATAGTAGTTTCATCGGATAGCCAGGTACATGTCCAAATCACTTGGATCCTTATGCTGATCATACTGTGATGGCCAGAGAAAACGAACCAACCAAACGCATTCACAAGATAAGATAACCAGTTAACATCTGACTGTCAAGAAAATCAGACCCAATATATCTTTATCCTAACAACTCCTGCAGTAGTCATTGAAAGGCTGACCAAATGTCTTCGCATGCGTAGCGACTAACGAGTGCCCTATTATAATAGCCTATAAAAATGCACAGCCTACATTGCGTGATCTCTATAATATACTCCGATGGACCCCGATCTTATAGGGGCCATATTTGCGCCGATAGAGAGCAAGTGGATTCATCTTTTCACCGTAGCTGTGCCCTGTGTTCGACAAGTCTCGCCCCTTGGTAAAGTGGCATTCCGACCAGGTGGTCAGTCTGCTTATCGCTAATAAGAGGACCAATCCTAGCTAGTTCATTCTCTACGCAATTACCCGAGATGTCAGAGTGACACTTCACACAGATAATCTTCATTGCAGCCTGGCTGTCCGTACAGATCAGGAGATCCAGATTAAATACCCCGTAATCAATCCATCAGTGGGATGACGTAGTGGAAAGGTTAGATCGCACGTATAACAACATAAGCAGCTTAGGTTCGAACCCCAACAGAGGACATGATGAACAAAATTTAATTGTGGTTTCAAGTGTTTAATAAAGAAACTTCACTTCCGTCCAGACAATACCATCTAAAAAATAAAGAAGAAGCCGCTTGATCTCCCAGCTTAGCTACCTAAACACGCCACCTTACGGGACATAAAATTACAAAGCTAATTAAAGATTACCAACATCACTTGGCAAGACACTTCACCACTATACAATTATACGAAGGAGGGCCTTAGTGGATTCATCATCTACTTAGCTTGAAAAAATTAATGAAACTGAAATAAAGAAGCGGATTCCTTGTGGGAAACCAATATGTTATCTAGTGGAGTGACGGAAAAAATACATCAACCAGTGTACTGCCCACTTTATCACCGGGATCTCTTTCTGTAAAACATTAGGAGGCAATCAAGCAGCAATAGGATTCCTACAAGAGCAATAACTTTGGTAGTTTACTAGTTGAGGCCATAAAGCTAGGATCACACGACTGTCCCATATATACCAATATGACACAATTTCAATTGTGCTTTATTGCCGTTCAATATCAAAATTCTCCCAATTTATTCTGCGAAAAAAAAAATTTAATTTAAATATTGGTGTGTATTGTCAATCCGATTGCCGCAGTTGAAGGCATAAAGCTAGGATCACACGATTGTCGCAAATGTATCAATATGACACAATTTCAATTGTGCTTTATTGCCGCTCAATATCAAAATTATCCCAATTTATTCTGCGAAAAAAAAAATTTTAATTTAAAAATTGGTACGTATTGTCAACTTCGATTGCCGTACAAGAACACAATAATTATTGACGCATTTGTAATATTTTTGTTGCTTCATTATTACCCATTGGGCGGTCACACGATTAACATACCAATAATTGATTGCGTCAGTAGTGTGACCACAGCTCGGACAATCAGCCTAATCAAAGCCAAAGCACCAGCAAGGTCCCATCAATTAGGATAGGATTATATCGGGATATCTATACTGAATAAAATTTATTTGCTTGAAGCGCGCATTGGTCGAAGAACGCATGAAATATGTGACCAGACATGAAGCATATTTTGCAAGATCAGTTAAAAACTATGTAGTGATTGCGTAGTTTTGTCCCGCCAACTTTATATGTTTTACCGCAGCACAGGGTATCCAAGAATATTTTGACTTGTTCTTGACTTCAAAAAAATAAGCAGTTCTTTTGGCGCGCAAGCCATATGTTGCGACACAGGTCAATACTTTGAATGAATATATATTGAAGCAATGTTTCGGAATAAAAGTTCAAGATTTGGCAAAAATCTTACAATATTCATAACTTTAGAGATGAGGCACTGTTTTACTTATTTATTTATTTTTTTTTAATTGAGATTTGAAAATGAATTTAAAATTTGTTTGTATCCAATTGCAAACAAAATTTGCCTACAGTGCTATCAATCGACATGCCCTGTATTATTATTGGAACTAAAAATTAATGTTTTTCGACAAAAAAAAAAAAAAAAAAATAAGAGAGAAAAGACAAAGAGCGTGAGAGCATGGATGAATGAACGAGTAGTCAAAAATGTTTAAAGTTTATTTGTGTGAGGGATGGTAATGATGTTCATGTTCATGCTCACATTTACTCCTCATATACATTGTGAACTTATTTATGTCCTTACACACACACACACACTAAAGCATATGTTCTAATTTTTTCAACTTTTTTTTTTCTCTAAATACTTTTTCATTCAGAGGCCTATTTGTAGTCATATTTGCTGAAAATGTTTATTTTGCTTGTTTTGTATACTTTCATCACTCGTTTGTCTATGAAGATGAAGAAGCAACTTTTTAACACATTTTTTATTTTTAGAAAAAACAACAAAAAAACTTTACAAATTTTTCTTCCTGAATTTCTTTTTCCAATCTCGTAATATTTTGTTTGCCTTTTTTTAAGGAAAAAAATACAACAAATAACAACAACAAACTGTAAAGTAGGAAAGAAAAATCAACAACAAAACAAAAAAAATTTCAAATCAAAATAAAAAGTTAATCTTAAGCATTTATGTAAGGGAATGTGAACAAACAATATTTTGATGATGACTTATCACGACAATAATGTGATGAAAATATTAAAAACTTTTCACAGTTTACAGCAGAGATTTTTCACTTTATTTTCGTCTGTTCCAGTTCGTAGAGAACTTTTTAATAAAGATTTGTGTTCAAATTTGATGAGTGGATGGCAAAAAAAGAAAGAGATGAGATGACGTAATTTTAATAATATAGTACAAGTATTACAGTAGATCTAGACTTTTTTTTGGTGATGCTCTATTCTAAACTAAATGATTTTGATGGACCTCTGTCAGAGTTATTCGATAAGTAATATCTCGTGGCAGAACAATAGGCTACAAATAATGTAAAGCCTTTAAAGGTCTTAAGTCTTAAGTTATGATATTACAGTGTTAAGGTGAAATGCCTTTAAGAATTCAAAGTTTAATAGACGGAATATAATTAAATAAAAATGTATTTTTTCTTTTAAATAAATAGTTATTTATATAAACAATATATGAACAGATCAAAATAAATACAGCGTGAAGAGAGTTTGTTGGTTTGAACTCGGCGTAAAGAGAGTCTATAAGGAGTAAACTCCAGTTTAGTTGAAGCTAACTCAGTAAAGAGAGTTAAGTGTGGACAGCCTCTGGTTGAGAAGGTATACTCGAACCTAAGTTGTAACAACGATCAGGTTGGAAGATATTTATAAAAAAAAATCTGTCGAGTAATTGCTGTTGGTTACAAACTTTTAAACAGACTAAGTAACTAAGAATAAAAATTGTTATTGTTTGTAAAAAGGTTACAAAGGTTACAGTGGAAGAGAAAACTGTGTTAAGTAAAGCAGTTTAATTAAAAACCAAACACAAGATTTATTTATTTATTTATTTTAACTGCAGCCTACGAACTCATAAATACACGTTTTTAAATGGTAAAAACGTAACAACATTTACAGTCCCACTTGATCACTACATTCGATAATAACATCACCCTACAACGTCTGGCAAACATTTCTCTGATAAAACATTCGAAAACAGCTAATGGAAGCGAAACGAAAAAGAACTCATTGAGTACACTCGTCGCCCACTTTGTGGTAGGAAATATTTCGATCTTCAAAGTTTTCCTGTGATATCAACAGCCAACTTTTAGCAATATCTAAGGCTAATAGCTATAACGGCATTACGCAATAGTTCGAGACGTTATTTTATGTTTTTGACGTTATTTTTGCTTTTGCTGTTCAAAAGCAGAAATATAGTTATGTTAGTGAGAACATGAGAATGGATAATCTGCATTATTCGTATTTGCATAATTTAATTTTTTAAGTTTTATCGAAAAATATAAATAATCAAATAAAGAGAAAATCAGCATACACCCGCTACGCATGTTCATTCGTCGCAGTTTCAGTGGTTCTAAAAGCAACAACATAAGAGTATATGTGAATTGAGAAGAAACAAGAGTCCTATGAAATGAACAGCATTGCCTTATGCTCCATTAAGCATTTTGGTTCGACAAAAACTAGTGTTTAATACCATTTACAGTGAAGTTAACGAAAAAAATTAGTTTCTAGACTTCTCCGATTATAGTTCACTATTGTGAACATTTTTTGTTGTTTTAATTTACGATTGCTTATCAAATATTTTTGCTTCGAAAGTTCTTTGCTAATAGGGAACCATCAAGCGTGGTAATATTCATAAGCTCCAAGGGGTGATTTTCAAAACACCTGAACGAGGTTTCAACAATGATAAAAGTTATGTGTTGAAGAAACTATGACAGCGCTTCTGTCTAAAATAATTTTAAAGTGTTTAAAGGCACATTTCCAGAAGATCTAAACGAGGTTATGACAACGAGGACGTTGAAAAGCCCTAACGGAGATAATTTCAACGCCGAAGTTGTTTCTCTGAGAAAACGTTATTAGCAAAAGAAGAAGTTGCGATTGAGGCAAGGTCTAAAATCAAAGTAATAGTCAAAATAGCTTTAGATAAATTTTTGAAAAACCTGGAAGCCCCAAAGGAGTTTATCTTAGCGACGTATAGATCATAGCCATGTGTGCCGCTGTGGTAAGGTAGGTAAGACACCCGCCTACCAACCAGAAGGTCGTCGGTTCAGTACCAGGCCAGACCATCTTAAAAAAAGAAAAAGGTTTTTCGACAGCGGTATCACCCCATAAAAGCGGTATCACCTCATAAAATGAAAACTTCTCTAATGTATTTGACGTTCGGAGCCGGCGTTAAACTGTAGGCCCCTTTCAATGAGTTTAAAAATAGAATAGGGTGCAGCTCATTGATTTTGAGAAGTCCCCATGTTCCTTCATGGAATGTTATGGGAATTAATAAAAAATAATAGATCATTGGCAGTTGTTTCTCAGGGAAAAAGATATAGGCAGTATAGATTGGGCCTTATATGTGGTGTGTAATTAAAAATGGATTTACCTTTAGTTCCATAAAATGCGGTACTTCATTTAGAAGCCATAAGGGAGTATATGGTTCAATGCAATGAAATGAGATATAAGCACTTAAAGATTTTCCAGATATTAAAACTAAAAATATATATTTCTTCGAAAGGGAAGCCATTTCTTCATAATCTATCAATGAAGTGAAAATTTTGCTCGTTTTGTGATTTGACGATTTGATCTATCGACATATGAGCTTCAAAAGATTTTCCCAAAATTAAACATTAAAGATTGATATTTTATTTCAAAGAGAACACATTTTCCGATAACGTTCTGATGCAAAGAAAGTTAAGCCATTTTTCTGATTTGGCACTCAGTTCCGGAGAAAAAAACCTTTTTAAAAACTTTTCAGAAATTAAACTTATGCTAATGTAGCCTTCCCGCGTTGCTAGGAGCCATTGTGTTGTATACCTATAAAATGTATTCCTCACAAAAAAAATTTTAAGAATACATTAAAATTAATAATTTGTATTGACTACCAATTCATATACAACAAGTTCAGAAACTGTCATTCTAACCGTTCTCTAGACACACTAAAAACAAATTTTACTTTGTATTGGAAGTGTCACATTCACTTATTCAATTTCACTCATATTGAGGCTGATGAAGAAGATTAACAATGACATTATTTAGACCAAATTCAGAACCTTCTCTTATTACCGTTCCAAAGATATACAAAAATCAATATTCACTTTGTTATGGGAAGTGCCACTCCTACTTATACAATTTCGCCCACTATTTGATTGATGATTTGTATTGGTCACAAAGTTATTTAGGCCAAATTTGGAAACTCTTACTATTACCATTTTAAAGATATAGTGGCACAGTTGAACCAAAACTATCAGTGAAAGTACTCCTTTCCAAAACATGTATTGGTTTGAAGATCGGTTCAGTGGTTCTCGAGTTATAAAATGACGAACATAGGACAACTTATTTCTATAAGGGTGGGCAAATTTGTGGTTAGGAAGTTAATTGGCTTGAAAACAATTTTTTTTTTTGACAAATTCAGTTTTATTCATACCAAATATGGGAATTAATAATGGAATATGATGTCGGGCAAATGTCCACTTTTAGCACATCGGCAGACGTCCGCTCTTTTCACAAAACTTTGAACCATATTTTGCAACAAAGCTTAGCTTATCTCGTCAATGCAGCGAAAAATTTCATCTTTCAGAGTGTCAGTGTTTTGTGGTTTGTTCACGTAAGCCCGGTCTTTCAAATAGTCCCAGAAAAAATAATCCAGTGGCGTTGAATTACAAGAACGAGGCAGAAAATTGATATCGCCAAATCGAGAATTACGCGACATGGAAATTTCTCATGCAATAGCTGAATTGTTTGGTTGGCTGTGTGGCTTGTTGCACCGTCCTGCTGAAACCAAAGGTCACTGATGTCAACATTAGCTAATGGTGGCCACAAAAAGTTGATTTGGGTTAGATAGCGCATAGAATTCACGGTGAGGGCATTTCCTTGCTCATTTTCGGAACAATGCGGGCCGATGATGCCGCCTAATCACAAAACATACCATACGGGCACTGGTCAGTTTCTTTGGATGTAATGGTTTTTCGAGGACTGATTGTGGATTTCGTGAGCCACATATGTGACAATTGTTGTTTGCTTATATAACCGACTAATTGAAAATTAGCCCCATTACTAAACATGATTTTGTTGAAATATGCGTTGTTTTCGTTTAGTTTTCCAAACAGTAAATTTTCACAATTAAAATTCTTTGTTCAAGAGTGCAGCGTTCCATAGTTAAAACTTCCCTATTTTTAACTAAATTAGTGTCAAAGGTTGACAGCTCAAGTTTTGACATTTCATCATTTGACAGCCAATTTACTTCCTAACCTCAAATTTTCCCACCCTGTATACAGATTTTATTCGGAAGAATAGCCATTTTTTAATAATCTTTTAATAAAATGAAATATGAATAACTTCCGGGAATGGGGGTTAATACAGTATTAATTAAACACCACATGTCAGGTGTAGCCAATTAAAAGCTCTTCAGCCTTTGAATTTTTCCCTAAGACAACTGGGTAAGGATCTACTCCCATAGGGCTTCCCAACGACATATCGGACTCATATTCAAGTCTTCTAGAAACGGATAAAAAATATCTTTGAATTGCACACCTCATGTCAGTACGGGCCTATTTAAAAACTTTTCTGCCTCTTATTTTTTCCCTGAGAAACAACTGATTATGATCTATACGCAACATTGCAATCAGCAGAACATTGAGTAATTGCATATTAGATGTGAGGAATATGAGAGAAACAGATTGCAATGGTGAGCATTAGTAATTGAAGAGCTAAAGATTAGAGTTGATGTTACCCATTCCATCAAGCCTTACACACAAGAAAAGATTTGACACACAAAAAATGAAAAATTCGAGATACAGGGATAGCTATTCCAGCGCTCTTTCAATTGTATATGCCAGCGCTCATTTGAGCTGCACACTGGTGAGACAAAACCTTGTCAATTATGTAGGGAATATCATTCGGTTCAATAATACGGAAAGAGGGATTATTGGACCACATATGGAGCCTAGTTTAGGAAGGGAAGGGTTGCAAAAGCAACTTGGACAGAGCCAACACTCACAGCTTAAAGTGCATACTCCAAAATGAATATAATCTATGAAAATAAGAAAAAGAAAAGCAGCATATTCAGGAACAAAAGTTCCTGGGCAGAAAAGTTGGCAAAGGAAGCTCGGTCCGTATCAGAGATGCACTGATGTCCGAATATTAAAACTGACATTTTTAAAAAAGTTTTTATCTGGCAACTCTGATATGAAATAATAATGATTTTCGTATGCTTTGTAGGATCTGATAACCATCCATACCAATGATGCATCGTTTAGAGCGTTTATTGCAATGAAACTCCACACCGCTTAAGTAGCTTGTACCAGCGTTTTAGTCCAAATCATAGACACGAACGAGCTGCGTCCAAAAATCTAGGAAAAATAATCTATTCCCGAATCTGCCAATAACCTTGGTAGCAAATTTATTATAAAATTCTAGCTCCAACAGATTAGCAACACGATCGTGATGCTCTGCACTGTGTTTTAAGGCTGCGCCATATAAAAAATAACATATGATTGAGGTAAATACAATGTAAAATAACCGACAACGAACCTGTAATCTACAGAATCATCCGCAAGACTTGTGACAATCGCTTTACATCATGAATACATAATGCTATGTTCGCACGAGACTTCGGATTACTTTGTTCTCTGTTTGTATTACTTATTTGGATTCTCCCATTCGCAAGGCACCTTTTAACTGCTAGCATATGAAGTCAATGCAGCGAGCGGCCATTGTTTTTTTTTTTGTTGTATTTGTTTCGTTTATTTTATTTTTTGTTTATTTTTTGTGCTTGACAGCATACTTTAGGGAAGTCATTTTAATAACTTTTTAACGTTAAATCTGTAATAAAAACATTTAAATAAAAAGCTTAAAAGTATGCCAAAGTCTATTGATCTAAGTTTCGTAAAAGTTAGAGATGACACTGATTTTGAAATAATACACGGAGTAATAGAAATAGAATTTCTTACAATTTGAGTGATTCTCTCTCAAGATTTTGTATGGAAATCTATGTAGTCAAGCTCATTAAGCTCAACCCCCGATTGTGTTATAAATAACAGAGCCAATGGCGAACAGAGTCGTGCAAAAATAGCATAAGTTAGGGCAGATATATGCCCTCATATATAGGGCGTTTTTTATAGACGTAAAGAACTTTAAGTTGCAATAAAACTACGATGGATTATGCGATTGACATGCACTTTATTTATCCGAAAAACAAACTTGTGGCATTACATTTAAGTTATGATTTCTGGCATATGACCATCACGGCTGGCGCGGATGGACGTCCAATTTTCAATGACTTTTTCCAACATTTGTGGCCGTATATCGGCAATAACACGGCGAATGTTGTCTTAAAAATGGTCAAGCGTTTGTGGCTTTACCGCATAGACCAATAACTTTACATAGCCCCACAGAAAGTGGTCTAGCGGTGTTAAATCACAAGATCTTGGAGGCCAATTGACAGGTCCAAAACGTGAAATTAGACGGTCACCAAACGTGTCTTTCAATAAATCTATTGTGACACGAGCTGTGTGACATGTTGCGCCGTCTTGTTGAAGCCACATCTTCCGGACATCGTGGTTACTCAATTCAGGAATGAAAAAGTTAGTAATCATGGCTCTTTACCGATCACCATTGACTGTAACGTTCTGGCCACCATCGTTTCTGAAAAAGTACGGACCAATGATTCCACTAGCCCATAAAGCGCACCAAACAGTCAGTTTTTCTAGATGTAACGGTGTTTCCACATACACTTGAGGATTACCTTCACTCCAAATGCGGCAGTTTTGTTTGTTGAGGTAGCCATTCAACCAGAAGTGCCCTTCATCGCTAAACAAAATTCGCTTATGAAAATCGGGAACTATTCGGCACTATTTATAAGCGTTGTTTAGGCACGAGTCTATTCGTGATGAATTACCAAACATAACTGAGAATAAATCACTTGACAGCTGTTAAATCGGTCGCCATCTTGAAAAGTAATGCCAACTTATTAAAATGTTTTTTTTTATGAAAAACGAAACCAATTTGGATTATTCTTTAAATTAAATTAAAATTGCTTTCCTTTTGACTAACTCAGTATAATAGTTTTATAAAATATTTTCTTTTTTTTAAACTTTTTTTTATATCCGCTAAGCCACGGAATAAATATGGAAAAACTTGTTTTTTTACGAAAAAATAATATCGATATTTTCTTCAATATGCCACAAAATTTAATATTTTATCTCAATTTGTAATACTCTTCTATCTCCTGGATTAAATTCTAGAACCATGCCACCCTTAAACTCCAGTAGTTTGAACAAAAACTAACAATGTAAGCAGAGCTTCTACTCGTAGAATTCCTTTTTCTATTGATGCTTTTTGTCTTTCTTCGATGCTTTTTTTTCATTTAAAATTTATAACTTTTACTCTAATGATGCTTTATTTTATACAGAAACAACAATTCCTTTAAATCCCAGCTTTTGTCTCTGATATGCTCTGGTGCGGTAAGTGTAGGAGGAGGTTAGAGACTAATAAAATCAAAGCAAGAAAGAAGGAAAAGAAGGAACTGCTTATCCATTGTTTACTTGCAGCACATACACAGTTTCAACTCCATCAATAACAACAAACAAACAAACAATCCAGATGTTGTCAACATCAGCAATGGCTGCTTCACAAAAACACACCTGCACACACACTACATGCATGGAGTTTATGTTGCCTCATATCTGTATGCAAGTGTGTGTCACAAACTTGTAACGGCAATAGAAAACGAAAAACAGTTCGGAAGCGGCAAAAAGTTGTTTTCGTTTTTATTGAACATCTATTGAGTGAGTAGAAAAAGGAGTATGTGAAAAGGTGGCAAGAGAAAAATGGGGAGGGGCAGGCGGTAAAAGCATAATATTGTTGCAGTTGCAACACATACAAAAAAGCAGACTCTTTTCCTACTTCACTCGCTGATATTTGGTTGGTTGACTACTTGGTTGACTGTCTGGTTGAGTTGCTTGATATAGAAGTGATTTTTAAAACACGTCAACTGCTGAGCTCCACGGTAATAAATTGTATGTAAAACAACATCAACAAAAACAAACATATAGGATTTCCTTGTTGTTGCTCTTTTTGTTTTTTGTCGAAAACAAAAAGAAAAAAAATCTTTTCAAATATTTCAAAAGCAGCATCGAAAAAACAGTGTAACGTAATAAAGTTATCGAAAATATTGCATTAATTTTAAAAGGGAACTGCTGGCGAAAAAAACTAAAATGTTTTTCTCCATTAAATTATTTGCAACGTTTTTTTATGGAAAAATATTTTCTGTTTTTTATTTGTCAGGGGAATATATGTATGTAATACACACATATTTTGTCAGAGGAAGTTAAGAACAGAGATTTCAAAAAATAACTGTATTTAAGAGACTTAATTTATAATATTTTAAGGTTATTAGGTAAAAATGTGCTTTCCACCCAAAGTGTTCATGATTTAAGATGTACCCAGAAAACGTCTAAGCATAAAGAAAAATCCTTTTATTCTACTACGCATCCTAGATACCTGCTCATGTTTTTGCCAACGAAAATGCACGTTGGGCTGAGCTTAACGATTTCTTTAGGCATTTTAACTGGAAAATTTGTCGTAGAAAAAATGGTCGTGAATATAGTAAATGGATGTATACATTCCATCCAAAAAGCTTCGATTAAATCAAGAAATAAATTTTGATTCAATCAGACGTACAGACTAGCAGTCAATAAATGCACACATACTGATTCGCTACGCAAGCAGGCGCGATTTCGTTTTTTCAAAAACCGGTTTTCGAATAATCCGAAAAGTAGCAATTTTTAATTAACCGGTTTTCGGTTAATAATTATTCAAATAACTGGCTTACCGGTTCTTTTATTTCACTAAAATTGTTCTTCAGTCTTGAAGCGCAGAGCTGGATGACGTCGTTTTTAAATAAGCAGAAGCTAACGGAGCGCTTAAAATTGAAATGGCAACCAGTACTAACAATAATTCTAAGAAATCTGCGCAAAGTACTGAAAGTTGTTTAAGTTTCGAACAGCAGCTACTCAAAGTACTACGTTTTTGTTGTTGTTGTATTACTTGGTAGAGATTTAAATTAAAGTTTTGTTGTTATAATTATAATTTATAATGCACGACTTTAAGCCTGTCATTGCTTTGAATTTGTAGGCCCAACATAAATTATCAATCAAAAATTAACCCGATAGGCTACTGAATAGCATGCTAATCTATTAATGGAAAGGTCGCGTGTTCGGTTACCATTAGAAATCATGTTCTTTTACACTACACCCAGCATTTCGTGTTAGTCACTCTGCTCGTTATAATTATAGCACAATTTTTAATTCTATTTCAAATTACAATACCAGGTGTACCGGTATGAAATGAGCGTCAAGATACAAATGTTCCCATAGGAACATTTATTATGAACGAAACTTATTTTTTTGCGTTGGCAATGACATTTGTCCGACATATTCAGTATATTATAGCAAATCAGTGAAAAAACACCGTCATATAGTATTTTTTCATCGTGTTAAAGATGGCGAATTTTACAACAGAAAATGATAATTTGCGGAAAACATTAATTTTTTGTTTTCATTTGAAAAAAAGTACCGCAGAGTCGCATCTAATGCTTGTAGAAGCATACGGTGATCACGCTCTATCAGAAGCAACATTTTAAATATGGTTTCGACAGTTCAGAGATAACGATTTTTATGTGAGAAATGAAGAAGTTGGAAGGCCGTCAAAAAAGGTTCAAAACGCCGAATTGTAAACAATATGAGCTGAAGATCATACCTTGAGTCAGAAACAAATGACGGAAATGTTAAACAATTCATTTCTGACCGTCTAAGAGCTATGGGAAAGATCTAAAAGTCCGGAAAATGGGTGCCACTTGAATTGAATGACAGACAGATGGAAAACCGAAAAACCACTTGTGAAAATTTGCTGCAAACATACGATAGGAAACCGATGTTGCATCGAATCGTTAGTAGCGATGAAAAATGGATTTATTTTCAGAATCCTAGATGCAAAAAAAGTGGGTTAATCCTGGACAATTACCAACTTCGGCTGCAAAACCAGATCGATAGGCAGGAGGACAATGCTGTGTTTCTGGTAGGACCAGACAGATGTGGTGCACCTCGTACTCCTAAAACCTGGTGAAACTACTAATACAGATCGCTACAGACAACAAATTATCACTTTTAGCCATGCATTGATCGAAGAACGATCAGAATGGGTCACAAGACACGGCAAGGTAAGCTTGCAATATGACAATACACCTGCACACAAAGCAAAACCGATTCAGAATACAATCAAAGCATTAGGCTGGGAGCTACTACCCACCTGCCGTATTCACCAAACTCTTGTTTTCATTGATGGGACACTCATTGACTAAGCAGCAGTTCGATTTCTACAAGGTGAACAGTCTTATTGGCGTGGAATCCACAAATTGCCTGAAAAATGGGAAAAATATTTAGTCAGCAATGGCCAATACCTTAAATGATAATAATTTTTAACACTATCAGCCAGTGTGAACTCCAGCTAATTCGGGCTGGAAGTAAGTAATCTTAGTTTATAAAATGCAAACAAAATGTAAATTATGACCAAACGTAACATTCTTTCTCTCAAACTTTATTTGTCTTCCTCTTTCCAATCGCATATGCCACAGGGATTTCTCGCTTAAATTTCGCTTATAATTTTTCAAAAGATTTATTTTCATTGTCGGTGCTAGACAAGCGAAATATTAATCAATTTCTAGTCTGCCGAAGCCGCCGACATCAGCAATTTTTCAGAGAGAAAAAACGTTTATTAAAAATGAAGGGCATTTTTTATTTTGCTGGGAATAGAAACAGCAGCCATAAATAAAGAAATAAAAGAGCTGTTCGTGTTTCAAATGCCCCTTTTCCTTTATGTGTATTTTTTTAATTTTTTTTAAATTTCGGGGCATTATCAATAACTCCATTTTCCACAAAAAAAGTAATAAATTTTTGTTGTCAGATGGTGGACAGAGGCTTAAAAGGCATTTCATTTAAGAAAATATTTACTTCACTTGAAAAATACTTGTCATACTTTACTACTTGCAAAAAAATATCAATATTTATTGATGGAAAATACGTATAAAAAATATTTTTACCTCAACCATTTACTTGCCACACACAACGTATTGCCGCAAAAGGAAAAAAATATTTATTAAGCAGAACTCTGTTTTAGCATTCTATGTGCTATGTGGCAAGTAATAGACCACTTCAGTTAACAGAAAACAATTGGCGAAACAATAACAAAAAATTGCATAAAATGTTTTATAAAATATTTACAGTTTTTATACACTTTATATGCCAAAATACGAATAAAAGAATAACCGAATGAATGAATGAAACGAATAAATATTTCAGATGAAAGATGAAAAAGCCCATCAACAACATAATGCAAATGGTTTTCGTTTTTTTCTCTCTTCTTCTTTTCTCGTTTAATGGTATTCCCATGTGATTCATGGGAATATGACGATATGATGATGCTATAAAATAAATGGTATAAAATATAAAATAAAATAAAATAAAACAGAAATAAATAAAATCAATTTGAAAATATATTTTTTATTTTTTATTTTATTTCAGTTGTTCAAAGAATTGTGATGCTTTCACTTCACCATTTATTTATATGAGACATGAATAAATGAAAAGGTCTAACCACGTGAGAAATTTATCGATAATTTTTTTTTTTCGAAGAATTATTATTTAATATTTTTGCAAAGAAAAAATTATTTAAATTTAACAAAAAAATTTAATGAAATTAAATACAATCCTCAGGCGTATGTGTGGTAAGTATGGCAGAAATATTAATCACACGCACAATAAGGGAAATTAATAAGACACAAACAACCTTATCTAGCAAAGATATATAGTTCCGTTAAGACACTGCCCAGGTTCACACATATGTAGCCACTAAGGCAAAAAATGAAATTGGCTATATACACTCATAACTCTTTATAGACATACGAGGGCGGATAGATATTGAAGCTACCTAAGTAGGAAAAAACATTTTTTTTTTTCAAAAACCATTCATTTCTCAACATAGTCTCCTTTTAGCTCAATACACTTAGTAAGACGATTTTCCAACTTCTTTATATCATCTGAATAATACGATTTTGGGAACTCCTCAAAATACGCATTAGTTTCGGTAATCCCTTCTTCGTTTGAGATGAATCTTTTTCCTGCGAGCCATTTTTTCAAGTTTAAAAACAGATAAAAGTCACTAGGGGCTAAACCTGGACTATAAGTTGGATGATCAACCAATTCGAAGTGGGTTTCTCGTAGTTTTAGCATCGTATCTAATGCTGTGTGAACCGGTTCGTTGTCTTGAAGAAAGAACACTTTTTTCTTGTTTTAATCTGCTCGTTTTTCCTTGATTGCATCAACCAATTGATCCAATAATGCACGATAATACTCTCCTGTGATTGTGGATCCCTTTTCAGGATAATCGATGAGCAATATTCCGTGTGCATCCCAAAATACAGTGGCCATAGCCTTGCCAGCCGATTTCGTTGTTTTCGCCTTCTTCGGGACACTTTCACCAGCTTCCACCCATTGCTCCGATTGATTTTTGGTTTCAGGTGTGTAGTGGTGGACCCACGTTTCATCAACAGTTATTAATCTACGCCAAAAATCAGCAGGATTATGCTTTATCATGTCCAAACACCGCTGTGAAGTGATCTGTCGAACTCGTTTTTGTGCAACACTGAGCAAACGCGGCACCCATCCTGCTGATAGCTTTTTCATATGCAAATGTTCATGTAAAAATGTGGAACACACGTTCATATGATATGTTTACCATTTCAGCAATCTCACGTATTTTGACACGGCGATCATTCATAACGATATGGAGGATTTTCTTGATATTTTCTTCAGTAACCACCTCTTTTGGTCTTCCTTTTAGCCGCATTTAAATTCAGCAATCCAATATTTTACCATTTTATCTGACGGAGCAGATTCGCCGTAATGTTTATCAAGCTTTTCTTTTGTCTCTTTCGCCGTTTTATCTTTCAAATAATAGTGTTTAATCACTACACGAAATTCACTTTTTTCCATTTTCCAAGAAACACTAAAGTTGGTTACTTCAAACGACTACAACAAATAAACTAATCGATGAATTTGGCTAAAATTTTAACAGCTGACGTTTGACAGATCGTAATTCCTAAGAAAGAAAAAGTCTTTGTGCTTGTGCTGCCATCTAGCGCTATGTAGCTTCAATGTCACTCCAAGACCGAATGAAAAACATTAAGTCGATCGGTTTATTAACGACTTATTGAGGAAGTAAAAAATGCCGTAGTAAAACTAAAGAGATGGGTAGAGACTTATGATTTTCGAACAGAAATCGAACATAGGTATTCCGATTGTCCCGGTTAGGCTAGATATTCTCCGATCAATGTATAAAGAGGCTCAATTTCGTTGTCGGCATGAGGGGACATGCTGTATCGCTAGACCGACCTTGGATTGCATGACAAATCCCTCGCACTTTTGCGGTTCTCAACGGGCCATAGCCTCATTGATAGGCATGATAATTGACATTTCCTCTCATGATCTTCGCAGTAGCTGCGGCTCTGCGGTGGAGACCGTCTTTCACCTCATGTATCAACGCCCAGCCCTTACCATTAGACGATAGAGGTTCATGGCCTTTATTGTCATCTTTGCCTAAACTCTTTAAGGTGAAGGTTACCGCAATAACGAGATTAACTATTTTGGAGAAAATGGTCTCCTATGGAAACTGTTTTATCCCTGGGTGGATCACAATGGGCCTAAGTGGTACTCCATCTTTCTAGGAGGGTGGGCAACCAAAGTTAACGTAATGAATGAATGAAGCTGTGTGCGAAGGCACCATTCTTCTCGATCTACTGTTATCAGTACTCTTACTTGATACAATCATGGAAAACAGAAAATGTTTGTAAGGCACAGAAAAGGGGTTTAAAATTCAAGATCCTAAAAAAGGCGACCGAAAAGATTATGATGACTGGAGGATGATTACTGAATTTGTTGTATAAAGTACAAGCAGCTATAAGAAATAAAAGATTCTAATTCGTGAATAGCTCTCTGAGTATTGCACAACCCCGGAGCTGCCTCGATAAAACAAATATTATACGTAAATTTATTGAACATTGTATTAAATGGTGAGTTCCATTGTATCAACTATTCATTGGTTTTTACTCAGTGTGGTCAGAGACCCATTTTTAATATTGGATTTCATGCTTTTGGATCTGTTCTTTGGTAGAAGATTGAAGGTTAAATTCCTATACGGGGATTATTAGTCAAATGGAACCTTAGTTCGAAGTGAGTTTCATCTAAACTGATGTTCATGGACCCAACCGAGACTTGTCGATCCCACTTGGAACAAGAGAATGCTCAGAGGGAACTTCGCCACTCTTGGACAGCGATCAATTCGCATTTTGGGTGTCGCCCTGAGGCTCTCAAATGTGGCAGGTCAGACTTGAAATTCCTAACGAAGTTTCTTACGGGCCATTGTAGACTAAACGCACATTTGAAGGGGGTGGCGGTCACAGATGTAGATACTTATAGACTATGCTCATAGGCATTAGAGACAGCGAAACACATATTGTGTGCATGTGGGGATCGCAATAGGTTTAGGTAGATATGTTTAGGTAGACATAGGATCTCATTGGGTGACAGCAAAAAGATGAAAAAAGATTATTGGCAAAAATAAATTATTTCCAGAATAAGAAAAACCACGATCAGGCGAATAATGTTCGAATGTGAACTTTCCTCAGGTATATGATTTCACATTGGTTGAGAAGAAAAAAGGGAATATATTCCCTATAATTGAATAAACGCCATCTATAATTGGAATTTAAAAAAAAAAAAAACAAGGAAATATTTGAAGGTAAAAATGTTCATAATACTGGTGATATGTTTCACAAGCCTTTGATAAGGCCTGGCATAAAACTCTACCTAAACCTATTTTAATGACAAGTATAACATGTAAGAGCTTCTGTCATATACTAAACATATTCTTCTAATTTAAAAAAACGTTTCGTTTTTTTATTTTGCTTTAATTTTAAGTTATAAACAAGATCCATAAACGAAATTTGCGTGTTCTTAGAAGACAAGCAAGCAATTCTTTAAAAATTTGAAAAATGTCTACTGTATCAACAAATAAAAACAAACAAAAAATATTTTTTATTTTTATTCTTATTTTTCAAGATTTTATTATTATTGTTAAATAACAAGTTATTTTTCTCTGTCCTTGCTGCATAAAATTCGTGTATGTTTTCTTTAATAAAATTTTCTTCTCTTTTTTGTGAATTTTTCAGTCGAAAAAATGACGATAAAATGGCGACAGAAATACAAAAACAGAAAATGTTTGCAATTTCAACAACAACAACAACAACAAAGTCAACCATGTCAAAAGGAGCCAAGAAATATTGTTGCAACTCTAATAATTCCAACAACAAAAACAACATCAACAGTGGCAAAAACGACAGCAATAGATTACAATAACCAAGAGAATAACAATAAAAAGCAGAGCAACAGAAGAAGTTGCAACACAAATAAAACACAGAGTAGCAGTCGCAGTAGTAGTTGTAATAGTGGTAGTAGTACTTGCAACATTAATAAAAAGTATGTTGAAGACGACGATGTGGCAAACATGAGCAATTTAACTAATGGTTTTAAAGTGCAACAACAACAAATACCACCGCCAATACCACAAAAGGAACACAAAAAGTCTTTTAAGAATTATTTTTCGAAAACAACTTTAGCCACCAACACCAGCAACACCTCCAACCACATTGCTACAGACACATATGATTGCATAAGTTATACAAAGAAAACAATAGTAGCGAAACAACAACAGCAAGTAAAAGAACAAAAACCTCAGTTGGTGGCATATAAGGAAACAGAAAATAAGGACCAACAGCAGCAGCAACAACATGAATTGCATAAGGATTTAATATTAAGTCTACTACGTGCACCACCATCAATGGTGGCATTAGAAAATGCAATAACAATAAAACGGCGCCACACACAACAATTAAAAAAGCAATACCCAAAAAACAACAACAACAACAACAACAATAGTAGTAGTAGAAGTTGCAATATTGACAATATCAACAGCCGTTGCTTGCATAAACCAAGTTGGTGTAGCTCAAATTTAACACCAGCAATAGCAACAACATCGACGACGACGACGACCATTGACACTTTATTAACTCCCTTATTGTATACTGCCACAAATGTACTGCAAACCGAAAAAACAAAAACAGCAAAAGCAACAGCAACGGCAACAACCTCAACAGTATTGTTTGAAACAAAAGCTGCAACAATAATGGATTGTGATATTCAACGAAAATCGAGAGTTAGTGTTGATTCTTTGCATACGAAATCAACACTTGCCACAAACATTGCCACAACACTAACAACAACAATGATGACATACCACAAACTGCCAACATTTTTTATATTATTCATTTGTTTATTTGCCACAATCGCAACAACAACAACAATACAAGCAACATCATCAGCATCATCATTCACATTGCCGTTGTCATCGTTCTCGTCCAATACTGCATTTGCAACACTTAATAACTCCTCAATACAGCCGCAAGAATCACCTGTAGTAGCTGCTGTATCATCATCATTGTCATCCTCCTCGTCATCGTCGTTGTCATCATCATCGTCGTTAACGCCTGATCTCACTGCCAAATCACTACCAATGCTGGCCTCTACTATACCACAATGCACCCTCTCCGAATACAGTTGTACAAATGGCCGCTGTGTGCCCTTAAGCAAATACTGCAACAACATCAATGACTGTGGCGATGGCAGTGATGAACCACGATTTTGCACACGTAAGTATACAATGAAAGAAAAACAAATTTAAAATACCAAAAGAGAGATACATATGTATAGAGACCATATTTAAGCCAAAGCTCCAGAAAACACTACTACCATATGTAGTAAATAACTGAATATCTGTTTGTTTTTAAGTTTATATAGGCTTCTCCTCTTCTACCTGTTCACTTTGTAATCACAATGATGGTGATAGTGCAGTTTAATACACACCAATATGCTGTGATATTCATTTCAAGATGATTTGAGTAAGGAACGATTTTCTCTAGGAAATTTAAGCTTTACAAAATTTATCGATAACACCTAATGTTTATATTACCTTAACATGATAACACTAATTCATATATAAAAAAAAAAAAAAATTATCGATGAAACAATATCTCTTTTTAGAATACTAATAGAACATTTCAATATTTTGAAAATTTATCGATAACATTTAATTTCCATACTAGATTAGGAAATTTATCGACTAACATTATATAAAAAACTAAGTTTTTATCGATAACATAAATTTCGTTTTAAAACTTATCAGAACCAATAAATTTTTGTAGATAACATTAAGGTACTGAATGAAAATTTTCGATTAGGTGAATTTATCGATAACATTGAATTATTTCAAATAATTTATCGATAGAGGCAATTTTCTTTAGAATACCAATAAAAAGTTTTAATAATTTTGAGCAAACTTGTCGATAACTCTTAAATTATATACCACATTAACACGATAACACCAAAAAATTTTATCAAATTTATCAACTGAAACAATTTTTTGAAGAATAGTAATAAAAAATTTAAATAATATATCGAAAATTTTTCGATATCATTTAATTTATATACTAGTTTTACAGATAACACTAATTTTGTAACAAAAATTATCGATAACAGTGGGAAAAATAGCGACTGAAGCAGTTTGCTGCAGAATACACACATAAAATTGTAAACTTTTATAGCAACTATTTTAATAACACAAAATTTCTAAGACAGACTTATCGATAACACTTATTTTCTATACGGAATTAATCGATAAAAATAGCTGTTTCTAAAAAGTTTATCAAGAGCAACAATTTTCCATCGAATTTTTATAAAAAATTAATTTTCTTTTCAATATTTTTCGATACCATCAAACTTCTAGAAACTATTTATCAACTAGATTTATATCCAACATGAAACTCATTCATAACATTAACTAATTCTGGAAAATTTATAACTATTTTGCGCCAAAATTTTTAGGCAGTTTATCCATTGAAAAAAATTGTTCGCAGAATATCTAAAACACGTTTTTATTTGTATACACAATTTATCGATAATACTAAGCTTCTGTATAAATATTTAACGATTACACTTATGTTTTACACGAAATTATTCGATATCATGAACTATTTTTAGAAAATTTGTCGACAGAAACAATTTTCTGTAGAATACTAACATTAATTTTCTTAAGAAAATATCGATAATATACTTATCGATTTTTTTAATATTTTACACGAAATTAATCAATAACATTAATTATTTTTAGAAAATTTAGAAACAAGACAGAAACAATTTTCTGTCGAATATTTGTATAAAACTTTAATTTTTTTAATTTTTCGATAACACCAAGCTTCTAACAAGTATTTATCGATTACATTTGTTTACAAAGCGAAATGAATCAACAATCTTAACTAGTTTTGGGAAAATTTTTAACCGTTTTCTTATTTAGGCAAATTATTCACCGTAAAAATATTTCCGTAGAATATTTATAAACACGCTCTACTTTTATATAGAAAACATATCGATAGCACTAAACATCTGTAAAACATTTATCGATTACATTAATTTTTCACACAAAATTACTCGATAACATGAACTATTTTTTGAAAATACATCCACAGAATACTATAATAAAACTTTTAATTTTCTTAAGAAAATATCGATATCAATAAACGTCGATTATGCACTTATCGATTACATTATTCTTCTGCGTAATTTTACGAAGAAGTTTATTAACAAAAACAATTTTGCGCTAAATACTTACAATAAAACTTTAATTTTCTATAGAAAATTAATCGATAACACTAAGTTTCTATAAAAACATACGGATTACATTGATTTTGTACACGAAACTATTCAAAATTTTGCTTATGATCTCAGAAGCAAAGAATTTAAAAATAATTTTTTCATTTGCGAAATATTTTTATAAAGCTTCTACTGAGTACTTGTCGATTACATTAATTTTTTACATAGAATTATTCGATAACATGAACTATTTTTAGACAATTCATCCACAGAAAAAAATTTCCGCCGAATACTTTCAAAAAACTTTAATTTTCTATAGAGAATTTATTGATCACACTTAGCTTCGATAAAATACATATCTAATACATTAATTTTTTATACGAAATTAATCGATAACAGTTTTAAGAAAATTTATATATATAACAATCTTCCACTGATTACAAAAATATATCGCTTACATTCTTTTTTATGCAAAATTTATCGATAACATTAATTTTATTGAAAAAAATATGTCTATATAAAAAAAAATTCTAGAGAAGTTAAAAAGAATTTCATTTTTTATGGAAAATTTATCGATATCACTTGCATTTACTCCTTATTCAAAATAATGCCGATAACAATTTGTCGACAGAAAGAAGTTTCTGTAGAAAGTTTATCAACTTTTGAAGAAACAAATAACTCCATAAGTTTTGTAGCAAAAATATTGAAATATATTTGTTATCGATAAATGTTCTTATTAGAAAATATTAAAACTTGTTTTTTTTTTTTGTCAAAGCATACTCAAATTTCATAAAGTGTTTCTCTTTGCACAAAACTTATTACATTTCAGTTTTCATTTTAAATCTCTCTTTTTCTCTCTCCCGCTGTCTGTTTGCAAAATTTCCATCCAACGAGCACATATTTTCACTTCAAAACTAAACATATAAGTGGTCGTTTAAATGGAATTCGATCACAAATGAAGTCATAATGGGTACGGGCGTTTATATTGCCTCTAATTAATAGAAACCAATTTTTGTGTTTGAATACGAATGATAACAAACAAAAAAGTGATTATTTTGGAAATTTATTCGCGCATTTTAGCACAATACGAGTACATTGTAGCTTAACGGTGGCAAAAAGTTGATTTGGATTATTCATTTATGGTTTATTGGTAGATGAGGTCGAAAAAACTTAATTATTTTGAATTCAATAATGATTGAAATGTTGAAATAATGAAATTTTGTTTTATTTTAATAATAATTTATAGTTGGAGTTATTAAATATTAACTACAGTTCGAGTGATAGGTATTCGTAATAGAAATTTTGTAAAATCTTTATTGGGCTTGCAGTGTTGCGAATATTCGCATTTGCAATAAATTCGCTTATTTCAGACAATCTTTGTGAATATTTGAAGCGAATACTTAATATGATATGGCAACTTATGTTTACATAAAATTTAATATCAAACGTCAAAAACACGAAAATTATTTAAAGTAAGTATCAAACACTCATACACACACATCTATAACAGGTGACCCTTTTACTTTATAGTTCCTTAGCATAAACTCCTTCAGAGTAAAGTTAGTATTTGTGACATATAGGAAAGACAAAAATGCTCAGCTTTTTTTGTTATTTCCCCATAAATAGACTAAAAAAATAATCAACGTTTAGTAAATTACGTGTAATATTTAGAAGGAGCTCATTTTTGGCTTAGTGGGTATATCAACCATTAGAATTTGCGAATTTGGGGTGAAGAGCATCCAGAGGCAAGTAGTGAGCTGCCAATACACCCGAAATATGCACTGCGTGGTTTGGTTTGTGAATCGACGGCATAATTGGTCTATACTTCATCACGAACGATGAAAATCGCATTGTTGCAGTCAATGAACCAAAGTATCGTAAGATGATGACCGACTATTTTGCACCTAAAACGGAATGGTCTTGCTTATCAAGTTGTTTAAACAAAATGGTGCCATATATCCTACTACACCTGATACCATAAACCTATTAAGAGGCGAGTTTGGTGAGCAATAAATCTAATTTTTTGGAGCAGTCAATTTATAATCATGCAATTTGACCCTACTAGACTATCTTCTGTGGGGATACGTGAAGTCTCCCGTGTATAAGCACAAGCGATCGACGATTCTAGCACTGAAATACAACATTACAACTGCCATTGGTGAGATACGAGCCGAAATGCTGCTAAATGTATGCCAAACCTAGAGCTCACGGTCATACTGGCAACATTTAATAAATAATTTTTAAAAATTAAATAGAAGGCATTCATTTACCGCCCTTATTTTCTTAATTTGAATTTCCAAATTTGAATTTCCTACAACACGTCATAGTTCAGGTGTTCCGTCGGTCCTAGAAACAATTCACTTCGGCCACAAAGGCTCATTGTGATGCCGCGCACTAAGTTGAACCTGGAAAAAAGAAAAACAAGCCTACATGACCATGACCACTAGTCCAAGCCGGCTTCGATAACGATGCGATCAATACAAGTCACCGATACTCCCAGCAGCGTTTCGGGATCCGTAAGGTGCCTTTCCAGGACCTTTAACTTAAGTCTCGATAGCGTCGGACATTGCAGAAGTAAGTCTTTCTCTGTTACTACCTCTTCCTCACAGCAATAGTTGCACAATGTTAATCCACCATGTCAAAGACGAACCACATGATGACCAACTAGATAGACAATGGCCCGCATACCCACTACAGACGAAATTCTTCATCTTGGTAAGTTCACCTCTCCAAACAACAACCGGACACAGGTCTCTCGCCGGCCTATGTAAAGAGATCTGTCCCCATATTGCTGGCCCAGCACAAATACGTTTGTTTGCTGGAAGAACATATGCCATCGTGCCCCTTCTGGCCAGTTTATCCTCTACACATTTCCTCGGAATATCGCTGTGTCCCGGTACCCATAAAAATTTGATATCGAAATATTTCGCCATCACCATTAGTGACAAGTGGCTTTCCAATACCGGCCGGAAAACATCCCTAGTTCTAATAAACCATAATGCACGCTGTTAATTATGAGGTACGCCTTAACGTCAAGTTTTTTGTCCAACTTAATTTGACATTTCTTTGTTTCAGTGTTTGACAAATTCAACCATGAAGAAGTATACAATTGAGCAGCGCTTTAAGATTGTTGATGCCTTCTATGAAAATGGGCGTTCAAATCAAAATGCATTTCGTGCACTTCGTCATTCTTTTGGTCACCATAATCGAACAAATGTGTCTACAATTGGAAAAATTGTGCGAGAATTTCAGCCTACCGGGTCTGCGGGAAATGTGGAAACACCTGTGCATTCTCGCCCACTGTTGTTGTTCGCTATAGTGTGGCAGAAGAGTCGTCAACCTCGACTCGTCGTCGTGCCCAACAACTGAACATCTCACGAACATCACTGATGAGCTTTTTGAATAAAGATTCGAATTTACACGCTTACAAGGTTCAATTGACTCAAGAGCTGAAGCCTACTGACTATTTCAAGCGTCATCAATACGCCTAATGGTTAGTTAAACAGGCAGAAGTGAATGGTGACTTTTACGCGGAAATTATCTTCATGGATGAGGACATTTTCACCTCAGTGGATTCGTTATCAAGTAGATTTGCCATATTTGGACAAATGTGAATCCACGAGTGATTGTTGAAAAGCTGATGCATTCACAACGGTTTACTGTTTAGTGCAGCTTATGTGCTGGAAGTTTATGAATAAAAATAATATATAATGATTAAATGACGTCCATCAAACCTCTTCATTTGTTTTCCTACTATAGTTCTTAGAGTTTTCATCTCGGCAGTGGCATATATTTTCTGTATAACAGTGGTATCTGCACTGTTATACTTATATAGTCGAATGCATATTTTAAGTACTGTCATATTGCTATCGTGTATATTTTTTAGTGGTGCATAACTTTCAGTTGGCATCACTGCCTTATTTGACAACAAATTTAATAGATAATAGACAAGAATAAAATAGATTACACCGCTGCTAATTCGGCGCGTCAGCTGTGGCGGCCGATGGTCAAAATCATATTTGCACATTAATGTCATAAAATTTTCTATGAAACAAAGCCCGTTTCGTTGGTATTAAAAATAAATTTCTTTGTTTTATTAGGATTTAAAATGTCAAATTAAGTTGGGTAAAAAACTTAACGAAAATATGTGACTCCCAATTAACGTCGTGCATTATGGTTGGACCACCCTGTAAAACTAAACCTCCAAAAACACATTGTCATTGAATTGAATAATTCTAATATGTCTAAACAACTATCTAAATAAATGAATTTTTAATTAAATTTTATTTTATTTCAGACATTTATTTCCACCAATTCCTTCCTCATTTGTGCAAACATAGCAATACTGTGCAAATAAAAGCGACCCATTTAAGCATATTGTTATGTCAGAGGTTCAAATGAACAAAAGTTTTTTTATTTTTAATTATTATACAGAATTAAAATATGTTTTCAAAAGTTTTAATGTTTGTCATATTTAAATATTAAAATTATTTATTAAAAAAATCAAAAATAAAATAAAGTTCACAGCGAAATAATAATAAATGGGAAAAAAAACTTGATGCTGTCATTGACATAAACAATATCCTTTTAATTAAAAAACAAATTAACTTTTTTGATCCTTCTGTATAAAAATAAATTTATTTTGTATAATTATTAGGTTGGGGAATACTCGTAAGTCCTTATTTCTCTCCAAGCACTTTTGAACTATGATGGTTGCCAAGAAAGTTGTGAATTGTTCGGAAAAACGTGAACCCAATTATCTTCCTTCAATGACAATTACTGACAAATTTTCAGCCAAAGTGCCACACAATCTTAACAAAACTAATATAGAAAACCACACTTTTATGGCTTTTTAATAAATCGCCCGCCATCGTGCAACATCCGGTCACAAATAGCGCTTTTTATACCAAATCGTCACTGGAGATGTGAAATTATGTTTATACAGAAATATTAAGTAAAAAAAGGAGTCGGTGGCTTCAGCAGATACTTCAAAACCGGGTATCAAGCCCCTCCATGTTAAAAAGATCATGATTTGCTATTGGTGAGATTGAGAGGGCATGCTGCACTGGAAAATGCTCGAAAAAAATGCTACAGTCAACAAAGAGCTGCACATAGCCTAGTTAAACCACGTCAAAAAGACTGTTCGCCTGAAAAGACCCCATCGAAAATGGCAAACTATATATACCTTCGCAACAACGCGAAATTTCATGTGGCACAAGTCATCAAAGTCACACTCTAAGAGCTCGAATGGAATGCCTTTGAGCATTCACTGTTTCCTTCGGAAGTTGCACTGATGGATTACAATCTTTTCAGCTGTCTTTCGAACCATATGAGGAGCATTAATGAAGAGAACCTTAAAAAGTAACTCAACAACTTCTTCGATACCGGATCGAAAGATTTTTGGCGCAATAGCATCGAGAAATTGATCGATGTTTTACGACTTTCTCTCTCAGTCGTAAATCGCAGAGTCGTAAACGGTGTATTCATAATCAGTTAGTTAATTTATATAACCAGGGAAACCAAAAATTTGCAGTAATGGGCGAATATTTAAAGGAAAACAATTCCATAAGATCATATTCTAAAACTTGATTTGAAGAAGATGCGCTAACATCATATTTTAGATACTGACATATAAAATTTACTACATCAAGTCATCTGTTTTTTGCTATAATCTTTTTTTAGATTTAATATTTATTCACTTATTTATTTATTTTTGTATTAAAATATTTAAATATTAACAAAATGACAGATTGTAATTAATACAAATATAAGTTTAAATATTAACCAATTTATTATTTTTTTAGTTCGGCTATTGCCATTTTAATACATTGTTACGAAAATGAAAACGCTGAAGAGAAATATTCACCACATCAAGGACTTATGTGGGATTTTTAGACATGGACTTTATTGGTTTTTGTTGGGGCTTTCTTTTTTTCTTTTTTTATATAAGTACAGCACCCAGGGGATGGCCCCTACTCATGCAGTGCATTGTGCTGGTACTAGGAAAATAGGTTATTGGAAGGACGACAGAGGGAGTAGTGTTTATGGACGTTAGATTTAAATTTACTCATGTCGTAGGTGGCAGGAAATACTTTCGCTGGAAGATTATTCCACAACCGAACAGTGCGACCAAAGAACGAATTCTCCCTATAATGCGTTGTGCGATTTACTGAACAATCAACTATAAAGGGATGCGCTCTACGAGAAATACGAGTACTACGAAAAATATATGATTTTTGGGAATTAATTCCTTAATTTCGTTAGAACACATTCCGTTATAGTACCGTAGAACAATGAAACACACGCCACATTGCGACGGTGCTCCAATGAATCGATAGAGTTAGCTACCCTACCGTCATTGATGAGCATCTTGCCATTGTTGCCATAATTACCTTTACTAATTTAAGAGTACTGCCGCCTGCATATGTGACGGTGTTGCCAGTTCGATTCTTTTTGGGATATTTTGGTTTTACATTTTAATTAACCGTAAATAAATTGAAATTTGTACCAACTACAAGAACATTCGAAACTTATAATGAAATGCTATAAAATGTGGCGAATTGCGGTTGGTGATGGAATGATCATTTGGCTGTCAATATGTAAAGTCGCGTTCAGGCGTAAATAAAAAGTGTTGTATAAGCGCATTGGCTGTATTAAGGTATAGTGTATAAAAGTTACAGTGGAATTGATAAAAAAGAGAGACAAAGGGTAAAACAACAACAAAGTAGAGTTTTATTTCACTTTAGGGCAATATAAGCGAACTCAATATTAATAATATTAAGAATTCACTATTTAACGCTATAAGAACTTTTAAAAGCTATTCATAATTGTAAGCGTAGTAATTGATGGTCACAAATCAAGTTCTCTAATGAGTTATAACTGGTTCCAGCGGCAATTGAAGGCCTGGATGCATTTCTTTTAAAATTTGTACTCTATTTGGAGCTTTCAAAGACACTTTCTTTACATTTGCATGACCTTAGCTTACATTTTCGTATTGAGCTCCCACACGTTCGCATAAGCGATGCAGTCCATGAGCAGTGCAAGTAACATGTGTTAGCTTAGGTTAGGACATTTGCTCTTGCCTATAATATCTGAGTATTTTTGCTCTACATTTTTGAGAAACATATTTTGAACGTTAAAAACTTACTGATTGGACTTTATAGATTGTATTTTCTTTCAAAAATTGTTTAAGTGGTAATAAACTTTGTTAAGATCTAGTTGGCATAACAAGTTTTAATTGACAGATAATTAGACAAAATCTATAATTGGTTTAGAATATAAATCAAAATTTTGTTTTTGCTGTCGAAAACATGCTCTTAAAACTGAAACAAATATGCGCTAACAAATCAATGCCAAAATTCATAAAATTCATTGACTAGTCATACGAGAAAAAACATGCAATTGAATATTTCTGGTTTCCCTGGTTATAACTATTGATAATTGTTTAAATAAAAATGTTACGAACTTATCCCAACCCAATATGATTCAATTATTTTTTTTATTTTATTTTAAAGGGCCCGCCAAATAATATATTTTTTTTTTTAAATGCTATAAAGAAAACTACTGAATATTTTCTACAATTTCTTTTTTTATTTGAAAGTACAATCCTTCCTGCTAATAAAGGAAAATAATTTCATTCAAATGGCTACCTCGGCTGGCCATGCAGTAGTCTACACGATCGGTCCAATTTTTAAGCACATTATCGATTGTGTGCAGCTGTATTTCACCAATGGCTTCACGAATATTGTCTTTTAAAGCGTCAATTGTCTCTGGCTTGTTGGCGTAACACTTATCTTTGACGGCACCCCATATATAATAGTCCAACGATGTCAAATCGCAGCTCCGAGGTGGCCAAACGGCATCAGCTCTGTGGCTGATAATGCGATCTTCAAAAACAGGGCGCAAAATATCGAGTGTAGCTTCCGCTGTGTGGCACGTAGCGCCGTCCTGTTGAAACCAAATTTTGCTAATATCCTCTTCCTCAATTTTTGTGAACGAAAATTTGTTCAACATAGGCCGATAACGATCGCCATTGACTGTAACTGCCACTCCTTGCTCATTTTCGAAGAAAAATGGCCCAATTATGCCTCTGGACCAAAATTCGCACAAAACAGTGTATCGGGTGTATCGGCTTTTCAATGTATGCGTGCGGGTTTTCTGTGCCCCAAATATGACAATTTTGCTTGTTTACATACCCGCCAAGATCAAAAGAGCTTCATCTGAAAAGATGATTTTTTTTGGCAAAATCGGTATCTTCTGTAAGTCGATCGCAGGCCCACTTGGCGAAGCGTATACACAACCATATTCGTTCAGCGGAAGGATAAAACTAATTATCTGTCAAATCAGACATGAGCTAAGTGTTCCTATTCACGAAATAAGCACTGGTTGAAAAAAAAATCGTTAGATGGCGGACGTTTTTGTTTTTTTTTTTTATTAAAAATATTACACGGTGCTACAAAACATATCTGGCAAGTGATATTATTTTTCTGATAGGCTTTATCGAGTAGAACAAGGATCTATTTTTGAAATTTTCGACATGCCTCTAAAGTATTGAGTTATGGATAAAAAACCGGTTTTTCGGATTTAAATGCAAGTATGGCAGGCCGGACTTAAAATAATAAAATATAGACCGGACTAAACTATAGACCGGAAGGAGCACAATAGATACCATGTCCTGCAGTAGTGACTGGTCGGTATGATGATAATAATGACGGCAAACACAAAATAACATGAGACGCAACATTTCAAACATGTGTTCCTTTTTGACACAATCGTTTTAGTGTTGCCCGAAGTATGGGCGTCAACACAAATAATTTGTATATGGCCTTACAGGAATGAGCTAAGTTTCAATTTAAGTTTACTGAGTTCTATTGTGATAATACAGGGTTTTACAATAGGAGATTTTATTATTATAAGTAAAAAGCGAGATCCTATAACGCCGTCGTACATCATCAATATCTTTCAATCCCAGATATACAAAATCATTGATCAGTGTTCGATAGCAAATCCATTCACCACAAGTTGCTCCAACCACATTTTCGAAAAAGTAAGGTCAAGACCAAACGGTCACACATTGAGTATGGATAGAGATGAGTGGGATTCCACCCCGGTATTTACCCGATATATGGGTAAAAAACAAAAATATTATTTAAACGAATTTATAATGTGATAAATACCCGATTATTGGGTAAATACCGGGCAAAATCATATCTCTAAGTATGGAGGGGATTTCCATAATAACCCTTTGCTTCCGGCCCACAAATGTGACAATTCTGATTGTCACCTTAGCATTCGGGATGAAATTAGACTTTACCAATCAAGATGAATTTTTGAGGAAATTTCGAATCAGCTTGATGATTTTCAAAGACTCAATCAGAAAATATACGGTGTTGTTGATGATCGATAGGCGTTAGTTATCGAGTTAATTGAACTTAAGATGGTGTATGGTTGTTTGTATGTTCGCCTTCTTTACCTTGTTAAATACATCTCTCCCTTAGCAGATTATAGGGCCCAGAATAACATACATACATTTCACTTTCCTGGATATGGAGAATTGAACGCCTCCAAGGCTCGGCAAATCAATGGCTGTTATCTTGTAGCATCAATTCCGTTTTGTGAAGATTAATGTCAAGACTACATGGCAAGCACCATTTATGAAAAGTTTAAGGCCTAATTACAACTTAAGAAAAGGGTATGCGGATCAATACCGGGCACTACAATGGCCAGATCGTCCGTATGGCCAAGGGCCTTCATACCATATTGTTGCAATTCCTCCAACAATTTCTCCACAACGATGTTCCACATCGTGCCCAATTCTAAAGATAGGAGAGAAATGTACAAGCTTGGGCTTTCTTCAACATTAAGAGCTCCAACAGCATTTATTTCTCACTAAATTCGGTTCTTTACATTACTAAACTTGCTATAACCGATCGATTTTTCCTTCCTGTCTCACAATTCCCGATCGAGAAGATGGTTCACAACGATCATGGCGTTTTAATGAAACTAAAGCGTTATATTGGAACAGCCTATATTAGCAGATATGTTAAGGTTACACAAGAAAGTTGTTATGACAGAAATAGTCTATAAAGTCCATCGAATGAGAATTCACCATCGGTGAGTGAGGTGGCCGAGGTACGTGAATATAATATGGAAGTTTTTCAACTTGACCATAAGCGCAACCGTGAAACAACTTTAAACGAGTATTTGGCTAGATCAACGAGCAATCCTAATGATTTTTTGAACCGTTTTATTACTGTGCCCAAGAAATAATAATAAAAAAAAACGGAATTTTTAGACTTTTTAGGTTATTAAGGATCCACGATATGCTGCGGTAAACCATTCACATGTATTACTTAGCAAGAGGGTTATCGATTACTTATGAATTTCTTATCAATTTCGATGTTGATTTTAGCGAAGAAAAACATAGTACCAGCGCACTCAATAATAAAGCCCCTTATGCCTAATTTCTCTTTTCAAATTTAAATAAAAGCCGAAGTAATAAGAGAACGAAGAGGTCTTCATTGAAAATAATTTACGGACTTATCAAACTGTCTACGTATTTTGAATGAATTGAATTAGTATTCAAGGTTGGCGGTGTGTATTTCACATATTTTATGAAAAAAATTGACTCCTAATATTTTTGTTATTGTTGTTGCAATATTTGTTGCTGTCAATTGTTGGTCACAATTTTGTTGATTTATGTTGTGGATGAGAGAGCATAAATAATTATTTTGTTTTGGGAGTCTGTCGTATCGGTATCGGTATTTATTTTAAAATTGATTTATTTATAGTTATTGGGGCTGCATGGAACTGGTAAAAGGACACACAAATAACTAAAAACTTATTTAATCCTTTGGTTTTGGTAATGCCACTCGTAAATAAAGCTAAACGTTTTAGTTTATTTTCCCCTTACAGCCCAATTTTTTGTTTTTTGGTAGGATGATGAATGTTGTTGGCATATGTGTTGTGTTGTGTCGTATGTTTGCATTTGATTGATAAATGTTTGTACGATACCGACAACGATTGTCATACTCTGCTTAGCTGTCACGTGGTTTTAATTTAATTGATAATTTATGTTCTTTACTGTGTCATATGTGTGCGTGTATGGAAATTAATTAATTAAAATTTAATTAAATAAATACATAAATTATTTCAACATCTCACAAAAATAATATGAGTTAACTCAGACATTTGTGATTAAACGATTGATTAAATAATTGATAGGAAACAAAATATGTACGTATGTCAGCAGGTAACAACAAGGGTATTAAGATATATTGGAAATTAATTTGGCATAAAATGAAGTAAAATATTTAATTGAAATTAATATTTATTTTAAATAAAGGTTAGTTTGTTAATTACGTGACTTTTTTGAATAAGGAAAATTTTGTTCTTTAAGTTCAATTGATTTCTAGTTTTCTTTCCAAAATAATGGAACTTCCTAAAGCCCTACAAATAGCCCTCTCAAATCTCATACCACCCAATCATTTCTTTAAACTTGGAAACACGTAATAGTCTTAAAGGCTTTAATCTGTAGAGTATGTTGTGTGGGGTTACATGTCGTATGCCATTTCATTTTTGCCATAGTCACTACTCACTTGTCAGCTCACTGCCTCACTTGTCTCGTGAGCTAGTTTTTATTTCAAACCAATATTAAATCTGTCATAAAGTCCTAAATTATATTCGGCAGTAAGTATTAAAACCCTTTTTAGATAAACGTTGGGAATAGCAAAGCGTACAAAAGCTGTGACCATGATACACCTTAGGAGTTCAATATTTTGATCGTTGTTTGGTCTTTGGTAGGTTGTACTGATTCAATGTTAAGTCGAGAGTTTTATTGTTTATTTTTGAAATGTCGATATAAATTTGGGTGTTCGGAGAGTTTGGCATCATTTGTGCTGCCACAGCCACAACAGAACTCACTAAACAACCTTTTTAACCACTGGAACTTGATTTAGGTTGTTGCAACTCCTCGAACTCGGATCAGCGATCTTGTCTGTTCCATTGTGAGCAAAGATAAAGAGCGGTGTCATCTTAATTATTTTATTGAATTTTTCCAGCACAGCTTCAGCAATCGATATTAGTCATCATGACATAGCTGATCAAAATCTTTAGCCTGGAAATGAAATATATTCCTTAGGAATTGAGAGCGAATAGGGTGGTGTTCATTCCTAAACGGGGAAGATTAACTATGCTACCGCAGGAGACTAATCAATCTATCATCGTATTTACTAAAAACACTATAACGACTGATAGATATACAGGAGCTTAGGAAGTAAATTGGCTGTCAAATGATAAAATGTCAAGAATTGAGCTGTCAACCTTTGACACTTATTTAGTAAAAAAATTGGGAAATTTTAACTATGGAACGCTACATTCATGAGCAAAGAATTTTAATGGTGAAAATTTACTACCAAAATGGTGAAAATTTTATTGTGTCACGTCGTCAAATTCTAGCAGCTTTTCCTCGTAATCAGGTTACTTCTGAGACCTCTGTGCGTAATTTAATCGCTAAATTCGAAGCTCAGAGTACCGTTGCTGACAATAGATCAAAACAATACACTCGTAATGGCCTTAGTGATGCAAACATAACCGCTGTACAGCACAGTGTTGAGAATGGGTCTGGAACATCAACTCGTCGATGTTCACACAATTGGGCATCACCAGTGAAACTTTGCGCCATTTATGTAAAATAAAGATCTTCATTTTCACGCTTATAAAGTTCAACTCGTTCAAGAATTAAAGCCAGCTGGCCACTGCTTGCGTCGAACGTTATGAATTGACTGTTCGAAAAACTGAACGAAAACAACGCATTTTTCAACAAAATCAGTTTTAGTGATGAGGCCCATTTTCAATAAGGCGGTTATGTAAACAAACAAAATTTTTGCATATGTGGCTCACAAAATCCACAAACAGTCCTCGAAAAATCGTTACATCCAAAGAAAGTGACCATATGATGTGGTTTGTGGTTAGGCGGCATCATCGGGCCGAATTTTTTCGAAAATGTATTTTCTGCACTACCAAACCAGGCTAACAAATTTTTTGTGGCCAAAATTGGCTAATGTTGACATCAGCAGGACGGCGCCACAAGCCACAATTCAGTTATTGCATGAGTGATCTCCCGGTCGCGTAATTTATCAATTTGGCGATGTCGATTTGCCGCCTTGTTCTTGTGATTTAACGCTGCTAAATTATTTTCTCTGGGGCCATTTGAAAAACCGGGTCTACATGAGCAAACCACAAACAACTGATACTCTGAAATATGAAATTCGGCGGTGCATTGACGAGAAAAGCGAAGCTTTGTTTCAAATTGTGGTTCAAAATTATGTGAAAAGAACGGACGTCTGACGACGTGCTAGAGGTGGATATTTGACCGACATCTATTCCAGTATTAATTTCCATATTTCTGTTTTATATTGGTATGAATAAAACTGAATTTGTCAAAAAAACAAATGGTTTTTTTAAGCCAATTTACTTCCTAACCTCAAATTTGCCTACCTTTTACGTTAGCGTGCACTTGATTTTTAAAATGCGAAATTGCGCTGCAACTCATCCAGAAATGTTTTCCTGGCCTAAAAATGCTTTATAATTTTTTTTTTTTTGGCAGAGTGCATCATCGGAAGGCGTGCCGCATTCGCCCACAATAAGGTGTGCCTTATATGTTTGGGCCAATTTTTTTTTGTAAAACTTTGGTCATAATACCCTTTTAGGCGTAATGCATTAGGACAAGGGGTGCCGCATTCACGTGGAAGCTGTTAAAATATGTTTGATTCGTATGAAACAAAATTTTGTGGGCGAATGTGGCACGTCTTCCCCGTATGATATCTGCTTTAAATTTTCCACAATATAATTTTTTGCTACAGAGCACATTTCTGTGGGAAGTTGCTATCCAAACTTTACAAACAAAAGAAAAATTGAGCCATACATATAAGCAGCACCCTGATGAACATACATGACAGGGTCGTGCCCACTCCAGAATACTTCAGCGGACTACATCACGCATACCTCAGGGGAAGATTGCTGAAAAAGCCCTATATAAAGTTGTCGATACAATCGAGGAACAGTTGATAGGGAAAAATGTGTTATGGCACCTTTCTTGGACATTGAAGGTGCTTTTAAAAATTTGTACTGAATGCTCTGTATGAATTTGGTGTTGACCGAAGGACAGCAATTCGGTATTAGAGCATGTTTGGAGACCGCGCCATTATGCCTTATTTGGAAGGTTGTGACAAGTAAAACGCTACAGGGTGATTTTAAATAAAATTCTTTTTAGACTCAACTTGTTGCTTGTCTGAGGAAAATGTCTTCCCACCTTAAGCGGGCTAATATAATCATCGCTCGGCCATTTTTTTAACTTATGCAAGGGGGTTGAAGTCGTGTAGTGCTTATAACATGAATCCCAGCGGAGGACATGACAAAAAAAGTTAATTGCGGTTTCGAGTGCTTAAAAAGAGGCTTCAACCTCCCAGCTTATCTCTGGCAATGATGACAAACATCAGACAAATCATCAGGAGAAAACGCCACCTACCATCACTTATCCGCTGACAACCAGTCCTGGCGAATTCCCCTTACTCGCGTACTACGAAGCCTGATCAGGTGTTGCCACGGGTGTCTGTAGCACCAGGAACTTCGATCCTTGGGTAGGCCCCTTGTGGGAGCTTCGTGGTAACTGTGGTTTAGACAAGAAACGCAAGCAGAGCGTGAAGCTCAGTGTAGCGTTGTATCTCCCCAACTGGATGCTGTAACCCATATCATGGCAGGAGTTTAGAAGGTCTCCAATACTTTACGAAAATGTGAAGGTGAGTGTCCTAACAACGCGTCTTTGAATTTGGTACTCACTTGTGATTATCATGGATGGAGAGCGTTGGTGGATGCATGGTATTCACCCATGTCTCCGCCACCGTGGGGAATGCCAGCGCGGCGTTACTCACGTAAACCACGGCATTACCATCACTTTGCAAGGATCTTCACCACAACACACAATCATATGGGGGCGAGCTGAAAATCAACTCAGTGAAAAAAATGAGAGTAGCCTGGGGTCTATCATGGCAAAGGCCGAGCTGGTTCTTATTACATGGATTCATAGGATATCGGAGTTTTTTAAAATTTCGAATGAGGATCTGGTGAAAGCGTAATGTTAAGAATCGTGTAAGGTAGGCGTTATGTGCCTTCTACATTTGTAGGAAGGCCTTTTGGAGGAAATTGGCTCTTAGACCCTTTATCTTAAATGTACTTCGCGATCATAAGACCAATCCTGAACTATGGCGCGCTTGTCTGATGGAAGTCGGTAATTATTGGGTCACAATTAGCTATACTGAATAGGATGCAGAGACTACCGGCCAGTACTGGTGCCATGAGTTTGGTGACAATAATACTAAGAATATCGCCCATAGGTATACTTATCAAATGTGTCTCTACGATAACTTCACTTAGCCCCAAATCAAATTTTTAATGTTTTAAAGCAAACGCTAAAAAAAGCAAAAGAACAATTTTAAACAAAATTTAAAAGCACATTTTCAAAAGCATTTAAATGCGTTATAGAAATGAAACAAATTTATCAGCATCAATCTTTATAACTTTCGAAAGAAAAAAAAAAACAAATTGACAAACACGTCTGTTTGTCGGTTTCCACTTGACAAAATTCAAATTAAAAATCATTTAGTTTTTTATTGCAAAACAAAAAATAAAAATATAAAAAATGTAAAAAAGGAAAAAGAATAAATGAGAGAATGAGGGTGAATGGATAACATCAATTTTATTACGACAAGAAACCAAAATAGACATCAACAATAAAATGAAAAGAAACAAATATGAAAAAACTGAATAAAATGAAATAAAATGACAATGACACGTCTCGTACAGTGTGTAACAATTAAAGATAAGTTAAAACAGAATTAAACTAAAATAAGTTAATTTTGTATCGCACAAAATGTTTCCTTAATTAAATACACCAGAGTGTAAAACTTCTTTACAAATTGAATCATGTCCTTTTCTTCACAACAACAAAAATATCCAAAAAAGAAAACATTTTCAAAGTGAAAAAGAGTTGAAGAAAATGGATAAAAAAAAAAACTTTTTACAATTTTACTAAAATGTTTAAATGAATATTCGTTTTACTTTTGGAAGTTTACAAAGAAGGCAAAATGAATAGAAAATGTAAACAAGTACGAGAGTTGTCTGAGACAGTGTCTAAATTGCTTGCTTTAAATTAGCAACAGTATTAAAAGTTTAGCTTTGCTTCAGTTTTTAGCTTTGAATTAACAAAAATAAACAAAAATTAAAGGCAAAGCAAAAAAGTGGGATAGTGAACGACTTGCTTAATATTCTTAAGTGTATGTTTTCTGCTTAAGCAGTCAGCAAGGCAAACACATTATCACGTATTGCTACCGCTGTAAGCAATAAGCTGTTGTTTACTGTATGTTTGCTTTTGTTTGTCTGTTTACTACTCATTCACTGACTATGTTGCTGTTGCTGGGATTTCATGCTCGCTTGTCGTTCAATGGAGGAAAAATTGGTTAAATTGCTTTTCACTTACAGTGGCTTCAACCCAAACTTGACCGCTTTACCAAATTATTTTCGATCGCTTAAAAATCATACATTTGAACTATGAAAAGAAATGCAGTTATTGTCTTACTTGTGTATATCTTCCACTTACAAAAGCAAAAACCAACTCAGAAATTTAATAATTGTACGTAAAATTGAAGTTGATAACGCTTTGAAAGGTAAAATGACTAGCACAAGCCAAACTCAGACAGTAACTTTTATGGGTTAATAACTGCAATTCTGTAATTTCAATGTGACCAACTGCGCTAATATAATTTACATATTTAGGGCAAAATCCATTAGTTCAGTTTTCGAAAATTATACAACAAAAACAGAGCAAAAATCAAGAAGATGGCTAGACAACGGGCACACACTAGTATCGAAGTAAGAAAGCTTATTATTGAGTATGCAAGAATAGGAGAAAGTGTTCGCGAAACTGTGCACAACATAATAAAATGTTTCAGAGTGAAAAAACGGTGCAAAATAGACCATAACATGCCCACAACAGAATATATTCTGTGACAGAAAAACGTTTTCTTGTCAGAAAAATAAAAGCGAATCCCTTCCTAAGTGCTCCAAGCAAAAGCAAGCCCATCAACAATAATAAACTTGCTTTACAGAGTTTGTCTTAATGGTATAAGAGCCAGACAAAAAGCTCTTATCAGTAAGCGCATTCAAATCAAAAGACTTAAATTTGCAAAACAGTACCCAATTAAGGATTTTTCTTATTGGAGATATGTTATGTTCACCGACGAAAGCAAATTTAACATATTTGGGTCCGATTATAAGCCAATAGTATGGAGGGGACAAAATCAGGAACTACGTTTAAATAACTTGTAGGGAGATCGGACGGTTATTATTCGACCGTTTTTAACCGGTTGTTTTGATTTTGTCGAATACGGTTTTTTCAAAATCTTAATTTTTCGAATACCAAATAAACCGGTTAATTTAACACGAATAACAGGTTAATTTAAATAAAAACAATTTTTATACGTTTGTATATTTTGTTGTTGCAAATATGGCCCATTGCTTAACTATTTGTACAAATTTAGTTATAATTTTTGTATATATGACAACCTTGAACATCTCACAAAGAACATGAAAACCATGGTAGAGCGAAAAGGATATGCGCACCTGAGTAACAATAACTTCCGCAAATAAATATTGATTTTTATATATGGAGAATGATCAAGTAGACTCATTGAAAGCGACCTGAAAACGCCGATATATTAATTAGTGAAGTTTTTAAAGTGTAAATACCTATAAGCAGTCGCTAGTAATGTGAGGTGATATCGCTGTTAAAAATTGTCACATGATGTGGTCTGGGATTGAACCGACGACTTCTTGGTTGGAAGGTGGGTGCCTTACCTAACATAATACAGCGACACATACATTAATCAATACGTCGTGCATTAATTTACATAAAGTGCTGTACGAAACTTAAGCAACTTTTCTTGTCGAGGCAATTAAGGACTCGTATATTACTAATAGATTTATTCAAAGTAAAACATTTAATTCCTGTTATCTTAGGTACTTAAATTATAACTGTACTATATATATAACAACAAACATGTATTATTAAATAGCAATTGGAATTAATAATTTTTTAGTGGTCTGTTGCCATACTGGCAACACAACCAAAGCTCTGTTGCCATCCATAATTTCATTCTTTACCAAGAAATACAACAACAAAAACTAAATTAGCTCTCTGAGTAGTTGTTCGAAACTTAAGCATTTTGCAGTACTTTGTGTAATAAACTTGTTTTTTATGGCCTCTGCACACCGTTTTGGCATAGTTTTTATAAGATTTGTTAGAATTATTGTTAGCACTGATTGCCATTTTAATTTTAAGCTCTCCATCAGCTTCGATTTATTTATAAAACGACGTGGTCCAGCTCTGCGTTTCAAGAACTAGGAACAATTTTATTTATTTAAAACAGAACCGGTTAACCGGTTATTCAAATTATTATTAACCGAAAACCGATTTTTTTAAAAGTGCTACTTTTCAAGTTACGCGAAAACTGGTTTTTGAAAAAAATCGCATAATCGATCTCCCTAATAACTTGAAACCGGGGCTTGTCTGCGGCTAATTTTCTGCACCAGGATTAGGATCTTTGCATTTTATCGACACTATCATGGAACAAAATCATTTTAAAAGAAAATTTGTCAAAAAGTGAGGATAAGCTGGCTCTGGATAACGGTTGGTACTTTTACCGAGATAATAACCCCAAACACAAGGCCTACAAAGTAAGATTTTAGCTGCTATATAATGTGCCACACGTTATGGAAACACTACCTTGACACAAATCCTATTAAAAATTTGTGGAATTATCTTAATAAAAAAGTTCAGCATTAGTCGGTTTACAGGAAATCTGAGCTAAGAAGGGTTTTATTAGAAGATTGGGAAAAAATATCAGCTGTTTATTGCCAAAAATTGATCGAATCTATAACTATAATCCCAAGAAACTCCAAATGGTTATAAAAAACAAGGGTCTGTACACAAAATATTAATTTTATAACAATAAGTCTTATTCCCGAGTTTCGTTAGTGTAACTTTTTTTTACAAATTGAAGGCTTTTTAGTTGATTTCTATTTACAACTACTGAATTTTAATTTTGTTTTCTATTTTTGATAGCCTAATATATATATATTGTTACGTTTTAAGCTTTTTAAAATTTTTGAGTTCGTTTATATTGCGCCAAAATAAAATAAATTTTATTCACTTTGTCTTAATACAGCAAATTCGCTTTTACAACACTTTTTATTTGCGCCTAAACAGACTTTACTTTTTGACAGCCAAATGATAACTAACTCAGCAGCCGCAATATGCCATCTTTTTAAAGTATTTCCTCATTTGTTTCGAATGTTCTAGTACAGACACGAATCTTCGATTTTTCTACGTTAATATAAATGGTCTAAAATAACTTTGCACTCTTAATTAGTACAGGTAATTCTAGCATTATTAAGCCTTGACACAAGCCGATAAATTTTATCGCTAGAAGCTCATAGTAAACCTCTGATATGATGAATTTTGTCTTCATCATTTTCATTTTCGTAACAATATAATACAAAATCAAGCAAAAGCTTTCCTTTACTATATCTTATTAGTTTGGTTTTTATCAACGAAATCAGTTTATTATAGTGTCCGAGTTTGGCTTGTAGCCACTGTATTTCAATTCTGATTCTTTGATTTCTAAATTTTGTTCATGTTATTGGTGACAAAGTCGCAAAATACGCTCACATTATGGTAAACAGTTGAGTAAAAATAAAGTAAATGATAATGTTTTGCTTACAGCAAAAGCAATTGTTGATAAAATAGTTGCTTTACTGACTAAGCAAGTTATTCATTTATTTATTTATTTTTTGCCTTTGCCTTTTACTTTTACTGAGTGGTTTTCTTTAAGTTTAGTTAAGCTCAGCGTTACCGCAACTTCGATTTTTTTGTAACTAAATTTCAATAAAAAAGTAACCAAAAAATAACCAGTAATTTAAAATCAAACAGCATTAAAATATCATTTTATATATGGAATTTATAGCAGTATTGACTGAATATAGACTGGCGAAAAAAACTTTGTACAACAATTGATGAGGCATATTCTCCTATTTGTTCTATATATTTTAACTACGTATTAACAAACTTCGTACAATAACAAATATTGTTCGCTCATATGTTTACTTTAGAGGCTTTAGAATTTAATTGTGGATAATTTTAGCTCAGTAGCTTTGACTAATGAATCGCTAAATACCCGAACCAAACAATAGCGTTGAAGTGAAATGCGTCTGATATTTATTCTCACTTAGCCACTAAACGAAATAGCATAAGCAACGAAGTTTTATTGCTTTGATTGCTTGCCAAAGCTTATTCTGAACATGTTCCACCGATCTCAACGCGCGAGAGATTACTTATCCAGTTCAGAGGTATTGATTTTAACATCAAAAAGGAAGACCTTACAGATCAGGCAAAATGTTCACAGATGATGAATTGAAGGCATTACTGTATGAAGATTGTTTTCAAACTCAAAAAGCTATTCTAGCTGGAAAAAATTGTAGCGGCTTCCAATCATTGCTGGCGATGAAAAATTGATGTTTTATGACAACGCTCGACCATATGTTCCAAGATCAGTTGAAACTATTTAGGAAATTGTTCATTGCCCGTCGGACTACTATTTGCTTCTATCGGAGTAACTTCTACATTTCGCATGAAATCCATATGGTACCAGAAGTTTAGGATGGTCGTAGCATACTCAAAACAAAAAACCAAAGTTTGCCCTTTTTTAGAGTGATATACTCAGTAAGAACCTGGGTAATAAACGTTACAAAAAAATTATTATTTTTCTTCGGGAAAAAAGTAATCAAAATGGATAAAAAGTAAACATCTATACATCAAAAAAATGGGAAACAAAAGAACACATCAACACATCAAAGAAAAAAATAACCAATTTTGGTTAAAAATAACTAATTTTTGTAAAAAATAACCAACACGGCAACGCTGGTTAAGCATTTAAAAACGCATTAAAAATAGTCAAGCATTTTTTAACGCTGGTTTGATTTATAAAAAAAAAATAACAGCTTGTGGTCCACGATGCCGAAAGAAAATTTATTCGAACGGAAGACAGTCATTCACTTTTTTTTGCAACATCGACCCACTATCTTGCGAATAATCGTTGGCTTGGCTTTAAGTTTCAAACCTAATACAAAACAATAACTGTCATAGCTTAATTCCAGATATAAATCGCCAATATACAAAAAAAAGCTTATATGTAGAAATTGTACAATGAAAAATGTATGGGTGGTACCACTGGAACTTGACTGTGAAAAAATGTAAACAAACTAAAATACAGTATAAAAAATCCTTCTTCGTACAACCTTAAAAATTTATGGTCCTGAATATGATTATTAATTTAAAAATTTGTGATTAAAACGCCTTCTTTTAAATGTTTTAATTAATGACGCCTATTGTTTTTTGAATCGCGTATAAAATACTTTTTTAAATTATTTATTTTATAAAAAAATGGTTTTTAAAAATGTGTAAGAATATTGATTTTTCATACTGTAAATAAATTAATAACCAAATAAACAAAAATAAATTTATGAAAATAATTTTTTACGAAAATAATTTTTACTTTTTTTATGTGATGATGGTGATGGTCCCTTTACCTAGCAACGAAGCCAGGTACAAGAAAAAGCATTCTAGAGCGCTACAGTGTGCATTTCATAATACAAACGACAATAAAAAAAAGTGAGTGATTTTGATATTTTTGTTCGTACAAACCTAAGAAAAACGACATAGTGAGCCGTAATTTTATATTGAAATGCTTACGTTGTCGTTCGTATTCATTTTCTTTCGACTAGGGAGTGTTAGGGTGCCGCAAATCAGCTGTTTGTCGTTCGAAATAATAACATTCGACATGGCTCCGGCTGTAAATTTAAAATTAATTTAAAATTAAATTTCGGAAAGGATTTTATAAGAAAAAAACAACGCAATTTTGCAAAATTTATCAGGCCAGACTACCTTAAAAAAAGAAAAAAGTTTTTCGACAGCAGTGTCACCTCATAACATTAGCTAATTACTGGTTATGAGTATCACTACTATTGAAAACTCCTCTAAATGCATTTGCCGTTCGGGGCCGGCGTTAACAGTCGGTCCTTTTCAATGAGTTTAAAAATAGAATTGGGTGCAGGTCATTGACTGAGAAGTTCCCATGTTCCTTCATGGAATGTTATGGGAATTAATAATAATAATAAATACAAATAGAGACACAGGTGACCCCTCATCACGGTCAGAAATCTATTCAAATTAGCAGACAGTTGTATCGGGTACTTTTTTAACTGCGTAAAAACTATCGATATCGATAACTATGGTTTGACAGCTAAGAATGTCAAACAGTGCTGATATTTCTGTTCAATAAGGCATGTTTGGCAAGTTATCATGAATCGTTTGACGCCAGAACAAGGCCTGCAAATTGGATAAATTTACTTTGAAAAAAATAAATCTATTCGCGAAGTTAATAGAGCAATTCGCCCATTTTATGGTTAATCGTTTGTGGTTAAATGGCTTCTTCAATAATCAAAATTGCCGTACTTGGAGCGAAGACAAGCGTCAAATCGTTAACAAAACAACATTATGTTCATTAATGTGACCCATGTGTTATGAGGATTTTACAGCATTAGTTTCCCTAGCAGTAAAAGGAATTTTGAAACATTTGAAAAAGTTATTGAATATTTTTTAATTATTTCGCATAAAATATAAATTTTATTTAGTAGCTTATCGTACTACCCTCGGGATAAACTCTGTGTACATTTGAAATTAAGAAACATTTTGAGGATAACAAGCAAATGGCCAACCCAAAAAGTTGACCACAAGTGTTACAGAATCTACACATTTAATACAATTCAATTATGTGGCAAATACAACACAAATAAAACTGAAACAACTACAACAACTGCAACAACAACAACAGCATCAAAAACAGTTTAACTTCGCCTTTGGCTTATATTGGGGAAGAAACTAATAAAAAAGAGGAAATTAAAATGAACAAGTAAAATATCTATATTTGGTCTGAGTCGACTATCGAATAACATAGAATCCATTCAATAATTAAGAGGGCATTACTTATGCTAGAGTGTGCTTATCTCTTATTGACTGTGATTAAGCCAGCGACTTAAGAGGCAAAGATTGCATTGCTCCAGATTCTTATGGTTTAAAGGATTTTAGAAGACCTATGGCAAAAATCTAATGAAAGAGACTATTCCTGCCTCTGCACGTATCACCAGAGGGATGCAGAGTCTTGCGGGTAGATTGTTGTAGTTGGAATTCGCACATGGGTGCAGTCCACACCAAAGTGATAAGGGACATTCTGGCAACAACGAGAATGACGTTAAGGATATATACCGCTATTATTCGGCTCATTATCACTTATGCGGCGATAGCTTGGTGGATAAAGGCTGAGGAGGCTACCACTATGAATGAATTAGGCACGGTACAGATAATCGCCCGCTCCGGTATAACTGTGGCAATGAGAACATGTCCGACAGCAGACCCGAAGGCTTTGATGGTTTAAAACCACATCACATCTTTGTAATGAGGGTGGCGGCATATTCGGCGGCAAAGTTTTTCCACAAGAGGTCATAGAACCATCTTCGGTCCTGGCTGTTATGCTTGTGAATCTATACTTTGACAGGAGAATCAGTGCTAAATTCCCTGACCCAGATTGGTGGTCTAATAGAGCCACAGTTCGGAATGCGTTTGATCTAAACTGGTGTACCGATGGCTCCAAAATGAAAGACTGTGTCAGTGCTAATGTTCATGGCTCCAACCGAGACATGCCAATCCCATTGGGAAGATCGCTGAGTGTCTTCCAGGCTGAGATCAAGGCCAACCAGTGGGCTCAATTATGTATATATTCTCTGACAGCCAAGGTGCCTTCAGATAACATGGCTCGAATCGTAAGACTTCTAGATTTGTCAAATATTTCTACGATTGGTTTCAAAGGCTTTCGCTTAGGAATAAGCTGCAGTTGTTTTGGGTACCTGAACACTGTGGGATAGATGGTAATGAAACAGCGAAAGCATTGGTCAGAAAATGTTCCATGGCACTATTTCCTACTATCCTCCGACTATTCAGGGATTGGGAAATTGCCATATACTTGAAACACTGGAATGCTCAAAAGTAAATTCGCCACTCTAGGACGGCGATCAATCCGCAATTTTGACATCGTTATGAGGTTCTCCAGTACCATTTTCTCCTCATCCTCACTATTCTGCCATTTAGAAGTAGTCGAAAGTATACCGCAATGACCCGTCATAACGATCGTTATCAGCCTCTGTT